>JAIOJX010000004.1:59752622-60352622 GCA_022376925.1 Tragulus kanchil
TTTTTTTATTTATTCTTTATTTTAAAGGTTTTACAGAGTTTTGTTGTTCACAGACATGTATGTTCCCAGATCAGTCATATGCCCTGATCCCCACCCGCCCAGATCCCCCCATCCCACCCCTCTAGACCTTCGCCCCAAGCCATTGTGAGCACTCCTATTCTCTTAGCACTATGACACTAGCTATCTTTTCCACACATAACACTATAGGTTTCCTTGTTACTTCCTCCATGCTTCCCCCTCCCTATTTCTTCGCCACGATGTCCCTATGTCTATAATCTGTCTGTTTTTCCATGAGTTCACTGCGTGTGTTATCATGACCATCTTACTAGATTCCATATATGAGTTAGTATACTGTACTTGTCTTTCTCTTTTTGACTTACTTCACTTTTGATGATAGGTTCTAGAGCCAGCCACTTCATTAGGACTGAGTCTTCTGCATTTCTTTTAACAGCTGAGTAGTATTCCATTGTGTATATGTACCAGAGCTTCTGGATCCATTCATTCATCGATGGACATCTAGGTTGCTTCCATTTCTGGCTATTGTATAGAGAGCTGCAATGAACATTGGGGTACAGGTGCTTCTTTCAGTTTTGATTTCATCAGGATATAGGCCTAATAGTGGGATTGTTGGGTCATAGGGTGCTTCTATTTTTAATTTTTTAAGAAATCTCCATGCTGTCTTCCATAGAGGCTGTATCAATTGACATTCCCACCAGCAATGCAGGAGTGTTCCCTTTTCTCCGCAGCCTCTCCAGCATTTATTGTCTGTCGATTTGTGGATGACGGCCATTCTGACGGGTGTGAGGTGATATCTCATTGTAGTTTTGATTTGCATTTCTCTAATTATTAGTGAAGTTGAGCATCATTTCATGTGCTTTTGGGCCATCTGTATGTCATCATTGGAGAGGTGTCTGTTTAGGTCCTTTTACCATTTTTTGATTGGGTTGTTCGTTTTTCCAGTGCTGAGTTGTCTGACTTGCTTGTAGATTTTGGAGATTAATTCTTTGTCTGTTGTTTCATTTGCTATGATTTTCTCCCACTCTGTGGGCTGTCTGTTCAGCTTTTTTGTAGTTTCTTTAGCTGTACAAAAGCTTTTAAGTTTCATTAGGTCCCACATATTCATTTGTCTTTTGAGTTCCGCTATTCTAGTAGGTGGGTCAGAGAAGATCTTGCTTTGATTGATGTCCTTGAGGGTTTTGTCTATATTCTCCTCTAAGAGTTTGATGGTTTCTGGCCTTACATTTAAGTCTTTAATCCATTTTGAGTTGATCTTAGTGTATGGTGTCAGGGAATGTTCCAACTTCATTTTTTTGCATGTAGCTGTCCAATTTTCCCAGCACCACTTGTTGAAGAGGCTGTCTTTGTCCCATTGTATAGTTTCTCCTCCTTTGTCAAAAATAAGGTACCCATAGGTGTGTGGGTTTATCTCTGGGTTCTCGATCTTGTTCCATTGGTCGATAGTTCTGTTTTTGTGCCAGTACCATACTGTTTTGATGACTGTTGCTTTGTAGTAGAGTCTGAAGTTAGGGAGGCTGATCCCTCCAACTCCGTTTTTCTTTCTCAGGGTTGCTTTGGCTATTGGAGGTCTTTTGTGTTTCCATATGAACTGTGTTACTCTTTGGTCTAGTTCTGTGAAAAATGTCAATGGAAGTTGAATAGGTATTGCATTGAATCTGTAGATGATATTTGGTAGTATGGTCATTTTCCATAATGAACATTGGGGTACAGGTGCTTCTTTCAGTTTTGATTTCATCAGGATATAGGCCTAATAGTGGGATTGTTGGGTCATAGGGTGCTTCTATTTTTAATTTTTTAAGAAATCTCCATGCTGTCTTCCATAGAGGCTGTATCAATTGACATTCCCACCAGCAATGCAGGAGTGTTCCCTTTTCTCCGCAGCCTCTCCAGCATTTATTGTCTGTCGATTTGTGGATGACGGCCATTCTGACGGGTGTGAGGTGATATCTCATTGTAGTTTTGATTTGCATTTCTCTAATTATTAGTGAAGTTGAGCATCATTTCATGTGCTTTTGGGCCATCTGTATGTCATCATTGGAGAGGTGTCTGTTTAGGTCCTTTTACCATTTTTTGATTGGGTTGTTCGTTTTTCCAGTGCTGAGTTGTCTGACTTGCTTGTAGATTTTGGAGATTAATTCTTTGTCTGTTGTTTCATTTGCTATGATTTTCTCCCACTCTGTGGGCTGTCTGTTCAGCTTTTTTGTAGTTTCTTTAGCTGTACAAAAGCTTTTAAGTTTCATTAGGTCCCACATATTCATTTGTCTTTTGAGTTCCGCTATTCTAGTAGGTGGGTCAGAGAAGATCTTGCTTTGATTGATGTCCTTGAGGGTTTTGTCTATATTCTCCTCTAAGAGTTTGATGGTTTCTGGCCTTACATTTAAGTCTTTAATCCATTTTGAGTTGATCTTAGTGTATGGTGTCAGGGAATGTTCCAACTTCATTTTTTTGCATGTAGCTGTCCAATTTTCCCAGCACCACTTGTTGAAGAGGCTGTCTTTGTCCCATTGTATAGTTTCTCCTCCTTTGTCAAAAATAAGGTACCCATAGGTGTGTGGGTTTATCTCTGGGTTCTCGATCTTGTTCCATTGGTCGATAGTTCTGTTTTTGTGCCAGTACCATACTGTTTTGATGACTGTTGCTTTGTAGTAGAGTCTGAAGTTAGGGAGGCTGATCCCTCCAACTCCGTTTTTCTTTCTCAGGGTTGCTTTGGCTATTGGAGGTCTTTTGTGTTTCCATATGAACTGTGTTACTCTTTGGTCTAGTTCTGTGAAAAATGTCAATGGAAGTTGAATAGGTATTGCATTGAATCTGTAGATGATATTTGGTAGTATGGTCATTTTCACAATATTGATTCTTCCGATCCAGGAACATGGAATATCTCTCCATCTGTTTAAGTCTTCTTTAATGTCTCTCATGAGTGTCTTGTAATTTTCTGTGTACAGTTCTTTTGTTTCTTTGGGTAGGTTTATTCCTAGATATTTGATTCTTTTGGTTGCAGTGGTGAAGGGGATTGCCTCTTTGATTTTGCTTTCTGATTTTTCATTGTTTGTATATAGGAATGCCAGTGATTTCTGTGTGTTGACTTTGTATCCTGCGACTTTGCTGAATTCGTTGATTAGCTCTAGTAGCTTTGTAATAGTGTCTTTGGGATTTTCTATGTATAATATCATGTCATCTGCAAAAAGAGAGAGCTTGACTTCTTCCTTTTCAATCTGAATTCCTTTGATTTCTTTCTCTTCTCTTATTGCTGTTGCTAGAACTTCCAGGACTATGTTGTATAAGAGTGGTGAAAGTGGACACCCTTGTCTTGTTCCTGATCTTAGAGGGAATGCTTTCAGTTTTTCACCATTGAGGACGATGTTCGCTGTGGACTTCTCATATACTATACATATATATTATTTTTTATATTTTCTTCCTTTGCAGGTTGCTACAAGATACTGACTATGGTTCCCTGTGCCATATGGTAGGTCCTTGTTGATTATCTCTTATCTGTGTTCTTTAGTACTTTGTGTATTTTAATCCCTAACTCCTAGTTTATTCCTCCCCTCCGCCTTCCCCTTTGATAGTCATAAGCTTGTTTTATATGTCTGTGAGTCTATTTCTGTTTTGTAAGTAAGTATCTTTTTTTAGGTTTACATGTATATAAACAGTATCATATGATATTCATCTTTGTTTGGCTTACTTTACCTAATATGGTAGTCTCTAGGTCCATCCTTGTTGCTGCAGTTAACATTATTTCATTCTTTTTTGTGGCTGAGTAATATTTCATTGTGTCTATATACCACATCTTCTTTACCCATTCATCTGGACTTTTAAGTTGAATCCATTTCTTGTCTATTGTAAGTACTGCTGTTATGAACAGTGGGGTGCATGTATTTTTTTGAATTATGGTTTTTCTCCAGGTATATGCCAAGGAGTGGGATTGATGGATCATATGGCACCTCTTTGTTTAGTTTCTTAATGAACCTCCAAACTGTTCTCCATAGTGGCTATACCAATTTACATTCCCACCAATAGTATAGAAGGGCTCCGTTTCCCTCACATCTTCTCCATGTTTATTATTTGTAGACATTTTGATGATGGTCATTCTGACTGGTGTGAGGTGATGTACCTCATTATAGTGTTGATTTTCCTTTCTCATAATTGACAGTGTTGAGCATCTTTTCATGTGCCTTTTGGCCATCTCTGTGTCTTCTTTGGAGAAATGTCTATTTAGATCTGCCCATTTTTTGATTGAGTTATTTGCTTTTTTGATATCCAGTTTCTGTGTTGATCCTTCATTTTTTTTTGCTTTTGGGCTTCCCTGGTGGTCCAGTGGGTAAGGACACTGCCTTGCAGTGCAAAGGGTGCCAGTTCAATCCCTGGCCTGGGAAGGTCCCACGTGCCGCGGAGCGGCTGGACTGATGTGTCCAGCTACCGAGCTGGAGCTGTGGAGCACATGTGCCCAGAGCCAGTGCTCTGCAGTGACAGAGGCCACTGTGATGGGAGGCCCACACAGGCCAAAGAACAAAGATAAATAAATGAAAGATCAAGAGAGGTGGCCAAAAAGAAAAAAATTTTCTACTTTTGTCTCATTTATGATAAATGACATAATAATCATATATTATATTACAGTAATCATAGGAATTTCTTCTCATCATCCTCATTTTGCCGACATTGATATGAATAATTTTATTGTTCTAAATATAATTTCTTAGCAAAGTTTTTCTAGATTCATATAGCTAATGTTTACTATAAGAAAACAGAATAAGAATAAAAGAATAAAAGAATAATAATAATAAAAGAATTAATTTCTTTTGGATAATTTTTTTGTATCACATTCTATCTAGGGCTTCCTTGGTGTCTCAGACAGTGAAGAATCTGATATTCTCTTTACTTTTAGGCATTTTAAGCTTTCTTGTTCCAACTTCTTGGATAGCAAATAGATTATACTTCTTGCAGTTGTTTACAGGTTTGTCATTAGATAAATTTTTGTTACAGAACTGATTTTGTAAAAAGATAATTTTGATGAAATGGAATAAAATCCTCTTTCTATCAAAGAGGAGTAACTTGTTAAAAATGAATTTAATGCAGATCTGAAAGAGAGACAGATTGCTGGCAACATCATTTGAACACCTGGAATCTACTGTGCTTGAAGATAGAAACTGGAGGTTGGGTTTTCAGGGATGTAAACTGTGAGCTAGCGATTCGCATATTAGATGTAAAGTATATTGGAATCTGTATCTTGGGATCTTCTGGGGAAGAGCAATGAAGGAAACTGACTAGACAAAGGGAGAAGTTGGGCTGTAATTCAGTCTCAACAAGGACTTTATACAATCCCACCCTTTCTGGTGACTGTAATGCTTGTTTTGGCTCAGCCATTTTCCTAGCATCAAGGTACCCAGCAGACTGTATTATACTTAGAAGGTTGTGTGGCAAATATGGAATGAAAACAAGGGGGAGGAGAGACTTTATTCAGCCCATGATAAAGCCATGGAAATATCTTGTATGGTGGAGAACATCTCTCTGATAACTGTTCATGTCTCTTCAATATAGTTCTCTTTCCTGTGGAATATGCTAGACACATCAAGGAGCCAATTTTACCTCTGAAACTTCCACATTTCCAGTTCTATTAGTTATAACTTTTTTCACAGTAAAATTTAATTTCTCTTATTTTGTAGTTTTTCTGGAAGGTCCTCATCAGAACCTTCCATGACTTATAGTTTTCATGTAATTATTACTGCTTACAACTGTTATATGTAAACTTATATTACCTCATGAAGACAGAGGAGCGTATACATGTTTGCATTGGGCAGGAAGTAACTGTTTGAGGTCAATATGTCTTCAAATAGGCTTATATTTATATAGTGGGACCTCTTATCACTTGCTTTGAAGCCCAAGTCTGCATTGTATTAGATGTCAAGACACTTCTTTTTGTCTCTTAAAACTTTGAAGAATATAGGTTTTATCATAGATTTTTGAAGGCGATACAGAGAAATTTTACATAGTGTATTACTGAGAAAACTTCCAAAAGTTCCCTGAATACATCTCTCCACCTAAACTTTCTCATACACTTAACTGTTATTTATCAAGTAGTCATTCAGTACCAGACACAATGCTAGGTGCTGGGAAACAGTACTAAAACAGAAACATTTGGTGAGTATTTGCCAAATAAGCATATTTCTATGTTAATCATAGAAGGGAAACCAAAATAATTATATTTTTGACCAAATTAGAAGTAAAAATTGTGACACTATCACTAGCAAAAAAAGAACTCTGAAAATTGGAGTATGTCTGTGACTATATTTGAATTTCAAGCACCTTATCATTTATATGTATTGGAAACAACATGGTGTTAGCTCATCTTAAAATAGAAATCTGTCTCTTAGCAAAACTCTTCTCCAACCTGGTTTCTTTGTTTTTGTTTGCAGAAAATGTCCTTAAAAGAGTTACTTGCACTTCCCATCCCAGATTCCTCTCTTCCTTTCTCTCCTACACTAACTTTTCTCAGTCATTTGACACTCTACGTTCTACTGAAGGTCACACCAAGGTCAACAAAGACTCTTGGGTTGCTACATTCAGTTCTCACTACTCATCTAACTTGACCTGTTAGTGACATTTGCAGAGTTGCTTCCTTTTTTTCCTGAAAACTCTTTCTTAGCTCCTAGGATACCACACTCTCCTGGATTATTTTCTACAGTACTATTATATCTTTTCTATCTCCTTACTGCTGTGTCTTGTTTATTTTGACCTTATTAATGTTACTTTGGCTCAGGACTCAGACCTTGGACCTCTTCTGTTTCTCTCCTTGTTAAGTTGGTGATCTCATCTGCTTCATGGTTTAAATCTCATCCATGAGTTGACAATTGCCAAATTTATATCTTTGGCCCAGACTGCTCCCCGATTTTAGAATCATATATCCGGACTACTTGACAGCTCCATTTGGTTGTTGAATAGATATTTCAAAATTAACATATCCAAAAATTTTGTCCTCCACATTTGCTTCATTCGCAGTTTCCCTCATATCGATTATTGACAACTCTCACATTTTGATTGCTCAGCCCCAAAACCTTTGCGTCATCTTTGACTCGTTTTTTCACTTATAGAATACAGACAATATGTCAGCACATGTATTGACTCTACCTTAAAAATAGATCCAGAGTTTAGCCACTGCTTACAATCTTATTTGCTACTAACTGGGCCTAAAATACCAACATCCCACATTGGTATTATTGTATGTAATAATTTCCTAACTGGTCTCTAATACTCTATATCTGCCCACTTCGGGGTGTTCTCAAATAAGACTCTGAATAGTCTTGTTAAAATGTAACCCAAATCTTATCACCCTTTAACTCAAAACCTACCAAAGGGGCCTTCTCTTCTTTAGAGTCAAAGCAAAAGGCCTTACGATGTAATGTGTATTCGTTTGGCTACTATAACAAAATACTACAGACTGAGTAGTTTAAGCCATAGACATTTGTTTATCACAGTTCTGCAGGCTGGAAAACCTAAGGTGCTGGCAGATTCACTTACTGATGAGGGTCCTCTTCATAGCTTGCAGACAGCCATCTTCTTGTTCTAATAAACTCTCATGGCAGGAAGAATCAGCCCTTGTGTCTTTTTCTCTTCTTATAAGGACACTGGGTCTCCCAGGCGGTGCTAGTGATAAAGAACGATCTGCCAACGCAGGAGATATAGAGATGAGTTCAGTCCCTGAGTCGACAAGATCTCCTGGAGGGCATAGCAACCCACTCTAGTATTCTTGCTGGGAGAATCCCATGGACAGAGGAGACTGGTGGGCTGCAGTCCTCAGGGTCTCAGAGAAATGACTATGACTAAACCAAGTTAGCACACCTAAGTTCTATCATGTGTGTTCTACTTTCATGACTTCTTCTAAACCTATCATCTCCCAAAAGCCCCAACTCCAAATATCATCTGGTTGGAGATAGGGGCTTCAACACAGAAATTCTGAGGGAACACAAATATTCAGTCTACAACAGTTTGTAAAAACTACTGGCTCCTTTTGGTTCTCAGATCTCTCCTGCCCTACTCTGCTCTAACTATGATAGCCTTCTTACTTTTTTTTTGAGTCTTCCAGGCACCATCCTACATTATGTCCTTTGAACTGACTGTTTACTCTTAGTGTGTGAACACAGACGCATTTCTTCTCAAGTCTTTGCTCAGTTGTTATATGTTAGGGAAGCCTACTATGGAGTTAAGCTGGTTAAATTTGTGACCTATGTCCCAGCATGCCAAATACCCATTGCTTTTTTCTTTTACCTTCTAATATATTTTATATGTGATGCGACAGTTTTTGTATTTACTGAATATACTTCTAGGCTATACCTGTCAGTATTCTCAAATTGTGGTAGAGTATATAACATATTCTTGCTAGTGAAATACATGTGGGAGTGATGATATAGCTTCCAGGGCCAGGATGGTTGAGAGAAGTCATTCTTTTCTTGTCTCCTAGATGGACACAGATGATTAAGAGAAAGCACTAAAAGGAAGGAGCTTTCTGAATCACAGTGTCTAAGGATGCCCATAGAACACTAGGATTATGTGTGAGAAGGAAGGAAATTTCTGTTATATCTCTTAAGTTATGTGCAGCCACTGCTGTAGTTTCTTAATGCATGTGTTATTTTAGAACATTTTGAACGTCATTCTAGGAAATTTAATGGATCAGTTGAGCTTAAATGGATCAGCATATCACTTGAAACTGAGTGGAGTAAGTGATGGCTATTAATGGAAGGAAATACTGACAAATACTATGGATACCATAGGTGTCATCAGCAGTTCTGACAGTTTCTTTAGAGGAATTAAATAAAAATCATATGCATTCAATATTATTGAAAATTGACTGTAATTTGGGCTGGTTTATGTGAAAGTTTATATAGTCACTTGCAAATATGAGAAAATTTGAAGACATTTTTGTTCTTTCAATGTTATGGATATTTATAAGCAACCATTTTACTTTGGTATTCATTCCCTACAATGTAAATTTAAGTAAACTCCTAATTAATACAGGTCTGGTTTTCCAGGCTATGTAATTTTGCATAACTTTCAGACTCTTCCTAAAGTTCTGGTTGGAGATAGGGCTTCAACACAGAAATTCTGAGGGAACACAAATATTCAGTCTACAACAGTTTGTAAAAACTACTGGCTCCTTTTGGTTCTCAGATCTCTCCTGCCCTACTCTGCTCTAACTATGATAGCCTTCTTACTTTTTTTTTGAGTCTTCCAGGCACCATCCTACATTATGTCCTTTGAACTGACTGTTTACTCTTAGTGTGTGAACACAGACGCATTTCTTCTCAAGTCTTTGCTCAGTTGTTATATGTTAGGGAAGCCTACTATGGAGTTAAGCTGGTTAAATTTGTGACCTATGTCCCAGCATGCCAAATACCCATTGCTTTTTTCTTTTACCTTCTAATATATTTTATATGTGATGCGACAGTTTTTGTATTTACTGAATATACTTCTAGGCTATACCTGTCAGTATTCTCAAATTGTGGTAGAGTATATAACATATTCTTGCTAGTGAAATACATGTGGGAGTGATGATATAGCTTCCAGGGCCAGGATGGTTGAGAGAAGTCATTCTTTTCTTGTCTCCTAGATGGACACAGATGATTAAGAGAAAGCACTAAAAGGAAGGAGCTTTCTGAATCACAGTGTCTAAGGATGCCCATAGAACACTAGGATTATGTGTGAGAAGGAAGGAAATTTCTGTTATATCTCTTAAGTTATGTGCAGCCACTGCTGTAGTTTCTTAATGCATGTGTTATTTTAGAACATTTTGAACGTCATTCTAGGAAATTTAATGGATCAGTTGAGCTTAAATGGATCAGCATATCACTTGAAACTGAGTGGAGTAAGTGATGGCTATTAATGGAAGGAAATACTGACAAATACTATGGATACCATAGGTGTCATCAGCAGTTCTGACAGTTTCTTTAGAGGAATTAAATAAAAATCATATGCATTCAATATTATTGAAAATTGACTGTAATTTGGGCTGGTTTATGTGAAAGTTTATATAGTCACTTGCAAATATGAGAAAATTTGAAGACATTTTTGTTCTTTCAATGTTATGGATATTTATAAGCAACCATTTTACTTTGGTATTCATTCCCTACAATGTAAATTTAAGTAAACTCCTAATTAATACAGGTCTGGTTTTCCAGGCTATGTAATTTTGCATAACTGTGACTTATGCTAACATATAACCTGTATCCTGTGGCTTGATAGAAATGCTGCTTGTGGGGAGCAGAAATGTGTCAGCTATAGGAAATACCCTTTTCCAACAACCCACGTGTGCATCAGTAGATGGTCAGTACCGAAATCAGATTATGTTCTTTGCAGCCAAAGATGGAGAAACTCTATATAGTCAGCAGAAACAAGACTTGGAGCTGGCTATGGCACAGATCATGAGCTTCTTATTGCAAAATTAATGCTTACAATGAAGAAAGTAGGGAAAATCACTAGGCCATTCAGGTATGACCTAAATCAAACCCTTTATGATTATATGGTAAGATGATTAATAGATTCAAGGGATTAGACCTGATAGACAGTGTGCCTGAAGAACTATGGACAATGGTTCATAACTTTCTGGAGACAGTGACCAAAACTATCCCAAAGAAAAAGAAATGCAGGAAGCCATAGTCATTGTCTGAGGAGTCTTTATAAATAGCAGAGAAAAGGGAGGTGGGAAGACAGCTCTGGATGTGGGGGACACACGTATACTTGTGGCCAATTCATGTTGCTGTATACAGCAAAAACAACCACTATATTGTAAAGTAATTATCCTACAATTAAAATAAATTAATTAGGTTAATATAAAAAAAGGAAACACACACACACACACACACAAATAGCTGAGGAAAGAAGAGAAGTAAAAGACAAGGGAGAAAGGGAAAGATACACCTAACTGAATGCACAGTTCCAGAGAAGAGCAAGGAGAGAAAAGAGGGCCTTTTTGAATGACCATTCCAAAGAAATAGAGGAAAACAGTACAACAGTAAAGACGAGAGAGGTCTTCAAGAAAGTTGGAGATATCAAGACGACATTTCTTGCAAGGGTGATGTAATAAAGGACCGGAATGGGTAAGAACCAAAGAGAAGAAGAGATTAAGAAGAGGTGGCAAGAATACATAGAAAACTATATAGAAAAGTTCTTAATGATGGTATGGTCAGTCACCTTGAGTCAGACATCCTACATTGTGAAGTCAAGTGGGCCTTTGGAAGCATTACTACAAACAAAGTTTAGAGGAGGTGATGGATTTCCAGCTGAGCTATTTCAGATCCTAAAAGATTATGCTTTTAAAGTGCTGCACTCAATATTCCAGTAAATTTGGAAAAAACTCAGGGCTGGAAAAACTCAGTTTTCATTCAAATATCAAAAAAGGACAATGCCAAAAAATGTTCAAGCTATCATACAATTGTGCTCATTTTACATGCTAGTAAGGTAGTGCTCAGAATCCTTCAAGCTAGGCTTCAGAAGTATATGAACTGAAAACTTCTAGATGTAAAATTTGGATTTTCAATAAGCAGAGGAAACAGAGATCAAATTGCCTACATTTGTTATATCATGGAGAAAGCAAAGGAATTCCAGAAATACCGACTTCTGGACTATCAGATTCAAGGGATTAGACCTGATAGACAGTGTGCCTGAAGAACTATGGACAATGGTTCATAACTTTCTGGAGACAGTGACCAAAACTATCCCAAAGAAAAAGAAATGCAGGAAGCCATAGTCATTGTCTGAGGAGTCTTTATAAATAGCAGAGAAAAGGGAGGTGGGAAGACAGCTCTGGATGTGGGGGACACACGTATACTTGTGGCCAATTCATGTTGCTGTATACAGCAAAAACAACCACTATATTGTAAAGTAATTATCCTACAATTAAAATAAATTAATTAGGTTAATATAAAAAAAGGAAACACACACACACACACACACAAATAGCTGAGGAAAGAAGAGAAGTAAAAGACAAGGGAGAAAGGGAAAGATACACCTAACTGAATGCACAGTTCCAGAGAAGAGCAAGGAGAGAAAAGAGGGCCTTTTTGAATGACCATTCCAAAGAAATAGAGGAAAACAGTACAACAGTAAAGACGAGAGAGGTCTTCAAGAAAGTTGGAGATATCAAGACGACATTTCTTGCAAGGGTGATGTAATAAAGGACCGGAATGGGTAAGAACCAAAGAGAAGAAGAGATTAAGAAGAGGTGGCAAGAATACATAGAAAACTATATAGAAAAGTTCTTAATGATGGTATGGTCAGTCACCTTGAGTCAGACATCCTACATTGTGAAGTCAAGTGGGCCTTTGGAAGCATTACTACAAACAAAGTTTAGAGGAGGTGATGGATTTCCAGCTGAGCTATTTCAGATCCTAAAAGATTATGCTTTTAAAGTGCTGCACTCAATATTCCAGTAAATTTGGAAAAAACTCAGGGCTGGAAAAACTCAGTTTTCATTCAAATATCAAAAAAGGACAATGCCAAAAAATGTTCAAGCTATCATACAATTGTGCTCATTTTACATGCTAGTAAGGTAGTGCTCAGAATCCTTCAAGCTAGGCTTCAGAAGTATATGAACTGAAAACTTCTAGATGTAAAATTTGGATTTTCAATAAGCAGAGGAAACAGAGATCAAATTGCCTACATTTGTTATATCATGGAGAAAGCAAAGGAATTCCAGAAAAATACCGACTTCTGCTTCATTGACTATGCTAAGTCTTTCACGGTATGGATCACAACAAACTGGAAAATTCTTCAAGAAATGGAACATACGAGACCACCTTACCTGTCTCCTGTGAAGCGTCCTATTCTTTGTTACTCCAGAGACTGTAGCACATCAGGCTTCCCTGTGCTTGACAGTTTTCTGGAATTTGCTCAAGCTCATATTCATTGAGTTGGTGATGCCATCCAACCATCTTGTCCTCCATTGTCCCCTTCTCCTCCTGCCCTCAATCTTGCCCAGCATCAGGGTCTTTTCCATTGTCAGCTCTTCACATCAGGTGGCCAGAGTACTGGAACTTTAGCTTCAGCATCAGTCCCTCCAATGAATATTGAGGGTTGATTTCCCTTAGGATTGACTGGTTTGATCTCCTTGCAGTCCAAGGAACTCTCAAGAGTCTTCTTCAACACCATAGTTAGAAGGCATCAGTTTTTTGGTGCTCAGCCTTCTTTATGGTCCTGCTCTCACATCCATACATGACTCCAGGAGAAACCATAGATACAGACCTGTGAAAGTAAGTGTTTTATCGCTATGTTAGTTGTAATTCAAGGCATATAATTAATAGTAACTTAAAAAATCAAGATAGTGTTAGTTTAAGAGACATAATAAATACCCCTTTGTGCCCAGACCTGCCAGCACAGCATAGGCCTAAAGGGACTTGAGTGTCATTGTTTCAAAATTCACATGAGAAGTTTCTTTAAAATTCATAAAATAAGAATTTTAATATGAAACCTTATATATTTGATTTCCTAAGTTAGCAAATTAGGATTTGCTTTTATTTGGTCAAATAGGAAACATCTGGATTATCTACTTGCTACTTCTATATTGGAATAAACATTTGTTTCAAGAAGGACTCATTACTTACTGCCTCTTTGGGTGGAATTCAATGCCTGGCCGTATTGACTCTTTTTCAGCTGGAGTTGATGATACTCAGTGTTATAGTCACTTGCCTTTCCTTTGTTGTATCCAACAGTATTCTAGTGGTGAACTGCAAAGCTGTACTGATCCTTAGCCTGTTCCCTGTTGTGGCTGGTATTATTATTTATTATTAAGCTTCTCCATATTTTCTCCATATTGACCTCTCTTAGTCCGTAGGCACATAGAGTTTAGATGAAATGCTTAAAGATGGTGTGTTTTTGATCTTATGTTATGAGTCAAAATGTAAAACTGGGACAGTAACTAGAATATAACATTCTATTTTTGTTCAAGTCAGTGCCATATTGGGTCAACTCTGTGTGGCAGGATAGTATTTTGAGCTTTTAACATAGTTTTCTTCTTGTATGTTTTCTTTTTTCTTTAATGCAGTCAAAAGTGATGGTGGGACTTCCCTGGTGGTCCAGTGGATAAGGACAGACCCTTGCAGTGCAAGGGGTGCCGGTTCCATCCCTGGCCTGGGAAGATCCCATGTGCCACAGAGCGGCTGGGCCACAGTGTCCAACTACCCAGCTAGAGCTCTGGAGCACATGTGCCCAGGGCTGGTGCTCTGCAGCGAGAGAGGCCACTATAATGGAAGGCCCACACAGGTCAAAGAATAAAGACATTTTTGGCACTCCCCCACATCCATACATGACTCCAGGAGAAACCATAGATACAGACCTGTGAAAGTAAGTGTTTTATCGCTATGTTAGTTGTAATTCAAGGCATATAATTAATAGTAACTTAAAAAATCAAGATAGTGTTAGTTTAAGAGACATAATAAATACCCTTTGTGCCCAGACCTGCCAGCACAGCATAGGCCTAAAGGGACTTGAGTGTCATTGTTTCAAAATTCACATGAGAAGTTTCTTTAAAATTCATAAAATAAGAATTTTAATATGAAACCTTATATATTTGATTTCCTAAGTTAGCAAATTAGGATTTGCTTTTATTTGGTCAAATAGGAAACATCTGGATTATCTACTTGCTACTTCTATATTGGAATAAACATTTGTTTCAAGAAGGACTCATTACTTACTGCCTCTTTGGGTGGAATTCAATGCCTGGCCGTATTGACTCTTTTTCAGCTGGAGTTGATGATACTCAGTGTTATAGTCACTTGCCTTTCCTTTGTTGTATCCAACAGTATTCTAGTGGTGAACTGCAAAGCTGTACTGATCCTTAGCCTGTTCCCTGTTGTGGCTGGTATTATTATTTATTATTAAGCTTCTCCATATTTTCTCCATATTGACCTCTCTTAGTCCGTAGGCACATAGAGTTTAGATGAAATGCTTAAAGATGGTGTGTTTTTGATCTTATGTTATGAGTCAAAATGTAAAACTGGGACAGTAACTAGAATATAACATTCTATTTTTGTTCAAGTCAGTGCCATATTGGGTCAACTCTGTGTGGCAGGATAGTATTTTGAGCTTTTAACATAGTTTTCTTCTTGTATGTTTTCTTTTTTCTTTAATGCAGTCAAAAGTGATGGTGGGACTTCCCTGGTGGTCCAGTGGATAAGGACAGACCCTTGCAGTGCAAGGGGTGCCGGTTCCATCCCTGGCCTGGGAAGATCCCATGTGCCACAGAGCGGCTGGGCCACAGTGTCCAACTACCCAGCTAGAGCTCTGGAGCACATGTGCCCAGGGCTGGTGCTCTGCAGCGAGAGAGGCCACTGTGATAGGAGGCCCACACAGGCCAAAGAACAAAGATGGATGAAAATTAATGAATGAAGGACTGATAGAAGTGACCAAAAAAAAAAAAAAGCTATAGATGCTTTTTTTGCTCATAGAAGGTTTATGGGAATGGCAGAAATATAAAGATAATAGCTTAAATTTTTTAAATACCTTCTGTGCAAGAGACTTTACTATATGGTTTATAGATGGAACACTTTTAATTCTCTAAGAGCCTGTGGATTGTCTGTTTCTATTTTGTAATAGACTTTATTTTTTTAGAGTGGTTTTAGGTCTATAACAATATTGAACATAAGGTATGGAGGTTTTCTCTGTAGCCCCTTCCTACACAGTCTCTTCCCTCCTCAACATCCCCAACCGGAGACATATATTTTTAGCCTACACTAACATATCATATCAGCCAGAATTCATTGTTTTCATTAGTGTTCATTCTTGGTATTATTCTGTGGGTTTTGTCTAATACATACGAACATGCATCCACCATTGTAGTGTCATGTAACACTCTAAAAATCTTTTGTGCTCTGAGTGTATATTCTTTTATCCCCTAATCCCCATCAACCATTGCTTCCAAATCCTGACAATTATGAATAAATCCTGTAAACTTCTCTATGCAAGTATTTATGTAGACCTAAGTTTCCATCTCGTTTGAGTAAATACCCAGAAACATGACTGCTGAATTGTATAGTAAGAATATGGTTATTTTTTTAAGAACCTGCCCAACTGTCTAAACTGGGCAGTAACTAGAATATAACATTCTATTTTTGTTCAAGTCAGTGCCATATTGGGTCAACTCTGTGTGGCAGGATAGTATTTTGAGCTTTTAACATAGTTTTCTTCTTGTATGTTTTCTTTTTTCTTTAATGCAGTCAAAAGTGATGGTGGGACTTCCCTGGTGGTCCAGTGGATAAGGACAGACCCTTGCAGTGCAAGGGGTGCCGGTTCCATCCCTGGCCTGGGAAGATCCCATGTGCCACAGAGCGGCTGGGCCACAGTGTCCAACTACCCAGCTAGAGCTCTGGAGCACATGTGCCCAGGGCTGGTGCTCTGCAGCGAGAGAGGCCACTGTGATAGGAGGCCCACACAGGCCAAAGAACAAAGATGGATGAAAATTAATGAATGAAGGACTGATAGAAGTGACCAAAAAAAAAAAAAGCTATAGATGCTTTTTTTGCTCATAGAAGGTTTATGGGAATGGCAGAAATATAAAGATAATAGCTTAAATTTTTTAAATACCTTCTGTGCAAGAGACTTTACTATATGGTTTATAGATGGAACACTTTTAATTCTCTAAGAGCCTGTGGATTGTCTGTTTCTATTTTGTAATAGACTTTATTTTTTTAGAGTGGTTTTAGGTCTATAACAATATTGAACATAAGGTATGGAGGTTTTCTCTGTAGCCCTTCCTACACAGTCTCTTCCCTCCTCAACATCCCCAACCGGAGACATATATTTTTAGCCTACACTAACATATCATATCAGCCAGAATTCATTGTTTTCATTAGTGTTCATTCTTGGTATTATTCTGTGGGTTTTGTCTAATACATACGAACATGCATCCACCATTGTAGTGTCATGTAACACTCTAAAAATCTTTTGTGCTCTGAGTGTATATTCTTTTATCCCCTAATCCCCATCAACCATTGCTTCCAAATCCTGACAATTATGAATAAATCCTGTAAACTTCTCTATGCAAGTATTTATGTAGACCTAAGTTTCCATCTCGTTTGAGTAAATACCCAGAAACATGACTGCTGAATTGTATAGTAAGAATATGGTTATTTTTTTAAGAACCTGCCCAACTGTCTATAGTGGCCATATCATTGTATCATTCTATATTCTCGCCAGCAAACGAATCAGAGTTCCTGTTGTTCCACATCCTTGCTGGCATTTGGTGTTGTCGGTGTGCTGGATATTGGCCATTCTAATAGGCTACTTGTTTTTGTAAATAAATTTCATTGGAATACAACCATGCCTAGTGATTACATACTGTCTGTGTCTGCTTTTGCACTACGAATGACAGAAATAAATAGTTGTGATGGACTTTATGGCCTATAAATCTTAAAATGTTTGCTGTATGCATTCTAAGTCACTTCAGTCATGTCTGACTCTTTGCAACCCAATGGATTTCAGCCTGCCAGGCTCCTCTGACCATGGGATTCTCTAGGCAAGAATACTGGATTCAGTTGCCATGCCCTCCTCTAGGGAAAGTATTTGCTATCCGGCCCTTTATAAAAAGTGTTTGCTGACCCCTATACTGCAGAGTTGCTGTCACAATATCTATTTTAGGTATGACCATCTTACATCAAACTGATAGAAAATATTTTTCTGTTTCCTGTATGAGCCTATTAAAACTCTTGGAGTATTTTGGATTGTGGATGTGAATTAAGCTAACTCGAACATACTCCTGAGGTTTAACAGCATTTAAAAAAGCATGTTATATTTTTCTTTCTAGGCATATATTTTATTTCTTAGATGTAATTTTTTCCTAAATGAAGGTATTCCCTTAAGTACATGAAGTTACTACAAGTTCATTTCTAACATATGTTTTCTGGTTACAACATTTTTTTTAGCATTCTCTATTGCCCTCTTTTTTTTTTTTTCAACAAGCGATTATTCCTTTTTTCCCACTGACCCCAGTTTCACTGACTTACCCTCCCATGTAGCAATTTAAAATGGTACCGAGGAAAGATGCTTCTCCCTGGCTTGAATCTGTCAAGCTGCTAAGCTGCTCAGGTGTTTGCTGAAGATGAGGCAGATTTTCAATACGTGTTTCAGGGACTATTTGGCTAGTTTTTCATCATCATTTTTAGCTACAGGAAAGTGGTAACCAAGAGTAGGTAATAGTTTTGCTCTTTGTGCTCTAAATATTATTTTGCCAGATGACCATCTTCACACACATTAGTAACATCATGTTTGTTTGGCATAGGTGGCAGGGCCCATGGAATAATTTATGATCTAAGTGCACTTCATAATAGTAGAACTGATGCTGGTGCTTAGAAATTAATTCAGAAATCACTATGTGTAACGTAATGATTTACCATTGTTTTTTACTCATGTTATAGACCCTCAGAGTATTAATTAAGAATTTATGGCATAAAGCCACATAGAGTCTGGTGAAGTTTCACATTGGAACAAAACTATTTTGAATATAATAAACATTTTCATATTTTCAGATAGAATTGTGAGTGATACTATTCAATGTGTACTACAGGGTTTTGAATCACACCACCACATATTGCAAAATGTTTTTTTTCTGAGTTGCTGCCTCTGACAGGTTTTAAATACTGGATTCAGTTGCCATGCCCTCCTCTAGGGAAAGTATTTGCTATCCGGCCCTTTATAAAAAGTGTTTGCTGACCCCTATACTGCAGAGTTGCTGTCACAATATCTATTTTAGGTATGACCATCTTACATCAAACTGATAGAAAATATTTTTCTGTTTCCTGTATGAGCCTATTAAAACTCTTGGAGTATTTTGGATTGTGGATGTGAATTAAGCTAACTCGAACATACTCCTGAGGTTTAACAGCATTTAAAAAAGCATGTTATATTTTTCTTTCTAGGCATATATTTTATTTCTTAGATGTAATTTTTTCCTAAATGAAGGTATTCCCTTAAGTACATGAAGTTACTACAAGTTCATTTCTAACATATGTTTTCTGGTTACAACATTTTTTTTAGCATTCTCTATTGCCCTCTTTTTTTTTTTTTCAACAAGCGATTATTCCTTTTTTCCCACTGACCCCAGTTTCACTGACTTACCCTCCCATGTAGCAATTTAAAATGGTACCGAGGAAAGATGCTTCTCCCTGGCTTGAATCTGTCAAGCTGCTAAGCTGCTCAGGTGTTTGCTGAAGATGAGGCAGATTTTCAATACGTGTTTCAGGGACTATTTGGCTAGTTTTTCATCATCATTTTTAGCTACAGGAAAGTGGTAACCAAGAGTAGGTAATAGTTTTGCTCTTTGTGCTCTAAATATTATTTTGCCAGATGACCATCTTCACACACATTAGTAACATCATGTTTGTTTGGCATAGGTGGCAGGGCCCATGGAATAATTTATGATCTAAGTGCACTTCATAATAGTAGAACTGATGCTGGTGCTTAGAAATTAATTCAGAAATCACTATGTGTAACGTAATGATTTACCATTGTTTTTTACTCATGTTATAGACCCTCAGAGTATTAATTAAGAATTTATGGCATAAAGCCACATAGAGTCTGGTGAAGTTTCACATTGGAACAAAACTATTTTGAATATAATAAACATTTTCATATTTTCAGATAGAATTGTGAGTGATACTATTCAATGTGTACTACAGGGTTTTGAATCACACCACGACCACATATGAGTTTGCAATTTAGATGTTCTAATAGACAAATATCTCCCTTTTTATGCATTTTAGGAATTGACAAGAATATAAAAATTAACAAGAATAATTCACAAAGTTAGAAATAATTGGAGATATCCAAAATTGAAGTAAGATTTAAAGATGAAAATTTTATAGATCAGATTAAGAGTGATGGTTTTAAAAGTTGAGTTGAAAAAAAATGGTAGACAATGGAAAACAGATCACAGTGAGAAAGTAGACTTACAGGATTTTTAAAATAAAAATATGGTCTGTCTTATATACAGTACGTCTTTCAAAGCTAAGCTCGGGAACTTTCTCCCCAACTAGCTACCAGAAAATTCCTATTGGAAGTGATGATGCTGATGCTGGTCATTAACATTTTACAACACTTTCCATCCTGTGATACTTTGTCTGTAACAAAGTTCATTTGACTTTCACAGTGTCTCGTTAAAGTATCTTCATTTCCTGAACTCCTTTGTAACTGCCTGTACCTCTGTCAGTAGTTCTTTATAGGGATAGGTGTCTGAGACAGTTGGGATTCTAATTCAGGAAGTAGATCTGGGATTAGGCCCTATCTCCTTTTCCAGTCTTCCTGATTCTTACACATACCACCAGGATCAACTTGTATGAAACATTTATATGCTGTTTCGCATACATTTGTGTTCAAACTTGGTTTTCCCAGATAGGCGACAACTATTAAATAATTATAAAGTTAACCAAAACAAAACATCATTAAAACTGGAGTCACAGAAATTAAAACTTGACATTAAAGTTTTACGAAAGATTTCCATTTGTCTAGAATTTAATTAAAGTCAGTTAATTTAACAGTTTTTCAGAAGGACTGTGTGTTTTTTAATTAGAGGAAGATTGCTTTGTAATGTTGTGTTGGTTTCTACTGTCCAACAGTACAAATCAGCCATAATTATACATATATCCCATCCCTCTGAAGCCTCTTCCATCCCATCCCTCTAGAGCATCTACAGATAAACAGATAAAGCACGTATGGTACATACATACAATGGAATATTACTCAACCATTAAAAAGAACGGATTTGAGTGAATTCAGTGAGATGGATGAACCTAGACCCTATTCAGAGGGAGATAAATCAAAAAGAGAAAAACATTGTGTATTAGTGCATATATATGGAAGCTAGAAAAATAGTATTGATCAATGTATTTAGGAATGGAGATACAGATATAGAGAACAGACATGTGGACACAGTGTGAGAAGGCGAGAGTGGGAGGAAGATACACACTATCATGTGAAAAATAGATGGTGAGAAGTTGCTGTGTAGCACAGTGCTCTTGAATTAGTATGTGTTAAGTGTTGCGAAAGCTTTCACACTGAATAAAACATGCCCATTGTCCTCAAAGAGCTAGAAATGTGGGAAGTGGGACAAAACAGAGTAGACTATCATCACAAGAGGAAGTTTCCCAGTTAACTTAAAATTAATAATTTTTACTACTATTATCATAAAAAGACTGTAAGTGTCTAAAGAATAAAGAATGCAGTATAACATACCTGAAATTGAAATATCACTGTGTGATTCACAGTATTCTTTTGATGCCTATTGAAGAAGTATGAGCTCTCCTTCTTTTCCAATGTGTTAGAAACCAGGAGAGTCTGTGTTTTCTGGAAGAGAACCAGTTGGAAATTAAAATGATTTTCACAGGAAGTACAGGGAAGCTCTGAAGGGAAGGGAAGGGAAGCTCTGAAGTAGGTTCAAGTAGACAACTAGGGTTAAAAAAAATAGGGTTGAAACTGATAGGGATAGAGTAGAACAGGTAGAGTCCCAGTGGGGGACGATAGGTAGACGGGTGAAACCTGGGAAAGGTTGGGAGGCCAGTAAGTTGATGATAACTCAGGAGAGCTGCTCTTTGTTTAGTAAAGGAGGCTTGACTGGGCATGAACAGCTGATGAAGGAGGAGCTGGTGAGAAAGGAATTAACGATGTATGTCACACCTGTGTTTACTTGAGTGGGGCGGTCTTCCACCATCCTATATATTGCTGCCCATTCAGTCAGGGGGTGGAGCAGCAGAGCAGAACTTTCCTGCCCGCCTGTTTGCATCACTTTCAGGTACCTTACTCCAATAAATCCTTTTCTTGTCTTTCACTCTGCTTCTCGCTGAATTCTTTCTGCACTGAGGCACGAAGAACCTGAGCCTCAGGGGGTCCAGACCTTGGATTGAGTCCCGGCCATGTGGGTTCGAATCCCAGACGAGGTTTTGGCTGGGATCGAGTCCTGACTACCCCAAGCAGGGTTTTGGCTGGGGTTGAGCCTTAGCCACGAGGGTTCGAGTCCCAAACTGGTTTTGGCTAGGTTCAGGCCCCAGTCACGTGGGTTCAAGTCCAAAACAGGGTTTTGTCTGGGTTCGAGTCCCAGCAGCATGGTTCAAGTCCCAAACAGAGTTCTGGCTGGGTTCAAGTCCTAAGCCAGGGATTGTGGGTTTGAGTCCCAAACAGGGTTTTGGCTGGAATTCAAGCTCCAGCCACATGGGTTCAAGCCCCAAGCAGAGCTCGATCAGGTCTGGGCCCTGGGTTTAAGTCTCAAATCGAGGTGAAACCCTTTCAAAACAAGGTGGTAGAAAAGAGAAAACTGAAGGTTGATTATGGATGTCAGAATTGACTTTGCTCAGATTTCTGTGCACTTCCAGGGAATATCCACACGCAATATGCTAGGTGCATATAAAGAGCCTGTGACTGATGGACAACTCAGAAAGAACTAAAAAATATTGGAGAATGTTATAGATGTTGGGATACATAATAAATATAAAGAAAGCAATTCCCAAAGTGCATCCTATTCTTCAGTGTCAAATTTTTCCCCTCTCTTCTTAGTAATTAATTCAGGAGCAGGTAGATACTGTGCAGCTGTGTGTCATGGTGGGTCACTAAGAACTCGACGATAATATTGTCTACTTTAACCATAACAGCAGCTTGCCATGCAGGCTTTTTCCCTAGTGAAGAAATCTCCGTCAGCTTTGTTGAAACATAGATTGCTACCTGGCTTTGTTCTTTCAGGCTTTCACTTTATGAGGCTACATGTGTTTTCGATTCTAACAGGAATCTGCTTTTGTTACTATCTTTCTGGATGAGTGATTCCCTTTACTTTCAATTATGCCCTGAGGTGGATTGGGCCAAAGATAGTTCCACATTAGACTTGTGCATTTAGGGGCAAGTACAGTTTGTAAAGAAGGTGGAATTAAACCTTGCTAAAAAATATCTAAATATGTAGTTTCCTTTTGAAAATTCTTACCTTTTCCATTGTATGTAAGGGACACCAGGGTTCATCCTTTCAGTTCATAATTAATGAGTACAGCGGTGAAGAAGCTGCCAGGATCCCAAACTAAACAAGTTGATTGAACAAGTGAATCGATATATAAATAAGATAATGCTAATTGCTAAAAGAGAACAAGACAAAGTGATAGAATAAAAAATGATGTGGTGGGTTTCCTGGTGGTCCAGTGGGTAAAGAGTCCACCCTGCAGTGCAAGGGGCATCAGTTCAATCCCTGGCCTGAGAAGGTCCCATGTGCCATGGAGCGGCTGGCGTGGTGTGTCCAATTATGAGCCAGCACTCTGGAGTACATGTGCCCAGAGCCAGTGCTCTGCAAGGAAAGGCTACTGCAATGGGAGGCCCACATAGGCCAAAGAATAAAGACGGATGAAAATAAATAAATATAAAACCAATAAACGAGGCCAAAATTTAAAAAAAGAAGAAAAAAGTGATGTGGTTAGTCAGAGTCTAGTGGTAACTTAACTGTATTGGTCTTGGAAAGCCTCTTTGAGGAGGGCACATTTAAAAACTGAATGACAAGGACAATGACGTGTGAAGATCTCAGGTCTGAGTGTTCCAAACATAGGCAGTCAAACAGCAGATCAACAACTGGTTAGAATGAAGGAGGCTATGTGTAGAAGGAAAGTTGTTGGCCATTTCCCCAAATTGACTCAGTAGAGATGCCCATGTAAATCATCTTTAACAAAGGTCCATGAGCCATTAAACACACCTCCTTACTTGACAGTCCTTGACTTTCAAAAATTAATTCTGGAAACAAAGACAATTTCTCAGTTGTAAAAAGACAAATAATTAATATTTTTCTTACATTTATGCCCTTTTTATTTGCTAGAAGACAAAGCATGCAGTTTCGATTCTAACAGGAATCTGCTTTTGTTACTATCTTTCTGGATGAGTGATTCCCTTTACTTTCAATTATGCCCTGAGGTGGATTGGGCCAAAGATAGTTCCACATTAGACTTGTGCATTTAGGGGCAAGTACAGTTTGTAAAGAAGGTGGAATTAAACCTTGCTAAAAAATATCTAAATATGTAGTTTCCTTTTGAAAATTCTTACCTTTTCCATTGTATGTAAGGGACACCAGGGTTCATCCTTTCAGTTCATAATTAATGAGTACAGCGGTGAAGAAGCTGCCAGGATCCCAAACTAAACAAGTTGATTGAACAAGTGAATCGATATATAAATAAGATAATGCTAATTGCTAAAAGAGAACAAGACAAAGTGATAGAATAAAAAATGATGTGGTGGGTTTCCCTGGTGGTCCAGTGGGTAAAGAGTCCACCCTGCAGTGCAAGGGGCATCAGTTCAATCCCTGGCCTGAGAAGGTCCCATGTGCCATGGAGCGGCTGGCGTGGTGTGTCCAATTATGAGCCAGCACTCTGGAGTACATGTGCCCAGAGCCAGTGCTCTGCAAGGAAAGGCTACTGCAATGGGAGGCCCACATAGGCCAAAGAATAAAGACGGATGAAAATAAATAAATATAAAACCAATAAACGAGGCCAAAATTTAAAAAAAGAAGAAAAAAGTGATGTGGTTAGTCAGAGTCTAGTGGTAACTTAACTGTATTGGTCTTGGAAAGCCTCTTTGAGGAGGGCACATTTAAAAACTGAATGACAAGGACAATGACGTGTGAAGATCTCAGGTCTGAGTGTTCCAAACATAGGCAGTCAAACAGCAGATCAACAACTGGTTAGAATGAAGGAGGCTATGTGTAGAAGGAAAGTTGTTGGCCATTTCCCCAAATTGACTCAGTAGAGATGCCCATGTAAATCATCTTTAACAAAGGTCCATGAGCCATTAAACACACCTCCTTACTTGACAGTCCTTGACTTTCAAAAATTAATTCTGGAAACAAAGACAATTTCTCAGTTGTAAAAAGACAAATAATTAATATTTTTCTTACATTTATGCCCTTTTTATTTGCTAGAAGACAAAGCATGCAGTTTCTGATAAGGGCACTGTTTAGGAATTCTTCTAAAGCTCTACTCTGCATAGTAACCCAAGAAAGTAATAAAGACCACTGAGGGTCTGGCACTTCTGCCATCCAAGTATTAACCAGGCCCGATCCTGCTTAGCTTCTGAGATCAGGCAAGATCTGGTACATTCAGTGTGGTATGGCCGTAGACTGATCTGGCACTTACAATAGTCATGAAAATTAATACTCTTAGTAGTAGCTGTAATATTTATAATTTTTCTTCTGCACTGTTTGGCTGTTAGCTGAGAAGCAGAAATCTTTTATCCCATGCAGATTCTGACATACCCTTTTAGGTACAGAAGTGCAGATCTAGGTATTGTGGTTTATATGAATTAGAGGCACAGGTGCTGATGAGGAATTAAAGTACAACATAGAAATATTTATTAATCAGGTCATCATTAATCACAAATCTTAATTTAAAAAATAAGCTTGGGTGATTATCTGTGAGACACTGGGCAGATTTATATATGTATATTTTAAATTTAAATATATATAATTACACATGCACACATATGCACACAGCTATGATTTTTATTTAGTTCTTATCACTTTGCGAAGCATTATTACTCCAGTTTGACAGATGAGAAAACCAAAGCTGAAACCTCTTATGACTTAAACATGTTTATAGTGTAAAACTGGGACTTATACACCGCTATTTTTTTTTTTTTTTGAGTGGGGGGCTGTCTGGGGAGGGAGGGGGGCGGGCCACTTCTATTGGTCTTTCATTTCTCTATTTTCATCCATCTTTGTTTTTTGGCCCGTGTGGGTCTCCCATCACAGTGGCCTCTGTTGTCGCAGAGCACCGGCTGTGGGCGCGTGCGCTCCAGAGCTTCGGCTCAGTAATTGGACACATCGGTCCAGCAGCTTCGCGGCACGTGGGATCTTCCCAGGCCAGGGATCGAACCAGCACCCTTTGCACTGCAAGGCGGTGTCATTACCCACTGGACCACCAGGGAAGCCCTACACAGCTATTTTTAATTCCAAAGCCCATCCTTTTATACTATGACATACTGAATTTGAAAATTTTGATAAAAATGAATACTTTATTTTGTTTGTGGTTCTGCTAACTAAATAAAAAGTAGAAGTAAGTTACCAGAGGGAAAATTATACTTAATCTACGTAATAAGCAATTTTCTAGGCCTCTGGAAGTGTTTAGTCACATAGAACTAACACCCCCAAAGCAAAACAGCTTGGTGTTATATAAAATTTTATTTTATGTTATTGAAGCAGTATTGCCAAGTATTTATTGGGAATCTTTTATTAATCTTATATAATTATTATGAGATGCAAGGTTAAGTTTATGTGCACTCAGCAATGTTTCAGAATGCAGTGTGCAGAATTCTTTGTAAGTGTTGTCTACTTTAATCTGTCCCATTTTATAGACAAGGAACCTGAGGTACAGGGAAGTTAAGTAACTGATGTAAATGAGAGAGCTGGGATCAGAGCTGATCCTAGGTGCCAACCTGTTATGTTACTTTCACTACTAAGACCTTTGTAGTCTGAGAGTGTTAACATTTCTTTATAGAGAAACAAAATGATTATGACCTTTCAGTCTTTCAGATAGTACTATTTTTACTTGGCTTTAAATAGGGAAATTTATACTGATTCTAATAACAATCTAGATTCTTCTTTTACACATTTAAATTTTACATGTCCTTTTTTACCCTTTTCCCAGGAAATTTTGGAAGATTTCATCCATTAGTGCCATTTATAGTTAACTGAAGTTTATTATATGGAGGCCTTAAAGATTCAATGCCTTTTGTATTATTTATCATTCCAACCTACTATTATAGTGGAGCAAGGTGTCAGCAGCTGGGGAAATAGAACCACTGGTAGTTTGACAGAGATTAATTCCTATACAAGGCTTTGAAGTTCAATATGAGCTTCATCCCTAGTACTGCTTTCGATTGATTTCTAAGTGTATCGGGATTTCCATTCATAATGCAACAGAGTAAATCCTCTGGTGGGGATATTGGTGGCCACAGTTTTGAAACTTTATAATGCTTCATCACTATGATTGACACTTTCACACTTTCTATTTTTACTACTAGAACATTTTACTTTAATTAAAAACTTCAGTTTGCAGCAGGCATCATAGGCATAGACTTACTAATCTGTATTTTTAATTCATGGCTTTAAACTGTGTCCACTACAACAACTTGCATTCTCAGCAACTAGATCTGTGGTTACCCAGAAAGTTAGCCACTAAATGTGACTGCCTTGATACCAGAGGAAAATTATACTTAATCTACGTAATAAGCAATTTTCTAGGCCTCTGGAAGTGTTTAGTCACATAGAACTAACACCCCCAAAGCAAAACAGCTTGGTGTTATATAAAATTTTATTTTATGTTATTGAAGCAGTATTGCCAAGTATTTATTGGGAATCTTTTATTAATCTTATATAATTATTATGAGATGCAAGGTTAAGTTTATGTGCACTCAGCAATGTTTCAGAATGCAGTGTGCAGAATTCTTTGTAAGTGTTGTCTACTTTAATCTGTCCCATTTTATAGACAAGGAACCTGAGGTACAGGGAAGTTAAGTAACTGATGTAAATGAGAGAGCTGGGATCAGAGCTGATCCTAGGTGCCAACCTGTTATGTTACTTTCACTACTAAGACCTTTGTAGTCTGAGAGTGTTAACATTTCTTTATAGAGAAACAAAATGATTATGACCTTTCAGTCTTTCAGATAGTACTATTTTTACTTGGCTTTAAATAGGGAAATTTATACTGATTCTAATAACAATCTAGATTCTTCTTTTACACATTTAAATTTTACATGTCCTTTTTTACCCTTTTCCCAGGAAATTTTGGAAGATTTCATCCATTAGTGCCATTTATAGTTAACTGAAGTTTATTATATGGAGGCCTTAAAGATTCAATGCCTTTTGTATTATTTATCATTCCAACCTACTATTATAGTGGAGCAAGGTGTCAGCAGCTGGGGAAATAGAACCACTGGTAGTTTGACAGAGATTAATTCCTATACAAGGCTTTGAAGTTCAATATGAGCTTCATCCCTAGTACTGCTTTCGATTGATTTCTAAGTGTATCGGGATTTCCATTCATAATGCAACAGAGTAAATCCTCTGGTGGGGATATTGGTGGCCACAGTTTTGAAACTTTATAATGCTTCATCACTATGATTGACACTTTCACACTTTCTATTTTTACTACTAGAACATTTTTACTTTAATTAAAAACTTCAGTTTGCAGCAGGCATCATAGGCATAGACTTACTAATCTGTATTTTTAATTCATGGCTTTAAACTGTGTCCACTACAACAACTTGCATTCTCAGCAACTAGATCTGTGGTTACCCAGAAAGTTAGCCACTAAATGTGACTGCCTTGATATAAGGCAAACAGTATGCTGTAACAATGGTAGGTCAGCATATTCCTTTTAGATACAGGGAGCATGTTAAAAATAAATTTCCGCATGAAATCGTATGAGCTAAGAAATCAATATTTTTTTATGAGGAAATATTTGGAAAAATAAACGAAGCCACTGAGATCAATCCTGACTTTATTTAAGTAAAATGAATGCCCATATATACAAGGAATATTTTCAATCTTGTTGAAGAGGTAAATAAGAAACAGTGTTTCACTGTCAAGATCTATCTTACACATGTGATGGAAAATTGCTGAAGAGAAGCAGTCACATTTCAGTCTCAAATCTGTTAGAAAGTGAGCATAGGTTCTCTCCATGGAATTGTTATTGTGAAAAAACAGGCTAGCTTGTAACACTGGGGTGCTTGATTTCAAGTCTAAGTTTATATTGAACCTTCAACAAGGTGTGGAACTGTAATAGGATGTGGTGGTTTGATATCAAGTAGTTTATAAGTCTGATCCTTAAAAGCCTGTGACAGTCTACTGAGACTTTTCTTTTCTGATTTTTCTCAGGCAAGACACTTACGGGTGTCATTGTTAGATATTCTGAGCTGTTAAACAAAATCAATATGAAACAATTATTACTATATGGGAACATTTCCTTAGCATCTCTGCTTTGGTGTATCTTTGACATGGTTAAATTATTGGCAAAAATATGTATATACCATAGACACATTAATAATCCTGATAATTTGGGGACAGTGTGAACTGCATTTAATGATCTTAGAATATAGCTATTCTACTCACACTTTCTATTTTACTACTAGAACATTTTACTTTAATTAAAAACTTCAGTTTGCAGCAGGCATCATAGGCATAGACTTACTAATCTGTATTTTTAATTCATGGCTTTAAACTGTGTCCACTACAACAACTTGCATTCTCAGCAACTAGATCTGTGGTTACCCAGAAAGTTAGCCACTAAATGTGACTGCCTTGATATAAGGCAAACAGTATGCTGTAACAATGGTAGGTCAGCATATTCCTTTTAGATACAGGGAGCATGTTAAAAATAAATTTCCGCATGAAATCGTATGAGCTAAGAAATCAATATTTTTTTATGAGGAAATATTTGGAAAAATAAACGAAGCCACTGAGATCAATCCTGACTTTATTTAAGTAAAATGAATGCCCATATATACAAGGAATATTTTCAATCTTGTTGAAGAGGTAAATAAGAAACAGTGTTTCACTGTCAAGATCTATCTTACACATGTGATGGAAAATTGCTGAAGAGAAGCAGTCACATTTCAGTCTCAAATCTGTTAGAAAGTGAGCATAGGTTCTCTCCATGGAATTGTTATTGTGAAAAAACAGGCTAGCTTGTAACACTGGGGTGCTTGATTTCAAGTCTAAGTTTATATTGAACCTTCAACAAGGTGTGGAACTGTAATAGGATGTGGTGGTTTGATATCAAGTAGTTTATAAGTCTGATCCTTAAAAGCCTGTGACAGTCTACTGAGACTTTTCTTTTCTGATTTTTCTCAGGCAAGACACTTACGGGTGTCATTGTTAGATATTCTGAGCTGTTAAACAAAATCAATATGAAACAATTATTACTATATGGGAACATTTCCTTAGCATCTCTGCTTTGGTGTATCTTTGACATGGTTAAATTATTGGCAAAAATATGTATATACCATAGACACATTAATAATCCTGATAATTTGGGGACAGTGTGAACTGCATTTAATGATCTTAGAATATAGCTATTCTACTCACACTGTTTTTAGAAACGACAGAAGTGAGATAAGAATAAGACCAATTATAATAAGAAGACCCATGGCTCCTGGGATTTTGTCTTCACTGGATAATATTTTAGGGAAACCCCAATATATCTGATTTAATGTCTATGAGAAAGTAACTTCTAGACAATTCTAATACAGATTTTTTGCTGCTCTATAAAATTCTCAGTGTTTGTAATTACTGCCTTGCTGACACATGAATGGAAATCTGCAGTCATCACAGTATATGTCCTAGGCATGCTTACTTGGGCAGGCCCCACTCTTTCTTATATCAAGTTCTAATTCTAATGTGCTTATTAGAATCCATCACATTACACTGCTTTTAATGTAAAATTTTCATATAATTTTATTTTAAAATAATAAATTACTTCTGTGGACATCATTTGAATATGTATATTTAAAATTTTTGGAAACAGGGGTATATAATTTGGCAGGGAGGCTTGGAAAACTAACAGATTTCAGGTTTTGTGTTTGCAGTGGCAAATGTAAAAAAAAAAAAGGTCCCTGATTGTGAAAGCTAGCCAAAACTATTGCAATTTTACTCAGAGGTCTAAGATAGCCATTGCAAAGCTAGTTTCATGGTTCTTATAGCAAAAGTTGATAAGTGTTTGCTTCTACTTTTGTAAGAAGTAACGTTGAATTGCTTGGGCTTCTTGAGACAAAATGCTGTTACTTTGAGGACAGTGTAACTGACAGAATCAGTGTTGTAAATCCAAGGTGAAACTGCCACTTGACACGCTGCAAGTGTTACTCAGATGCCAGTTTTTCAATGTGAAGAATAAAATGATCTTAATCTCACAGGTGCACACACACATATGTATGTATAACTTTTTAATATGACCGTATTATATATATTAATAAAAAGCAGGTGGAAGCCCTCCCACCCCCACCTACACTGTAGACACTGCAGATTTAAAGAAAAAAGAAAAGGTTGAACCTTACAGATCAACGATGAGGCAGGAGATATAAGATGGATTAAAGTTAAAATGAAGATAAATTCCTGAAAGCAAACAAAGGCATGAGAAAATGCAGAAAGCTTTCAAGGTTAAATAGAGTGATAATCTCAAAAGCCAAATGAATTTAAAGTTCTATTCCACTTTATCACAACCTTTCACAAATAAGACCCCAAAGAGATACCTGGGTAAATATGATGAGCTGCTGCAGTAGCTCACCACAGGAATCCCATATCTATCATCTAATTGCCTCTTTCTTACAGTTTTTTTCCTATCTGAAAAAACCTCATTTTGAGATTATTTTAATGAATTAGTGATGTTTGGATCACCCCAATATAATGTATATTTTATTTTCAGCTCAAATCATTGACTCTGTTAAATGTAGGCACCACTTTATTAATTAGAGAAAGAATGTTTAAGTTATCTGAGAGTGGTTAATAGAGTTCTGTGCCAAAGTGTTTGTATTTTGTGTTTAATGTCTCTGTAGAATATCTAGGGTTACTGTGGCATTAGCTAAAGATTTTCTTCCTCTTTCATTACTCTCTTCCTGTATACTTGCTGAATGCTGTTAGATCACTCATGACCTGGTCACTGAAGGACTTGCCAAATAGCAGTTGACCAGTATGTGTCCTTTGTTTCGTATTCTGGATGATCTGATGGGTCTTCAGGTCAATGCCCAAATGTATTAGAAGTAATAACTATAAGTGAAATCATGGTGAGCCTTTAAAAACCCATAAAATGGGTGAAAAGCCCTTTAATCACATGTAATGTTCAGGAAATACCCTAGCAGAAGTTTGGTTATGTGAAAAACAATAAGTGCATATACTACAACTAGTCCTGGCCATTGATGCTGAGTATTCAAATTGTTAAATTTGATTTTTTAAAAACTAGAATAATTGGGAAGATTATTAACATAAAGATACTGCATAATATCTTCATTGAACTAGTAACATTTCTTTACCAGGTCACACAGCTCTATCTGTAACTTCAAAAAGAATGTATGTATTATGCTGGGATTATTTGATTATCTTCTGGTAAAAAAATACATCATGTAGGAAATTTATATTTTAATATTGTTATGGATAAGAAAAATCTCATATCCAAAGTTAGAATTTATAAAAATTGAATGAGTAATACAGTTATTCCAAGAGCTGAGAATATGAAATTTGTTTCCAATTGGAATGTATAATTATTAATGAGGAGGATGAAGGAAAGAAGTTCATAACACACTTTTTAGACATCTCATTCTTTATCAGAAATGTCGAAACATTTAAAAGTAGGGCATTAGCATGAAAAAGTAAATCTAGAAGAAGTGTGAGTAGATAGCTGTGGAACTCACCATTATATTTTTGAAATTGGAACTGAGCTAGCAGTTTGCTAGGTAATGGTGACTGCTTGCTGGTGGGGGAACACAGTGGGAAAGAATGTCCAAACAACCAGACTGATCCTGCTTGGAGAAAAGCACGGCTGAGACAGAGTGGGTGAGGAGGGGGAAAGGAGAGCTCAGATAAGACTGTAGGTGACAGCATACGTGAGTCTGTTTTAAGTCCCTTCAGTTTAGTCGCTCAATTGGGTCGATTCTTTTCGACCCCATAGATTGCAGCATGCTGGGCTTCCTTGTCCTTCACCATCTCCCAGAGCTTGCGCAAACTTAATTCTCCTGCCTTCTATTTTTCCAGCATCAGGGTCTTTTCCAGTGACTCAGCTCTTAGCATCAGGTGGTCAAAGTATTGGAGCTTCAGTTTCAGCATCAGTCTTTCCAATGAATATTCAGGGTTGATTTCCTTTAGGATTAACTGGTTTGGTCTCCTTCTAAGGGACTCTCAAGAGTCTTCTCCAGCACCACAGTCCCTTTAGTCATGTGCATCTCTTTGCCACTTTATGGACTGTATTCCTGCCAGGCTCCTCTGTCCATGGGGCTTTTCCAGACAAGAATACTAGAGTGGTTTGCCGTGCCCTCCTCCAGGGGATCTTCTTGACCCAGGGATCTAACCCATGTCTTTTAAGTCTCCTGCATTGGGATGGGTTGTTTATCACTAGCATCACCTGCGAAGCCACAGATGGCAACAACAGTGCTCCTGAATTGTGAACGAGTTAGAAGTGGTGGAGTTTGAGCTCATGAAAATCTGAATAATTTACAAGCAATGTTCTCAGAGTGCCACTGGGCTGCTTGGAGGAGCCTGAGATAATTTTGGAAGGTATATGGGTACTACATTTAAAAACACCTAGCCACATTTTAGAAAGAGAAGTACTTTCTTTACAATATTTTTCCTAATTAGAATAGGGAGAAAAAAGAAAAGAACAATGAAATTCAATATGGTGCTACTGTGTCCTAATTAATCACTCGCTCTTGATATCTCCCTATTAAATAATCAGGAAGCAAGCCTGGGCAAGCAGCTGCATCTAGCAAGATGTTTATGACATTTTAAATGACACATAATACTGACTTTTCATTTACAATGAAGGTAGGAAGTTTTTTACAGCGACTTTAAGTAAAAATAATGATACCATTTAAATGAAAATACTAAGTATGTAAGTCTAGGTGTTACAGAAATAAAATTCAAGTCAAGACAGTGGTATGCAAATGAGGATAGTTTAGCTAACAGTGCTTCAAGCTGTCTCTTATTTATGATTTTGGAGATGTTTGGCTAAGCAGCCTGTACTAAACCTTTCCTTTGTACTTTCACCTTCTAAAGGTTAGAACTATGTACACTGGGACAGGATGCAGAACTCACCTTCTTCAGCACTAGGGAAAACAAGTAGTTGAAATGGAAGCTTGAATACACCACTCTTGAAATAAAAAGAAAACTTAGTACTCTTTTCACTTTTGGCATAAATTCGCTTGTAATAGTAATGTTTATAGTAAGAAAATGAAGAAAACAATGGCTGTTCTTTTGACTTTTTTTTCTATTTTTGGGGGAGGAAACACTTCTATTGGTCTTTCATTTATACATCTTCGTCCATCCTTGTTCTCTGGCCCGTGTGGGCCTCCCATCGAAGCGGCCTCTGGCGCTACAGAGCACAGGCTCCGGGCGCATGCACTGCAGAGCTCCGGCTCAGTAGTTGGACACATCTGTCCAGCCACTCTGTGGCACGTGGGATCCGACCCTCCCAGGCCAGGGATTGAACCAGGCCCCTTGCACTGCAAAGTGGTATCCTTACCACTGGACCACCAGGGAAGCCCTCTTTTGACTTTTTTTTAAACATGTGCAATTTGTTTTATAGATTGGGTATTTAAAATAAAACATATTTGGTAACAGTTGAAAAAATATATCTAAAATTTAGCTATCTTTTAAAAGAAAACTTGTAAGTATATTCTCTAGTCATCAATATATCATAAGATAAACATTTGTCAAAGATTCCATTGAGCGCACAGTGATTCTTGAATGGTCTGGGTTTGTATCTAAGTCTAGAAATAGGATGTATTAGGTTCTTTACTCTGACTCTTGCTTGAACTTTTCTTAGAGGACCAGGGTCATCCAAGAAATTAACACTCAGCGAGTTATATGATATTTCAGCAAGTAGCTAACTCGTAAATTTAGAGACTGCCACTTAGGTGGGCAGTGAATGTAAATGGATTATTTTATGGAGACTTTTAGGACTCTAATAACTATGTAAAGATTTCATGATATATGAAGAAAGCTTTTGCACAGCTGATTTATTTACTACATGCTATTCACCTTTAGTACCATGGGCATTAAAATAAATGCCTTCAGTGCTAACTAAATCTAGAAGTGGCTATGTCGAGCACGGTACAGAAACAGAGTTTAATTCAATGGCAAAGAACTCCCACCTTCTTCAGTACACTGGGACAGGATGCAGAACTCACCTTCTTCAGCACTAGGAAAACAAGTAGTTGAAATGGAAGCTTGAATACACCACTCTTGAAATAAAAGAAAACTTAGTACTCTTTTCACTTTTGGCATAAATTCGCTTGTAATAGTAATGTTTATAGTAAGAAAATGAAGAAAACAATGGCTGTTCTTTTGACTTTTTTTTCTATTTTTGGGGGAGGAAACACTTCTATTGGTCTTTCATTTATACATCTTCGTCCATCCTTGTTCTCTGGCCCGTGTGGGCCTCCCATCGAAGCGGCCTCTGGCGCTACAGAGCACAGGCTCCGGGCGCATGCGCTGCAGAGCTCCGGCTCAGTAGTTGGACACATCTGTCCAGCCACTCTGTGGCACGTGGGATCCGACCCTCCCAGGCCAGGGATTGAACCAGGCCCCTTGCACTGCAAAGTGGTATCCTTACCACTGGACCACCAGGGAAGCCCTCTTTTGACTTTTTTTTAAACATGTGCAATTTGTTTTATAGATTGGGTATTTAAAAATAAAACATATTTGGTAACAGTTGAAAAAATATATCTAAAATTTAGCTATCTTTTAAAAGAAAACTTGTAAGTATATTCTCTAGTCATCAATATATCATAAGATAAACATTTGTCAAAGATTCCATTGAGCGCACAGTGATTCTTGAATGGTCTGGGTTTGTATCTAAGTCTAGAAATAGGATGTATTAGGTTCTTTACTCTGACTCTTGCTTGAACTTTTCTTAGAGGACCAGGGTCATCCAAGAAATTAACACTCAGCGAGTTATATGATATTTCAGCAAGTAGCTAACTCGTAAATTTAGAGACTGCCACTTAGGTGGGCAGTGAATGTAAATGGATTATTTTATGGAGACTTTTAGGACTCTAATAACTATGTAAAGATTTCATGATATATGAAGAAAGCTTTTGCACAGCTGATTTATTTACTACATGCTATTCACCTTTAGTACCATGGGCATTAAAATAAATGCCTTCAGTGCTAACTAAATCTAGAAGTGGCTATGTCGAGCACGGTACAGAAACAGAGTTTAATTCAATGACAAACATATTAAAAATGTTTAAAGGAAATGTTTTTATATTCATTGGGCTCTACTGGTAGCTCATTGATTCAAAGTCAATCTCAACAGTGTATATTTTCTTTTTTTAAATTTTGGCCTCTTTTATTCATTTTTTAAATTTATTTTCTTCCATCTTCATTTTTTGGCCTTTGTGGGCCTCCCATTTCAGTGGCCTCTCTCTTTGCAGAGTACGGGCTCTGGGCGCATGCGCTCTAGAGCACTGGCTTGTAATTGGACACACAGGTCCAGCGGCGCCAGTGGATGTGGGATCTTCAGTGGCCAGGGATAGAATAGGTACCCCTTGCACAGCAAGATGGACTCTTTACCCACAGGACCACCAAGGAAGCCCTCAACAGTGTATATTTTCATGTTCACCCCTTAGCCCTGAAATGTCTGTTTATTCTCTGCCCTTTGCTTGTGTGTGTGTGTGTATTTCCTCCCTAAAGACCCTTTGGCTTCCCAACCGATGCAGTAGTAAAGACTTGCCTGAAAGTGCATGAGGTGCAAAAGAAATGGGTTTGATCCCCGGGTTGATAAGATCCATGGAGGAGGAAATGTCTACCCACTCTAGTATTCTTGCCTGGGAAATCCCATGGAACCTGGAAGGCTATAATCTGTAGGGTCGCAAAGAATCAGACACAAATGAGCAGCTGAGCACAACACAGCACATGGACATTATTAATTGCTATAATCTTGTGTACATCCAAACTGACTAAACAACAGCTGCTACAAAGATAAAATCAATACAACAAGATTCTTTCTTGAAATCTTATCAGGAAGTGTAAGACCATTGGAAGTAAGAGAACATGAACTCATGTATAGCTAACTCGAAAATTTAGAGACTGCCACTTAGGTGGGCAGTGAATGTAAATGGATTATTTTATGGAGACTTTTAGGACTCTAATAACTATGTAAAGATTTCATGATATATGAAGAAAGCTTTTGCACAGCTGATTTATTTACTACATGCTATTCACCTTTAGTACCATGGGCATTAAAATAAATGCCTTCAGTGCTAACTAAATCTAGAAGTGGCTATGTCGAGCACGGTACAGAAACAGAGTTTAATTCAATGACAAACATATTAAAAATGTTTAAAGGAAATGTTTTTATATTCATTGGGCTCTACTGGTAGCTCATTGATTCAAAGTCAATCTCAACAGTGTATATTTTCTTTTTTTAAATTTTGGCCTCTTTTATTCATTTTTTAAATTTATTTTCTTCCATCTTCATTTTTTGGCCTTTGTGGGCCTCCCATTTCAGTGGCCTCTCTCTTTGCAGAGTACGGGCTCTGGGCGCATGCGCTCTAGAGCACTGGCTTGTAATTGGACACACAGGTCCAGCGGCGCCAGTGGATGTGGGATCTTCAGTGGCCAGGGATAGAATAGGTACCCCTTGCACAGCAAGATGGACTCTTTACCCACAGGACCACCAAGGAAGCCCTCAACAGTGTATATTTTCATGTTCACCCCTTAGCCCTGAAATGTCTGTTTATTCTCTGCCCTTTGCTTGTGTGTGTGTGTGTGTATTTCCTCCCTAAAGACCCTTTGGCTTCCCAACCGATGCAGTAGTAAAGACTTCGCCTGAAAGTGCATGAGGTGCAAAAGAAATGGGTTTGATCCCTGGGTTGAGAAGATCCATGGAGGAGGAAATGTCTACCCACTCTAGTATTCTTGCCTGGGAAATCCCATGGAACCTGGAAGGCTATAATCTGTAGGGTCGCAAAGAATCAGACACAAATGAGCAGCTGAGCACAACACAGCACATGGACATTATTAATTGCTATAATCTTGTGTACATCCAAACTGACTAAACAACAGCTGCTACAAAGATAAAATCAATACAACAAGATTCTTTCTTGAAATCTTATCAGGAAGTGTAAGACCATTGGAAGTAAGAGAACATGAACTCATGTATAATTGGCTTTTAGAGTATGAACCATGAGGAAACTGTCTTAAAGAAAGGCTTCAATTTAGTCATAATCAGCTTGTCAGGCATATTAATTGAAATAACAGCAAAGTAAATTAAATATTGGATAAATATTGCTTATCATTTTAATGGACCAATCATTAGAATTTTAAATGAACTGGCTTAATATATACTAACAAGATAGTCTCCTATTTTTATGGTGATCTTAAAAACAGTACCTCCACATACAGCACTTGTAGTTTTCACTGGAGCCTCACTATAAACCTAACGTACAATAAATATTACACTCATTTCAAGGATTGGGAAACTAAATCCTAGAAAAGTTAACTGACAGTATTTGAATACTTGTTTTTTTGGACTCATTTCTTTTTTAAAGAAGCAAGAAATTAAACAAAAAGCAAATATTCAGAATCAGAAGTAGATTTCTACTCTGACGCTGTAATTTCTAGCTGTGGAAACATCAACCAATGAATTGTCTACTCTAGGTCTTAATTCAACATCTTTTTAATTTCCATTATGCAGAAAAGAATAAGGAAACAACCATGCATCAAAAGAAATCTAGTATCCAATTATGTGTACATTGAAAATATACTAGGGTTTGTTATTATTGATTCATGGGAAGTTTCTCTGGAACATGACATTGTTCTCTGTTTTCCTTCTGTTAACAAGATGCCTCTAAGTCTAAGAATTTACTATTGTGAATAGTAATTGTGCTCTGTTGCCCCAGCTGGACTGTGGCAGCAGGGCCAGTCACTTGGCACTGTGCTGTAAAACTGCCAAGAGAGGAAGATTCTGTTGTCTCCTTACCTTTCCTCTCTCCCAGTCCATCTGCAACTAGTGACATAAACTTCATGTCCATCTTATTCCACCATGTGCCCTGCTTCCAGTGCCTAAGCCTTCAACTGTTTGGAGTTGTATAAAAATTAACCTTGGTAAAGAACCAGCCCGGTATTGAAGTTGTCTTACTATTTTTCCTCTCTTAAGACTGCTCTTTTTGGCTAGTAGGCTCCTTAATATTACTATTCCATGAAGAACATTGGCTCTGATCAATTTAACCAACATTTCCTAAGTGACTTCAAGGCTGGCACTACTGAGGTGCTAGGAATAGAAAGATACGTAGAACACAGTCTTTGTCCTTAAGGAGATTATAGCTTATTTGGGGAGAGAAGGGGAGAGAAGATAATTAAGGGGATCATATTGCTATCATTCAGTATATTCAGTGGTTAAAGATAAGCTCATGATTTTACAGAAACAGAAGAGGAATAATTAACCACTCTATGGATAGGAATGATATTAATAAAGGTTACAGGAGAAATGAAATCTGCTCTTGCAGCACCAGTTGGAATTAAAAGGTGAAGAAGAGTATTTACAGGTGTGAAAATAATATGAGTAATTGCATAGAAGCATGATGCTGAAGGTTTTGTTCAGGTTACAAGCAGTTGGGTATTTCTGGAGCATAAAATGTGCTTCAGTATTGAACATGTGCATTCGAGGTGCCTGTGGGATGATTAAACAGAAATGTTTATTGGAAAGTTTAGAAGAAAAGTCAAGACTACCTATCTGGCTGCTAATGGTATAACAAGATGAAAATAAGCACAATGAAGAAAAATCAGATAAGCCAAGGAGGAGAGAGAGCATTGTTATTTTATATAGCATGGTCAAGAAGTGCTTCACTTTTCAGGTGAAAAGTTGTTTTACACACCATAGTATATCTATGTCAATGGAAAGAGAAGGACAAGTTGAGTGGATTATTATTAATTTTTTTGCAAATTTAATAGTTTAAAAATTGTGAATGGTATTTAATTTGCATTTATATGACTAGTGAGATTGAGCATCATTTCCTATATAAGGTAGATGCATGCATATATTTATTTTTTTCCCTTTATCTAGTCATGATCTTTACTTTTGTCTATTAAATCATTGCTTTTTTGTTGATATGGTAAACCTTCATCTTATTTCCTAATCAAATACATTATCTTGATATCTGTAAAGGAGTGCCTAAGCCTTCAACTGTTTGGAGTTGTATAAAAATTAACCTTGGTAAAGAACCAGCCCGGTATTGAAGTTGTCTTACTATTTTTCCTCTCTTAAGACTGCTCTTTTTGGCTAGTAGGCTCCTTAATATTACTATTCCATGAAGAACATTGGCTCTGATCAATTTAACCAACATTTCCTAAGTGACTTCAAGGCTGGCACTACTGAGGTGCTAGGAATAGAAAGATACGTAGAACACAGTCTTTGTCCTTAAGGAGATTATAGCTTATTTGGGGAGAGAAGGGGAGAGAAGATAATTAAGGGGATCATATTGCTATCATTCAGTATATTCAGTGGTTAAAGATAAGCTCATGATTTTACAGAAACAGAAGAGGAATAATTAACCACTCTATGGATAGGAATGATATTAATAAAGGTTACAGGAGAAATGAAATCTGCTCTTGCAGCACCAGTTGGAATTAAAAGGTGAAGAAGAGTATTTACAGGTGTGAAAATAATATGAGTAATTGCATAGAAGCATGATGCTGAAGGTTTTGTTCAGGTTACAAGCAGTTGGGTATTTCTGGAGCATAAAATGTGCTTCAGTATTGAACATGTGCATTCGAGGTGCCTGTGGGATGATTAAACAGAAATGTTTATTGGAAAGTTTAGAAGAAAAGTCAAGACTACCTATCTGGCTGCTAATGGTATAACAAGATGAAAATAAGCACAATGAAGAAAAATCAGATAAGCCAAGGAGGAGAGAGAGCATTGTTATTTTATATAGCATGGTCAAGAAGTGCTTCACTTTTCAGGTGAAAAGTTGTTTTACACACCATAGTATATCTATGTCAATGGAAAGAGAAGGACAAGTTGAGTGGATTATTATTAATTTTTTTGCAAATTTAATAGTTTAAAAATTGTGAATGGTATTTAATTTGCATTTATATGACTAGTGAGATTGAGCATCATTTCCTATATAAGGTAGATGCATGCATATATTTATTTTTTTCCCTTTATCTAGTCATGATCTTTACTTTTGTCTATTAAATCATTGCTTTTTTGTTGATATGGTAAACCTTCTTTGTATGTAAGGGCTAATAATATTTTACTACTCATATAAGGTGCAAATACATTATCTTGATATGCCATTAAAATTTTATTTACATTTTGTCTTCAAGATAAATTTTTTCCCATCTATTCAAAATGTCAATATCTGGCTTTTGTTTTCTAGTATGACTATCTTAAGATTTTTTTTTTTTTTTTTGGCCTAACCTCCCAACCTGAGCTGTTTTTTATGTAACTCTTCTATTGTTTCCTTTTAAAATTTTAGTTCTTACATCAATTTGAAATTTATGTTCACTTAGTATACAGTTATATACATTAGATAGCCAATTCTTTTCTCATGTCAGATGTATATGTGTGTGTATGAGTATTAAAGTAAGAATTTGCTATATGCTTCCATTGGTGTCTTTATTTCTCTCCAAGGACCAGACTACTTTAGTTATTAAAGGTTTATAACTGGTAGAAAAAGTGACCCTGTATTATTCTTTTTTCCTTAACTTGTCTTTGCTATTGTGTATTTATTCTCTAAAAAAACCTTTCAGATCTATTTGCCAGGCTTCTATATGAATTATGCCTTTTTGTTTTAAAATACAACACATACGTATAAAATCACAAAAATCACATATGTACATTCTTGAATTAATATAATGTGAATAGTTTTCCAGCTACTACCTGAGTTAGGAAACAGAATTTTGCCCGCCACCCTAAAATTCATCCATGTGCCTTATTCTAATCCTAATCACCTCACTGAACTTATTCATTCATCTAATTAGTGAGAATTTATTAAGTACAACTACAAACAGGGTAATACCTAATTCGTACTGTACCAGCAGTACTTAAAGAGATTCAAAATCTAGCTTGAAAAAATTAGCAGACAAGTATGGAAAAGAAGAATGTAGGATCACTTGTACTACCTTGATTTTTATATTAATTACTCTCTTGAGTTTCTTTACCAATTTATGACACAAGTGTGCATCCCATTTTTTGCAAATTTAATAGTTTAAAAATTGTGAATGGTATTTAATTTGCATTTATATGACTAGTGAGATTGAGCATCATTTCCTATATAAGGTAGATGCATGCATATATTTATTTTTTTCCCTTTATCTAGTCATGATCTTTACTTTTGTCTATTAAATCATTGCTTTTTTGTTGATATGGTAAACCTTCTTTGTATGTAAGGGCTAATAATATTTTACTACTCATATAAGGTGCAAATACATTATCTTGATATGCCATTAAAATTTTATTTACATTTTGTCTTCAAGATAAATTTTTTCCCATCTATTCAAAATGTCAATATCTGGCTTTTGTTTTCTAGTATGACTATCTTAAGATTTTTTTTTTTTTTTTTTGGCCTAACCTCCCAACCTGAGCTGTTTTTTATGTAACTCTTCTATTGTTTCCTTTTAAAATTTTAGTTCTTACATCAATTTGAAATTTATGTTCACTTAGTATACAGTTATATACATTAGATAGCCAATTCTTTTCTCATGTCAGATGTATATGTGTGTGTATGAGTATTAAAGTAAGAATTTGCTATATGCTTCCATTGGTGTCTTTATTTCTCTCCAAGGACCAGACTACTTTAGTTATTAAAGGTTTATAACTGGTAGAAAAAGTGACCCTGTATTATTCTTTTTTCCTTAACTTGTCTTTGCTATTGTGTATTTATTCTCTAAAAAAACCTTTCAGATCTATTTGCCAGGCTTCTATATGAATTATGCCTTTTTGTTTTAAAATACAACACATACGTATAAAATCACAAAAATCACATATGTACATTCTTGAATTAATATAATGTGAATAGTTTTCCAGCTACTACCTGAGTTAGGAAACAGAATTTTGCCCGCCACCCTAAAATTCATCCATGTGCCTTATTCTAATCCTAATCACCTCACTGAACTTATTCATTCATCTAATTAGTGAGAATTTATTAAGTACAACTACAAACAGGGTAATACCTAATTCGTACTGTACCAGCAGTACTTAAAGAGATTCAAAATCTAGCTTGAAAAAATTAGCAGACAAGTATGGAAAAGAAGAATGTAGGATCACTTGTACTACCTTGATTTTTATATTAATTACTCTCTTGAGTTTCTTTACCAATTTATGACACAAGTGTGCATCCCTATAGTCTTACACCTTGCTTGCATATTCACTGTGCCTTTTATATTTTTGTTTTTGTTATTTAATCACTAAGTCATGTCCTGCTGTTTTGCAAACCCATGGACTGTAGCCTTCCAGACTCCTCTGTCAATGGGATATCCCAGGCAAGAATACTGGCATGGGTTACAATTTCCTTCTCTGAAGATCTTCCTGACCCAGGGGTTGAACCCATATCTGCTGCACTGGCAGGCTGATTTTTACCACTGAGCCACCAAGGAAGGTAGCTTTTAGCATACAACTTCTTCTTTGAAATTCATTTATTGAAGAACTTGATTCATTTTAACCTACAGAATTCATACTTAGTGCTCTCCTGTCCATCACATGCCTCTGATCTCTGACTTACTGCATATTGGCAGCTGGTTCCAAAGGCTTGATGGATTAGAACCCTTTGCAGACCTATTGATGGTGATGGTTTTTCATAAGGAGACACATAATGTCTGGTTTTCTTTCAGTGCTCCCCACCAGACTTTCCCTCTGTATAAGTCTTTTATTATAATGTTATCAATCATTCATGCTAATAATGCCTTGGGAAATGGTAACATAATAAAATAGAATAATATTTTATTTTCATTTATTAGATGGAATAATTTTATGAAGAGTTTCTATTCCTTATCTGTTAAGGTATTTGCCCAATGGTACAGTTCTTATAAGGAAGGAGGTATAGATGCCTGATTATTTTTTTTTAGTTTACCAGTTTCCAGGAGAGTGAATTGATTTCCAGTCATCTTCTAAAGACCCATTGGCTTTTTTCCTGTCTTAATAGACTTACAGGTTTAAGTGTATTTTGATATGTTTCAGTCTTATTGGCAGTATGGTGGTGTTGAAGCTCAGGTGGCCAACGGAGTTGCCCGCCACCCTAAAATTTCATCCATGTGCCTTATTCTAATCCTAATCACCTCACTGAACTTATTCATTCATCTAATTAGTGAGAATTTATTAAGTACAACTACAAACAGGGTAATACCTAATTCGTACTGTACCAGCAGTACTTAAAGAGATTCAAAATCTAGCTTGAAAAAATTAGCAGACAAGTATGGAAAAGAAGAATGTAGGATCACTTGTACTACCTTGATTTTTATATTAATTACTCTCTTGAGTTTCTTTACCAATTTATGACACAAGTGTGCATCCCTATAGTCTTACACCTTGCTTGCATATTCACTGTGCCTTTTATATTTTTATTTTTGTTATTTAATCACTAAGTCATGTCCTGCTGTTTTGCAAACCCATGGACTGTAGCCTTCCAGACTCCTCTGTCAATGGGATATCCCAGGCAAGAATACTGGCATGGGTTACAATTTCCTTCTCTGAAGATCTTCCTGACCCAGGGGTTGAACCCATATCTGCTGCACTGGCAGGCTGATTTTACCACTGAGCCACCAAGGAAGGTAGCTTTTAGCATACAACTTCTTCTTTGAAATTCATTTATTGAAGAACTTGATTCATTTTAACCTACAGAATTCATACTTAGTGCTCTCCTGTCCATCACATGCCTCTGATCTCTGACTTACTGCATATTGGCAGCTGGTTCCAAAGGCTTGATGGATTAGAACCCTTTGCAGACCTATTGATGGTGATGGTTTTTCATAAGGAGACACATAATGTCTGGTTTTCTTTCAGTGCTCCCCACCAGACTTTCCCTCTGTATAAGTCTTTTATTATAATGTTATCAATCATTCATGCTAATAATGCCTTGGGAAATGGTAACATAATAAAATAGAATAATATTTTATTTTCATTTATTAGATGGAATAATTTTATGAAGAGTTTCTATTCCTTATCTGTTAAGGTATTTGCCCAATGGTACAGTTCTTATAAGGAAGGAGGTATAGATGCCTGATTATTTTTTTTTAGTTTACCAGTTTCCAGGAGAGTGAATTGATTTCCAGTCATCTTCTAAAGACCCATTGGCTTTTTTCCTGTCTTAATAGACTTACAGGTTTAAGTGTATTTTGATATGTTTCAGTCTTATTGGCAGTATGGTGGTGTTGAAGCTCAGGTGGCCAACGGGAGCCTCTTCTATTTGGCTTTTGAGTGTTTGGGCCAGACCCTAACACTAGTTCTTTTTTTTTTTTTAATTCTTTATTTTAAAGGTTTTACAGAGTTTCGTTGTTTGCAGACATGTATTTTCCCAGATCAGTCATATGCATATCCATGGTCCCCACCCCCCCAGGTCCCCCCATCCCACCCCTCCAGACCATTACCCCATGCCATTGTGAGCACTCCTATTCCCTTAGCACTATGACACTAGCTATCTTTTCCACACATGACAATATAGGTTTCCATGTTACTCCCTCCATGCCTCCCCCTCCCTATTTCTTCCCCACAATGTCCCTTTGTCTATGCTCTGTCTGTTTTTCCATGTGTTCCCTGTGTGTGTTATCAAGACCGTCCTACTAGATTCCATATATGTGTGTTAGTATACTGTCTTTGTCTTTCTCTTTTTGACTTACTTCACTTTTTATGATAGGTTCTAGAGCCAGCCACTTCATTAGGACTGAGTCTTCTGCATTTCTTTTAACAGCTGAGTAGTATTCCATTGTGTATATGTACCAGAGCTTCTTTATCCATTCATTCATTGATGGACATCTAGGTTGCTTCCATGTTCTGGCTATTGTATAGAGAGCTGCAATGAACATTGGGGTACAGGTGCTTCTTTCAGTTTTGATTTCATCAGGATATAAGCCTAATAGTGGGATGCTGGGTCCTAGGGTGCTTCTATTTTTAGTTTTTTAAAGGAATCTCCATACTGTCTTCCATAGAGGCTGTATCAATTGACATTCCCACCAGCAATGCAAGAGGGTTCCCTTTTCTCCGCACCCTCTCCAGCATTTATTGTCTGCAGATTTTTTGATTGCTTGCTTTCTGTTTATTATCTGATTTGCAAGATTTTCTGCGCTTATATTACCTTATATATTTCCCATCTCAGTCATAGAATCACACTTTTTCTAAGAAATCAAATTATTTAGTGGGAAGTTGAATTACAGGATTAAAGTCTGGATGTTAGGGATGTTTGTTTATCTCGGGCTGGTCCTTATTCCTAGGCATTTTAATAAAGTTAATTATGTAGGTGAAGATGAGAAATGCACAGAAATATATACGTTAAATGTATACATATCCAATCAGATTGTATCTTTGGGATTTATAATGATATTTTCAAATCAATTTAAGTATGACCGAGTTTTACTTTACCTTTCCTCAAGGACATAGAAGACGGTAGGATTAGATTTATGCTATAATTTCTTATTTATTAGTAAATTATACCTATAGTAGTCTTAAAATAATAGTACTAATATGATGACTATCAATATGATTATGAGTTATATTTATATGTGATTTTTGCGTATGCCATCCTCATTCCTTGCTCATTTTTGGTAGTCAAACTATACTTATAAGATCTGAGTATTTAACACTTACATGCTATATTTTCCTTCTAATTTATTAATAATTCCTTTACTTAATTTTTTTTTAATATTTACTTTTTACTCTTACAGTGTTCTGTTGTTTACAGATATGTATAATCCCAGATTAATCATATGCATATCCCTGGCCCCCATCCCTCCTCCCCCCATTTCCCACCTTTCCTCCCCTTGCCATCCCTACAGCACCCCTGCAGGATCCCCTTTTCCCACTCATTTATTTCAGTTCTAAATGTAGTTACAAACCTGATGTTCATTATAGTGTTTATGTTCATATTTCTCATTTTGATTATCAAAGTTCTTTCCCAGGTAGATTCCTAAGGAAGTGCTCAGGAGAACATTCCTAAATTCTTGAATTCCCTGTCAACCACTGATTTATTTTCTGTCTCTATAGTTTTGTCTTTATAAAAATATCATATAAAAGAATCATATAGTATGCCTTTTGTGACTGAGTTCTTTCAGTAATAAAATACATTGAAGATTCATATGTGTTGCTGCATTTATTGTAGTTTTATTGCTAATTACTGAGTAATGAGTCAACATGTGGATGTACCAGTGCAATAGTTTGCTTCTTCAATCTTTGGTTGAAGGCATTTATGTTGTTTCTGGTTTTAGGTAATTATGTCTAAACCTGCTATAATATTTTGAGTTGAGGTTTTTGTATGATCTAAGTTTTTATTCTCTTGAGTAAATATGCAAAAGTGGAATTGCTGGTTGGTATGGTAGTGTATGTTGAGAGAGGAGTGTGAAACCAGAAGGAATCAAACTGTGAGGAGAAAGGAAGTATCGAGTAATTTCACAGTGTTAAGTTCTTACTCTCATGTTCTCCCCAAGATCCAGATTCTTCTTGTTTTCCCCATAACTTGGCTGTTCTCTTATTCTTTGAATTTAACAAACTAATTTCCTTCAAAAAATCTATTTGTTGTCTCTTTGGGCAAAGGCACATGTCTAAGTGGGTCTCTGACATGTGAAACCAAAATAAGATTTGTATGAGAGCAGCCTTTTATTGAGCCCTTAGATGGAGCTAGCTACTGTGCTAACCCCTTAACATGCATTTTATAATTAATTCACTGGGGTTATCTGACCTTGTACATTGGTTGCAATGAAAATTTAAATGTTGTTCTGAAAAAGAGAGAGGAAATGAAAATAAATAACCTTATGTGGAACTAATGTGTTTACTAAAGGGTTATAAACATTCTGTCAAGCATTGCCAATACATTTTTGGTTTTGGAGAAGTACTCTTTTCATTACAAATGCCTTTATTGTTTAGTAGGGGCATTTTAATGTTGACATGTAAAGTACAAGTCTATCTTGCACAAAAGAACAAGCCACATTGTTATGAATTCACACATGCATATGTAGATTACTTCTTTGGTGTTTATATTAATAAATAAAATATTCATGAACTGAAGCCCTAAAATGAGAGATTTAGAACCATGATAGCTAAAGCACTTTGTTATTTCCATTAGTTGTAGCAATATTCAGCTTACTGGTTTCCTTTGGAACAGGTGTTTAAAATACAAATGATATAAAATATCTCTAAATATGGGCCATGACCTTTAAAATCAGTTTGAAGATTTGTTGCTGCATTTATTGTAGTTTTATTGCTAATTACTGAGTAATGAGTCAACATGTGGATGTACCAGTGCAATAGTTTGCTTCTTCAATCTTTGGTTGAAGGCATTTATGTTGTTTCTGGTTTTAGGTAATTATGTCTAAACCTGCTATAATATTTTGAGTTGAGGTTTTTGTATGATCTAAGTTTTTATTCTCTTGAGTAAATATGCAAAAGTGGAATTGCTGGTTGGTATGGTAGTGTATGTTGAGAGAGGAGTGTGAAACCAGAAGGAATCAAACTGTGAGGAGAAAGGAAGTATCGAGTAATTTCACAGTGTTAAGTTCTTACTCTCATGTTCTCCCCAAGATCCAGATTCTTCTTGTTTTCCCCATAACTTGGCTGTTCTCTTATTCTTTGAATTTAACAAACTAATTTCCTTCAAAAAATCTATTTGTTGTCTCTTTGGGCAAAGGCACATGTCTAAGTGGGTCTCTGACATGTGAAACCAAAATAAGATTTGTATGAGAGCAGCCTTTTATTGAGCCCTTAGATGGAGCTAGCTACTGTGCTAACCCCTTAACATGCATTTTATAATTAATTCACTGGGGTTATCTGACCTTGTACATTGGTTGCAATGAAAATTTAAATGTTGTTCTGAAAAAGAGAGAGGAAATGAAAATAAATAACCTTATGTGGAACTAATGTGTTTACTAAAGGGTTATAAACATTCTGTCAAGCATTGCCAATACATTTTTGGTTTTGGAGAAGTACTCTTTTCATTACAAATGCCTTTATTGTTTAGTAGGGGCATTTTAATGTTGACATGTAAAGTACAAGTCTATCTTGCACAAAAGAACAAGCCACATTGTTATGAATTCACACATGCATATGTAGATTACTTCTTTGGTGTTTATATTAATAAATAAAATATTCATGAACTGAAGCCCTAAAATGAGAGATTTAGAACCATGATAGCTAAAGCACTTTGTTATTTCCATTAGTTGTAGCAATATTCAGCTTACTGGTTTCCTTTGGAACAGGTGTTTAAAATACAAATGATATAAAATATCTCTAAATATGGGCCATGACCTTTATAGAATAATTGAAAATAATTTGGTATCCTTCCTTTGGTAGATTAAAGGGGTTTTTTTTGAATCATTTTGTGAAAGTACATAGAGGTTCTATTAGTTGTAACTATGCCCTGTGCTGCTGGAGCTGAGAGGAGGGAGAGGTCAGTTCGTGGGTTGGAAGACTGGAGAAAACTTTCTGAAGAAGGTGCTACTGGAATGAGGCCTTGTAAGTTATTTGTGTCCAGAGACCATTGACCCTAATAGGAATACCTTTATTAAATTAATATGCTTGTAAGGTACTTAAACTTATGACTCAGGTAAAAAGTTCACCTTCACAAAAAAATTTCTTTTTCACAGTGTTTTGGGCATATATAGTTGAAATCAATAAATCCACATGACTGGGTTCTTGACTAATTGTTGCAAGAAAACCATTTTCTCTTTGATCCTGTCTCTTGCCTTTGCACTTAGAAAAAGCAACTTCTAAAAGAAAATTATTCTTTTATCTAATTCATTATGGAATATTATTATTATGTTTAGCCAAAATTCTGTATGGTTGATAAACCTGAGTTCCAACAAGAGAGTTATTTAAAAATTTTTATTATGCCCTGTAAAAATAATAGATCATTAAAAATGAATATTATTTGTTCAGCAGAAATCAAAAGAATCAATGTGCTCACTCAGTAAAATATACTTTTAGATTTAAAAATAGCTCAAATTGCTTTTTAGAATTAGAAAAGCACACTTTGAAACGGGAAAAATCATCAAGGCATTTAGAAGCAATAGAAAAAATAATATATAACCTATTTGTAATTGATTGCAACAGGACCTCTGACATTTCTGTGTACTTGTTCAGGGGCTTGTTCATAGAGCCATTGCTAAGCAGGAAACTATTGCTGATTATTTATGAAACAGTCAAGAAGTAATTGTTGATACTTGGTACACATTCTGAATTAATCTCTTGAGTACTTACATGTTATAGAGCGTTATCACCCTGATGTGCTGATAAACACGGATCACTGTAGCAACTTGTGAACAGAAGTTTTCTAAATGTTTGCAAGATGTTGAAAGATTTGGCTGCACAGACATGTATTAACTGTTTTGTACGTAAATATTGTTACCGCTTTAGTAAATGTGGTATTATATATATACATATATATGTGTATATAGTACCATGCTAAATATCACACAAACAAGTTTAATTCATTATGCAAATTGCATTTAGTAATGCGGTAGACCACATGGTTTGATGTGACTGTGCTATCATTGATTGATTCCTTTAACATTCAGATACATCAGTGAGGCAGGTGGTGGCCCCAGACTTTGAGCAGGTCAGCGTCTTTCACTGTTCTGAGTACCCGATAGAAATTTGTTGTTGTTTAGTCTCTAAATTGTGTCCAACTCTCTTGCGACTTCATGAACTATAGCCCACCAGGCTCTTTTGCCTGTGGAGTTCTTCAGTCAAGAATGAAAGCATTGAGCAGTTGTGTGGAAGATACTGGCCTAAGAACTAAAAGTGATTTAAAAACAAACAAGATATTTTATGCTTTTAGGTAGGTGGTCAGTTGCTCAGTTATTCAGTTGTGTCTGATTCTGTGGTTTCACAGACTGTTGGCCACCTGGCTCCCCTGCCCATGGTAGAATACTGGAGTGAGTTGCCATTTCCTACTCCAGGGGATCTTCTGACTCAGGGATAGAACCCACATCTCCTGAGTCTCTTTCATTTTACCAGTAGTGCCACCTGGGAAGCCCTTTTATGCTTTTAAAGATGTTTAAAATCTAATTTAAGAGTAATATGTAATAAATAAAAAGTTACAGGGCTTCTCTGGTGGTCCAGTATGTAAGGACACTGCCTTGCAGTGCAAGGGGCACCAGTTCAATTCCTGGCCTGGGAAGATCCCACGTGCCACGGAGCAGCTGGACTGATGTGTCCAGCTACCGAGCTGGAGCTCTGGAGCACATGTGCCCAGAGCCAGTGCTCTGCAGTGACAGAGGCCACTGTGATGGGAGGCCCACACAGACCAAAGAACAAAGATAAATAAATGAAAGATCAATAAAAGTGTGATGAAATCAAAACTGAAAGAAGCACCTGTACCCCAATGTTCATTGCAGCTCTCTATACAATAGCCAGAACATGGAAGCAACCTAGATGTCCATCGACGAATAAATGGATACAGAAGCCCTGGTACATATATACAATGGAATACTACACAGCTGTAAAGAGAAATGCAGAAGAATCAGTCCTAATGAAGTGGCTGGCTCTAGAACCTATCATAAAAAGTGAAGTAAGTCAAAAAGAGAAAGACAAAGACAGTATACTAACACACATATATGGAATCTAGTAGGACGGTCTTGATAACACACACAGGGAACACATGGAAAAACAGACAGAGCATAGACATAGGGACATTGTGGGGAAGAAATAGGGAGGGGGGAGGCATGGAGGGAGTAACACGGAAACCTATATTGTCATGTGTGGAAAAGATAACTATTGTCATTGTGCTAAGGGAATAGGAGTGCTCACAATGGCATGGGGTAATGGTCTGGAGGGGTGGGATGGGGGGACCTGGCGGGGGGTGGGGACCAGGGATATGCATATGACTGATCTGGGAACATACATGTCTGTGAACAACGAAACTCTGTAAAACTTTTGAAATAAAGAATAAAAAAAGAAAAGAAAAAAAAAAAAAGAAAAGTGCCCCCCCCCAAAAAACCCAAAAAACTTTAAAAATCGCAAATCAGATTTGTTGTTTCTGTTTAAATGAACTTAACATGCATTGCAAGACCTCATTTCCATTAGGATGGAAAATATTCTTGACAAATCAAGATAGTGCCCATTTTTAATTATATCTTCTGAATCATTTCAGGCAACTTTAAGACTCCTTTCCTACAGTTCTTCCCTGAGGTTCTTGGGTGCTTCCATATCTTACTGACACTGGAGAAAGAGAATATGATCTGCAGTTCCTATCTGTTGTGTTCACTGATCAGTGTCAACAAAGTGCAGTGATTATTCTGGGAAGTTTGTTCTGTACTGCAAGTCTCCCCCACCGCCCCCAAACATCCCTTATCATCTTCAGTGATGCCGTATCTTAATTTTTGTCTTACCTCTGTGCTTTACTTGGACAGGAGACTATTCCCGGTTTCTCCCTATGTCCCACAGAATTCAATAAAAGGTGACAGAATGGGCATAAATTTCGAGATCTTTCTCTGTCTAGACACGCCCTGCTCTAATCTGTACTCAGAAGTGACAGCTCCAAGTTAGGTATCACACGGCTAGGATGCCTCACTCCAACATTCAGACAAAAGGTGGAGCTTTTTCTGCCTTTATATTCTGATAAAAGTCTGGTGGCCTCTACAGACTCCATTTCTCTGGGTTTCAAGCCTTCAGTGAGAAAACGAAGAACTGGGGACAACAGTTCAACAGTTGCATGTTGCTGCCATCCCCTAAGTTTCTCCAAACTCTCTTTCCTGTTCCACATAGGCACATACAAAGGTTATGCACAATATTTAAGCATGTTGCTCTTCCCATCCCAATGAGGCTTATAATTTAAAATTATATTAACTCTTTGTGAGTAATATATTTCCTTATCAATCCCATATACCACACACACTTACCTTACTGTTACAGATTGCAATGTACTGTATTCCATTTCATTAGGGGGGGGGGAAACAAAAACAAAAACAAAAAAATCCAGTGCTAATCTAGGTTCAGGAAAATAATTTCCTGACCTCCTTTTAGGCCTTGACCAACAGTTTGAAAAGAAGTGCTGTACAACTTTGCTCCGAGTCATTCTTTGCTCCATATTACCAAAGCCATGCTAGATTTTTAGTTTGTAGTAGACATCATCCCTTTTCAAGTGGTTGGAGCTTGCAAACGGGAAAAACTTTGACCTTCAGACCAATATCTATGCAGTATGCTTAAAAAATTCGTTTGAATTTTTTGTTTTGGTCTGTATCCCTTCTCCACCTTTGGCAATGAATACCTCTGAGTTATAGGCAGAGAACAGTAAGAAAAATGAGAGCAAAAAAACTACAGATTTTTATCCTATACATATAAATCAGAACAGAGAACCACAGAATTTTAAAACATGACAGAAAAGCAGAGACATTAATTTTCCCAGCCAAGCAGTTTTAAAAGACATAACGAGCAGGATCATCTGGCTTGTCCAAGGCCACAGAACTTGTTAGAAAAAGCCCCAGCTCTTGACTGGCATGTCGCCATTTTTCTACTTAAAGCTATTCAGTCTCTTAAGGCTAGAAAATTGGTCAGATGAGAGTACATATGAAGTACTGACATGGAGTGGGATCTCATTCTCACCATGTAGTTAATAATTGTTAGCTCTTTTTCTCTTCCCTCATGAGCCTGAGGTTGAAGTATTCATTGTGTCTGATGTAGTTCTTGATTTTCTATATTCTCTCTCTTTTCTTTCTTTTCTTTCATACTTGAAGGAAAAGTGGAGAATACTGCCTATACATTTGTGCAGTCTCTGTTAAGTTGTGGTTTTAGGGAGCCTAACAGCTCATGTGCCATAAGACAAAAATTTAGGGGATTAAACTGATAGCCCGCTTTCAGAAAATGACTTATCAGTATATGTCAAAGATCTTTGGAATATGTGCGACAGTTTTTCTCAATGTTATATTTAATAACAAAATTCTATTAATATATTAGATACAACTTAAATATCACCCTTTTCATACCACTCATGAGGTTCTCACAGCAAGATTATTGGAGTTGTTTGCCATTCCCTTCTCCTCTGGGCTATGTTTTGTCAGAACTCTTCACTATGACCCATCCATCTCAGGTGGCCCTGCATAGCATGGCTCATAGCTTTATTGACAACATTCATTGGATCATAGAGAAAGCTAGGGGATTCAAGATAAATATCTGCTTCTGTTCAATGACTATGCTAAAACCTTTGACTATGTGGATCACAACAAACTGTGGAAGATTCTGAAAGAGATGGGAATACCAAACCACCTTACCTGTCTTCTGGGAAACCTGTATGCAGGTCAAGAAGCAGCAGTTAAGAAATAAGCAGACATGAAACAACTAACTGGTTCACAATTGAGAAAGGGGTGCGATAAGACTGTATATTGTCACACTGCTTATCTACCTTCTATACGTACACAGAATGCACCATGTGAAATGCTGGTCTGGATGCATGACAAATTTGAATTGCCAGAATCAGTGTCAGCAACTTCAGATATGCATATATTACTCTAATATAGAAAGTGAAGAGGAACTAAAGAGCCTCTAGATGAGTGTACAATAGGAGGATGAAAAAACTGGCTTAAAACCCAACATTCAGAAAACTAAGATCATGGCATCTGGTCTCATGACTTCATGGCAAATTGAAGGGGGAAAAGTGGAAGCAGTGACACATTTTCTTTTCTTGGGCCACAAAAGCACTGTGTATGGTGGCTGCAGCCATGAAATTGAAAGATACTTGCTCCTTCGATGAAAAGCCATGACAAACCTAGACAGCATATTAAAAAGCAGAAACATCTCTTTGCTGACCAAGACCTGCATGGTCAAAGCTGTAGTTTTTCCAGTAGTCATGTATGGATGTGAGAGTTGGACCATAAAGAAGGTTGAGTGCTGAGGAGTTGATGGTTTTGAATTTTGGTGCTAGAGAAGACTCTTTTTATAATTTATTTTTTTAATTAAAAATGTTTTTTTACAGATTTTTGTTGTTCACAGACTTGTATGTTCCCAGGTCAATCATATGCATATCCTTGGTCTCCTCCCCGCTCCCAGTGCCCCCATCCTATCCTTCCAGGCTGTCGCACCGAGCCCTTGTAGGAACTCCTGTTCTTGCAGCGCAATGACAATACCTATCTTTTTCACATATGATAGTTTAGATTTCGATGTCACTCCTTCTGTGCCTCCCACACACTGTTCATTTCCTACAGTGTCCATATGTCTGTTTTCTATGTTTGCTTTTCGATCGCTTTGCTGCGTGTGTTATCATTACCATCTTAATAAATTGCATATATATGTGTTAGTATACTGTACTTGTCTTTCTCTTTTTGACTTGCTTCATTTTTTATGATAGGTTCTAGATCCAGCCACCGCATTAGGACTTATTCTTCTGCATTTCTTTTAGCAGCTAAGTAGTATTCCATTGTATATATGTGCCACATTTTTATCCATGTCACAATTGAGAAAGGTGCGATGCTTATTGCCCTGCTTATCTACCTTCTATACGTACACAGAATGCACCATGTGAAATGCTGGTCTGGATGCATGACAAATTTGAATTGCCAGAATCAGTGTCAGCAACTTCAGATATGCATATATTACTCTAATATAGAAAGTGAAGAGGAACTAAAGAGCCTCTAGATGAGTGTACAATAGGAGGATGAAAAAACTGGCTTAAAACCCAACATTCAGAAAACTAAGATCATGGCATCTGGTCTCATGACTTCATGGCAAATTGAAGGGGGAAAAGTGGAAGCAGTGACACATTTTCTTTTCTTGGGCCACAAAAGCACTGTGTATGGTGGCTGCAGCCATGAAATTGAAAGATACTTGCTCCTTCGATGAAAAGCCATGACAAACCTAGACAGCATATTAAAAAGCAGAAACATCTCTTTGCTGACCAAGACCTGCATGGTCAAAGCTGTAGTTTTTCCAGTAGTCATGTATGGATGTGAGAGTTGGACCATAAAGAAGGTTGAGTGCTGAGGAGTTGATGGTTTTGAATTTTGGTGCTAGAGAAGACTCTTTTTATAATTTATTTTTTTAATTAAAAATGTTTTTTTACAGATTTTTGTTGTTCACAGACTTGTATGTTCCCAGGTCAATCATATGCATATCCTTGGTCTCCTCCCCGCTCCCAGTGCCCCCATCCTATCCTTCCAGGCTGTCGCACCGAGCCCTTGTAGGAACTCCTGTTCTTGCAGCGCAATGACAATACCTATCTTTTTCACATATGATAGTTTAGATTTCGATGTCACTCCTTCTGTGCCTCCCACACACTGTTCATTTCCTACAGTGTCCATATGTCTGTTTTCTATGTTTGCTTTTCGATCGCTTTGCTGCGTGTGTTATCATTACCATCTTAATAAATTGCATATATATGTGTTAGTATACTGTACTTGTCTTTCTCTTTTTGACTTGCTTCATTTTTTATGATAGGTTCTAGATCCAGCCACCGCATTAGGACTTATTCTTCTGCATTTCTTTTTGCAGCTAAGTAGTATTCCATTGTATATATGTGCCACAGGTTTTTTATCCATTCATTCATTGATGGACATCTAGGTTGCTTCCATGTTCTAGCTATTGTATAGAGAGCTGCAATGAACATTGGGGTACAGGTGCTTCTTTCAGTTTTGATTTCATCAGGGTATAAGCCTAAGAGTGGGATTGCTGGGTCATATGGTGCTTCTAGTTTTAGTTTTTTAAGAAATCTCCATACAGTCTTCCATTGTGGCTGTATCAATTGACATTCCCACCAGCAATGCAGGAGTGTTCCCTTTTCTCCACACCTTCTCCAGCATTTATTGTCTGTAGATTTGTTGATGATGGCCATTCTGACGGGTGTGAGGTGATATCTCATTGTTGTTTTTATTTGCATTCCTCTAATAATAAGTGATGTCGAGCATCGTTTCATGTGCTTTCTGGTCATCTGTATGTCCTCTTTGGTGAGATGTCTCTTTAGATCTTTTTCCCATTTTTGATTGGGTTGTTCATTTTTCCGGTGTGAGTTGTCTGAGTTGCTTGTAGATTTTGGAGATTAATTATTTGTCTGTTATTTCATTTGCTATGATTTTCTCCTTTTCTGTGGGCTGTCTGTTGGAGAAGACTCTTGAAAGTCCCTTGGAAAACAAGGAGATCAGGCCAATCAATCCTAAAGGAAATCAACCCTGAATATTCTTTAGAAGGACTGATGCTGAAGCTGAAGCTCCAATAATTTGGCCACCTGATGCAAACAGCCACCTCATTGGAAAAGATCCTGAGGCTGGGAAAGATTGAAGGCAAAAGGAGAATGGGGCAGCAGAGGATGAGATGGTTAGATAGCATCGTTGACTCATTGAGCATGAATTTGGGCAAACTCCAGGAGGTAGTGGGCTTCCAGATGCCTCAAATGGTTAAAAACCCACCTACCAATGCCAGAAATACAGGAGACCTAGTTTGATCCCTGGGTCAGGATGATTCCCTGGAGGAGGATATGGCCAGCCACTCCGCAAGAATACTGGACAAAGGAGCCTGGAAGACTACAGTCCATGGGGTTGCAAAGAGTTGGACATGACTGAGAAACTAAAACACACAATTAACATTTTAAAATATTGAAAGCAGGAAAAATCTCATGTTTTAAACTTTTACAGTTTTTAGTTTGCATTTGATTCCAACGTTTAAGGAAGCTTCATGAGATGGGATGTTAGCGCAGTTTTTTGGATGCCATATCCTGAGATGTAATATCAGTGTTTTACAGTCACAGTTAGTAATGTACAATGTGAAAAAATAAGATGTTGACTGGAAAGGACATCAACCTTTAAAGAACAGGTGTAGTTATTATTTAGCATTTTGTGGGGACCCGGGAGTTTGCTTATCTCCTGCTGCTGTTTATAATTTAGAACTATTATTAGATCCAGAATAAAATAGTAAGTTAAAAAAAAGAAGAAATAAATAGCTCCTCCATCTCCCCTTTGAAGAAGTTACCTGCAGTCAATCCTGCTAGAGTGAACAGCAGCTACAAATGGGTCTTCTTTGTTGAATTCACTCCCTGTACCCAGAGTCCATGCTGCAGTAGCTGAAGCAATCTTCCTTTCATGATATTGATTTCCTATGGAATTGTCATTTGAAATGATGGATTTACAGTTGGGTTGGGACCTGGAGGGAAGATGGTTGTGTTTGTGTTGCAGGCATGAATCTTGACAGGCTTTGTCCTCCACACAAAGGACAAAAGGAAAGAAAAGAAATCATTAGAGCTGGGAAAAATATTGAAGAAAATTATTCATCTTCCAGTTTCATAGGCCAGTTTCTAATACTTATGACAAGGTCATTTATTTATGAGTCCATCATTCATAGTAGTTGAATTTTTTTTATTGTTCCTGAAGCCAAAGTAGTAAGACTTATGGTTATGTACTTTTGCAGTAGAAATGCAGACTTTTTCTGCTTTTTTTTTTTTGGCTGGAGTATTCATTGGTAGTAATTTTCTATTACTCAGAGGAGATCTGAAGGCTGACCTTTAGGTCATAGTGATCACAGTCTTTTCTTCATAGGTCAGATTTGTTAGATCCCTGGAGCCTTCTATTTAAGAAGGGAATGGTTCTGAATTATTTCCTTCTATCCTAAAATATTGGACCTTACTCCCATCTTCCCACTCATCCTTCTGTAATTTCCTTTTATGTAATAAGAATTTAATGTAATGTAGATCTTCTTTTTCTGTAATTTATTATTAATGGGTTTGTTTGTTTTTTTGCCACACTTGGAGCCAAGTTATTCTACTCTTTTTTCCTTCTTTTTAAATTCATTTTTCCTTTATGCTTTATTTATTTCAGAAACTATGCAGCCTCATTGGTTTGGGGATCATTAATCAGACTGATTATTTGCTTGAAATGAACTAATTTTCTATTATTCTAGATAGACCCAAAGGTATTACTATATCCTTTTGTCTTCTCAGTTTTCAGAGTTTAGCCCATGATGCAAAGTAGGTACATGAGAGTATGTACATGCTTGTGTAATAATGTAGACAATATTAAGAATGTTACATTGATATAGCAATGAATACTTATCACCAGTGAATATAATATTATTCATAGATAAATTTTATAGCAACAAAAGTTTGGCTTTGTAATCAGAGTATATTTTTAAATCATTTTCTACATACATTTTTACTAAAAATCACTGGTAAGTATGATAGCCAAATTAAATCACTTGTCAGTGATAGAACATCACCCATATATACTATTTAATAGATACTGTTACTGTTTTGGGGAGCTACTGGGTCATTATCTCCTCAAAATGGACAACTACTGAGATTCTTTGTTGTTTCATTTAGTCAGCTGATTTTTCTGTGTCTTAAACACATGCTTTTCCTCTTCTCTAATTTTATGTTTTTAATCTACTATAGACAAGAAACATGATATCTGCCCTTAACAGAATTGTATCTGAAGTTGGAATAAGTAGTCACTGGGTGATATTTAAAAATACAGAGTTTCTACACAGATTTTAACCTCTATTTTTATTTCCTTGAGCTCTTTAATAATATACCTTATTTCCTGATTGTTAATAGGATTATAGAGATTTGACGTTGTTGGGCAGTTGTGATGTTGCAATATTTGACTATTTCTAAGCAATGACTGTATCAATAGTAGGTCAACTATCAATATATTGTGAGTATTAAATATATCCCATATTCAGGTATTTGATACATGATAGTCACATTGTGTGTGTGTGAGTGAGAAAGAGAGAGAGAGAGACAGAGAGAGAGGAACACTCTTCCTTGGAAAAGACCTGCCAAAAGAGATGCCTTAAAACTTGTTTGGTACCCATTTCTAGCATATTTTACTAATCTCAATCACAATTTTCAGCACTATTGTCAGGCAATCAGCAATCACACTTTCATCTTTATTTTGTTTAGAATACATTCTCTACCTTTCTTTTATTTAAAGAATATATTTAGCTTGGAAGAGGTACTAGGAGGTGTGTTTGTGGATGAATGTAAGGTGAAATAAAGCGTAAAAACATCTATTTTGAACTATGATTCTTCTGATTCTAGTATTCAGTTAAATTTCTTGAACACTGAAAAATTAATTTGGCAGATATTTGCCAATGTAAACTGTTATCATAGCAATGTCTTATTATTCAATGATTAAAACCACACTTTCAAAGTAGAGTACCCCTTCCAATTGGGGCACAAACGCATACTGTGATTCAAGTACCCATTTTAGACTTCAGTCTGTAAAACCTTAATTAATTAGAAATCAATACATTGGGGATGTAAATCAGATAGATTTCAACAGTAAAATAATTTTTACTTGTGCAATAATAAAATAACATAGCATAATATATAAAAAGTATTGTTCAGTAACAAGTCAATATTTAAAAAAATATTTTCTAGGAAACTCAGATAGCCAGAATTCATCTTTCTAGTTCTGGTAACGTATTGTTAGTTGAATTCTTGTTGTAACAATAATTTTAAGGGAAAAACCTTTCCTCTTTCAGGACAGTAGGCTAGTGTGCATCTTTTAAATTCTTAAAAATCAAAGTCTGATTAGACATACTTACAAAACTGTGCTTGATATGTATTTTTATATAAATATAAATATTTTTATATTAGCCTTTTTCATGAATGTGCTTTATTAATGGGAAATCAGTGTCACTTGAAAACTCATTTTATACAGATTTTCCCATTCGTTTTAACAAAGTGAGTAGATTCTATTTGGGATTTGGTGAAACAGACTCTTTTGTTGCTGGATGTTTATGATAAATATGTGCCATTTCACACTCATCTTTGTTTAGATAAACATGCATTTCTGACATTTATCAATTTTATTTAGCAATCACTGCTATTTGTATTGGTAAGCAATGCAGTTTCCTGTTTAACTTTGGTATGAACACTATGCTAGTATAATTTAGAGCTCAGCTATCTGTTTACACATTTTGTCACGTGTCCAACAAAACCTCTTCTCCCGAATAGTATTTCAATGAACTGACACCTTTGCCAATCCTAAAGCTAAAGCAAATTTAAATTTGATTTTTGAAAACTGCTAGCCTGCATAAATTGCTAATGATACCTCTTGGAATGCAGTGTAATTGAGATGCTGGGGAGTATGAAGGGAGTGGCAGGAGCATTATTGATAACATTTGGATCTGAACCCTTAGCTTATGAATATTGAAAATGTGTTAACATGTATTGATGTTTGATTACGAACTCAGAGACAGTGAAATACATAAAGGCACTGAATGCATAATAAATGAAGGAGCGACAACTTCAATGTTATTCTGCTGATGTGCTTTCATATAGATTTTTTAAAACATGGACAGTTTTCGCTCTTGTCAAATTTTGGGAAGGAACTGTAAAACCTTTAAGTGCACTGGTTTGTCAAACTTCAAGAGTTTACCAAAAAATCTCATTGCAAGTGTCTCAGTGAGTCTGGTGTTCTAGGGATTCTAGAGATCAAAGTTTAGTCCTCTTAGCTCTGTTTCCCAGCTTAACACTAGGAATTCATTTCGGACATTGATTTTTTTCAGTAAACTATTAGATGAATGTCATTTCAATGAGTGATCTAAAACGATTAAGTATGCCCCCCTGCCATAAAATGCTATGACTTATATACAGTAGTAAAAGATGTATGAAAAGAATAATTTACCTTGAGAAGTTGAAATCTTTGAAGTGGTAGGCTTTGATATAAAATAAGAAGTTATATTTCTTTGAATTAGGAGTATAATGAAAGTTATAAAGTATGAAACTAGTGAGCACATATGACTAAGAATATGTATTTGTATGAAATTTGTTTTTACAGATTTTCCCATTCGTTTTAACAAAGTGAGTAGATTCTATTTGGGATTTGGTGAAACAGACTCTTTTGTTGCTGGATGTTTATGATAAATATGTGCCATTTCACACTCATCTTTGTTTAGATAAACATGCATTTCTGACATTTATCAATTTTATTTAGCAATCACTGCTATTTGTATTGGTAAGCAATGCAGTTTCCTGTTTAACTTTGGTATGAACACTATGCTAGTATAATTTAGAGCTCAGCTATCTGTTTACACATTTTGTCACGTGTCCAACAAAACCTCTTCTCCCGAATAGTATTTCAATGAACTGACACCTTTGCCAATCCTAAAGCTAAAGCAAATTTAAATTTGATTTTTGAAAACTGCTAGCCTGCATAAATTGCTAATGATACCTCTTGGAATGCAGTGTAATTGAGATGCTGGGGAGTATGAAGGGAGTGGCAGGAGCATTATTGATAACATTTGGATCTGAACCCTTAGCTTATGAATATTGAAAATGTGTTAACATGTATTGATGTTTGATTACGAACTCAGAGACAGTGAAATACATAAAGGCACTGAATGCATAATAAATGAAGGAGCGACAACTTCAATGTTATTCTGCTGATGTGCTTTCATATAGATTTTTTAAAACATGGACAGTTTTCGCTCTTGTCAAATTTTGGGAAGGAACTGTAAAACCTTTAAGTGCACTGGTTTGTCAAACTTCAAGAGTTTACCAAAAAATCTCATTGCAAGTGTCTCAGTGAGTCTGGTGTTCTAGGGATTCTAGAGATCAAAGTTTAGTCCTCTTAGCTCTGTTTCCCAGCTTAACACTAGGAATTCATTTCGGACATTGATTTTTTTCAGTAAACTATTAGATGAATGTCATTTCAATGAGTGATCTAAAACGATTAAGTATGCCCCCCTGCCATAAAATGCTATGACTTATATACAGTAGTAAAAGATGTATGAAAAGAATAATTTACCTTGAGAAGTTGAAATCTTTGAAGTGGTAGGCTTTGATATAAAATAAGAAGTTATATTTCTTTGAATTAGGAGTATAATGAAAGTTATAAAGTATCGAAATTCTAGTGAGCACATATGACTAAGAATATGTATTTGCTAATGAAAAACTTACATTCATTTCTGATGCGTTTTTGTTGTTTTGTTGGCTGAGGAGAAAACTATTAGAGCAAGCTTTTTTGGTGGTGGAATAGAGTTTTTACCAAGGTTTTGTCCTCCTGTCTTTCAAAAAAGTTCTCTGAGTTTGAATTTCTAACAATATGAGCAATCAGAAATTTAGAAAAGAAAAGAAAAGGCTAGTCTTGCAGGATGTCAGGAAAGGGCATGAGCAAGCATTAAACAAAACGAATACACACAAAAAAGACCCCTAATGCGATGAATACTGAGCTTGTCTCAGAAATGCTTAATGATGGAGTAAAGATAAATTTGTCAGTTTCTCATATGTTGAATATTCATCGTATAGTCTATGCAGCTGTATCTTAGAGTGTCACTTCTTTTTTTTTTAAATCATAAAACAGATTTTATTCTACTGGTTTATTCTTGGGAACTGCATTGTGCACCTTACGTGCTTAAGTGAGCTTTTGTAAGGCAGTACTTTAAATGCTATTCTGTTATTTTTAGTCCTTATTTTCTTACTGTGTGATCACGTTTATAGTACATAGGTAATTTTTTTTGTAAGGTTTTTTGCTCATTTAATTTATTTTATCTCTAAGTTATCCTTTGCTTTTCATCGATCTTTATTCTTTGGCACATGTGGGCCTCCCATCGCAGTGGCCCCTCTCATTGCAGAGCACCAACTCTGGACACATGCACTCCAGAGCACTGGCTCATAATTGGACACAGTGGTCCAGCCACTCCTTTTACAAAATCTAAAATTGCAAGTGTCTCAGTGAGTCTGGTGTTCTAGGGATTCTAGAGATCAAAGTTTAGTCCTCTTAGCTCTGTTTCCCAGCTTAACACTAGGAATTCATTTCGGACATTGATTTTTCAGTAAACTATTAGATGAATGTCATTTCAATGAGTGATCTAAAACGATTAAGTATGCCCCCCTGCCATAAAATGCTATGACTTATATACAGTAGTAAAAGATGTATGAAAAGAATAATTTACCTTGAGAAGTTGAAATCTTTGAAGTGGTAGGCTTTGATATAAAATAAGAAGTTATATTTCTTTGAATTAGGAGTATAATGAAAGTTATAAAGTATCGAAATTCTAGTGAGCACATATGACTAAGAATATGTATTTGCTAATGAAAAACTTACATTCATTTCTGATGCGTTTTTGTTGTTTTGTTGGCTGAGGAGAAAACTATTAGAGCAAGCTTTTTTGGTGGTGGAATAGAGTTTTTACCAAGGTTTTGTCCTCCTGTCTTTCAAAAAAGTTCTCTGAGTTTGAATTTCTAACAATATGAGCAATCAGAAATTTAGAAAAGAAAAGAAAAGGCTAGTCTTGCAGGATGTCAGGAAAGGGCATGAGCAAGCATTAAACAAAACGAATACACACAAAAAAGACCCCTAATGCGATGAATACTGAGCTTGTCTCAGAAATGCTTAATGATGGAGTAAAGATAAATTTGTCAGTTTCTCATATGTTGAATATTCATCGTATAGTCTATGCAGCTGTATCTTAGAGTGTCACTTCTTTTTTTTTTAAATCATAAAACAGATTTTATTCTACTGGTTTATTCTTGGGAACTGCATTGTGCACCTTACGTGCTTAAGTGAGCTTTTGTAAGGCAGTACTTTAAATGCTATTCTGTTATTTTTAGTCCTTATTTTCTTACTGTGTGATCACGTTTATAGTACATAGGTAATTTTTTTTGTAAGGTTTTTTGCTCATTTAATTTATTTTATCTCTAAGTTATCCTTTGCTTTTCATCGATCTTTATTCTTTGGCACATGTGGGCCTCCCATCGCAGTGGCCCCTCTCATTGCAGAGCACCAACTCTGGACACATGCACTCCAGAGCACTGGCTCATAATTGGACACAGTGGTCCAGCCACTCCGTGGCATGTGCAATCTTCTAGGACCGGGGATCAAACTGGTGCCCCTTGCAATGCAAGGTGGACTCTACCCACTGGACCACCAGGGAAGCCCCAGGTAATTTTGTTTGAAAAAGGGAAAAGGGTTATATGAAAATGGGCATTTCCCTCTTTCACATTCTGATTGATATTTATTCACTGTTAAATAAAACTAGTTATATTTAAAGCATGTAGGCAAATACATATGTATTGAAGTATAATCATTGTCCTCGATTATTTATTAGTAAGGAAAATGATCGTAATTATTTCTGTAGTAAACTTCACAGGATAATGCAAAATCTAATGATACCGTCTTCAACTCAACACATGTGATTCAAATTTTACAAAACTGTAACTTGGAATTAATATTTATAATATCTTATTGGAGTTTGTAATCCTATATCTCAAACAAATTTAAGCAATGATTTAAACTTTTAAAGTAATTCTTTAAATATATGTAATACTTGATTCAAAAAGTGAATTTAAGATGAAGCCCACAAGCTTAAGTGTCAGGGCCTTCACTTGTACAGGTTTTTTTCAGTCTCAGCATGTTCTCCTTCAGGAATGTGGAGGGGAAGCCCAGAGCATGCTGCAGGTGGTGGTCTTTAGACTGTGGGTGGTTGTGAGTCATCAACATCTCCATGTCTACTTGCTTCCCTTCTAAGAGCTTGACCCTAGTAGGTATCAGTGTTCATCTGGAGCATACCTTTGATTCCAGAGGAGAAAATCTGAATGAATGGTCTTCTCTCTCTGAGAAAATTAACTTAAAAATATAGGGAAAAATTATTACAGAGGTATTGAAGAAGTGGTAATTAATAATGCAAAAGTGCTATGTTGTTTTTCTGGATTTTGTTATGTTCATATTATTTTACAGCTTTTAAAAACTTTGTAATTTGTTATGAGCCCTTAACTTATTCTAAATATACACTAACTTTCACATCTACTTTTGTATTTGTAATTTTATATTATTTGCTAAAAAGTTAGGCCCTCTGGCTGTGGAAAACTTGACTTCCCCCTCTGCCTGATACACAGTAGCTATGTAGTACAGTTTATTTTATTCTCCTCTGGACTCATTAAATTTCCATTGAACTGTATAAGTAACAATGACTTTAATAGTATTTCTCACTTGCAAAGACATCATTTCTATCAATTATTTTCATTTAGTTAGCTAACATTTCTAGTGGGTTGAATGATGACCTCCAAAAGGGGAAGTCCACACATCCTGAAATTGGTGTAGTTTCCAAATCTTATTTGGAAAAAGAGTTTTGCAACTATACTTAAATTGAGGATCTTGAGGTAAGGAACTCATCCTCAGTTTTCCAGATTATTTATTAGTAAGGAAAATGATCGTAATTATTTCTGTAGTAAACTTCACAGGATAATGCAAAATCTAATGATACCGTCTTCAACTCAACACATGTGATTCAAATTTTACAAAACTGTAACTTGGAATTAATATTTATAATATCTTATTGGAGTTTGTAATCCTATATCTCAAACAAATTTAAGCAATGATTTAAACTTTTAAAGTAATTCTTTAAATATATGTAATACTTGATTCAAAAAGTGAATTTAAGATGAAGCCCACAAGCTTAAGTGTCAGGGCCTTCACTTGTACAGGTTTTTTTCAGTCTCAGCATGTTCTCCTTCAGGAATGTGGAGGGGAAGCCCAGAGCATGCTGCAGGTGGTGGTCTTTAGACTGTGGGTGGTTGTGAGTCATCAACATCTCCATGTCTACTTGCTTCCCTTCTAAGAGCTTGACCCTAGTAGGTATCAGTGTTCATCTGGAGCATACCTTTGATTCCAGAGGAGAAAATCTGAATGAATGGTCTTCTCTCTCTGAGAAAATTAACTTAAAAATATAGGGAAAAATTATTACAGAGGTATTGAAGAAGTGGTAATTAATAATGCAAAAGTGCTATGTTGTTTTTCTGGATTTTGTTATGTTCATATTATTTTACAGCTTTTAAAAACTTTGTAATTTGTTATGAGCCCTTAACTTATTCTAAATATACACTAACTTTCACATCTACTTTTGTATTTGTAATTTTATATTATTTGCTAAAAAGTTAGGCCCTCTGGCTGTGGAAAACTTGACTTCCCCCTCTGCCTGATACACAGTAGCTATGTAGTACAGTTTATTTTATTCTCCTCTGGACTCATTAAATTTCCATTGAACTGTATAAGTAACAATGACTTTAATAGTATTTCTCACTTGCAAAGACATCATTTCTATCAATTATTTTCATTTAGTTAGCTAACATTTCTAGTGGGTTGAATGATGACCTCCAAAAGGGGAAGTCCACACATCCTGAAATTGGTGTAGTTTCCAAATCTTATTTGGAAAAAGAGTTTTGCAACTATACTTAAATTGAGGATCTTGAGGTAAGGAACTCATCCTCAGTTTTCCAGATAGAGCCTAAGTCCAATAACAAGGAACACAAAGAGAAGGCAGATAGAAAAAGAAAGAGGCAGTGTGGCATTGGAGGGGAATTGCGGGGAGCAGATGATGAGGGAGGAATGATAGGTATTCATGTCAAGTAATTCCAGTAGCTGCCAAAAGTTGGAAGAGGCTAAGCGTGCAGTCTCCCCTTGAGCCTTCAGAAAGAGAGTGGCCATGCTGACACTTGTGCTTCTGACTTCTTATCCCCAGACCTGTGAGAGAATGAATTTCTGGTGTTTTATTTATTTATTTATTTATTTTTAAAGATTTATTTATTTACTTGTTTTGGTGGGGGTGGGGTGGGGAGGGAGGGGAGCAGGTGGGCCACTTCTATTGGTCTTTCATTTGTCTATTTTCATCCGTCTTTGTTCTTTGGCCCGTGTGGGCCTCCCATCACGGTGACCTCTGTTGTCACAGAGCACCCGCTCTGGGCGCATGCGCTCCGGAGTCTGGGCTCGGTAATTGGACACATCGGTCCAGCCGCTCTGCGGCACGTGGGATTTTCCCAGGCCAGGGATGAAACTGGCACCCCTTGCACTGCAAGGCGGTGTCCTTACCCACTGGACCACCAGGAAAGCCCTCTGGTGTTTTAAAGTTAATCCAGTTTGTGGCAATTTGTCACAGCAACAAACAGAAAACTAATACACTGTAATTTTATCACAAATATTTTCTAATGTTATCAGCAAGGCATATTCTGTTGTAGCAAAAACAAATGACTGGAAGTTAGGTGGAAATGGGGATTTGAGAGAGAGACAAACTGAAGAAAAAATTGAAGACAGGACCAAATAAAAAATTTATGCCATTGTCTCTCAATATTCAAGATTGGTTTTGCAACCTCTAGGATACCTAAATCTGTAGATGCTCAGGTTCCTTGTATAAAATAGTGATACTTTTTACTCTGAGTTATCTAGAGATGATTTAAAGTCTTGCCTTAGGATAACTTAATACGATGACCTCCAAAAGGGGAAGTCCACACATCCTGAAATTGGTGTAGTTTCCAAATCTTATTTGGAAAAAGAGTTTTGCAACTATACTTAAATTGAGGATCTTGAGGTAAGGAACTCATCCTCAGTTTTCCAGATAGAGCCTAAGTCCAATAACAAGGAACACAAAGAGAAGGCAGATAGAAAAAGAAAGAGGCAGTGTGGCATTGGAGGGGAATTGCGGGGAGCAGATGATGAGGGAGGAATGATAGGTATTCATGTCAAGTAATTCCAGTAGCTGCCAAAAGTTGGAAGAGGCTAAGCGTGCAGTCTCCCCTTGAGCCTTCAGAAAGAGAGTGGCCATGCTGACACTTGTGCTTCTGACTTCTTATCCCCAGACCTGTGAGAGAATGAATTTCTGGTGTTTTATTTATTTATTTATTTATTTTTAAAGATTTATTTATTTACTTGTTTTGGTGGGGGTGGGGTGGGGAGGGAGGGGAGCAGGTGGGCCACTTCTATTGGTCTTTCATTTGTCTATTTTCATCCGTCTTTGTTCTTTGGCCCGTGTGGGCCTCCCATCACGGTGACCTCTGTTGTCACAGAGCACCCGCTCTGGGCGCATGCGCTCCGGAGTCTGGGCTCGGTAATTGGACACATCGGTCCAGCCGCTCTGCGGCACGTGGGATTTTCCCAGGCCAGGGATGAAACTGGCACCCCTTGCACTGCAAGGCGGTGTCCTTACCCACTGGACCACCAGGAAAGCCCTCTGGTGTTTTAAAGTTAATCCAGTTTGTGGCAATTTGTCACAGCAACAAACAGAAAACTAATACACTGTAATTTTATCACAAATATTTTCTAATGTTATCAGCAAGGCATATTCTGTTGTAGCAAAAACAAATGACTGGAAGTTAGGTGGAAATGGGGATTTGAGAGAGAGTCAAACTGAAGAAAAAAAATTGAAGACAGGACCAAATAAAAAATTTATGCCATTGTCTCTCAATATTCAAGATTGGTTTTGCAACCTCTAGGATACCTAAATCTGTAGATGCTCAGGTTCCTTGTATAAAATAGTGATACTTTTTACTCTGAGTTATCTAGAGATGATTTAAAGTCTTGCCTTAGGATAACTTAATACGATGCAAACACTATGAAAATAGTATATATGGATAGATAGTTGTGGAGAATCCGGCAAATTCATCTTGCTTTGTGTAACTTTCTGAATTTTTTTTCTGATAACATTTTTTATCTGCATTTGGTTGAATTCAAGGATGAGGAATCCAAGGATATGAAAGGTGGACTGTATTCATGAAACAGAATTCAGGAACATGATTTTTTTCTTCTTCCTGTATTATTCTTCCTGGTATTGCCACTTACCTTTTTCTGTTTGTGGGGGTGCTTAAAGGACAGTGTTCATTAACCCTCTGGTTGTAGATTAGAAAACAGTCAGGGATCACAATGGCAATTTCAGGACCAGAGTCACATGAGAAGTTAGAAAGGGGTAGTTAGAAATTTTTGGAAACTTTTCAACTCCACGAAAAGGTTAACTATGTTTTTTCCATATGAATAATCACCTCACATTCATGTTTTTTTTTTTTTTTTTTTAACATTTATTTATTTACTTATTTTGGTAGGGGTGGTGTGGGGATGGAGGGGAGCAGGCGGGCCACTTCTATTGGTCTTTCATTTGTCCATTTTCATCCATCTTTGTTCTTTGGCCTGTGTGGGCCTCCCATCCCGGTGGCCTCTGTTGTCGCAGAGCACCCGCTCTGGGCGCATGCGCTCCAGAGCCTGGGCTCAGTAATTGGACACATGGGTGCAGCTGCTCCATGGCACGTGGGATCTTCCCAGGCCAGGGATCAAACTGGCGCCCCTTGCACTGCAAGGCTGTGTCCTTACCCACTGGACCACCAGGGAAGCCCCACATTCATGTTTTTCTTACATACAGTCTCATAAGTATATCATTATAACAAAAGATTGTGAATTTTCTTATATGTCCTGGGTATAACCTATTAATATTACATTTTGCCTGAGTACATGAAGATCTCTTTTGTTCTTTAATAATGTATTTAAAAAAATGCACTTAAACTAACTAGAGTATGTCTGCTTCTTTATTATTATTTTTTTTTTCTGTTAGGTGAATTTTATTTTTCATTATGTTAAAATATAAAATTTCTACACAGAAAAAAAAGTAAACACAATAGAAAGACATATGACAAAGGGCTTATTTCCAAATATGTAAAGGTCTCTTCCTAATCACTAAAAAGGCACAGCCAAATAGAAAATAAAGGCAATTCACAGAGAAATACATATACAAATAATAAGATGTATTCTCTTATAATTAAAGAAATACAAGTGAAAATGAGATTGCATTTCTGCCTGTCAGACTGAAAGATCTGGAAGTTTAATAGCATATGTTGGTTTAACATATAAGAAAACAGACATTTTCATACATACTAGTACTAGGTGGGAGTATAAATTGGCATAACCTCTTTGAAAAGCAATTTGTCAATTTTTATTTTTATTTTTTATTTATTTATTTATTTTTTTAAACCTTTATTTTGCTTTTAGCTTTTACAGAGTTTTGTTGTTTACAGATATGCATGTTCCCAGATTAGTCATATGTATATCCCCCTCTTCCCACCCCTCCCAGCCATCACACAGCACCCCTGAAGGATCCCCTTTTCTCACATAGCAATGACTAGAGCTATTTTCTTCACTTATGATAGTGCAGGCCTTCATGCTACTTCCTTTACGCCTCCCACCTTCTGTTCCTTCCCCACAATGTCCATATGTCCACTGTCCATGTCTGTCTTTCCATCGCTTCACTGCATGTGCTATCATCACCATCCTACTAGATTCCATATATATGTGTTAATATACTATATTTGTCCTTCTCTTTCTGACTGACTTCACTTTTGATGATACATTCTAGATCCAGCCACCTCATTAGGGCTGATTCTTCTGCATTTCTCTTTACAGCTGTGTAGTATTCCATTGTATATATGTACCAGAGCTTTTGGATCCATTCGTTCGTTGTTGGGCATCTAGGTTGCTTCCATGTTTTGGCTGTTGTATAGAGAGCTGCAATGAACATTGGGGTACAGGTGCTTCTTTCAGATTTGATTCCATCAGGATATAAGCCTAATAGTGGGATTGCTGGGTCATAGAGTGCTTCTATTTTTAGTTTTTTAAGAAATCTCCAGACTGTCTTCCATAGAGGCTGTATCAGTTTACATTCCCACCAGCAATGCAAGAGGGTTTTACCTGAGTTTTCTTATTTGTCCTGGGTATAACCTATTAATATTACATTTTACCTGAGTACATGAAGATCTCTTTTGTTCTTTAATAATGTATTTATAAAAATACACTTAAACTAACTAGAATATGTCTGCTTCTTTAGTTGTAGACATTTTAAAATATACTTATGGTGTAAATATAAAGTAATAGATGAGTGAATTTTTTCATTAAATAGGAACAGTGATCTACACTTAAGAATTACAGTGATATGATTGTTAGAAAAAAGGTATCAGTCATTTAAATGCATCTTAGGAAATATACTGATCTAACATATATGGAAAGATTATTTCAGTTTCATCCCAGAAAGAATTCAGCCATTTATATTTAACAATAGCTTCCTATTTTGATGTTTCTGTATATTGAATTTTCATATATCATCTTTGGAAGGTATAGTCATTTTTCTTAAAAATTGATGAGAAAGTCATGAATTGCATCCGTTGAAAATCAGACTCATTGTTCTTTGCCAGAATAGAGATTATGCTCAGTGTTACGTTTTAAAAATCAGATTAAGTGAAAAGGATGATTTTCTCTGTCTTGTTTTGTGTTAGAGGACATTCTTTTCTAAGCAAAATTTAATGTATTTTATCAATATTGGCCTAGATTCTGTTGATAATCTCTGTCCTTTATAAAGGCAGGTGAGATAAGGGGTTCTCTTTTTTTTAGCCTAATCTCCCCTTTGCCCCAACGCAGTCTATCCTCTGAATTCAAATTTCTTCATAAATAATATAAACTTCTTCCTGTTTTCTTCAAAGTAAGTGTGAGTTGTAGAATTCATAAGCTAGTCCTTTTTAAGTTAAATGACTTTATCCCCTGACTCTTCCTCTCTTCTCTGTCTTCATGTTGTATTCAAATTATACTGAACTCTTAAGCCATACTTCTACATCTCTGTACATTTTTACAAGTATGGAGGGGTTCTAAGTAAAATACAAACATAATGCAATTGGTCTGAAAAAGGATTTGATTTGTTCTAAGGAGAAAAGAAGGATAAATGTGTTGTGAAAAGTGAACTATGACCACAGAAGAACAAAGCCTCAAGTTAAGCATGTTGTCTATCACTTGTTCAGCCTTCTGTTGGGCAGATGTCTAAATCCTATGGAGACTGAAGAAGAGAGGAATATAAAAAGAAAATCATACAGCACAATTTCCCTAAAATCTGTGTAAAACATTACGACGCAAACACCATTACTTTGTGAATCTTTTCCTTGAATGGAATGAGACAGAACTCCTACTGTGCTTTGCCATAGAATTCCTAACAGCTTTGATTTTATGAAGGGCTAGTGGCAGTCTGTAGGGAAACGTTTGATACCCTCTGCATCTGTTGATGCCAAAGAGATGCCACCAGGAGTCTACATTTTTGTGAGTCTGTATAAGACACTTTGTGGATCTAGATATCTAGATATATCCAGTTGTGGTGATGTTGGTGTTGGCATTGTAGGAATTAGACATCTTGAATTAATAGGTGGAGAGAAACTACTAGGTAATTGTGACTCTTACTATAAATGTGAACTTGTATCAGGCAAGGTCCAGTCAGAAGGCAGAATCCACATTAGCATTTTGAACAGGGAAAGTGTAATGATTATTAAGCAGATAAAAGAGATATAAAGAAAATTTGAAGGAGTAACATAGAATCTGCAGAAGATAGCTACCCTCTCTGTGACTGTCGGGTAAGTAAGTGAATCAGGAAGGAATTTAGGAATTTAGGGGAAGACCTCCTTGTGGCTGAGATTATGATCTGAAGTGGAAGAGCATGCCGCCCACAATACACTGTATAGTACTTGGGCGAAGAACTCTAGGACCTCCTCACAGAAACCTGAGGCCAACCTAGAGGTGGTAAATGTTTCAGAGAATGCTGTGGGGAACACTGCACCCCCCCGCCCCCCCCCCCCCACCATTATCTCAGTCTTCTCTCTGCCGCATGTAAACAGAAAGCAGAAGTGCAGATCAGTGTCAGTGCCGCTGCTTTAGCGTCCCAGGCCTCTCAACAACTCCTCTTGACCTGTTTCCTCCCCAGGTACTTCAGACAGTTCCTGAATTTACTAGAGTTTACTACTAGAATTCTCTCTGTTCTTCGGCATTTGTTCTATTGCATTATTGTTTTGGTTATCTGCAGGTCCCTAGGTGATCTTATATCCTTTGGCTATGATTCTGCAGCTTTCTCTGGACCACTTCTTTTCGATTTCCTTCTTAAAGGTTCTTTTTGATAGAGGCCTGGCATTCAAGGGCTAAGAGAGTCATGGGCAAAATAAACTAATCATCTCAAAGCACATCAGTAGCCAGTTTTAATAAATCGTAGGAAAGCAATTATGCCAAAATTCAGGCTTCTATGTCATTAAAATTTTGCTTTATCTTATTTATGAATTAGGATCTACAGTTACCAACTGACTTAGAGGAAAGTGTTTTGAGAAAAAGACAGATAGATAAATGTTTGGAGATTTTCGAATTCAAAGGTATATTTTTTAGGGAACACTTCCAAATTCTCCAAGGAAGGACTTACTTCATTATCATACTATTATATAATCTCTTCATCTTTATTAAATTGGTTATTCCAGAATATAATTTTTGCTCAATCTTTATACAGCCAAAAGCCCATAAAACTGAAGAATATTGTCTCCAAAGATAACATTAGAACTTTAGTAACTTTGGAGTCATAAAACTTTATTGGATTTTGTTTTTAATTTATTTTCTTTCTCATTTAAAGGCTTCAGAGATCTCATATCCTGTCAAGACTCTAGTGTCTTTCCTGCCCATGCACCATCCTTCTCACCTCTGTAGACAGTAGGCTACATGAAACACTTATGGAGGTCAGTAGAAGATTAATTAGAATCCAGTCTTCGTTTAGAGAAAATTCTGGAGGGCAAACATGATCTTGCATTGAGACTTTAAACATATGTGGGTTTGGTTTTATCTTATTTCTGATTACTCACATCATAGGTAACTTCTTTCAAAAAGACTTTCCATGCCACTTTCAAGCTTATGTAGTTTTTGCTGTAATCTCCTCTGGGTGTTTTGTGTGCTTCTGTTCTAGCATTTGTAAACTACCTCTTGGTTAAGAGATTCTTTTTTTTTTTTTTAATTTATTATTATTATTATTTTTTAACATTTATTTTATTTATTTATCCTTTGGGGGATGGATTGGGGAGGGAGGGGGACGGACTGGCCACTTCTATTGGTCTTTCATTTCTCTATTTTCATCCATCTTTGTTCTTTTGTCCCGTGTGGGCCTCCCATCACGGTGGCCTCTGTTGTCACAGAGCACCGGCTCTGGGCGCATGCGCTCCAGAGCTCCGGCTCGGTAATTGGACACATCAGTCCAGCCGCTCTGTGGCACGTGGGATCTTCCCAGGCCAGGGATGGAACCGGTGCCCCTTGTGCTGCAAGGCGGTGTCCTTACCCACTGGACCACCAGGGGAAGCCCAGTTAAGAGATTCTTGTGAGTGCTAGTATTCTAAGTTCCTAGAACAACACCAAAGAATTGAAGCCTTTGAACTGCTGGATAAGACCCTTGCAAATCCCTTGGACTGCAAGGAGATCAAACCAGTCAATCCTAAAGTAAATCAACCCTGAATATGCATTGGAAGGATTGATAGTGAAGCTAAAGCTCCAATACTTTGCCCACATCATCCAAAGAGCCGACTCATTGGAAAAGACCCTGATGCTGGTAAAGATTGAAGGCAAGAGGAGAAGGGGATGACAGAGGATGAGATGGTTGGATGGCATTGCTTACTCCATGGACATGAGTTTGAGCAAACTTCACTCCAGGGCATAGTGAAGGACATGGAAGCCTGGCATGTTGCCGTTCATGGGATCACAAAGTGTCAGACATGACTGAGTGACTGGAAAACAGCAACAAGCAGTGCCTGTCAAGACTCTAGTGTCTTTCCTGCCCATGCACCATCCTTCTCACCTCTGTAGACAGTAGGCTACATGAAACACTTATGGAGGTCAGTAGAAGATTAATTAGAATCCAGTCTTCGTTTAGAGAAAATTCTGGAGGGCAAACATGATCTTGCATTGAGACTTTAAACATATGTGGGTTTGGTTTTATCTTATTTCTGATTACTCACATCATAGGTAACTTCTTTCAAAAAGACTTTCCATGCCACTTTCAAGCTTATGTAGTTTTTGCTGTAATCTCCTCTGGGTGTTTTGTGTGCTTCTGTTCTAGCATTTGTAAACTACCTCTTGGTTAAGAGATTCTTTTTTTTTTTTTTAATTTATTATTATTATTATTTTTTAACATTTATTTTATTTATTTATCCTTTGGGGGATGGATTGGGGAGGGAGGGGGACGGACTGGCCACTTCTATTGGTCTTTCATTTCTCTATTTTCATCCATCTTTGTTCTTTTGTCCCGTGTGGGCCTCCCATCACGGTGGCCTCTGTTGTCACAGAGCACCGGCTCTGGGCGCATGCGCTCCAGAGCTCCGGCTCGGTAATTGGACACATCAGTCCAGCCGCTCTGTGGCACGTGGGATCTTCCCAGGCCAGGGATGGAACCGGTGCCCCTTGTGCTGCAAGGCGGTGTCCTTACCCACTGGACCACCAGGGGAAGCCCAGTTAAGAGATTCTTGTGAGTGCTAGTATTCTAAGTTCCTAGAACAACACCAAAGAATTGAAGCCTTTGAACTGCTGGATAAGACCCTTGCAAATCCCTTGGACTGCAAGGAGATCAAACCAGTCAATCCTAAAGTAAATCAACCCTGAATATGCATTGGAAGGATTGATAGTGAAGCTAAAGCTCCAATACTTTGCCCACATCATCCAAAGAGCCGACTCATTGGAAAAGACCCTGATGCTGGTAAAGATTGAAGGCAAGAGGAGAAGGGGATGACAGAGGATGAGATGGTTGGATGGCATTGCTTACTCCATGGACATGAGTTTGAGCAAACTTCACTCCAGGGCATAGTGAAGGACATGGAAGCCTGGCATGTTGCCGTTCATGGGATCACAAAGTGTCAGACATGACTGAGTGACTGGAAAACAGCAACAAGCAGTGCCTGACACACATTAGTACTTAATAAATCATTGCATTAATGAATGCACTGAATGTTGCTTCAAGGCCAAGACTGTTTTTTCAAATATTACCAAAATTAGGAAATAGACATTTCCCCTTTCAACACTCATTATCTGTATTAACTCTTTCAGATGTTCCTAACTTGATTTTGTCTTTGCAGTAGGCAACTCTATCCTGAAGCGATTTCCCCTCCAACTTTCCATCTCCCTATTATTCTAAATTTAATGATTTTCTTCCCCTAATCTGTAGAATCCTGCTAAATGAATGACTCATCTGATATACTCAGGATGCTCTGGAAGCCGCCCTTCTTATGGAGAAGAATCTGAACCAGGCCCTTTGGGATCTGCATGGCCTGGGTTCTGTCTGTGCAGACCCACAAATCTGGGACTTTCTTCTTAGATGAGGAGGTGAAACTCATGAAGAAGGTTGGTGACCACCTAACCAACCACCACAGGGTGGCTCGTCTCCAGGCTTGGTTGGGCAAATATCTGTTCAATAGGCTTACCCTCAAGCATCACCAGGAGCATCTGGAGACTGGTGGCCATTTAGGAGCACCCAGTGTCACGGCTGCCTGAAACCTCTCTTTTCAGTCACTAGGCAGATTTTTTTCCTTTCCTTTTTCTTTTCTTTCTTCGTCTTTTTTTTTTTTTTTTTTACAGAGTTCTGTTGTTTACTGCCACACATGAACCTCGATCAGCCACAGTTATACATATGTCCACCCCCAAACCTCACCCCCATATCCCTCCCCATCCCACCCCTCCAGGTCGCCACAGAGCCCGTTTGAGATCGCCTACTTCCACAGCATATTCACCTCCCTCACCCCAAAGTTTATAAATATTTTCTCCATGTCCGCCGCTCCTTTGCTGCTCTGCATATGCATTCATCAGCACCGTCTTTCTAGCTTCCATGTATATATGTCAATCAGTATACAATATTTATCTTTTCTCTCTGACATACTTCACTCTGTATAATAGGTTCTAGATTCATCCACCTCCTTAGAAGTGACTCAAATGCATTTCTTTTTATGGTTGAGTAATATTCCATTGTATATAATATGTACCACTGCTTCTTTATCCATTCATCTGTCGATGGACATCTAGGTGTCTTCCATGTTCTAGCTATTGTAAATAGTGTTGCTTTTTAACACGCTGGAGCACTCTCTCAAGCCTTTGACCAAATTGAAACAATAAAGCTTTTTGCAGAAAAAAAAAAGAAAAAAAGTAAAGTAGCTGTATGCTCAAGAAACTAGTAGAGGATGACATTAATTTAAAGGATTTTTTTGCACATGAACTGTCTTATGAGTATTTTCAGGATATTTATTAGGTTCAAATTAACTTGCAGTTCTTATAGATGCTAATAAGCCATGTTGTTTACCTTTATGCTAAACTTTACAGATGGTATTGTACCTTTATAACCTTGACATTTATTAAGGTTTGAAAAGTACTATTCACTCCTTGAGAAAAGAGTACATCTAATTTTATGACAAAAAAAAAAAGAATCAATGCTACATGTACAGTTGTTTCAGTGATTCTTTATGGCTTACCAAACATTTCTGAATTTTTTATTTTATTCCAAAAGCTTTCTTAGGATGAGTATCATTGCCTCCATTGTATGGATAAGGAAACCAATTCTCTGTGAGTGGTGGTTGAACCAGCACATGAAACTCTGTATAACTATCCCTAAGTGATAGTTCTCTGCATATAATTGAGAACAGTAGGTTGAGGAAATTTCATAAGTAATGAAAAAGGAGATAAAAGCAACTTTCCATAGGACAAGCTAGAATTTGACACTGTCTCTTGATTACTTAACATTACCAAATATGGCTTGGTTGATAATCTTACTGCAGATAATGAAATTCCTGATGATTGCAACTCATAAATACAGTGCATGGCTCTTTTGCTTGCCCCTGCTTTTGTGTGTGTGAGATGGAGGGCTTCGTGGACTTCGGTTCACCATGGAGGGAGGATAGATGTTAGTACTGTGGCTTTATAAACTCTCTGGAAAACCTGGGAAATGACTTCATTTTTAATAGAGGAAACTCATTGACTGTCTTACCAAGGATTTAAAAGAATTTATTCTTTTAGTAAATAGAGCTAAAGTAATTTAAAAAGTTCACTGCAATTAAGAGAAAATATCCATTCTACCAGCTTGTCAAGGTACTCAAATTTTTTGCTAAAATTTGTATTAAACTAATCTGGGTTTTAGAAGATTTAGCTCTTGTCAGACATTTTCCATGTTTAATTATAGAAATAAGAATGAGAAAAGTGTCAAAATGAGTTGAAAAGTATAGATTTTATTGAAAAAAAAAAAAAAGGGGACAAAAACATGTTGAAGGAGATCTTGGGAATAGTACTGGGCAACTAACATCATTAACCTAAGACAAATGTCTGAAGTGGGAAGTGTGCATTCAGATATGAGGGCAGGTAGGGTCAAAACTATTAGCCAATCAAGGCTTCCCTGGTGGTCCAGTGGGTAAAGAGTCTGCCTTGCAGTGCACAGGGAACCAGTTCAATCCCTGGCCTGGAAATATCCCACATGGAGTGGAGAGGCTGGACTGGTGTGTCTAATTACGAGCTAGTGCTCTGGAGCGCGTGTGCCCAGAGCCAGGTAATGAGAGAGGCCACTGCAATGGGAGGCCCACACAGGCCAAAGAATAAAGATAGGTGAAAATAAATGAATAAAACAAAACAGAAAAAATTAAAAGAGGCCAAGAAAATGAAAAAAAAAAAAATTTACCAAGCAGATATTAGCATAATAGTATCTTTTTTTTTTATTAAAATAGTATTAACAGTAATTTTACAGTGATCACAAATTTGGAGAACTTTTTGATCTTCAAATGTTATGATACAATAGAATTTCCTTCAGTTGATGAAATATTTCCTGTTGGGCAAGTCCTGTAAGTCACTCTCCTGGGGAGCAAAATTGCCTATCGTCTTGGCCAAAACATCTATCCTGTTGCAGACCAGAAACTCACCACAAGCCTAACAACTTGAAGAAAATACAGTGACACAGGGGCTGATGGGCTAATTTAAGGTTCCTTTAGAAAGAGAGATTGAGGTTCACCCAGGGCAAAGATTCCCTGACTCTTTTGTAGAAGTCCAGTTCCTCTGTTGTGGAGATGTGGGCCTTAATCAAATCTTTTATAACTGGGTTTATGCAGTTACCTTTAGTGATATCTATCATGGGTCTGCCACAGACCTGGCCTAATCTTTAACCTCAGTGGGGCTTTTTCTGTACCGCACAATCGATACACTTTGTGTTCCTTTCCAGTCCTCACAGGGATGCCTGTGAACAAAGAATAGCGTAAATGGGAAGCTATTTTGAGTTTCTCAGAGGAAAGACGTATTATGTACTGCAAATTATTGCTATTAAGTAATTATTGTTCATAGTATATTAGAGTAAACAACACTGCCAGTCAAGATTTGAGTAGCTTTTTGCTAAAATCAATGGAGTTTAGCTTAAGTAATATAAGAGTTCTGCTGGAATGCATAAAAAGGTTCAGGTATAATAAATTTCTTGGAAAAACATTGAACAACATATTTATTTAGGAGCCATAGAAACATTTTCTTAGTGTTTGTTGTTGTTGTTGGAATTGGAAGGAGTCCAAGAAACAGATAGAATCTGTTCTGTTAGATGAAATTTCCTCCATTCAGTGATGGATGACTGGCTTCAGTTTTTTATTCAGTTTCCCCTCATGTATGCTCTCTCCTAGGTTGCTTCACATATGACAGTGAAATAATTATAAAAGCAGTACATTGACCACTCTCAAGTCAGAAACATACAAACATGTAGTATTCAGGGTTTTTCCCCCAATATCTTGTTAACACTTATTTCTGTTCCACTACCCATTGATAATACTGAGGAGTGAAGTTTGACATTTTCAGTAGAAGTATCTCAGTTTGTGCAGGTAATTTTTTTCAGGCCGCATTCAATGTTTATTATGATCAGTGTCTTTCAGTGCAGGGGAGTAGTGTCCTACATTCTCATTCACCTGCGTTTGCTGAAGCCTGAGGTATAGGTAAGAGCCTACTGCACATGCAAGGGACAGAATGCTCCTTATGAGGAATTTGGGGCAGCTCTATGATTGGCCATAGCCTCTTGTCCATCTAACAGTGGATGCCTAGGAATGTTTGGTGCAATTGGTCTCTAATGCTGGCTCTCTGGTGTGACACTTGAGATAGGTACCGAGGAGCTATTCTCTGTGCAGCCTCCTAACTGCAGAGAGTCTATGGAAAACAGTGATGCCTCTTTTTCCTTAAAGCCCTCAATGGTTGTCTCTGGGTGGGTTCCCTCAGTGACCAGCTAGCCTTGCCTGAGATGATTTCTGCAGGCTTCTCTAAGCCCTTACAAAGCCTCAGAGCCCCTTCCATGGAGCCTTACCTCAAGGAGAGAGTGATAAAGGCAATCTTTGATTATTTCCAAACGTGTTCAGGCCCTAGTGATCAGCAGTCAGCCGTGTAGTGTGCTGTGTTGAGATGTCCGCTTACTCACACAAAGGAGAGAAGGGAGAGGGGAGGGCCAACACTCTACAAATTCTCTCCTGTTTTTCTTCTTCTTCATGAATGCCTCTTTCTTTTTCAACTAGGCTTTTTTTTTTTTCTTATTTTTTTTGGCAAAAATTTGGTTTCATTGAAAATTAATGCCAAGTAATCAGCATAGAGACTCTTCTACTTCACGTCCTTACACAGTTCTTTTTTTTTTTTTTTTTTTAATTTATTTATTTATTTTGGGCGGGGGGCGGATTGGGGGGGGGGGGGGGCAGGCGGGCCACTTCTATTGGTCTTTCGTTTCTCTCTGTTCATCCGTCTTTGTTCTTTGGCTCCTGTGGGCCTCCCATTGTGGTGGCGTCTGTCGTTGCAGAGTGCCGGCTCTGGGCGCATGCGCTCCAGAGCTCTGGCTCGGTAATTGGACACATCGGTCCAGCCGCTCCGCGGCATATGGGCCCGGGCCCGGGCTCCATTCAATGTTTATTTTTTTTGAATTTCCACTACCCATTGATAATACTGGAGTGAAGTTTGACATTTTCAGTAGAAGTATCTCAGTTTGTGCAGGTAATTTTTTTCAGGCCGCATTCAATGTTTATTATGATCAGTGTCTTTCAGTGCAGGGGAGTAGTGTCCTACATTCTCATTCACCTGCGTTTGCTGAAGCCTGAGGTATAGGTAAGAGCCTACTGCACATGCAAGGGACAGAATGCTCCTTATGAGGAATTTGGGGCAGCTCTATGATTGGCCATAGCCTCTTGTCCATCTAACAGTGGATGCCTAGGAATGTTTGGTGCAATTGGTCTCTAATGCTGGCTCTCTGGTGTGACACTTGAGATAGGTACCGAGGAGCTATTCTCTGTGCAGCCTCCTAACTGCAGAGAGTCTATGGAAAACAGTGATGCCTCTTTTTCCTTAAAGCCCTCAATGGTTGTCTCTGGGTGGGTTCCCTCAGTGACCAGCTAGCCTTGCCTGAGATGATTTCTGCAGGCTTCTCTAAGCCCTTACAAAGCCTCAGAGCCCCTTCCATGGAGCCTTACCTCAAGGAGAGAGTGATAAAGGCAATCTTTGATTATTTCCAAACGTGTTCAGGCCCTAGTGATCAGCAGTCAGCCGTGTAGTGTGCTGTGTTGAGATGTCCGCTTACTCACACAAAGGAGAGAAGGGAGAGGAGAGTGCCAACACTCTACAAATTCTCTCCTGTTTTTCTTCTTCTTCATGAATGCCTCTTTCTTTTTCAACTAGGCTTTTTTTTTTTTCTTATTTTTTTTGGCAAAAATTTGGTTTCATTGAAAATTAATGCCAAGTAATCAGCATAGAGACTCTTCTACTTCACGTCCTTACACAGTTCTTTTTTTTTTTTTTTTTTTAATTTATTTATTTATTTTGGGCGGGGGTCAGGTTGGGGATGGGGGGGAGCAGGCGGGCCACTTCTATTGGTCTTTCGTTTCTCTCTGTTCATCCGTCTTTGTTCTTTGGCTCCTGTGGGCCTCCCATTGTGGTGGCGTCTGTCGTTGCAGAGTGCCGGCTCTGGGCGCATGCGCTCCAGAGCTCTGGCTCAGTAATTGGACACATCAGTCCAGCCGCTCCGCGGCATATGGGATCTTCCCAGGCCAGGGCTCGAACTGGCGCCCCTTGCACTGCAAGGCGGTGTCCTTACCCACTGTACCACCAGGGGAAGCCCCTTACACAGTTCTTGAGTGGATCTGAATCTTTTAGGAATGACTTTTATAATTTTTTTTTCATTCTCTTTGCTTAGGCAAAACAATACTAAATATTTCATGGTAAATGAAATTTCTCTCGTATTATAAAAGATGGCAAGAGAGAAAAATCCCAGGCTAATCAATTCCAAACTTTGTGTGTGTATACGTGCATATGTTCATGTGTGTTTTCTTTCCCACAAATCATCAGAAATGTAGACATTGTTTTCCTGGTTTTACTGATGAGGAGATAGTCTCGGAGTAGTTGTCATATGCCTAATAAAAGGCAGAGGAGTTATTCAAGTTGAGATTTGGCTAATGTCGAATTCTTTGTTCTTTCTGCTACAGAAAAGTACCTCCTTGCTTACGATTCCTCTTGGTTGGCCAGCATTTAAACCATATTTCCTAAAATAGGAGTTATCTCTTCATTATGAGTCTCAGAAAGGGTATATCCACCTCCTATTATAAAAAGTGAAAATAACAGATGCTTCCCTGGCCAACCTCTGCTTGCAGAGAGGACAAGGATATGTGACCTGGAGGTCATGATGTCAGATGTGTCCAGCCCAGAATAGTGATCGCTTGGAGGAGTCGTCATTCATGGGCAGTAGAAGCTGTGTTGCTGGATTGAACTCGCTGGTCACCAGGAGAGTTCTGCCAGTGCCCGTGTCCAGTGTCAGACCAGCAGTGCTGGCAGTTCGAGCTTCAGAGTTCAGTGCCATGAGATGGGGTTCCAGTTCGTCAAGCCCCTGGGCTAAGTAATTTTAGGCCTTATTCTTGGCTTTGTATCCACACCTCTGCTTTCCCAGGTTTTCCAGTGAGTCTGATATCAGTGTAGTATTCTTTTAATACATTTCTTTTAGTTTAAATCATCTGGAGTTAGTTTCTTTTCTTGTAGATTCTAATCTACAGCCTTTTGAATCATTTTAGCCCTATTTTTCTTTTGTGTTTGATTTCTGTTTTCTGGGTTTGGAGTCTATAGAGTTTATCAGAGAGCTGGATAGTATGGCATTTGGATACATTTTTCAAAGTACTGTCTATTGTTTCCCTACAAACAAGTGTGGTTTTTCAGGATATTGAGGATATGGTGGCTGTCGTGTACCTGGCAATGTGCAAGAGTCTAAGTGAGTTTTCCCATAACTTAATAGGCAGGGGCTTTGGACCTTACAGCAAGAAGCAGAAGAAGCATTCCAGGAGATTAATTTTGTGAAGTCATACCCTTCAGTTGCCATCTGTCTAGCAAGACCTGGTCAGTTAGAGCCAAGTTAAGTCACACAAAACCTTTCTACTGCCTCCCCTTCTTCTGTTTCCTAACTGACTAATCTCTCCTTTGACTTTACATTCTTCTTTATTTGTCTCTCTTTCTCACCCATCCTTCATCCCTCCATTCCTCTCTCTCTCTTTCTTTTTCTTTTATTCCTCTTCCTTCTCCTTCCCCTCCCTTTCTTCAACTTCCTACCCTCCCCCTGCTTTTTGGTAAACTTACTTCCAGTACACAGGTACACACATACTGGAATCAGTGTTTCTTCAAGAGTGATAATGTGTCTCATATGCATTGTTCTCTCCAAAATCAGTCCCACTGCCTGGAAGAGAATAAGCAGTCAGTGAACATTTGTTTGAAGAAACTATTGAATACTGTAAATTCTGGTATGTCTTGGTTCAATTCAGTCTCTCAGTCATGTCCAACTCTTTATGATCCCATGGACTGCAGCACACCAGGCTTCCCTGTTCTTCACCCTCTCCTGGAGCTTGCTCAGGCTCGTGTCCATTGAGTCGGTGATGCCATCCAACCATCTTGTCCTCTGTCATCCCATTCTCCTTCTGCCTTCTATTTTTCCCAGCATCAGCGTCTTTTCCAATGGGTTGTCTTTTCATATCAGGTGACCAAAGTATTGGCTTCAGCTTCAGCATCAGCCCTTCCAATGGATATTCAGGGTGATTTCCTTTAGGATTGACTGGATTATTTCCTTCAAATTTCACCTTTTATAATAAAGTGAAATTTTCAAGAGATTTCTCTACATGATTTATCTAATTCTTCATTAAGCTTTCATGGTTTATTTGGCTTCTCAAAACCCTATCATTCTCTCACTCTACCCACTGCTTCCATGTAAACCCACATGTAGCCTGTGTGCACTTATATATACATAAGGTGGCCCAAGATTCATAACTGTTGCTTTATCATTAAACCTTTCCTCTGAAAAGCCTTATTACTAATATAAGTAAGCCACCTCATATTTTCACTGTCTCTGGACCCATTCTGTTGTATTATTTTCAGTTCACTAAGACTTAGGAGAAGGTTTTTGATAGGTCAGTGATACATGATTTGTGATGGTTGTATTCAACATTTAAAAATATAATTTGGGGAGGAGAGAAGTTTAGATTGGACTAGGACATGCCTTTAACTTTATGTGCTTAGCACCTATCTCCAAAGTTCTGAGGTACAGTCATTATCGTAGTCTGTAGTGGAAAACTATTTGTGTTACCTTGTCTCAGAATTCTGAATTTCATGCTGCGAAATATGGGGGTTCCGTTTTGTAACACTCCCTTTCTAGAACCTACTCTTTATTTTCAAAGAGAACAAGGATTATAGTGGAAGAAAAGAATGAGGATAATAATGGCTCCATTTTTACAAGCCCCCTGTCAGGTTTTTGTGATGTAACCTCTGTCAATTTAAGTAAAGGCAGGTGAGAAAGACCCAGGGGCTCCAGTCACACAAGACTGCCCTACATGTCCCTACTGTTCTATCTAACCCTAACTCTCTCCTAGTCCTTTCAAAAGGAGAAAAGAAAAGGACATGAATAGTTCCTGTCTGTTGTACTGCAGACTGGATAGAATATATCAAAGAGGAAATTATATGTCTGAGACTTGGAAAACATTCATTATAACTGATCATAGAATGAATTGACGTGGACTTGTGCAATGTGCTGGCGTTACATTTAGATTTAAATATATAGAACAAAGGCAAGGACAAGTAGTAACATGACCTTGATTTCCAGTCAGTTTCTTAAAAATCTTTTAAGATTTCTATTGCATTTTGGGCTTAAAGAATACTAAGGTCCTTCTAGAAAAAGAAATTATCTTCAGTGTCACATTGTATAAAATGATGCTTTCAAGGCATTTACAGTTTAGTGAAGGAGTAGGTATCAAAGAAATACAGTGAAGTATAAGTCAATATGAGATTTAATAACAACCACTTTATAGTGAATAATTATCCTCTCACTCTACCCACTGCTTCCATGTAAACCCACATGTAGCCTGTGTGCACTTATATATACATAAGGTGGCCCAAGATTCATAACTGTTGCTTTATCATTAAACCTTTCCTCTGAAAAGCCTTATTACTAATATAAGTAAGCCACCTCATATTTTCACTGTCTCTGGACCCATTCTGTTGTATTATTTTCAGTTCACTAAGACTTAGGAGAAGGTTTTTGATAGGTCAGTGATACATGATTTGTGATGGTTGTATTCAACATTTAAAAATATAATTTGGGGAGGAGAGAAGTTTAGATTGGACTAGGACATGCCTTTAACTTTATGTGCTTAGCACCTATCTCCAAAGTTCTGAGGTACAGTCATTATCGTAGTCTGTAGTGGAAAACTATTTGTGTTACCTTGTCTCAGAATTCTGAATTTCATGCTGCGAAATATGGGGGTTCCGTTTTGTAACACTCCCTTTCTAGAACCTACTCTTTATTTTCAAAGAGAACAAGGATTATAGTGGAAGAAAAGAATGAGGATAATAATGGCTCCATTTTTACAAGCCCCCTGTCAGGTTTTTGTGATGTAACCTCTGTCAATTTAAGTAAAGGCAGGTGAGAAAGACCCAGGGGCTCCAGTCACACAAGACTGCCCTACATGTCCCTACTGTTCTATCTAACCCTAACTCTCTCCTAGTCCTTTCAAAAGGAGAAAAGAAAAGGACATGAATAGTTCCTGTCTGTTGTACTGCAGACTGGATAGAATATATCAAAGAGGAAATTATATGTCTGAGACTTGGAAAACATTCATTATAACTGATCATAGAATGAATTGACGTGGACTTGTGCAATGTGCTGGCGTTACATTTAGATTTAAATATATAGAACAAAGGCAAGGACAAGTAGTAACATGACCTTGATTTCCAGTCAGTTTCTTAAAAAAATCTTTTTAAGATTTCTATTGCATTTTGGGCTTAAAGAATACTAAGGTCCTTCTAGAAAAAGAAATTATCTTCAGTGTCACATTGTATAAAATGATGCTTTCAAGGCATTTACAGTTTAGTGAAGGAGTAGGTATCAAAGAAATACAGTGAAGTATAAGTCAATATGAGATTTAATAACAACCACTTTATAGTGAATAATTATCCTATGTTTTAAACTATTCTAATTTCTGTACTAATAGGGCTTCACTTACTCTTTATAAAAATCATGTTTTTATCTGCATTTTATAAAGAAGGAAACTGAGGCACAGAGAGGTTAGGTCACTTGACCAAGGATACATGGCAGGTTAATGGAGGAACAGAATTTAAACTCAAGACAGCTAGGGTTTGGATTGTGTATGCTACATAGGCCTGCTATTTTAGACAGTAATACGAGAAGACCTAAGGCAGTATGTGTTACGAATGTCTGTTCCAGAGTGGTGAATGATGGTTTGGGGTAAACTTGTCTAGGTATTGGGACCTCACTGTTTAGCCTTCATGTTGTTTAGAAAAATTTCTGTGTATTTAAAAGAATTTTTAATTAATTGTTGGTATTTAAAAGCTGAGATATTTTACATAAATATTCAGCTTGTCTTCTCTTGATAATTGAGAAGATTCGGATATCCTCTACCCATGATCTGAGGAGGGAGCGCTGCCTGCAGCTGGGTAACTGCTGTTCCCTTTGAAGTGGCCTTGCTCTTCACTTTGCTAGAGTCCCCTCCAGTCCCTTTTATTTCACACATGAATGGGGTATGTCAGCTGTCATGTATCATCCTGCTTCTAGAGTTTTTCCTTGTGAAATTAGGAGGAAAATTATTCTTATATTTATATCTGTATTTGGTGTGAACAAAATGAGAAACATATACAAATACCAAGTATTTACACTATTCACTCACTCATGTTACCTGCCAGGTTTGTATACTTGAGACTGTAAATTATGTTGACTATAACACATGGCTTACTTGGATAGGAAAACAGGTAAAAGTAAGAAAAATTTTACTTGGGTCTTAGTATTTAGGGTTTCTGTAGGTATTCAAAGTATGTTAGGGAAGTAGGTATATTAAGAAGATAAAAAATAAACTGTAGGGCTTCCCTGGTGGTCCAGTGGGTAAGGTGTCTGCCTTGCAATGCAAGGGACATCAGTTTGATTCCTGGCCTGAGAAGATCCCATGTGCCACAGAGCAACTGGACCGGTGTGTCCAGTTATGAGCCAGTGCTCTGGAGTGCATGCGCCTGGAGCCTGTGCCCTGCAACGAGAGAGGCCACTGTGGTGGGTGGCCCACGTGGACCAAGGAATGGAAATGGATGAAAATAAATAAAAAACCAATAAAAGAGGCCAAAATTGGAAAACAAAACAAAACAAAACAAAACCCTATAAATTGTATAAAAATAGATTTAGTAGCAAAACAAGCATTACTTACTCTTTGACTAGAGTAATTTGTGATGGATTTGGTGGCTTCTGAGGTTGAAATGAATGGAATGCATAAACAAATCTGAGAATGTTTACATGGAAGTACCAATCTCCTCTTCTTTTTCTCTTTTCCTTGTGTCTCTGAGACAGTAAGATGCACACACTAAACTCAGGTATATACAACACACAAATATGTATATACATACTACACATGTAAATATAACACTTTTCTCTTTAAATTGTTCAATGGCTTTAAATGATGGAATCAGACATAATGTTGATAAAACTTCTAAGGTAAATAAACTCCTAGGCCAAAATTGTATCAAAAGACTCAAGTAGCAGAATTAGAGACATCATTTTCCTTCAAGATGGCACTTCTGGAATCCATAGAGTCACAGAATCAGTAGGGACTAAACCATGAACCATGGATATCTTACAGATAGAACTGACAGATGACCATGTCCATGTAATTGCCAACCAGCCAAGGTCTGACTTTCCAGATGACCTGGGAAGGTCTTCTGTTATCTCCACTAGTTGTGCTTCCTCTTTCAACCCTTGTTGAAGATGGAAAAGAATAAAGTATTAAATGGTTAAAAATAAAGTATTAAAGTGTTAAATACTTTATTAAAAAATAAAGCATTAGGGCTTCCCTGGTGGTTCAGTGGGTAAGGACACCACTGTGCAGTGCAAGGGGTGCTGGTTCAATCCCTGGCCTGGGAAGATCCCACATGCCACGGAGCGACTGGACTGATGTGTCCAACTACCAAGCCAGTGCTATGCAACGAGAGAGGCCACTGTGATGGGAGGCCCACACAGGCTAAAGAACAAAGATGGAAATAAGTGAAAGACCAATAGAAGTGCCCCCCCCACAAAGTATTAAATAGGTTGTTGGCTGGCTTCTTTCCAAATAAAAAAGAACCATTCTAAAACTGTGCTTGAGTGCATTTGACTGATACTTCTTCCTGTACAGTGAGCCTCACTGAACATCGCTTTGCTACACTCCACTGTACTAGAGATAGTTCTCATTGCAGTAGTTCATTCCAAATTATCTTATGCCAAGAAAACAAGTTATTTCCTAAACTCCAGAAGTACAATTTCCTTTCTTATGTTTTCTGTCAGGAAAGAAAATGTCATTTCCAAATAAAAAGAAAATCTTAAAAAATAGCCCCCTCATAACTTCTCCCTATTTTTATTTATAGTTTTATTTGTGGCTGTCCTGGATCTTTGTTGTTGTGCACAGGTTTTCTCTAGTTGTGGTAAGTGGGGGCTACTCTTCATTACCTTCTGTAGGCTTCTCACTGTGATGGCTTCCCTTGTTGTGGAACATGAACTGTTGGGCGGGTGGGCTTCAGTAGCTGTGGCTCCTGGGCTCTAGAACACAGGCTCAGCAATTGTTGCACATGAGCTTAGTGGCTCTGCAGACACATGGGATCTTTCCGACTCAGGGACTGAACCCGTTACTCCTGCATTGGTAGGCAAATTCTTTACTCCTGAGCCACCAGGAAAGCCTCTTATTTTTAAAAGATTAGATATGAGGGCAGAATAATTTGTGGTAACTGTGCAAATTCTTACAGTATAGCCTGGCTAAACCACTTCTGTTCAATACATAAAATATTTCTTAATAAACTGCTTGAAAGCAAAATAGGAATTTCACAGGTGTTAAAGTCTATTTTTCTTTCTTTAAACAGAACTACTGATTTCAAACATGTAAATTTGGGACACATGGATGATGAAATTACTGTCCTGCAAGTGCATAATAGTAAATAAAGGTAAAAAGTTGAAAGTTTATGCAAGGCACATGCGAGCCAAGGGCCTTCCAGGTTTTAGAGCTGAAAAGCATCCCAGCATTTGCTGCAGTGGAAAAGGCCTAAGCATTTGGGATTGGGTTCCTGAGGATGCCAGTTTTCATCTGTAAGAACTCCCTTCCTTTTATCCTCCTCTCTGTTTCCTTCCTTACTTCACCTGTCCCTTCTTTCTTTATACGCTGAGCACTTACTATGTGCCGGTTACTGTACTGGGTGCTGGAACACAACTCCTCCTGTTCGCCTGGTAGGGCTATCATAACAAAATACCACAGATGGAGATGTTTTGGTGACAAAAATGTATTTTCTCGTAGTTCTAAAAGTTAGAGTCCAGTATCACGGTGTTCATTCCAAATTATCTTATGCCAAGAAAACAAGTTATTTCCTAAACTCCAGAAGTACAATTTCCTTTCTTATGTTTTCTGTCAGGAAAGAAAATGTCATTTCCAAATAAAAAGAAAATCTTAAAAAATAGCCCCCTCATAACTTCTCCCTATTTTTATTTATAGTTTTATTTGTGGCTGTCCTGGATCTTTGTTGTTGTGCACAGGTTTTCTCTAGTTGTGGTAAGTGGGGGCTACTCTTCATTACCTTCTGTAGGCTTCTCACTGTGATGGCTTCCCTTGTTGTGGAACATGAACTGTTGGGCGGGTGGGCTTCAGTAGCTGTGGCTCCTGGGCTCTAGAACACAGGCTCAGCAATTGTTGCACATGAGCTTAGTGGCTCTGCAGACACATGGGATCTTTCCGACTCAGGGACTGAACCCGTTACTCCTGCATTGGTAGGCAAATTCTTTACTCCTGAGCCACCAGGAAAGCCTCTTATTTTTAAAAGATTAGATATGAGGGCAGAATAATTTGTGGTAACTGTGCAAATTCTTACAGTATAGCCTGGCTAAACCACTTCTGTTCAATACATAAAATATTTCTTAATAAACTGCTTGAAAGCAAAATAGGAATTTCACAGGTGTTAAAGTCTATTTTTCTTTCTTTAAACAGAACTACTGATTTCAAACATGTAAATTTGGGACACATGGATGATGAAATTACTGTCCTGCAAGTGCATAATAGTAAATAAAGGTAAAAAGTTGAAAGTTTATGCAAGGCACATGCGAGCCAAGGGCCTTCCAGGTTTTAGAGCTGAAAAGCATCCCAGCATTTGCTGCAGTGGAAAAGGCCTAAGCATTTGGGATTGGGTTCCTGAGGATGCCAGTTTTCATCTGTAAGAACTCCCTTCCTTTTATCCTCCTCTCTGTTTCCTTCCTTACTTCACCTGTCCCTTCTTTCTTTATACGCTGAGCACTTACTATGTGCCGGTTACTGTACTGGGTGCTGGAACACAACTCCTCCTGTTCGCCTGGTAGGGCTATCATAACAAAATACCACAGATGGAGATGTTTTGGTGACAAAAATGTATTTTCTCGTAGTTCTAAAAGTTAGAGTCCAGTATCACGGTGTTGGCCAGTTTGGTTTCTGCTGAAGTCTTTCTCCTTCGCTGTCTTTTAAATGTGGCCTCACTTAGTCTTCCTCTGTGTGTATTCATTCCTGGTATGTTCCTACAAGGACATCATTCATGATTAATTAGGTCCCCAAACTTACCACTTTCATTTAACCTTTTTTTCTGAACTAAATAAAAAAAATATTTTGTATTGAGGCATAGCTGATTAACAATGTTGTTTTAGTTTCAGGTGTACAAGCAATGTGATTCAGTTATACATATATATGTATCTATTATTTTTCAAATTCCCCATCCTTTAATCTTAATTATCACTTAAAGACTCTGTCTCCAAGAACAGTTACATCCTAGGGTTCTGGACATTAGGACTTCAACATATGAACTGGTGGAACCAATATTCAGTCCGTATCTTACCCTAATGCAGAATTCCTCTCTTATGGAGGATTATGGTAAAATAGGAGACTGAAAAGGAAAAGAAGATGTTAATTACTTGATCAAGGATAAGTCACTTCACTTCTCAGTTTCTCAACGTTTTTTCTCTGTAAATGATGAATTGGGTAAACCATTTCTAGGATTCCTTACAGCTCCCATGGTCCATGATTCTAACTCTGGGTCTAAAATTAAGCCTGACATACATGGTGAAATAACCATGGAGAATGGGAAAGGAGCATAGCTATGCAGGGAGGAAAGTAGCAATTGAATGGTAACTGCTTCTTCGTGCATAATAGTAAATAAAGGTAAAAAGTTGAAAGTTTATGCAAGGCACATGCGAGCCAAGGGCCTTCCAGGTTTTAGAGCTGAAAAGCATCCCAGCATTTGCTGCAGTGGAAAAGGCCTAAGCATTTGGGATTGGGTTCCTGAGGATGCCAGTTTTCATCTGTAAGAACTCCCTTCCTTTTATCCTCCTCTCTGTTTCCTTCCTTACTTCACCTGTCCCTTCTTTCTTTATACGCTGAGCACTTACTATGTGCCGGTTACTGTACTGGGTGCTGGAACACAACTCCTCCTGTTCGCCTGGTAGGGCTATCATAACAAAATACCACAGATGGAGATGTTTTGGTGACAAAAATGTATTTTCTCGTAGTTCTAAAAGTTAGAGTCCAGTATCACGGTGTTGGCCAGTTTGGTTTCTGCTGAAGTCTTTCTCCTTCGCTGTCTTTTAAATGTGGCCTCACTTAGTCTTCCTCTGTGTGTATTCATTCCTGGTATGTTCCTACAAGGACATCATTCATGATTAATTAGGTCCCCAAACTTACCACTTTCATTTAACCTTTTTTTCTGAACTAAATAAAAAAAATATTTTGTATTGAGGCATAGCTGATTAACAATGTTGTTTTAGTTTCAGGTGTACAAGCAATGTGATTCAGTTATACATATATATGTATCTATTATTTTTCAAATTCCCCATCCTTTAATCTTAATTATCACTTAAAGACTCTGTCTCCAAGAACAGTTACATCCTAGGGTTCTGGACATTAGGACTTCAACATATGAACTGGTGGAACCAATATTCAGTCCGTATCTTACCCTAATGCAGAATTCCTCTCTTATGGAGGATTATGGTAAAATAGGAGACTGAAAAGGAAAAGAAGATGTTAATTACTTGATCAAGGATAAGTCACTTCACTTCTCAGTTTCTCAACGTTTTTTCTCTGTAAATGATGAATTGGGTAAACCATTTCTAGGATTCCTTACAGCTCCCATGGTCCATGATTCTAACTCTGGGTCTAAAATTAAGCCTGACATACATGGTGAAATAACCATGGAGAATGGGAAAGGAGCATAGCTATGCAGGGAGGAAAGTAGCAATTGAATGGTAACTGCTTCTTCGTGAAGGGTCACTGATACGATGTCGTCATTTCCCTCTGATTGTCTAAGGTTCCTTGTCTCCCAATTTTTCAGGGAGTTGGTGATACGTATTCTTCATTCATCAACATTTTATGTCCTGAAAAATTAAATAAAAATTTAATAAATTCTAAAAACAGAAAGACTCTCTTGTTCTTGGAGTTGAGCAGACATTTTGTTGCCTGAGTCCCTGAAAGAGTTCCCCAAACATGTAGCACCGATTCCATTAAATAACTTGCCCCCATACACCATAATATCAAATGAATGCCAAGGAAGGCTTTTTTGTTCCATATTCAGCGCCATGTGTGAGGCTTGTTTTCATTAATTGTGATTCTTCTTTCTGAAAAAGAATTTCCCTTTTTCTTTTACCTTTTATCCAGTGTGAAGTAATTTAAAAACCCATTAACACATATTGCCATGTTAATTGGATGATATTCTTCAAGGTCAAAAAACTATCAATAGATATTGAATACTGGCTATAAATAAACTCATCACAGTAATTAGATTTGTCAATTAAAATTGGGAACTGCAACTCTTTATGACTGGATTAAAGGTGGATCACTTTGGGAAAAATAATTTTGCTCAGCATAATAGAGGAAGATTGGATGATGATCTCATAAGCAAGTTTGACCCCATGAGTGAACTAAGCTTCTGAGTTTTTGTAGCAGTATTTTCAGAAACTCTTAGAAGTGTAGTACTGCTTAATTTTCTTGAAGAATATAAAAAATTAAAATGCAAAATATTCAGCATAGTATTTATTAGAAGACAAATAACAAGATCTAACATTAAGAACTTGTCTTTCTTTTGCCAGCCTGTATAATAAAACTTTAGTTCGTGATCTCTTTTATTCCTCATAAAAACTACATGAGGTATAAAATCATCTTTTTGAGGATGAAACTTTTCCACAGTAATTCATGCTATTAATAAGCTGGATTAAAATATAGATCCGTCTGATTCTAAGCCCAACACTCTGGTCACCTCTGCATATGCATTACTATATAAATATTTTAATTAATTTCACTCTTGTTATTGAGAAGGTTTCTGGTTAAGAAAAATTCAGTCGTTGTTGTTTTCAGTTTTAGTAAATTTGGACTGATTATTCTGAAAACCAGATTACATAATTTATTACATAGTTTTCATTTTAATGTTGAAGTTGTACAGTATATAGACTTTGCATTCTATTTTGTTGGTGACACAGAGCTGTATATTTTCACATGCTTCTCTTCAAAAGGAATCTGAATTGCACAGCAGCATTAGCAGACATTTTGTTGCCTGAGTCCCTGAAAGAGTTCCCCAAACATGTAGCACCGATTCCATTAAATAACTTGCCCCCATACACCATAATATCAAATGAATGCCAAGGAAGGCTTTTTTGTTCCATATTCAGCGCCATGTGTGAGGCTTGTTTTCATTAATTGTGATTCTTCTTTCTGAAAAAGAATTTCCCTTTTTCTTTTACCTTTTATCCAGTGTGAAGTAATTTAAAAACCCATTAACACATATTGCCATGTTAATTGGATGATATTCTTCAAGGTCAAAAAACTATCAATAGATATTGAATACTGGCTATAAATAAACTCATCACAGTAATTAGATTTGTCAATTAAAATTGGGAACTGCAACTCTTTATGACTGGATTAAAGGTGGATCACTTTGGGAAAAATAATTTTGCTCAGCATAATAGAGGAAGATTGGATGATGATCTCATAAGCAAGTTTGACCCCATGAGTGAACTAAGCTTCTGAGTTTTTGTAGCAGTATTTTCAGAAACTCTTAGAAGTGTAGTACTGCTTAATTTTCTTGAAGAATATAAAAAATTAAAATGCAAAATATTCAGCATAGTATTTATTAGAAGACAAATAACAAGATCTAACATTAAGAACTTGTCTTTCTTTTGCCAGCCTGTATAATAAAACTTTAGTTCGTGATCTCTTTTATTCCTCATAAAAACTACATGAGGTATAAAATCATCTTTTTGAGGATGAAACTTTTCCACAGTAATTCATGCTATTAATAAGCTGGATTAAAATATAGATCCGTCTGATTCTAAGCCCAACACTCTGGTCACCTCTGCATATGCATTACTATATAAATATTTTAATTAATTTCACTCTTGTTATTGAGAAGGTTTCTGGTTAAGAAAAATTCAGTCGTTGTTGTTTTCAGTTTTAGTAAATTTGGACTGATTATTCTGAAAACCAGATTACATAATTTATTACATAGTTTTTCATTTTTAATGTTGAAGTTGTACAGTATATAGACTTTGCATTCTATTTTGTTGGTGACACAGAGCTGTATATTTTCACATGCTTCTCTTCAAAAGGAATCTGAATTGCACAGCAGCATTAGCATCACTGCCCTGGAGATGTCACATGCTCTAGGCATGGAAGAGAAGTGTGACCATCAATTTTTGATACTTATATATTTACTTTGTTTGAACTTTATATATTTACTCAGCAAATAATCATGAAGTGACAGTCAAGTGTCACAATCTAGCTTAGGTGCTGACAATAGAGCAGTTGAATTAGAAGACAAAAATTGCTCAACTCAAATAATTTACAGTCTGAGAGTAGAGTCAGAACCAGTAGTAGGTGATCTCAAATTTGTCTGACCTCAAAGTGCACATTTTGGAAGTAGGCTATTCTGCTATTTTTTAATCTAAGTCACTTTTTATTATTATTATTATTCTTTATTTTAAAGGTTTTACAGAGTTTTGTAGTTCACAGACATGTATGTTCCCAGATCAGTCATATGCATATCCATGGTCCCCACCCCCCCACTTCCCCCCATCCCACCCCTCCAGACCTTTGCCCCAAGCCATTGCAAGCACTCCTATTCCCTTAGCACTATGACACTAGCTATCTTTTCCACACATAACAGTATAGGTTTCCATGTTGCTTCCTCCTTGCTTCCCCCTCCCTATTTCTTTGCCACGATGTCCCTATGTCTATGCTCTGTCTGTTTTTCCATGAGTTCCCTGCATGTGTTATCAAGTCCGTCCTACTAGATTCCATATATGTGTGTTAGTATACTGTATTTGTCTTTTTTTGACTTACTTCACTTTTTATGATAGGTTCTAGAGCCAGCCACTTCATTAGGACTGAGTCTTCTGCATTTCTTTTAACAGCTGTGTAGTATTCCATTGTATATATGTACCAGGGCTTCTGTATCCATTCATTCATCGATGGACATCTAGGTTGCTTCCATGTTCTGGCTATTGTATAGAGAGCTGCAATGAACATTGGGGTACAGGTGCTTCTTTCAGTTTTTATTTCATCCGGATATAAGCCTAATAGTGGGATTGCTGGGTCATAGGGTGCTTCTATTTTTAGTTTTTTAAGAAATCTCCATACTAAGCCAGTACATTTAAGTGTGTGTGTGTGTGTGGTCATGGTAGTGGTAGTGAGGTCAAAGTTTAGGATTGCGCAGAATGTGTGGTGAATAACTAGAGAATAACGTGCCAACCTGTGCTCATCTTAGTTTTTTAAACTGTCATGCTAACCTCTATCATCTGAGCATATAATACTCCAGGGCATAGTTCATTCTTTCTGTTTGTTGTAGAAAAATGTCTGGAGTTTGTGGTATCTCAAATATCCAAGGAAAGTGGTCACCAGAAACTTCTGTGATGAGTAAAGTGATCATTATACAGAGTGGCCATCATTGCTTAAAATCAAACTGAATGCCAATTTTTTAAATTATTTTTAATAAATATTGAGTATTTATTATGTCTTAGGACTTCCCTGGTGGCTTAATCAGTAAAGAATCTGCCTGCAATGTAGGAGATTGCCTGAAATGCAGCAGACTTGGGTCCAATCCCTGGATCGGGAAGATCCCCTGAAGAAGAAAATAGTTACCCACTTTAGTATTCTTGCCTGGGAAATCCCAAGGACAGAGCAGCCGGTCAGGCTACAGTTCACAGGGTTGCAAGACTTGGACACAACTTAGCAACTAAACAACAACCACCACCATCACCACCATTAGGTCTCAGGTTCCAGATAATGAAGAGAAGTAGAGATTTTGGGAATGACACAATGGGGCATCATAGCAAATAGCCCATATTTGCTATGGATAGCCTACGAACTGTAACTGTGTCTGAAAATAAGGCTGAAGAGAGGAGAATGTGTGCTTTGCCAAATGGCTTTGATCTCATGGCAAAGAGTGGGAATTTCTTTCCATGTTCTTCAAAATGGAGAACGGATCTCAGAATATGTGGTTGTTTCTAAGTGTTCCAGAGGTCAGTATGTAAACCTGTCCTCTCTATAATATCAACTTTTTCTGACTGTCCAGAAGAAAGTGAAAGTGTTAGTTGCTCAGTTTTGTCCACCTCTCTGTGGCCCCATGGACTGTAGCCCACCAGTCTGTCCACAGATATCTCCAGACAGAAATACTTGAGTGGGTAGCCATTTTCTTTTTCAGGGATCTTCCTGACCCAGGGATTCTACATGGGTCTCTCTTATTGCAGGCAGATTCTTTATCATCTGAGCTGCCAGGAAACCTCACCCAGAAGGAAAAATCCCTAACTTTAAAAATACTAACCATAGATAAATTACAAAGTTTTAAAACTCAAATATATTTTGTATGTATTTAAAATGTTTGCATCTGTTTATTGAGCATATAATACTCCAGGGCATAGTTCATTCTTTCTGTTTGTTGTAGAAAATGTCTGGAGTTTGTGGTATCTCAAATATCCAAGGAAAGTGGTCACCAGAAACTTCTGTGATGAGTAAAGTGATCATTATACAGAGTGGCCATCATTGCTTAAAATCAAACTGAATGCCAATTTTTTAAATTATTTTTAATAAATATTGAGTATTTATTATGTCTTAGGACTTCCCTGGTGGCTTAATCAGTAAAGAATCTGCCTGCAATGTAGGAGATTGCCTGAAATGCAGCAGACTTGGGTCCAATCCCTGGATCGGGAAGATCCCCTGAAGAAGAAAATAGTTACCCACTTTAGTATTCTTGCCTGGGAAATCCCAAGGACAGAGCAGCCGGTCAGGCTACAGTTCACAGGGTTGCAAGACTTGGACACAACTTAGCAACTAAACAACAACCACCACCATCACCACCATTAGGTCTCAGGTTCCAGATAATGAAGAGAAGTAGAGATTTTGGGAATGACACAATGGGGCATCATAGCAAATAGCCCATATTTGCTATGGATAGCCTACTGAACTGTAACTGTGTCTGAAAATAAGGCTGAAGAGAGGAGAATGTGTGCTTTGCCAAATGGCTTTGATCTCATGGCAAAGAGTGGGAATTTCTTTCCATGTTCTTCAAAATGGAGAACGGATCTCAGAATATGTGGTTGTTTCTAAGTGTTCCAGAGGTCAGTATGTAAACCTGTCCTCTCTATAATATCAACTTTTTCTGACTGTCCAGAAGAAAGTGAAAGTGTTAGTTGCTCAGTTTTGTCCACCTCTCTGTGGCCCCATGGACTGTAGCCCACCAGTCTGTCCACAGATATCTCCAGACAGAAATACTTGAGTGGGTAGCCATTTTCTTTTTCAGGGATCTTCCTGACCCAGGGATTCTACATGGGTCTCTCTTATTGCAGGCAGATTCTTTATCATCTGAGCTGCCAGGAAACCTCACCCAGAAGGAAAAATCCCTAACTTTAAAAATACTAACCATAGATAAATTACAAAGTTTTAAAACTCAAATATATTTTGTATGTATTTAAAATGTTTGCATCTGTTTATTGAAATAGACCTAGAAAAAAAGTGAACATATAATTTTCGTTGATGACAACTAATAGCATATCAAGAAATAGAACATTAGCCCTAAAACTGCGCTATGCATTTTTCCAGTGTCTGCCTCCTTCCACCCAGAGTAAACCCCCCTGTCTTCTAGCAGCACAGATTAGTTCCACCTGTTTCTGAACTTCATTGACATGGAACCATAGAGTTGTACTCTTGTGACTGGCTTCTTTCACTCGACATTGTGTTTGGAAGAGTCAGCACTATTTTCTGTGTGTGGTTGTAGACTGTTCATTCTTCTTGTACTGTGTTCATTATGTGAATATGCTGCATTTTGTTTATATTTTCAGTTCTTGATGGGCATTTGAGCAGTTTACAGATTTGACTATTACAGAGAGCTTTGGTAGGACATCAAACTCTTTTCATGAACATATTTATGCATTTCTAAGAGCCAAGTTGCCAGGTCATAGTTATATATATGTTTGGCTTTAAATGATACAGTTTTCCAAGTGGTTGTTCAATTTATACTCATACTTGGAGTATATTAACATTTTAGTTGCTTCAGGTTCTTGACAGAATTTTCCATCTTTTTAATTGTAGTCATTCTAGTGGATATGCAGTGATATTTGTTTATAATTTTAACTTTATATTCTAAATGAAATGTTTTCATAATCTGAAACGTTTTTCTATAATTTAGATACTGTCTTTGGTTAAGTGTTTATTTATTGTCCACCTTTTTACTGTTTTTTTTTTTTTTTAAGATTTATTTATATATTTTGGGGGGGAGGAGTGGGGAAGGAGGGGAGCAAGCGGGCCACTTCTATTGGTCTTCCATTTGCCAATTTTCATCCATCTTTGTTCTTTGGCCTGTGTGGGCCTCCCATCGGTGGCCTCTGTTGTCACAGAGCACCGGCTCTGGGGCGCCAGAGCCATGGAAACTCTTTTCAGGGATCTTCCTGACCCAGGGATTCTACATGGGTCTCTCTTATTGCAGGCAGATTCTTTATCATCTGAGCTGCCAGGAAACCTCACCCAGAAGGAAAAATCCCTAACTTTAAAAATACTAACCATAGATAAATTACAAAGTTTTAAAACTCAAATATATTTTGTATGTATTTAAAATGTTTGCATCTGTTTATTGAAATAGACCTAGAAAAAAAGTGAACATATAATTTTCGTTGATGACAACTAATAGCATATCAAGAAATAGAACATTAGCCCTAAAACTGCGCTATGCATTTTTCCAGTGTCTGCCTCCTTCCACCCAGAGTAAACCCCCCTGTCTTCTAGCAGCACAGATTAGTTCCACCTGTTTCTGAACTTCATTGACATGGAACCATAGAGTTGTACTCTTGTGACTGGCTTCTTTCACTCGACATTGTGTTTGGAAGAGTCAGCACTATTTTCTGTGTGTGGTTGTAGACTGTTCATTCTTCTTGTACTGTGTTCATTATGTGAATATGCTGCATTTTGTTTATATTTTCAGTTCTTGATGGGCATTTGAGCAGTTTACAGATTTGACTATTACAGAGAGCTTTGGTAGGACATCAAACTCTTTTCATGAACATATTTATGCATTTCTAAGAGCCAAGTTGCCAGGTCATAGTTATATATATGTTTGGCTTTAAATGATACAGTTTTCCAAGTGGTTGTTCAATTTATACTCATACTTGGAGTATATTAACATTTTAGTTGCTTCAGGTTCTTGACAGAATTTTCCATCTTTTAATTGTAGTCATTCTAGTGGATATGCAGTGATATTTGTTTATAATTTTAACTTTATATTCTAAATGAAATGTTTTCATAATCTGAAACGTTTTTCTATAATTTAGATACTGTCTTTGGTTAAGTGTTTATTTATTGTCCACCTTTTTACTGTTTTTTTTTTTTTTTAAGATTTATTTATATATTTTGGGGGGGAGGAGTGGGGAAGGAGGGGAGCAAGCGGGCCACTTCTATTGGTCTTCCATTTGCCAATTTTCATCCATCTTTGTTCTTTGGCCTGTGTGGGCCTCCCATCGCGGTGGCCTCTGTTGTCACAGAGCACCGGCTCTGGGCGCAGGCGCTCCAGAGCTCCAGCTCGGTAATTGAACTCATTGGTCCAGCTGCTCCGTGGCATGTGGGATCTTCCCAGGCCAGGGATTGAACCAGCACCCCTTGCACTGCAAGGCGGTGTCCCTACCCACTGTACCACCAGGGAAGCCCGGTTTTCTTTTCTTTTCTTATTGATTTGTAGAAGTTCATTGTATATTTTGGATACTAGCTTGTCAAGTATTTGTATTACAAGTATCTTCTCTTGCGCCTTGTGTTGAATGCACAATTTTTTAGCTAATGCAGAAGCCTAAAACTTGAATGCAGTTTTGCTCAAAAGAGGCCACTTGCGGTTATTACCTCAAAGGATGAACATTTACTTATACATTTGTTCCATTACAACTTAAGGATGTAGGTGCCATATTCCCTAGCCCTGTCCTGGTCTCAAGTGCCCTATCCTTGAAGGTAAAACCAGGAAGATTCAAGAAACAATGAACAAGGCAAGATCCTTAAAGTTTGCTAATGTATTTTGTAGTCTCAGAATATTATAGAATTTAGGATCAAAAGTTGCATTCAATAGATATCAAAAAATTAGTGTTTGTATAAAATGAGTGGCATATGTCATTGAATTAAATCCCATATTTTAGGAGACAAGTAGTTCTCACTCAGAAGAAGAAAGGATTTTAGAAAATTGTCCCTTTTTTCGTTGTAGGCACATGGCATGTCTGTAACCCTGGAATGACAACATCAATATTGTGATGCTGAGACCAGCCATGAAGGTCATGTGACGCCTTGGCCCATGCCTTCTGTTTGTACTCTTTGTAAGTATTTTTCTCTTTCTGTTATTCTCCTCTCCTCTTTATTTAAATATATGCATCAGTCAGAGATGCATTCTGCTAAAGATTGCAATTTAAATGAACGAGTCTTATCGGTTTCCTGAAAGAAGACATTCAGAGGTGAAGAGTCTAGAGCTGTCACAGAAGCTTGGAGAGATCGTCGGGGGGTCGCTGCTTTCCGTCTTCCCACTCTGTTACTCTGTTCTCTGTAGCTTGTAGGCCTTTCTCCTCATTCTTATTGACTCAGGGTCTCAAGATGCCTGCTGAACCTGTTGGAAGAGGATGTGTCTTCCAGGCGGGAAGAAAGCAAGAGAGCCAAAGAACTAGTAGGGTAGTTCCTAATAGGTTTGAATTCATGAACTAATTCTCTGAGGACTTCTTATTTCTTATGACCTGAACTCTGATATATGTCCACACCTGGTTCCAGAGAAAGCTGGAAGATAGGATTTTTTTGTTGTTGTGTTTTTTAGCTGTGACAGTAGAGAAGGCAAGAACAAGGAGGCCTGTGAAAGGGATATAGTCCACAGAACAGGTCACAGAGCCTTCATCTCCCTCCTTTCTCTCTTACGTATTCTATTTGTCATTATGAAAATCTTAGAGACTTGTTAAAGAGAGTCAAAAGACAAGAGCAAAGAGCAAAGAAGTGTCCATTTTAACATCCCTAACAGTCACTATAGATGTTTTTTTATTTGTTATGGGCGGGGTCGGGTTGGGGAGGGAGGGGTGGGTGGGCCACTTCTATAGGTCTTTCATTTCTCTATTTTCATCCGTCTTTGTTCTTTGGCTCCTGTGGGCCTCCCATCGCGGTGGCGTCTGTCGTTGCAGAGCACTGGCTCTGGGGGCATGCGCCCCAGAGCTCCGGCTCGGTAATTGGACACATTGGTCCAGCTGCTCTGCGGCAGGTGGGATCTTCCCAGGCCAGGGATCGAACCGGTGCCCCTTGCACTGCAAGGCGGTGTCCTTACCCACTGGACCACCAGGGGAAGCCCCACTATAGATGTTTTAACTTGCATCTTTTAATCACTTCAGAAGACAGGGCCTGGGTGCTCAGTGTAAGGGACTCATGATGTTGGTGGTGCTGCTGCTCTCAGGCATTCTCAGTGGAAGGGAAGTAAGGGATCCACACACACACACAGTCATGTCTGTGTTTATTTCTATAAGCTTCTGTATATTATGAAATCAGTATGTTCACAGTGATATATTTAGTTCCAGTGTCACGTCCAGTTTCTTTCCACTTGTCCTTTTTCCTCTGTTTATTAGCCCTTTCTCCACAGTGAGAAACCTGACTTGTTTTATCCTCCATGTATTTACTTATTGACTCAGGGTCTCAAGATGCCTGCTGAACCTGTTGGAAGAGGATGTGTCTTCCAGGCGGGAAGAAAGCAAGAGAGCCAAAGAACTAGTAGGGTAGTTCCTAATAGGTTTGAATTCATGAACTAATTCTCTGAGGACTTCTTATTTCTTATGACCTGAACTCTGATATATGTCCACACCTGGTTCCAGAGAAAGCTGGAAGATAGGATTTTTTTGTTGTTGTGTTTTTTAGCTGTGACAGTAGAGAAGGCAAGAACAAGGAGGCCTGTGAAAGGGATATAGTCCACAGAACAGGTCACAGAGCCTTCATCTCCCTCCTTTCTCTCTTACGTATTCTATTTGTCATTATGAAAATCTTAGAGACTTGTTAAAGAGAGTCAAAAGACAAGAGCAAAGAGCAAAGAAGTGTCCATTTTAACATCCCTAACAGTCACTATAGATGTTTTTTTATTTTTATTTTTGAGGCGGGGGGCGGGTTGGGGAGGGAGGGGGGTGGGTGGGCCACTTCTATAGGTCTTTCATTTCTCTATTTTCATCCGTCTTTGTTCTTTGGCTCCTGTGGGCCTCCCATCGCGGTGGCGTCTGTCGTTGCAGAGCACTGGCTCTGGGGGCATGCGCCCCAGAGCTCCGGCTCGGTAATTGGACACATTGGTCCAGCTGCTCTGCGGCAGGTGGGATCTTCCCAGGCCAGGGATCGAACCGGTGCCCCTTGCACTGCAAGGCGGTGTCCTTACCCACTGGACCACCAGGGGAAGCCCCACTATAGATGTTTTAACTTGCATCTTTTAATCACTTCAGAAGACAGGGCCTGGGTGCTCAGTGTAAGGGACTCATGATGTTGGTGGTGCTGCTGCTCTCAGGCATTCTCAGTGGAAGGGAAGTAAGGGATCCACACACACACACAGTCATGTCTGTGTTTATTTCTATAAGCTTCTGTATATTATGAAATCAGTATGTTCACAGTGATATATTTAGTTCCAGTGTCACGTCCAGTTTCTTTCCACTTGTCCTTTTTCCTCTGTTTATTAGCCCTTTCTCCACAGTGAGAAACCTGACTTGTTTTATCCTCCATGTATTTACTTATTTGATCAGTCTCTCTGTAACTTGCCTCCCCTCTTACCACCTTCCCCTCCCACCCCTCTGGATGTCTTCCTAGTCCTCTCCAGCCTTCAGCACCAAGTGCCAGGCTGCTCCATCACTTGAACATGGCCATCTCTTCCCATCTGAGCTCAAGCAGTTTTGCTAGGCTGCCCATCTACTTCTGTTCCCTTTCTGTTTCCTTGAGAAAGCCCTTCTCACCCACAAAGGCTCTGGCTTCTCACTGGCTCATCTGCACTCCTGCACCCGTATCCTGACACTATGTTGCTTGGCCTATCTGTTAGTTTGGGACAGAAGTTTTTTTTTTTAATTTATTTTTATTCTTTATTTTAAAGGTTTTACAGAGTTTTGTTGTTCACAGACATGTATGTTCCCAGATCAGTCATATGCATATCCATGGTCCCCACCGCCCAGATCCCCCCATCCCACCCCTCCAGACCTTTGCCCCAAGCCATTGTAAGCACTCCTATTCCCTTAGCACCGTGACACTAGCTATCTTTTCCACACACAACACTACAGGTTTCCTCGTTACTTCCTCCATGCTTCCCCCTCCCCACTTATTCACCACGATGTCTCTATGTCTATGCTCTGTCTTTTTTTTTTTTCATGAGTTCCCTGTGTGTGATATCAAGACCGTCCTACTAGATTCCATATATGTGTGTTAGTATACTGTATTTGTCTTTCTCTTTTTGACTTACTTCACTTTTTATGATAGGTTCTAGAGCCAGCCACTTCATTAGGATTGAGTCTTCTGCATTTCTTTTAACAGCTGAGTAGTATTCCATTGTATATATGTACCAGAGCTTCTGGATCCATTCATTCGTCGATGGACATCTAGGTTGCTTCCATGTTTTGGCTATTGTATAGAGAGCTGCAATGAACATTGGGGTACAGGTGCTTCTTTCAGTTTTGATTTCATCAGGATATAAGCCTAAGAGTGGGATTGCTGGGTTTCAGTTTTCCAGTGTCACGTCCAGTTTCTTTCCACTTGTCCTTTTTCCTCTGTTTATTAGCCCTTTCTCCACAGTGAGAAACCTGACTTGTTTTATCCTCCATGTATTTACTTATTTGATCAGTCTCTCTGTAACTTGCCTCCCCTCTTACCACCTTCCCCTCCCACCCCTCTGGATGTCTTCCTAGTCCTCTCCAGCCTTCAGCACCAAGTGCCAGGCTGCTCCATCACTTGAACATGGCCATCTCTTCCCATCTGAGCTCAAGCAGTTTTGCTAGGCTGCCCATCTACTTCTGTTCCCTTTCTGTTTCCTTGAGAAAGCCCTTCTCACCCACAAAGGCTCTGGCTTCTCACTGGCTCATCTGCACTCCTGCACCCGTATCCTGACACTATGTTGCTTGGCCTATCTGTTAGTTTGGGACAGAATTTTTTTTTTTTTTTAATTTATTTTTATTCTTTATTTTAAAGGTTTTACAGAGTTTTGTTGTTCACAGACATGTATGTTCCCAGATCAGTCATATGCATATCCATGGTCCCCACCCGCCCAGATCCCCCCATCCCACCCCTCCAGACCTTTGCCCCAAGCCATTGTAAGCACTCCTATTCCCTTAGCACCGTGACACTAGCTATCTTTTCCACACACAACACTACAGGTTTCCTCGTTACTTCCTCCATGCTTCCCCCTCCCCACTTATTCACCACGATGTCTCTATGTCTATGCTCTGTCTTTTTTTTTTCATGAGTTCCCTGTGTGTGATATCAAGACCGTCCTACTAGATTCCATATATGTGTGTTAGTATACTGTATTTGTCTTTCTCTTTTTGACTTACTTCACTTTTTATGATAGGTTCTAGAGCCAGCCACTTCATTAGGATTGAGTCTTCTGCATTTCTTTTAACAGCTGAGTAGTATTCCATTGTATATATGTACCAGAGCTTCTGGATCCATTCATTCGTCGATGGACATCTAGGTTGCTTCCATGTTTTGGCTATTGTATAGAGAGCTGCAATGAACATTGGGGTACAGGTGCTTCTTTCAGTTTTTATTTCATCAGGATATAAGCCTAAGAGTGGGATTGCTGGGTCATAGGGTGCTTCTATTTTTAGTTTTTTAAGAAATCTCCAGACTGTCTTCCATAGAGGCTGTATCAATTGACATTCCCACCAGCAATGCAAGAGGGTTCCCTTTTCTCCGCACCCTCTCCAGCATTTATTGTCTGCAGATTTCTTGAAGATGGCCATTCTGATGGGTGTGAGGTGATATCTCATTGTAGTTTTAATTTGCATTTCTCTAATAATAAGTGAGGTTGAGCATCGTTTCATGTGCTTTTGGGCCATCTGTGTGTGGGACAGAATTTTGTAGGAAATGAAGGAAAGAGAAGGAGGATATGAAAAAAAGTATTTGTCTTTTCCCTTTATGGTGTGTCCTGATGTTAGAAATTTTGCATTTTCTTTAAGTAAATTGGTCAGTCTTTTGGAGTGATTCCTTAACCTTTTACATTTAAAATGTGATGCCCCATTGAGATGTTAAAAATATATTATTTTTCTAAGGTTTTTGGCACTTAATTATATAATCAGTTAGACATTTTGCCTTTTAATGTGAGGGCGAGAGATCTAAGCTATTTTTTTTTTTTCTGTTATTTAAATACCACCTTCCTTTTGAAACTTTTCTCATTTTCTCTTCTCGTAGCTTTCTTTTTCTTTCTGTTTCCTTCTACTTGTTCTTGACTTTTTCAGTCTGGATCTCTATATTCCCTCACAGTCTGCCCTGAGACATCACAGACCCTGCCAGCTCTGCCCTATAGCATCCTTTGTTTCCACACTGCCATCCTCTGAATGTTCTCGTCCACCATTTGCATAATAGTCAGCTAGATTTTAGGAAATCAGGTTGAGTCATTCAAAGTAATGAATGCCAAATAAATTAGAGATATTTTAGGCTCTTCCTAAGAACGGCTAGGGAAAGAGAACCCTCTGATTGTCTAAGATCTTCCTTCTCTAGTTTTCAGTGTGCAGCTGAAGTTAGCAGAATTATTTTTAAATCCTTCCCTATAAGGGTCTGTCTTGCCCTAAACAAAGTGTGACTTGCTACTACGACAGATTGCTGTCCCAGTGATACTCTGCTCAGGAGACATTTCCTGAAATGCTTAGGCTGTATATTTTACCTGTTGGAGAAGGTGAGTTTAAAGGTTTCAGAAACGTCCCAGGACAGCTTCCTCAGTCCTCCTTGTTCTGTCACTCCTCTTCCCCAGATAAACAGACATGTGCTTAGTTTGTGTGTTAGAAATAATCACAGATGTGAGCTGCTTCATATTGATGTTTCAGTATGATACTTACTCATTTCAATATGGCAGAATTTATGTTATGGTTTCACATTTTCAAATGTATTTCTAGTCTTTAAAGTTCTGTGGCATAGTTATCAGGCTGCAACTTAAAATAAGTAAGGATTAAGGGACTAAAGAGATAAAGATGAGGTTTAAAGAAACTTGTTTGGAAGGACTAAAGGACAGTGAGTAATTTTCCTCTTTTTTGATTCTCAAGTGAATGCATTTGTAAAGAACTTTGTTTTAGAAAGATGCTTATATCCTGAGTGACGTCAGAGAAAACACTAAAATGATGAGATTACGATTAGGAAATGGTCGGCAATGGGGGAGAATCTATATAACACATTTGTGAAGTAAGTGAATTTTGAAGACTATCTTCAAGGTGAAAGTAATAAGTCAACCATTTTTCAGTCTTTCTGGAGCGTACTGTCAACCCTTGATTATGTAAGGGGGCGGTGGTGTGGATAATTAGCAAAAAAAGTGGATAGTTTTCCCACACTTTTCTCCTTTCTCCTCAAACCTTCGACACTTTTTCCTTCCTTCCTTCTTGTTTTTAGCTATAACTTTGTTTCCTGTTTCACAGCAGAGAAGTATTATTTCACAGAAGGAATCAGAAGAGAATTTCTCTGTCTTCCTTTCTTCACATTATTCAGCCCCTCTATCTGTCTATGCACATAAATCCCGCATTTCATCCTTCACTATGGATGCAGTGTGTTTCTTGCTATGGCAACTGTTCATTTCTCCTCCCAGACCGTACTTCTGCCATGTGCTATTAAGACCCTGGCCTCTGTTCTAATCAGGGACATTTCTCTAGCAAAGCTTTTATCTTTTCCTTTATGATATTTTGTTTTTATCAAATAATTCCAATGAACAAAGCCAAAAACTTGTTTTCTATCTTAGAAATAGATAACTATAATAGTAAAACTCCAAAAAAAAAAAAAAATCCCTTTACTCTCATTTTTTGCTCCTCTTTAGAGTACAACTCCTAGAAAGAGCTGTTTTATATATATACTGTATATCCTTTGTTCCCATTTTTCTTTGCACTCACTTGTTGACCTTGAAACTGCTCTCATAAAGGATATACAGGGTGGTCTTCCCTGGCCACCTGATATAAAGGAACCTCCTCCATCACTCTCTATACCCCTGGGCTCCCTTTATTTTTTTCCTCAGCTCTCATCAGCAGCTGACATGCTGTATGTTTACTTTTAAATTTTAAATGATAAACTCACTTGAGTCAGGATTTTTTGCTGTTGACTACTGAATCCTAGCACCTAGAACAACATCTGCCTCATACTAGGTACTGAGTAAATAGCCAGATGGGTAGATAGCCAGATGGCAAGGGAAACAAGCATTTCTTATTTGTTTTAAAATTCTAAGGACTGAAGTTTTGTTATATTAGGATGGCATCATGGGAAGGGAAGAAAGGATGTGAGTGTGGATAGAGACTAGGAGGCAGAGTCCAAGTGTTGCCTGTTTGGCGTCAAGTCAAAATCCTTGGAGGTTGTTTTCCCTCTGTCTGAGTGAGGATGAAGTGGTTCATGTAGCATAAAGATAAATGGGAGACTTTGTTAGGCATCAGAGTAACCAGGTAAGATATCCTCATGTGAAGTTGGACGACACCAGAATTTTTTGGTCAGTAGTAAAGCAAAGCTAGGATACCCTAAGTAAGGGGAACTATGCCCAGGACTGACTAGCCTTGTGAATTCTTGAAGAAAATTGATCACAAAATGTAACTTCTTCAGTAAGTTTTTTGAAAATGGGGACTAATATCCTTTGCTTGAGAAGCATTTTTGGTTTACAAAGAGAGGCAGCAGAAAAAATAACACGTAATGTATATGAAAATCAGCAGCTGCAATGCAATGAAAATAAGGCAGTGAGGTTTTTAAATTAAAAATATTCTAACTTTAAACCTTCTGTGTCTTATTATTAAAAATATCTCCAAGGCAACAAGATATAGCTATAAAATCTTGAAAGCTATTTTATTCTTAGATCTGTTACAAAGCTAATGGACTAACAAAATGGGAGATTTCTTCAGTTTCTTTATTTGTATATTGAGGATTCTGGACAGACGTTGAGTTAGCCAATGTATTTCATCTTTTGTGCCAGTTCTGATCGATTGGTAAGGTCAGCCTAGAGTGCTGTGTAGATAAGCATTGATGACCACACATAGGTGCAGCAAAAATGAAACCTGAAATTGATGGGTGCTGTCTGCCTTGGATTTCAGAAAGATGAATGGCATCATGTGTGTGTTGTGTCTTTGCTACCCTGGACTTTATAGTCTCTAAGATATTTTTGAGTTCTAAAATTCTGTGATTGAGAATGCCTGGTATGTTATATATAGTATTTGGAGTAAAGGCAATGATAAGATTGCATATATAAGGTAATAAAACATCCTTTTTAGTGTATGTTTTTGGAAAATCTGAGTATCTTTCATAACAATTTCTTCTAAAGGTTCTGGCATTTATGTATTACTCAAGATATTTTTACATTGTGTAGTAAAGTGCAGTATGATAAGTGTGTACAAGCAACATCTAAAATTAGTGGTGAAATTTTGCCATAAATATTCAAGTTAGCATCAGTTAATATAATTTACCGATACCAGGTTTTAGTTTAATTTTAAACAATCTTGCAGTTCTACCTATTGGTGTTGGTTCATAAGCTCCTCTGTGTGTGTGTGTGTGTGTGTGTGTGTGTGTGTGTGTGTCTGCGTGTCTGCTTAGTCACGTCTGACTCTTTGCGACTGAGTGGACTAGCCTGCCCAGGCTCCTTTGTCCATGGAATTCTCCAGGCAAGAACACTGGAGTGGCTTGCCATTCCCTTCTCCAGGGGATCTTCCTTACCTAGGGAATGAATGAACCTGTGTCTCTTATGTCTCCTGCAGGTGTGTTCTTTACCACTAGCACCACCTGGGAATCCCATAGGAGGTACTATTCTGGTGTCCAGGAAACAAAGTATTTCAACTGCAATATTTCTAAACTACAAAGAAACTTCTACAATTCAGTTATGCTGTCTTAGTTAAAATAAATATAAGGGTGAGATGTAAGGGAGAATATCTAGAGATATTTAAAGATGACTGAGCCTTAAACATGGAAACTTAATTATAATTCAAACCTGGTCTGCTTCAGTTTCAAGATATAGCTATAAAATCTTGAAAGCTATTTTATTCTTAGATCTGTTACAAAGCTAATGGACTAACAAAATGGGAGATTTCTTCAGTTTCTTTATTTGTATATTGAGGATTCTGGACAGACGTTGAGTTAGCCAATGTATTTCATCTTTTGTGCCAGTTCTGATCGATTGGTAAGGTCAGCCTAGAGTGCTGTGTAGATAAGCATTGATGACCACACATAGGTGCAGCAAAAATGAAACCTGAAATTGATGGGTGCTGTCTGCCTTGGATTTCAGAAAGATGAATGGCATCATGTGTGTGTTGTGTCTTTGCTACCCTGGACTTTATAGTCTCTAAGATATTTTTGAGTTCTAAAATTCTGTGATTGAGAATGCCTGGTATGTTATATATAGTATTTGGAGTAAAGGCAATGATAAGATTGCATATATAAGGTAATAAAACATCCTTTTTAGTGTATGTTTTTGGAAAATCTGAGTATCTTTCATAACAATTTCTTCTAAAGGTTCTGGCATTTATGTATTACTCAAGATATTTTTACATTGTGTAGTAAAGTGCAGTATGATAAGTGTGTACAAGCAACATCTAAAATTAGTGGTGAAATTTTGCCATAAATATTCAAGTTAGCATCAGTTAATATAATTTACCGATACCAGGTTTTAGTTTAATTTTAAACAATCTTGCAGTTCTACCTATTGGTGTTGGTTCATAAGCTCCTCTGTGTGTGTGTGTGTGTGTGTGTGTGTGTGTGTGTGTGTCTGCGTGTCTGCTTAGTCACGTCTGACTCTTTGCGACTGAGTGGACTAGCCTGCCCAGGCTCCTTTGTCCATGGAATTCTCCAGGCAAGAACACTGGAGTGGCTTGCCATTCCCTTCTCCAGGGGATCTTCCTTACCTAGGGAATGAATGAACCTGTGTCTCTTATGTCTCCTGCAGGTGTGTTCTTTACCACTAGCACCACCTGGGAATCCCATAGGAGGTACTATTCTGGTGTCCAGGAAACAAAGTATTTCAACTGCAATATTTCTAAACTACAAAGAAACTTCTACAATTCAGTTATGCTGTCTTAGTTAAAATAAATATAAGGGTGAGATGTAAGGGAGAATATCTAGAGATATTTAAAGATGACTGAGCCTTAAACATGGAAACTTAATTATAATTCAAACCTGGTCTGCTTCAGTTTATGTTTCTTAGAGAAGTTCATCCATGCCATATAAAAGAAACTGGAAATTTTAGGTTCAGTATATGGGTATAATTACATCTGTTTTTCAAGAAAAGTATCAAAATATTATACAATTATGTAGCTGGATAAAAAGCACCATTGTGTTTGAAACATTTTTAGTGCAAAAGCCAAGTGATCACAGGAAAGCAATGTCAGTTTTTAGAAGTAAACATGTTCTTCATGTAACTGTTAAATGTATCTTACTCATCTTCAAACTTGGCACTGAATTTGGCACTGAATTCTTAGAATTTTTGAATAGAAATAATTTAAATAGGACTTTGGACCAATGTATTTTGAAATACATTATTTCACATATATAATCTCAGAGTTAGTTGTGGAATTCGGATCATCTGAACTCATTTCCTCTAGTTTCTGGTCTTTGAAATAATCAAAGGAATTTTTTAAGAACTGAAAAAAGGCACTTGGAAATCATCTAACTCAACTCTCTCATTTTCTTTTCCTCACTTTTCTTTTACTTTATGTTTTATGTGATTTCCATGTTCATTCTGGTCATTTGCTTTTATCTATGTTTTCCAATTTGTTTGGTCTTGGTCATATTATTTTAGAACAAATACAGTGAAATAAGCCAGATCTCAGTTTCTAGAGGAAGCTTACTGTCAGCAGACACCTGGTTCAAAGTGAAATGTCTTTTAAATTAAGAGAACAATTGGTTTGCTTATCACTGACTCTTTGCGACTGAGTGGATACTTCCTTAATTCCAGGCAAGAACACTGGAGTGGCTTGCCCTTCCCTGCTCCAGGGGATCTTCCTTACCTAGGGAATGAATGAACCTGTGTCTCTTATGTCTCCTGCAGGTGTGTTCTTTACCACTAGCACCACCTGGGAATCCCATAGGAGGTACTATTCTGGTGTCCAGGAAACAAAGTATTTCAACTGCAATATTTCTAAACTACAAAGAAACTTCTACAATTCAGTTATGCTGTCTTAGTTAAAATAAATATAAGGGTGAGATGTAAGGGAGAATATCTAGAGATATTTAAAGATGACTGAGCCTTAAACATGGAAACTTAATTATAATTCAAACCTGGTCTGCTTCAGTTTATGTTTCTTAGAGAAGTTCATCCATGCCATATAAAAGAAACTGGAAATTTTAGGTTCAGTATATGGGTATAATTACATCTGTTTTTCAAGAAAAGTATCAAAATATTATACAATTATGTAGCTGGATAAAAAGCACCATTGTGTTTGAAACATTTTTAGTGCAAAAGCCAAGTGATCACAGGAAAGCAATGTCAGTTTTAGAAGTAAACATGTTCTTCATGTAACTGTTAAATGTATCTTACTCATCTTCAAACTTGGCACTGAATTTGGCACTGAATTCTTAGAATTTTTGAATAGAAATAATTTAAATAGGACTTTGGACCAATGTATTTTGAAATACATTATTTCACATATATAATCTCAGAGTTAGTTGTGGAATTCGGATCATCTGAACTCATTTCCTCTAGTTTCTGGTCTTTGAAATAATCAAAGGAATTTTTTAAGAACTGAAAAAAGGCACTTGGAAATCATCTAACTCAACTCTCTCATTTTCTTTTCCTCACTTTTCTTTTACTTTATGTTTTATGTGATTTCCATGTTCATTCTGGTCATTTGCTTTTATCTATGTTTTCCAATTTGTTTGGTCTTGGTCATATTATTTTAGAACAAATACAGTGAAATAAGCCAGATCTCAGTTTCTAGAGGAAGCTTACTGTCAGCAGACACCTGGTTCAAAGTGAAATGTCTTTTAAATTAAGAGAACAATGGTTTGCTTTCATGCCTCGATCAAATCGTCTGGATTTAATCTTGACTGGGTTGATGGTTTTGTACTCATACTATCTGATTTTGATGCTGATTTGATTAACTGAGTCTGTTTTGCCTACATCACTGACTGTTTACCTCAGGGTATCTATGGTGTACATGCAATTCAAGGGCTGGAGGTTCTGTTGTTTGTTTTTTGTTTTGATGTTTTTATAAAAGAAATCATCTTCTGCTGGCAGGGTCTGCATTGTGTTCCTTTTTCTTTGAGCAGTTGGACAGTGCTTTCTACCCAGTAGGCTCTCAATATTTGTTTTTTAAATCCTTATGTATTTTTTTACTTGAGATGTAAGTTAAGAGTTCATGAATTAGGACTTTGCCTCTGTGGTTGTGACATGAATTCCTTGGGAATCTTAGTTCAGTAATGTTGGATGTTCTCAGTTCTTTCAAAGTCTCCCCAGACCATCTTTGAAGACCTTGTTACAAGATCTCCTTCTGGGATCTGAAATGCTTTTGACAGTTACAGATATCCTATTCATTTCCTTCTCATTTTCTAGATTTATTGAAACTCAAAGTTGTTTTTTTTTTTCATTGAGTATCACTCATAAGCTTTTAGATGAAAATTTCTGAATAAAGGTTACAAAGGGAGATTAGGTAGTTAATTTCCTGTTGTCAATTTGATGAACCACTAAAGAGGAAAGAAGAGAATTCCAACACTTAAGAGCATTGAAGGAAATATGAAAGTGGGCACCACAGGGGTTCACAACTGGATATACACGTCTATTCATTTTACATATGAGGAAATGAAATTAAAGGAAAACTGAGTTGTCCAGTATGCACAATTGTTAATGACTGAAGGATCTTCAGACCCCTATTCCAGTGCTCTTTTAACTTAACTGTCACGGGAGGTAAATCATAAGTTGTGCAAATGTCCACACCTCACCATCCTGGTTCCTGCTTTTTCTTTTGTCTAGAGTAAATCAGTAGTGACCAAGTACCTCTAAACTTTTTCCTGAAATAATTAAAGAGGAACAGTGAAATAAGCCAGATCTCAGTTTCTAGAGGAAGCTTACTGTCAGCAGACACCTGGTTCAAAGTGTCTTTTAAATTAAGAGAACAATGGTTTGCTTTCATGCCTCGATCAAATCGTCTGGATTTAATCTTGACTGGGTTGATGGTTTTGTACTCATACTATCTGATTTTGATGCTGATTTGATTAACTGAGTCTGTTTTGCCTACATCACTGACTGTTTACCTCAGGGTATCTATGGTGTACATGCAATTCAAGGGCTGGAGGTTCTGTTGTTTGTTTTTTGTTTTGATGTTTTTATAAAAGAAATCATCTTCTGCTGGCAGGGTCTGCATTGTGTTCCTTTTTCTTTGAGCAGTTGGACAGTGCTTTCTACCCAGTAGGCTCTCAATATTTGTTTTTTAAATCCTTATGTATTTTTTTTACTTGAGATGTAAGTTAAGAGTTCATGAATTAGGACTTTGCCTCTGTGGTTGTGACATGAATTCCTTGGGAATCTTAGTTCAGTAATGTTGGATGTTCTCAGTTCTTTCAAAGTCTCCCCAGACCATCTTTGAAGACCTTGTTACAAGATCTCCTTCTGGGATCTGAAATGCTTTTGACAGTTACAGATATCCTATTCATTTCCTTCTCATTTTCTAGATTTATTGAAACTCAAAGTTGTTTTTTTTTTTCATTGAGTATCACTCATAAGCTTTTAGATGAAAATTTCTGAATAAAGGTTACAAAGGGAGATTAGGTAGTTAATTTCCTGTTGTCAATTTGATGAACCACTAAAGAGGAAAGAAGAGAATTCCAACACTTAAGAGCATTGAAGGAAATATGAAAGTGGGCACCACAGGGGTTCACAACTGGATATACACGTCTATTCATTTTACATATGAGGAAATGAAATTAAAGGAAAACTGAGTTGTCCAGTATGCACAATTGTTAATGACTGAAGGATCTTCAGACCCCTATTCCAGTGCTCTTTTAACTTAACTGTCACGGGAGGTAAATCATAAGTTGTGCAAATGTCCACACCTCACCATCCTGGTTCCTGCTTTTTCTTTTGTCTAGAGTAAATCAGTAGTGACCAAGTACCTCTAAACTTTTTCCTGAAATAATTAAAGAGGAACAGTGAAAGATGTGCTGAGCTGGGGCTGAGAGACTGGGTAAGGGTGAGTGGTGAGTGATTAAACATGGGAGATTTCATGCACCATATGTAATATTTGCAGAGTTTTTTTTTTTTTTTTTTTTAAACTTCAAGTTGTATGGGCTTTTACACCAAAGACTAGCCATCTTGTGACCGTCAACACTTCATAGAAATTGTTTTCTTCCTTTTTCTGTTATATGGGAATGCATTCCAATTTAGGATACTTTTAACTGTCAGAAATATCAGTAAGAGCTTTTGCACTTTGTGCAATCTTCCCAAACCCCTCTCCAGTAGACACGCAGTGAGAGCAATTTTGAAGCAATCCTTGGTTTGCCGTCCCATTGCCCTTTCACCCCAAATGAGGCTTTCAGCTAATTAGCTCTTCCTGACATTTCAATGAGAGTTATACTGTGCTCTACCTAGAGAGGTGGATTGAGGGAGGTCACACAACTCTAGCCTTGCTGGAATTTATTTGTAAAAACTGTATTTTGTTTAGCTGCTTGACACCTAACATTTCAGTTGCCCAAGTGCTCACAATTTCAAGGTTGCAATGAACTGAAACTTACCATTTTAACTTTAGGTCAGCCTCTTTACACTGTTTCTGATTCTTCTCTTTAGGTATTACAAGTCCCAAGCCGTAGTGAAATCATTTCTATTTTGCTTTTGTAAAAATTTGAAGAAATCCTGAATGTCAGGACAGAATCACTGGGTTTATTTCTGTAGGCACATTACTTAAAGATCAAAAGGTAATGAAAGAACAAGAAACTCTCAATATTCTTAGCATACAGTGTGCTTTGGAAGGCAGCAAATCAGAGGGTCGTCCATGCTGTGGTAGACCTTCACAGGGAAATGGAAGCCAGTTCGTGTATGATTACCAGCATCAGTGCTGTATTTGAAGGGTCTTTTACAGTGAAACTTTTAAATAGGATAATTATAGACATCTGCTTCATGTTACCTTAGCAGCAGCATAGCCAGTGTTTGTTGAGATCTTCTGAGCTTTTACAACTTTACACAAAAGGACATACTGGCAATTCTGTTTTCTATATAATAGGAATACTATGCAAAATACTGAGCTAGAATTCAGCATTGTTGTAGAAGTGCTCAATGTCACCAGAGCGATTGACTTGTTCCACCTGGCTTTCAGACATTTGGAGAAGCAAAACATATGTACCTTAATTGCAAAATGTGGGCTTAATGAACATGCAGCCGTTATGTTATACCAAATGCAACAATCGACATGATGGCAAGCTACTTACGAACATGTCACAATGTTTGGTTTTTAAGAGGTTTGCCTTTGGCAGTGTTTCAGAGAATGTGTTTCTTACATTTTCAGTCCTGTGAGCCAATAATAAAGTGTTCAGCATATGAAGCTGGTATTTATTTTAAAATGCTATGTCAATATTTTTGTTTGAAAGCAGGTTTGATTCCCTATGTGGACTTTGTTGAAGCCTTCTATCACTGCTTTTTATTTGAGTTTGATTTAGCTTCATTTCCCCCTGATTTTGTGTTTTGCAGAATGGCTTGCCTCTTTTCCCCCTGACCACTTTCCCAATTTTGAGAGTTATACTGTGCTCTACCTAGAGAGGTGGATTGAGGGAGGTCACACAACTCTAGCCTTGCTGGAATTTATTTGTAAAAACTGTATTTTGTTTAGCTGCTTGACACCTAACATTTCAGTTGCCCAAGTGCTCACAATTTCAAGGTTGCAATGAACTGAAACTTACCATTTTAACTTTAGGTCAGCCTCTTTACACTGTTTCTGATTCTTCTCTTTAGGTATTACAAGTCCCAAGCCGTAGTGAAATCATTTCTATTTTGCTTTTGTAAAAATTTGAAGAAATCCTGAATGTCAGGACAGAATCACTGGGTTTATTTCTGTAGGCACATTACTTAAAGATCAAAAGGTAATGAAAGAACAAGAAACTCTCAATATTCTTAGCATACAGTGTGCTTTGGAAGGCAGCAAATCAGAGGGTCGTCCATGCTGTGGTAGACCTTCACAGGGAAATGGAAGCCAGTTCGTGTATGATTACCAGCATCAGTGCTGTATTTGAAGGGTCTTTTACAGTGAAACTTTTAAATAGGATAATTATAGACATCTGCTTCATGTTACCTTAGCAGCAGCATAGCCAGTGTTTGTTGAGATCTTCTGAGCTTTTACAACTTTACACAAAAGGACATACTGGCAATTCTGTTTTCTATATAATAGGAATACTATGCAAAATACTGAGCTAGAATTCAGCATTGTTGTAGAAGTGCTCAATGTCACCAGAGCGATTGACTTGTTCCACCTGGCTTTCAGACATTTGGAGAAGCAAAACATATGTACCTTAATTGCAAAATGTGGGCTTAATGAACATGCAGCCGTTATGTTATACCAAATGCAACAATCGACATGATGGCAAGCTACTTACGAACATGTCACAATGTTTGGTTTTTAAGAGGTTTGCCTTTGGCAGTGTTTCAGAGAATGTGTTTCTTACATTTTCAGTCCTGTGAGCCAATAATAAAGTGTTCAGCATATGAAGCTGGTATTTATTTTAAAATGCTATGTCAATATTTTTGTTTGAAAGCAGGTTTGATTCCCTATGTGGACTTTGTTGAAGCCTTCTATCACTGCTTTTTATTTGAGTTTGATTTAGCTTCATTTCCCCCTGATTTTGTGTTTTGCAGAATGGCTTGCATGAAAGCCTTCTGATTGGGTTGGGGGGATAAAGTTGCTGTGTGAATTTCAAAGCCCAGACAATGTAAAAAGGAGCAAACACTTGCTGAAGGCATCAGAGAAGTGACTGCAATCAAGCAGTGTTGGTTTTGTGACCTTGAAGCTTCCCAGAATAGCTACCACATTTGGAATAATGGGAGCCCTGGATTCAGATGCCTCAGGATGACCTCATCACCAGCAGCCCCCTTCCTCCTACTGACACGTCTCCAGGCTTTATGCCAATGTTTAGTCCGTTAGCAGGAATCCAGAAAATCAGGCTTTTGTTTTCGAAAATACAAAATAAAGGCAACCATTATGGAATATTGCATAACTGATTTAATCCTAATGTGATGTCAAAACAAATTTCCCCAGCAGTTGAGAGAATGTTTTATCTACCACAGATACAATTGCTTTGTTGATGCCGCATGCTCTTCCAATAAATTGTTGGGCAGTTCTCTTCATGAATTCTCACAATTCTCCATCCCAGGCACATTTCCGTGGGTAATTAAGAGTGTCTTTTTATAACGGCAGTATGAAACAGTATGCATCATCTAAACACACTGAGCTGAAAAAATATTGTATTCATAAATTAAATTGGACATTTTGAAAGGTTAACGCAAAAAGCTACTTTGCTTTTGGTAATCAATAAGGAAAAAAGGATTTTAGGTAATTAAAATCTGTGAAGTGAACATTTCTCATTTGGAACCTATTAAAAAGAATATAAGTAGACATAGGCAAGATATAAATATGGAAAATAAGTGATTCAAAATTTTTGTTATATGTTGGCAAGGGAAAGTAACAACATATATTCTGAGGTCTAAAATAATATAACATGCTGTCACAGATAATATAACAAATTATATAGTCTGCATGAGTTATATATGTATATCACTTATTTTAAACATTAGGTTGCAATTTAAAAATATACCTATATTTTGGATTCTGATTTAGTTATTGTTTAGGTTTTTCTTACTCAGAACCACTATGCAACAATTTCTGGTCCATTCCTTACTTACAGAATCACAATCTGCAATTTAGTGCCATCCCTACGTGATTTATTTGCACATCAGAGGCTTGGGTGAGATCAGGGCTTTGGGAGAGCTAAGGTGTGTTACTTTTTAACAATTCATGCCCATTTTTTTAGGCCCAAATTAATAGTGTTACCTAGGCTAAATATGAGGATAATAACAGACTCTGTGTAGGTTGCTTTAGAGCCCATGACTGCTCACAGTGGGCCAACTTAGGGAATTAAGTACTACAAGAGGAGTTGTTGTTGTTGGCCTTTAGTAGCTAGGTCTTGTCCAACTTGTTTGTGACCCCATGGACTGTAGCCTGCCTATCTCCTCTGTCCATGGAATTTCCCAGGCAAGAATACTAGAGTAGATTGCCATGTCATGGGCAAGCAAAGGCATCTTCACTGACACATATTGGGACCCTAATTATGAGGAGAACAGTTCTGATGGGGAAAGTGATGAGGAAGAAAAGCTAGGTTATTTTCAGGGAATGCCACTATGCAGGGAAGAAGACCCGTCTACTCTAACTTGGTGGGTATGTCAAATGCTCCCACAAGGGTGGTCACTAGTACGAGGGGATGGTTTCATACTCACTTCTCACAGGAAAGATCAAGAAAAGATACCTGAGCCGAGCAGACAAATGTCTCCTCTCACTAGTGGTAAGAGCTGCCTGCAGCCCCGCCTCTCTGAGACCTCCTCTGAGGATGAATAGGTAGCTAGTTACTGATAAAAGCCTGGGCCTGACATAGCCCCACTCATAAGATTAGCAGTTTATAAGATTATATCACCTTTGGCAAACATTGATAGAGATGTTTACCTAGACAAAAGCTCTTCCACTTGTGTCCTTTTTAGTTATAATGTAACACGCCTTTTACAACTTGTAGTTCCCTTTGTAGATTAAGAATTGTAAGAATGTTTTATGTACAAACACATGTTTCCCCGCCCCCAGTACAAAGGTGTTTACCTAGTACAGAGCACAAACGCTTTTCCACTTGTGTCCTTTTTAGTGATAAGTGTAATACACTCTTTACAACTCATAGTTCCCTTTGCAGATTAAGAATGGTAAGAATGTTTTCTCTACAAACACATTTCTCCTTGAGAACAAAGGCATTTACCTAGGTGTTAGTAAAGGAGCAAAAAGCTCCAGTAATAACCTCTTTTGTGTCTCTAGAGAAGCACAAAGCTCTTATAATAACCACTTTTATGATTACTAGTTAACTTGAGATTTCTAGTTGAAAAAATATAAAAGGGTAAGGTAAGATTGTGTGGGAGGCTCGCTCACAGAGATTGGCCTCGCCTGATTTGAGATCAAGACTCTCCGGCTCTGGGGTAGGGACATCTGTTTGCGTTTGATTGAGTTCTGATTATCTGTGCTTGCCTTTATTTGAATCCTGATTAATGGAATCTTGATTCTGATTATTATATGTTCTATGATTAATAAAACTACTCTTGGTTTGACAATACTTGAGACCACGACACTTTATTGCCCAAGTCTGAGACTCACGACTCTGAGGGGACTACGCTGTGACTGTAAAGGTCTCTGATCTATTTAAGATAGTGTCCCTTAGTGAGAACTAGTAAGAATAGGAATCAGAGTAAGCTACAGCACAGTGAGGAGAACAGTTCTGATGGGGAAAGTGATGAGGAAGAAAAGCTAGGTTATTTTCAGGGAATGCCACTATGCAGGGAAGAAGACCCGTCTACTCTAACTTGGTGGGTATGTCAAATGCTCCCACAAGGGTGGTCACTAGTACGAGGGGATGGTTTCATACTCACTTCTCACAGGAAAGATCAAGAAAAGATACCTGAGCCGAGCAGACAAATGTCTCCTCTCACTAGTGGTAAGAGCTGCCTGCAGCCCCGCCTCTCTGAGACCTCCTCTGAGGATGAATAGGTAGCTAGTTACTGATAAAAGCCTGGGCCTGACATAGCCCCACTCATAAGATTAGCAGTTTATAAGATTATATCACCTTTGGCAAACATTGATAGAGATGTTTACCTAGACAAAAGCTCTTCCACTTGTGTCCTTTTTAGTTATAATGTAACACGCCTTTTACAACTTGTAGTTCCCTTTGTAGATTAAGAATTGTAAGAATGTTTTATGTACAAACACATGTTTCCCCCCGCCCCCCCCCCCCAGAACAAAGGTGTTTACCTAGTACAGAGCACAAACGCTTTTCCACTTGTGTCCTTTTTAGTGATAAGTGTAATACACTCTTTACAACTCATAGTTCCCTTTGCAGATTAAGAATGGTAAGAATGTTTTCTCTACAAACACATTTCTCCTTGAGAACAAAGGCATTTACCTAGGTGTTAGTAAAGGAGCAAAAAGCTCCAGTAATAACCTCTTTTGTGTCTCTAGAGAAGCACAAAGCTCTTATAATAACCACTTTTATGATTACTAGTTAACTTGAGATTTCTAGTTGAAAAAATATAAAAGGGTAAGGTAAGATTGTGTGGGAGGCTCGCTCACAGAGATTGGCCTCGCCTGATTTGAGATCAAGACTCTCCGGCTCTGGGGTAGGGACATCTGTTTGCGTTTGATTGAGTTCTGATTATCTGTGCTTGCCTTTATTTGAATCCTGATTAATGGAATCTTGATTCTGATTATTATATGTTCTATGATTAATAAAACTACTCTTGGTTTGACAATACTTGAGACCACGACACTTTATTGCCCAAGTCTGAGACTCACGACTCTGAGGGGACTACGCTGTGACTGTAAAAGGTCTCTGATCTATTTAAGATAGTGTCCCTTAGTGAGAACTAGTAAGAATAGGAATCAGAGTAAGCTACAGCACAGTGCCCACAACAGCCATTCTTTTCTCCAGAGGATCTTCCCAACCCAGGGATTGAACCTGGGTCTCCAGTATTGCAGAGTGACTCTCTACCCTCAGAGCCACAAGGGAAGCCCGTACAAATGATGATCTCCCTTGTAAATGCAGTGAAAGAAAGTGAAAGTGTTAGTTGCTCAGTCGTGTCTGACTCTTTGCTACTTCATGGTCTGTAGCCTGCCAGCCTCCTCTGTCCATGGAATTCTCCAGGCAAGAACACCGGAGTGGGTTGCCATTTTATTCACCAAGGAATCTTCTCAACTCAGGGGTCAAACCCACATCTCCTGCATTGGCACATGGATTCTTTGCCACTGAGCCACCAGAGAGGCCCGTTAAGAGAAGAGCCAGGGCCTCCCTGGTAGTTCATTGGTAAATTGTTCACATGCCAAAGCAGGAGGCATAGGTTCGATCCCTGATCTGGGAAGATCCCACATGCTGAGGAGCAGCTAAGCCTGTGAGCCACTACTGTTGAACCTGTGCTCTAGAGCCTCGGAGCCACAACTGTTGAGCAAATGTGCTGCAACTACTGAAGCCCATGTGCCCTAGAGCCGGAGTTCCACAACAAGAGATGTTACCGCAATAAGAAACCTGCTCACCTCAACTAGAGAGTAGCCCCCACTCCCTGCAACTAGAGAAGCACAAAGCTTTATAATAACCACTTTTATGATTACTAGTTAACTTGAGATTTCTAGTTGAAAAAATATAAAAGGGTAAGGTAAGATTGTGTGGGAGGCTCGCTCACAGAGATTGGCCTCGCCTGATTTGAGATCAAGACTCTCCGGCTCTGGGGTAGGGACATCTGTTTGCGTTTGATTGAGTTCTGATTATCTGTGCTTGCCTTTATTTGAATCCTGATTAATGGAATCTTGATTCTGATTATTATATGTTCTATGATTAATAAAACTACTCTTGGTTTGACAATACTTGAGACCACGACACTTTATTGCCCAAGTCTGAGACTCACGACTCTGAGGGGACTACGCTGTGACTGTAAAAGGTCTCTGATCTATTTAAGATAGTGTCCCTTAGTGAGAACTAGTAAGAATAGGAATCAGAGTAAGCTACAGCACAGTGCCCACAACAGCCATTCTTTTCTCCAGAGGATCTTCCCAACCCAGGGATTGAACCTGGGTCTCCAGTATTGCAGAGTGACTCTCTACCCTCAGAGCCACAAGGGAAGCCCGTACAAATGATGATCTCCCTTGTAAATGCAGTGAAAGAAAGTGAAAGTGTTAGTTGCTCAGTCGTGTCTGACTCTTTGCTACTTCATGGTCTGTAGCCTGCCAGCCTCCTCTGTCCATGGAATTCTCCAGGCAAGAACACCGGAGTGGGTTGCCATTTTATTCACCAAGGAATCTTCTCAACTCAGGGGTCAAACCCACATCTCCTGCATTGGCACATGGATTCTTTGCCACTGAGCCACCAGAGAGGCCCGTTAAGAGAAGAGCCAGGGCCTCCCTGGTAGTTCATTGGTAAATTGTTCACATGCCAAAGCAGGAGGCATAGGTTCGATCCCTGATCTGGGAAGATCCCACATGCTGAGGAGCAGCTAAGCCTGTGAGCCACTACTGTTGAACCTGTGCTCTAGAGCCTCGGAGCCACAACTGTTGAGCAAATGTGCTGCAACTACTGAAGCCCATGTGCCCTAGAGCCGGAGTTCCACAACAAGAGATGTTACCGCAATAAGAAACCTGCTCACCTCAACTAGAGAGTAGCCCCCACTCCCTGCAACTAGAGAAGAGCCTGTGGCAGCAGTGAAAACCCTGAATAGCCAAAAATAAATACATAAATAAAAAAAGAAGAGCCAAACTCCAAATATTACTTCTGGGCATGTCTGTGGTTATGTTTCTGGAAGAAATTAGCATTTGAATCAGAGCACTGGGTAAAGCAGATGGCCCTCCCCAATCAGGGCAGGCATCACCTAATCTGTTGAAGGCCCCAACAGAACAAAAACACAGAGAAAGGGTGAATGAGCTTTCTTTCTTGGAGCTGAGACATCCATCCTCTCTCCTACCTTTGGAAATTAGATGTCAACTCCTGGTTCCTGGCCTTTTTTATTTGGATTGGGTTTTATACTCTTATAGGGATTTCCTTGTAGCTCAACTTGCAAAGAATATCCCCTGCAATGCAGGAGACCCTGTTTCGATTCCTGGATCAGGAAGATTCCCCTGTAGAAGGGAAAGGCTACCCACTCCAGTATTCCTGGGCTTCCCTGGTGACTCAGATGGTAAAGAATCTGCCTGCAATGTCGGAGACCTGGATTCCATCCCTGGGTTACGAAGATCCCTTAGAGGAGGGCATGGCAACCCACTCTAGTATTCTTGCCTGGAAAATTTCATGGCTTGTCCGTTTTTCACAGAGAGTCAGACATGACTGAGCAACTTTACTTTTTTTCACTATTATGCTGTTATAGAACCTTTCTCTTCCCTCCCATCCCAGGTGGGTCAATTCTTTGATTACCTGTGTATAATTTCTGCTTCAGTTCTCAGATGTAGCTTTTGCAAGATACAGGATGCTAGACTATAAAATTTATTTTGCTTTCTCTTCAGTTTTCATATAGCTTTCATAATATTGGAGTATCACATGTTCATTTTAGTTTTGACATAGAGTTGCAAAGATGTATTGTTTGTATGATAGGAGAGACTATTTTGTACAGGAGATTAAAGTACATAGCTATCACTTTTGGATAACAAATATTTTGTGTATATATATATATATATATATTTATTTTTTCCAGTGAAGAGTAAGGACCTATGCTGTGTTCTGTGCTGTACAAGGATGAATTATTAAATACATGGTTTAGAGCACTAATGAATATACTAGAATACAGGTGGACCAGTGTACATGTGCTATGAAAGTGGAAGTGACAAGAAGGGCAGTAGGTGCTCAGAGTAGAGAGAAGTCACATCTGGCTGATATTCAGGAAAAGGCTCAGAGAAGAGGCACTATCTGAATAGAACCTAAATGGGACAGGGAAATGGAATTCCCAGCCCAGAACTTAGCAAGGGCACAGATGCTGAAACAGATTTATTTAAGATGTACCCAGAATTATAAGGGACACTCAGGTGAAGCTGAATATATGTGAAAGCAAATGGTGGGAGACAGAGGAATCTGATCACAATGTGCTAAGCGTGTGAACTGGATTTCTGGAAAGAGCGTAGTTGTTAAGTGACAAAAATGGGAGAAAAATAGTGCTGTAAGGAGAAGTGCTATAGGAAGAAAGGCAGCTTGATGCCTGAATGCCTGGCTACTGAAGGCTGACCATGAAAAGGTCACACTTAGCAATGAGGAAATGTACATAAATTCTGGGCAAGATTTCTCATCCAGAGGGAAAAAGGATATGGGTATTGGGAATCAGTGGCACCACAATAAGTGATTGGCAGCCACATAGCTCATGGACAAAATAACGCATTGGTCATTTCTTTGGCCAAATGGATCTAATAAATTGAGAATCCAGAAAAACCATGATTGAGAGTTTTGATCAGTCAAGCTATGAGTGATCAAACTTTTCAGTTCAGAGCAGATGAAACAAGTAAAGTGGTTGGTTCTCAGTAACTCTGAGAGAACAGGTGAGGAAGGGGTGAATGGAGGCCAGTGTGATGGACGGAGAACTGACTCAGGACTTAAGGCAGGGACAACTGTACAGATTCTGTCCTGATTCACTGTGTGCCTCTCAGAAAGTCACTACAGCTTCCTGGGCTTCAGTGTCCTCATCGTAAAATGGCACAGTCTCTGTTCCTGGCAAGTGTGGTTAAACTTTACCATATTCTCTAGGTCATTTGAAGATAATAGTCAACTAACAAATTTCAGTTTGGAAGACTGTGCTAACCAATATGATGAGGTAGGAAATTTAAATTTCTTTGTGAATATCAAAATGGTCAATTTCATTGAATCCCATTCCACAAGTTGATGCAAACAGAACCATTGCTGGCCACTCAAGCTGATAACAGAGGTTTGATGAAGGGCAGTAGGTGCTCAGAGTAGAGAGAAGTCACATCTGGCTGATATTCAGGAAAAGGCTCAGAGAAGAGGCACTATCTGAATAGAACCTAAATGGGACAGGGAAATGGAATTCCCAGCCCAGAACTTAGCAAGGGCACAGATGCTGAAACAGATTTATTTAAGATGTACCCAGAATTATAAGGGACACTCAGGTGAAGCTGAATATATGTGAAAGCAAATGGTGGGAGACAGAGGAATCTGATCACAATGTGCTAAGCGTGTGAACTGGATTTCTGGAAAGAGCGTAGTTGTTAAGTGACAAAAATGGGAGAAAAATAGTGCTGTAAGGAGAAGTGCTATAGGAAGAAAGGCAGCTTGATGCCTGAATGCCTGGCTACTGAAGGCTGACCATGAAAAGGTCACACTTAGCAATGAGGAAATGTACATAAATTCTGGGCAAGATTTCTCATCCAGAGGGAAAAAGGATATGGGTATTGGGAATCAGTGGCACCACAATAAGTGATTGGCAGCCACATAGCTCATGGACAAAATAACGCATTGGTCATTTCTTTGGCCAAATGGATCTAATAAATTGAGAATCCAGAAAAACCATGATTGAGAGTTTTGATCAGTCAAGCTATGAGTGATCAAACTTTTCAGTTCAGAGCAGATGAAACAAGTAAAGTGGTTGGTTCTCAGTAACTCTGAGAGAACAGGTGAGGAAGGGGTGAATGGAGGCCAGTGTGATGGACGGAGAACTGACTCAGGACTTAAGGCAGGGACAACTGTACAGATTCTGTCCTGATTCACTGTGTGCCTCTCAGAAAGTCACTACAGCTTCCTGGGCTTCAGTGTCCTCATCGTAAAATGGCACAGTCTCTGTTCCTGGCAAGTGTGGTTAAACTTTACCATATTCTCTAGGTCATTTGAAGATAATAGTCAACTAACAAATTTCAGTTTGGAAGACTGTGCTAACCAATATGATGAGGTAGGAAATTTAAATTTCTTTGTGAATATCAAAATGGTCAATTTCATTGAATCCCATTCCACAAGTTGATGCAAACAGAACCATTGCTGGACACTCAAGCTGTAGTGGTAGAGACACAGAGTTTGAGAAGAAGCACCGGTGGACCCAAGACTATGTTTCCTGACTTTCTGACCACTGGACCATGGGGTGTCAGAGAAGGGGGGAGTTAGAAGCTGTGACTGAGGACATTCAAATGTGACTTTGTAGGATGAACATGATGTTGAGCCTTCAACAAAAATGCTGTACTGCTGACTTGTGCCTAATTCCATGATGCTTAAACTTTAAGTGTATATTTTTGGTGTTCATCATTGTGGAATATTATTTAAGACTTTGGCCTCCAAGTATCACATGGTTTATGCACTGCAAAGAGTGTCTTCCCGTCAAGTAGTGTATCTCCGTGGGATGTATCTTTAAATTCTGGTGGCTCTATTCATCTCTCATTACAGTATTCTGCAACATCCACTCTGAAAAGAATGCTACAAAAATAGAAGAAAACGTATGTTTTCATAAAATTATTCATAATTAATGCTGAGTGAAATTCCTAAGTGTTTAAATGTCAAGTAAAAGACAATGCTAACTTGACCTTCTTCAATTTTCATATGGAATCTTGTGAAGTTTGGGTAGGATAAAGAGAAAAGTACCTTTTATTCCCAAAGGGTTTTAAAACCTGCCTTTAGTAGGCACTCTGTGTCTTCTCTTTGTGATCTCGGGTTTTATAGTCTCCTTTATCAATTGTGAGAGGTGTGCAATGCTAGTTTATATCTTTCAGAAGGGACACCTGGGTCAACAGGTTGAAAGAACTTTGAAAGTTATTTGTATCTTTGCCAGTCACTGCATTGTGTGAGAATCGCTGTAGCTAGTGTGTAAACTACCTTTGAATAAGAGGCAGAAAATGGAATTTATCAGGGGACAATGCCCTTTGTTTAGAAGGAGCAACAAGATGAATAAAAGGACACAGCCGGTCTTCTGTGTTTAGTGTCCCATTTTTCCAGATAAAAAGGGATAATATTCAATCTTGATTGTTTCTCAGAAAGTCACTACAGCTTCCTGGGCTTCAGTGTCCTCATCGTAAAATGGCACAGTCTCTGTTCCTGGCAAGTGTGGTTAAACTTTACCATATTCTCTAGGTCATTTGAAGATAATAGTCAACTAACAAATTTCAGTTTGGAAGACTGTGCTAACCAATATGATGAGGTAGGAAATTTAAATTTCTTTGTGAATATCAAAATGGTCAATTTCATTGAATCCCATTCCACAAGTTGATGCAAACAGAACCATTGCTGGACACTCAAGCTGTAGTGGTAGAGACACAGAGTTTGAGAAGAAGCACCGGTGGACCCAAGACTATGTTTCCTGACTTTCTGACCACTGGACCATGGGGTGTCAGAGAAGGGGGGAGTTAGAAGCTGTGACTGAGGACATTCAAATGTGACTTTGTAGGATGAACATGATGTTGAGCCTTCAACAAAAATGCTGTACTGCTGACTTGTGCCTAATTCCATGATGCTTAAACTTTAAGTGTATATTTTTGGTGTTCATCATTGTGGAATATTATTTAAGACTTTGGCCTCCAAGTATCACATGGTTTATGCACTGCAAAGAGTGTCTTCCCGTCAAGTAGTGTATCTCCGTGGGATGTATCTTTAAATTCTGGTGGCTCTATTCATCTCTCATTACAGTATTCTGCAACATCCACTCTGAAAAGAATGCTACAAAAATAGAAGAAAACGTATGTTTTCATAAAATTATTCATAATTAATGCTGAGTGAAATTCCTAAGTGTTTAAATGTCAAGTAAAAGACAATGCTAACTTGACCTTCTTCAATTTTCATATGGAATCTTGTGAAGTTTGGGTAGGATAAAGAGAAAAGTACCTTTTATTCCCAAAGGGTTTTAAAACCTGCCTTTAGTAGGCACTCTGTGTCTTCTCTTTGTGATCTCGGGTTTTATAGTCTCCTTTATCAATTGTGAGAGGTGTGCAATGCTAGTTTATATCTTTCAGAAGGGACACCTGGGTCAACAGGTTGAAAGAACTTTGAAAGTTATTTGTATCTTTGCCAGTCACTGCATTGTGTGAGAATCGCTGTAGCTAGTGTGTAAACTACCTTTGAATAAGAGGCAGAAAATGGAATTTATCAGGGGACAATGCCCTTTGTTTAGAAGGAGCAACAAAAGATGAATAAAAGGACACAGCCGGTCTTCTGTGTTTAGTGTCCCATTTTTCCAGATAAAAAAGGGGATAATATTCAATCTTGATTGTGTGCAGAGGCCTTGGTACTTTAAGGAGATGGAAGAAGAAGGGAAATGAAAAAGAATAAAACAACCAACATGTTCTTGAACTGTGACTTCTAGCAGCTGCATTTAAAAAAAACAACCATTACATTTTTTGAGTGTACTGTGAGGCTTATCCATTATGTGTGCAAACACAATCTGATTAGTATTTGTTATAAGCTCGTCTTGTCTGCTTTTATTATAGACATCACCTTCAAATGTGGGGCCACTGCAGCTATTAAATCAGGAATATTTAGCTATTATTTGTAATAAATGTCAGCAGGGCTGAACTGAAGCCAGCAGGAAATGTTCAGGGCAGAAAACACACTGACATTCATTCATGCAAATTTGTACCAGTGGTAGAATTAATCATAAAGAGGGAGGGTAGAGCATACAATGCATTTATATTGCTGGTTTGGCCAATTCTCCTTCTTCCTAAATATGAGAGTTATAATGAACAGAAAGCAATCTGCTGACAAATAGTCCCATGTGAAGTACAGGCAGCAAGATTAACTTTCCCAAGCAGACATGTCTGGGTTTGTAGTGGACCACCTTTCCTTTCCGCCACTCTGCCCCAGCCATCTGAGGCACCCCCTTTTTGCCTCTCTTTAAAAAGAACATTCTTTAATTTTCAAGTAAAAGACAATGCTAACTTGACCTTCTTCAATTTTCATATGGAATCTTGTGAAGTTTGGGTAGGATAAAGAGAAAAGTACCTTTTATTCCCAAAGGGTTTTAAAACCTGCCTTTAGTAGGCACTCTGTGTCTTCTCTTTGTGATCTCGGGTTTTATAGTCTCCTTTATCAATTGTGAGAGGTGTGCAATGCTAGTTTATATCTTTCAGAAGGGACACCTGGGTCAACAGGTTGAAAGAACTTTGAAAGTTATTTGTATCTTTGCCAGTCACTGCATTGTGTGAGAATCGCTGTAGCTAGTGTGTAAACTACCTTTGAATAAGAGGCAGAAAATGGAATTTATCAGGGGACAATGCCCTTTGTTTAGAAGGAGCAACAAAAGATGAATAAAAGGACACAGCCGGTCTTCTGTGTTTAGTGTCCCATTTTTCCAGATAAAAAAGGGGATAATATTCAATCTTGATTGTGTGCAGAGGCCTTGGTACTTTAAGGAGATGGAAGAAGAAGGGAAATGAAAAAGAATAAAACAACCAACATGTTCTTGAACTGTGACTTCTAGCAGCTGCATTTAAAAAAAACAACCATTACATTTTTTGAGTGTACTGTGAGGCTTATCCATTATGTGTGCAAACACAATCTGATTAGTATTTGTTATAAGCTCGTCTTGTCTGCTTTTATTATAGACATCACCTTCAAATGTGGGGCCACTGCAGCTATTAAATCAGGAATATTTAGCTATTATTTGTAATAAATGTCAGCAGGGCTGAACTGAAGCCAGCAGGAAATGTTCAGGGCAGAAAACACACTGACATTCATTCATGCAAATTTGTACCAGTGGTAGAATTAATCATAAAGAGGGAGGGTAGAGCATACAATGCATTTATATTGCTGGTTTGGCCAATTCTCCTTCTTCCTAAATATGAGAGTTATAATGAACAGAAAGCAATCTGCTGACAAATAGTCCCATGTGAAGTACAGGCAGCAAGATTAACTTTCCCAAGCAGACATGTCTGGGTTTGTAGTGGACCACCTTTCCTTTCCGCCACTCTGCCCCAGCCATCTGAGGCAGCTCTGTGGTGTCCTTTTTCCTCTCTAAAAGACATGGAGATTTAGCATGCATATAGCTCTTACATCTTAAAATAACAGGGGCACACTAAAGAACATTCTTTGAATTTTGCTGAGTGGTGGACCAGACCTACTCTGTTATAACTCAGGATGCTTATATCACTGGGAAGCTATGGCAGTAGGAACTTAGCTGTTGATGACTAAAACACTATGTTTACCAAGAAAGAGAACATTTGAATCCTTTGTAATCTGCCTCTATGTAAAGTGAGGTGAAACAACTCCTATAATTGAATAATCTCCTCAGAGAAGATTGTAATCACCGTTATCAAACATCGCTATTGCTTGAACCGAGCCTCAAGGAGTACCATTTAATTTTCTGAGAGAAGTTATAACCAGAAAAGAATTAGTGCACTTATTTTTGTCATAAGGTGTGAAAAATACAAAATGAAAGCATGCTTTAAAGTTTTTCTCATTTTCTCGTTGCATGACATTATTATTCATCAGCAAACAAAAAATGCTGTAAGAAACTGACATAAAATGTAGGTGACTTCAAAGATATGAATCCTTCTTATGGTCTTTAGCCCTGTCGTTTGAATAAAAACATGAAGAACATGAGATAAAAATATGCTTGATGAAGTTAACACAAAAATGTTTTTGCAAGTCATACACTAATATTAATCAAATTAAGATAAATTATTTAAAAATATTTCATGTATCATGGAAATCAGTTCAAAGTCATGTTTTTCTGAAACAGTGTCAGTCCCCCACCCCCTCTGTTATCACACGCATATATTTAATGAATGTGTATTATAGACTGAAACACTTTTCTCACTAATTCTAATCCTTGATATAAGTATGTTTTTTGCATTATTTTTCTTTGTCTAGGTTTTAGGAAAGAGCTTACGGAAGTCAAATGGAAAAGGGCATTTCTGTTAATTAAGTGAAAGCTGTACTAAGTATAGCAACTGAATTGAATGACTTATGCTTTAATTAGAGAGATCAATTGTGGCATCCAGGGAGGTGTAGAACATGTTTTTGCCTATGGGATGTTTGCAATACCAGTGGAGAAAACTGGAGAAGCTGATGTAGCATTGTGACTTCCAACTTTTCAAAGCTGAACAAGTCTTTTTAACAGTGTCCTTATGGTATAATTATTGATTCTGTGTTTCATTCTACAGAGGATTTGCCAAAGTTATAGGAACATATTTAAAATATAAAGCAGTGAAGGAAGTATAAATGAATGGCAATGGTAAACATTTCTTTATAGGGAAGATCAGTATCAGAGGTGTAGTTAATTCCACTGTAGATACACAGACTGTTTGGCCTTACAGAGTTACTGAAGCTGAGTCAGAATTTTGCATTTGGGTCTCCAAGTGGCCGAAAAGAAAGAGCAATGTGATTCTTAAGTGATTACAGCTGTTGGAAAGAAGAAAGTGTGTTAGTAATTTGAGGCAGACAGACTCTGGGATGGACAGTTTCTGCCTCCTGGTGTCCCTGTCCTGGTGCAGCCTCTTCCCCTTGAGTAGGTCAGGATCTGTGACTTCTGACTAAGTAGAGTCTGGCAGAGGCGACAGGACATACATGATTGTGAAAAATACAAAATGAAAGCATGCTTTAAAGTTTTTCTCATTTTCTCGTTGCATGACATTATTATTCATCAGCAAACAAAAAATGCTGTAAGAAACTGACATAAAATGTAGGTGACTTCAAAGATATGAATCCTTCTTATGGTCTTTAGCCCTGTCGTTTGAATAAAAACATGAAGAACATGAGATAAAAATATGCTTGATGAAGTTAACACAAAAATGTTTTTGCAAGTCATACACTAATATTAATCAAATTAAGATAAATTATTTAAAAATATTTCATGTATCATGGAAATCAGTTCAAAGTCATGTTTTTCTGAAACAGTGTCAGTCCCCAACCCCCTCTGTTATCACACGCATATATTTAATGAATGTGTATTATAGACTGAAACACTTTTCTCACTAATTCTAATCCTTGATATAAGTATGTTTTTTGCATTATTTTTCTTTGTCTAGGTTTTAGGAAAGAGCTTACGGAAGTCAAATGGAAAAGGGCATTTCTGTTAATTAAGTGAAAGCTGTACTAAGTATAGCAACTGAATTGAATGACTTATGCTTTAATTAGAGAGATCAATTGTGGCATCCAGGGAGGTGTAGAACATGTTTTTGCCTATGGGATGTTTGCAATACCAGTGGAGAAAACTGGAGAAGCTGATGTAGCATTGTGACTTCCAACTTTTCAAAGCTGAACAAGTCTTTTTAACAGTGTCCTTATGGTATAATTATTGATTCTGTGTTTCATTCTACAGAGGATTTGCCAAAGTTATAGGAACATATTTAAAATATAAAGCAGTGAAGGAAGTATAAATGAATGGCAATGGTAAACATTTCTTTATAGGGAAGATCAGTATCAGAGGTGTAGTTAATTCCACTGTAGATACACAGACTGTTTGGCCTTACAGAGTTACTGAAGCTGAGTCAGAATTTTGCATTTGGGTCTCCAAGTGGCCGAAAAGAAAGAGCAATGTGATTCTTAAGTGATTACAGCTGTTGGAAAGAAGAAAGTGTGTTAGTAATTTGAGGCAGACAGACTCTGGGATGGACAGTTTCTGCCTCCTGGTGTCCCTGTCCTGGTGCAGCCTCTTCCCCTTGAGTAGGTCAGGATCTGTGACTTCTGACTAAGTAGAGTCTGGCAGAGGCGACAGGACATACATGATTGTGAGTGAGTCATTGCCTTATAGAAGATTATACAACCAGTTTTGCTAGGACTCTCAAATTCTCTCCTTTGCTGGCTTTGAAGAAGCACGATGCCATATTGTGGGCCGCCATAAGGAAAAAGCCATTGGAAGAGGAGAATAACTCCCAGCAAACTGCCAGCAAGAAACTAAGTCTCTGAATCTAACCTCACAAGGAATTGGATGCTGCCAACAGGGCATGTGTGGGTCATTTTCCATTTGAGCCTCAGTTAGACTGCCGCCATGGCTGAAACCGTATTGCAGCTCTGTGAGACCCTAAAATAGGAGTTGTTCCTGGACATCTGACTCACTGAAACTGTGAGATAAGAAATGTGTCTTGTTAAAAGCACTGCATTTGTAGTGATATTGCTGTGCAGCGGTAGATAACTAGTGCGTAAATAGAAGAGATCTCCAGTCTCTCTGCTATTTGGATCCTAAAACTGTGATTTTTTTAAATTTATCTTTGGGACCGCCAACTTTTTTTCTCCCACAGCAAATTGCATGTGTTCTCTCCTCTTCCATTTATAAACATATATCTACAAATGTTTGTGTTCTTTTCTTTTAATTAATTTATTTCTTTAATTGGTGGTTAATTGCTTTACAGAATTTTATTGTTTTCTGCCAAACATCAATGTGGACCAGTCATAGGTATACATATGTCCCCTCCCTCTTGAACTTTCCTCCTATATCCCTCCCCACCACACCCCTCCTGTTTGAGTTCCACAAGTTATACAGCAAATTGCCATTGACTATCTCTTTTACATATGGGAATGTAAGTTTCCATGTTACTTTCTCAGTACCTCTCGCCCTCTCCTCTCTTGTTTCCCCCATGTCCATAACTCTATTCTCTGTATCTGCTTCCCCATTGCTGCCCTAAAAATAAATTCATCAGTACCATCTTTCTAGATTACATATATATGCATTAGTATATGATATTTATCTTTCGCTTTCTAACTTCAGTCTGTTTAGTAGGCCCTAGGTTCATCCACCTCATTAGAACTGACTCTAATGGATTCCTTTTTATGACTGAGTAATATTCCATTGTATATATGTATCACAGTTTCTTTATCCATTCATCTGTTGATGGACATGTAGGTTGCTTCCATGTTCTAACTATTATAAACAGTGCTTCAATGAACAAGCGGTACATGTGTCATTTATAATTTTGGTTTCCTCAGAGTATATGCCTAGTAGTGGAATTGCTGGGTGATATGGTGGTTTTATTCCTAGTGTTTTAAGGAATCTCCATAGTGTCTTCCATAGTGGCTATATCAATTTACATTACCAACAGTAGTGCAAGAAGGTCCCTTTTCTCCACACCTTCTCAAACAGCATTGTTTGTAGACTTTTTAACAATGGCCATTCTGACTGGTGTGAGGTGTTATCTCATTGCAGTTTTGATTTGCATTTCTCTAATAATGAGTGATGTTGAGCATTTTTTCATGTGTTTGTTAGCCATCTATATGTTTTCTTTAGGCCTTTTTCACACTTTTTGACTGGATTGTTTGTCTTTTTGGTATTGACTTCTGTGAGCTGCTTGTATATTTTGGAGATCAATCCTTTGTCAATTGTTTCATTTGCTATTATTTTCTCCCATTCTGAGGGTTGTCTTGCACCTTGTTTATAGTGTCCTTTGTTGTGCAAAAGCTTTTATGTTTAATTAGGCCCCACTTATTTATTTTTGTTTTTATTTCCATTACTCTAGTAGGTGTGTCATAGAAGATCTTGATTTGAATTATATCATCAAGTATTCTGCTTATGTTTTCCTCTAAGACTTTCATAGTTTCTGGCCTTATATTTAGTTCTTTAATTCATTTTGAGTTTATCTTTGTGTATGGTGTTAGGAAGTTTTCTAATTTCATTCTTCTGTACATAGCTGTTCAGTTTTCCCAGCACCATTTATTGAAGAGGTGTCTTTGACCCATTGTAGATTTTAGCCTCCTTTGTCAATGATAAGGTACCCATAAATGCTTGGGTTTATTTCTGGGCTCTCTATCTTGTTCCATTGGTCTTTATTTCTGTTTTTGTGCCAGTATCATACTGTCTTAAAGACTGTCTTGATGTAGTACATTCTGAAGTCAGGAAGATTGATTCCTCCAGCTCCATTGTTCTTTCTCAAGACCACTTTGGCTGTCCAGACTCTTTTGTGTTTCCATATGAATTGTGAATTTTTTGTTCTAGTTCTGTGAAAAATGCCATTGGTAATTTGATAGGGATTGCATTGAATCTTTGATCATATAGTCATTTTCACAATATTGATTCTTCCAACTGAGAAACCTAGAATATCTCTTCATCTGTCCCTGTCATCTTTGATTTTTTTCATCAATGTCTTATAATCTTCTCTATACAGTTCTTTTGTCTCTTTAGGTAGCTTTATTCCTATATATTTTATTCTTTTTGTTGCAACGGTGAATGGGATTGATTCCTTAATTACTCTTTCTGATTTTCTTTGTTCATATGCAGGAATGCAAGTGATTTCTGAGTATTCATTTTGTATCTTGCACCTTTGTTAAATTCACTGATTAGCTCCACTAATTTTCTGATAGTATCTTTAGGGCTTTCTATGTATAGTATCATGTCATTTGCAAACAGTGAGAGTCTTGCTTCTTATTTTCTAGTTTAGATTTAAATTTTTTTTTTTTTTCTTTTCTAATTGTTGTAGCGAGGACTTCCAAAACTATGTTGAATAATAATGGTGACAGTTAACACCTTTGACTTGTTCCTGATCTTAGAGGGAATGCTTTCAGTTTTTCACCACTGAGAATAATATTTGCTGTGGGCTTATCATAAATGACCTTCACTCTGTTGAGGTAGGTTACTTCTATGCTCATTGTTTGAAGAGTTTTTAATCATAAAAATGGGTATTGGACTTTACCAAAAGCTTTTGGTAAAGCATCTATTGAGATTATCATATGGTTTTTAGCTTTCAGTTTTTTAATATGGTGTATTACATTAATTGAAAAATCTGTTTTAATGGTACTGTTTCTCTGGAGAGCACTGACTAATCCACTATCTGTGTGCTTCAGGGGAGGTTGATCTTCCTTTTAGTCAAGAGTTGAAAATGAAATGTTAGAGGAATTCTACTGGGAACATTTTGAGAGATGTTTCCTCAGTGGTAAAAGGAGATACAAGAGAGGAGATTCTTTTTTTCTTCATACTGGACTTCACTGACTGGTGTGCCACCAGGACCATGTAAATTGGAATGAGAGGAAAAGATAGCCGAACAGACTCTTTTGTGTTTCCATATGAATTGTGAAATTTTTTCTTCTAGTTCTGTGAAAATGACATTGGTAATTTGATAGGGATTGCATTGAATCTTTGATCATATAGTCATTTTCACAATATTGATTCTTCCAACTGAGAAACCTAGAATATCTCTTCATCTGTCCCTGTCATCTTTGATTTTTTTCATCAATGTCTTATAATCTTCTCTATACAGTTCTTTTGTCTCTTTAGGTAGCTTTATTCCTATATATTTTATTCTTTTTTGTTGCAACGGTGAATGGGATTGATTCCTTAATTACTCTTTCTGATTTTCTTTGTTCATATGCAGGAATGCAAGTGATTTCTGAGTATTCATTTTGTATCTTGCACCTTTGTTAAATTCACTGATTAGCTCCACTAATTTTCTGATAGTATCTTTAGGGCTTTCTATGTATAGTATCATGTCATTTGCAAACAGTGAGAGTCTTGCTTCTTATTTTCTAGTTTAGATTTAAATTTTTTTTTTTTTTCTAATTGTTGTAGCGAGGACTTCCAAAACTATGTTGAATAATAATGGTGACAGTTAACACCTTTGACTTGTTCCTGATCTTAGAGGGAATGCTTTCAGTTTTTCACCACTGAGAATAATATTTGCTGTGGGCTTATCATAAATGACCTTCACTCTGTTGAGGTAGGTTACTTCTATGCTCATTGTTTGAAGAGTTTTTAATCATAAAAATGGGTATTGGACTTTACCAAAAGCTTTTGGTAAAGCATCTATTGAGATTATCATATGGTTTTTAGCTTTCAGTTTTTTAATATGGTGTATTACATTAATTGAAAAATCTGTTTTAATGGTACTGTTTCTCTGGAGAGCACTGACTAATCCACTATCTGTGTGCTTCAGGGGAGGTTGATCTTCCTTTTAGTCAAGAGTTGAAAATGAAATGTTAGAGGAATTCTACTGGGAACATTTTGAGAGATGTTTCCTCAGTGGTAAAAGGAGATACAAGAGAGGAGATTCTTTTTTTCTTCATACTGGACTTCACTGACTGGTGTGCCACCAGGACCAGTGCTGGTCAACTTGGAATGAGAGGAAAAGATAGCCACAGAAACCAAGACTATAGACTCAGGACTGCAAAGCAGGACGCTGAGACCTTTCTAGTTGATTGAGATACTGTTGAGCTGCTGAGTTAGCCAATCTAAGAACCCTGAGTGTAAAATCTCTTTACATGTGAGATACTATTAATGAATGCCTATATTGTTTAATCAATTCTAATTGGGTATTAATTTTACTTGCTGCTGGAAATATGCTAATGGATGCTGTTAACCACAGTGTCTGTCTTTAGGGAGCTGGACAAAGTGATCTGACCAGTGTGATTATTAGATATTGATTGCAAATCAGGTTACAACCTCATAAGAACACAAGGTTTTGGCACTTATTATATTGGAGTGAAGAATAAGGAGTAATGGGGACTCTGGAGTACTTGGAGGGTGTCGTCGCCTTATGGGGCAGCTACTCAGTTCCTATGAATTGTTACCATTTGAAAATGCAACCCAAGTACTGCCAGTTTTTTGAATGTGAAAAGTCTGTATTTTTCTTTGAAATCTCCCCAATTTTTTAATGTTTATAATCGGTTTATTTATATGAAATAAAACACGAGTGGGTCAGAAATCAAGGTTGAAGGCCTGAATCCACTTGTGAGGTTGTATTTTGTAATTTTGGACATAAAAAGTGGTGAATTTATGCCAGATGTAATTTCTTGTTTCACTTTAATTATTGATTACCTCTTTTTTCTTGTACTACCTAAGTAGCAAGACTAATGGTCTCTTAAGACTGTTTCTTGATAGTGATAATAACATCACATTACCTGATAACAGAAGAATGCTTGTCTTCCCATTTGCTTTGAAGTGTTATGAAACAGTTATGGTATACAGTTTATAAGACAGAGGGGTGTAGAATCTATTTTTTTTTTACCATCACTTAAATTGATAGTTACTCATCAAGTCACCATTTCCTCTATAAAAATTTTCTAGGATTTCTTATTTTCATTTTGTTTTGAAACATGTGTACTAAATTAGCAACACAGTCCCTTTAGATTTTAAATTCTAATCAGATGCATGCTCTAATCACCTAGAAATTTCTAAGTAGACTCCACCACCATTTATCTGACACTGGGAAAAAATGTTTAAGCTTTTAAAAGCTCTTTTTTTCCCAATCAGTGAAATATGAAAATTAAGAATGAAAATCAGTAATTTTCTTTTCATGTTACTTGGTTTGTAGCAATAGCGCACAAACTGCATTTTGGAAAGAGCTCATGATGCTCTATTGTCCTTGTAACATTATTCTTTAGCTCAAGAATATTATCTTCTAAATAACCTGTAATGGGGTTAATCTGTGAATCCAGCTAACCTCAGAATTTTTCAGAGTTCCAATTTGAATAACATTTTCAGGATAATGAGTTCCATGTGTTCTGTAATCAACAGGTAATGAAGTACTTATTTTATTTTTTCCCAAATATGGATTTTTAAAATGAACTATAAGCATGAAAATATTTACATAACTTGTCCTCATGGTGGGATTATGACATCCATTTATAATTTCTTTGCATAGTTAAAAATTCACTAAACCTGTAAGGTATAATGAAATGAGATAATGATATTGCTGTTACACACTGCAGTGATAAAAAATAGCAGAAACATCACACAGGCATGGTGGTGTTTATCACCAGATGACTTACACTTTCTCAAGGTAACAGGTTCCCCAAGTACACTCCAAACACACTCTGACTTTTCGTTTTGATTTACTTGCTTCTTTTTTCAGACTCTTAGTTAATTATTGATTACCTCTTTTTTCTTGTACTACCTAAGTAGCAAGACTAATGGTCTCTTAAGACTGTTTCTTGATAGTGATAATAACATCACATTACCTGATAACAGAAGAATGCTTGTCTTCCCATTTGCTTTGAAGTGTTATGAAACAGTTATGGTATACAGTTTATAAGACAGAGGGGTGTAGAATCTATTTTTTTACCATCACTTAAATTGATAGTTACTCATCAAGTCACCATTTCCTCTATAAAAATTTTCTAGGATTTCTTATTTTCATTTTGTTTTGAAACATGTGTACTAAATTAGCAACACAGTCCCTTTAGATTTTAAATTCTAATCAGATGCATGCTCTAATCACCTAGAAATTTCTAAGTAGACTCCACCACCATTTATCTGACACTGGGAAAAAATGTTTAAGCTTTTAAAAGCTCTTTTTTTCCCAATCAGTGAAATATGAAAATTAAGAATGAAAATCAGTAATTTTCTTTTCATGTTACTTGGTTTGTAGCAATAGCGCACAAACTGCATTTTGGAAAGAGCTCATGATGCTCTATTGTCCTTGTAACATTATTCTTTAGCTCAAGAATATTATCTTCTAAATAACCTGTAATGGGGTTAATCTGTGAATCCAGCTAACCTCAGAATTTTTCAGAGTTCCAATTTGAATAACATTTTCAGGATAATGAGTTCCATGTGTTCTGTAATCAACAGGTAATGAAGTACTTATTTTATTTTTTCCCAAATATGGATTTTTAAAATGAACTATAAGCATGAAAATATTTACATAACTTGTCCTCATGGTGGGATTATGACATCCATTTATAATTTCTTTGCATAGTTAAAAAAATTCACTAAACCTGTAAGGTATAATGAAATGAGATAATGATATTGCTGTTACACACTGCAGTGATAAAAAATAGCAGAAACATCACACAGGCATGGTGGTGTTTATCACCAGATGACTTACACTTTCTCAAGGTAACAGGTTCCCCAAGTACACTCCAAACACACTCTGACTTTTCGTTTTGATTTACTTGCTTCTTTTTTCAGACTCTTAGTTAATTATGCCAAATGTTATATACCAATCTTCTATGTGAACAAAACAAATATATGTTAGACAGAAGTTTACTATTGAATGTATACACAAAATTCAATGACTAACAAAGGTGACCCCTTAACTTCGTAGGGAAGGAGAATGAAATTGAAATGCTTCCAACACTGAACCTCAGTGTTCACAATGAATTGAAATATAATCTGATTTTCCTCAGACATACAGTTCTCACCTGCTTGAGGAAATTTTTTTTTTTACGTAGAAGCTTTGATGCCCTCCACTGTACATTCTACATATTTAATGACCACTCTTATAAAATAAAATTTTTAAGGTTTATTTTGAATTTGAAATATTTAAAAATATTTATTCTTTTCTGGAGTTATTTTTCTACATAAAGGATTAGGAGATTTTTTAAGAGTTCTCAGAAGCAATAGTTATGGAAGTTTTGTGTTTATTAAATCTAAGGTTGAAGCTCCCACACTTGGCACCTCAGCTGGCATTTCTAAACTGGAGCACTTATGTTTGTAAGAAATTGATTTTTACTGTGGCCAAAAAGTTGATTTAATTTTGTTTGCATTCAGTCATTCTTATGAAAAGAAATGAATTTCAAATGTTTTTGAGAAATTCATATACTACATTCACTTTATTTTTTTGTCAGCTGTGATTTCTCTGGTTATTTGAACATGACTTAGTGATCCCAAACTGAAAATTTATTTTCTGTAATCAACAGGTAATGAAGTACTTATTTTATTTTTTCCCAAATATGGATTTTTAAAATGAACTATAAGCATGAAAATATTTACATAACTTGTCCTCATGGTGGGATTATGACATCCATTTATAATTTCTTTGCATAGTTAAAAATTCACTAAACCTGTAAGGTATAATGAAATGAGATAATGATATTGCTGTTACACACTGCAGTGATAAAAAATAGCAGAAACATCACACAGGCATGGTGGTGTTTATCACCAGATGACTTACACTTTCTCAAGGTAACAGGTTCCCCAAGTACACTCCAAACACACTCTGACTTTTCGTTTTGATTTACTTGCTTCTTTTTTCAGACTCTTAGTTAATTATGCCAAATGTTATATACCAATCTTCTATGTGAACAAAACAAATATATGTTAGACAGAAGTTTACTATTGAATGTATACACAAAATTCAATGACTAACAAAGGTGACCCCTTAACTTCGTAGGGAAGGAGAATGAAATTGAAATGCTTCCAACACTGAACCTCAGTGTTCACAATGAATTGAAATATAATCTGATTTTCCTCAGACATACAGTTCTCACCTGCTTGAGGAAATTTTTTTTTTTACGTAGAAGCTTTGATGCCCTCCACTGTACATTCTACATATTTAATGACCACTCTTATAAAATAAAATTTTTAAGGTTTATTTTGAATTTGAAATATTTAAAAATATTTATTCTTTTCTGGAGTTATTTTTCTACATAAAGGATTAGGAGATTTTTTTTAAGAGTTCTCAGAAGCAATAGTTATGGAAGTTTTGTGTTTATTAAATCTAAGGTTGAAGCTCCCACACTTGGCACCTCAGCTGGCATTTCTAAACTGGAGCACTTATGTTTGTAAGAAATTGATTTTTACTGTGGCCAAAAAGTTGATTTAATTTTGTTTGCATTCAGTCATTCTTATGAAAAGAAATGAATTTCAAATGTTTTTGAGAAATTCATATACTACATTCACTTTATTTTTTTGTCAGCTGTGATTTCTCTGGTTATTTGAACATGACTTAGTGATCCCACATGATTTTGATCTGAAAAATCCTTGAATCTTCTCCAGTTGAGGTAGGAAACGTATCAGACCTTATTAAGAATTCACCTGTATACTATATTGATTTTTATAATTTCAAATGATGGGTCGCTTGACAGACACAAAATGTTACTGAGATCAGGTTATATTTGGATAAAATTAATACATTTTGCTAGTAGTTATTGTCACGGCTTTTTTCTGTGCCATAAGTAATTGTCCTTTGGCAAATTATTTAAAATATGTACATTTATCGTCATTCTCACTGGAGATACATGTTGAGTAAATTCGGCTTATTGTTATGCTGCAGATATTGATCTTTGGTGTGTAATACCGGTCTTTCGTAGGTCATTCAGTCTTGTCCACAGCCATTGTTGAAGCATCCTACTCGTGCAGATGATGGAAGTTTCCCCCTACTGATTTGGGTGATTGGGAAATAGAGAAATAATTAGTGGTTAATAAAGGGAGCAAAAATGGAAAGGTATCATGGGATATAATTAGTACTTTGATGATCACAAGCCAGAGTTCTGAGGAGGCAGAATTATGAGTAAATAGAAGTTATGAAGATGAGAAAGGATGGCAAATTAGTTTCAAGTTGTGTGAATGGAGATAGGTACCCTAGTTGAGACAGAGTCAAAACACTGGCATAAAGATTCTACCACATTGCAGAGTTTTTATTGGCTGGTCGCCAGACTGTCCTGGGTTTCTATATCCATGGTCATGTATCCTTGCAACACACTTCCTATTATAAAGTTCAAGTTTGTCTCTGTTTCTTTTTTAAAAAATTAAATTTATTGATTTTTAATTGAAGAATAATTGCATTACAATATTGTGTTAGTTTCTGCCCAATATCAACATGAATCAGCCATAGGTATACCCATGTCCCCTCCCTCTTGAAACTTCCTCCCACCTCCACTCCATCCCACCCCTCTAGGTTGTCTCAGAGCCCTTGTCTGAGTTTCTGGAATCACACAGCAAGATTCCCATTGGTTATCTGTTTTACATATGGTAATGTTTATGTTTCCATGTTACTCTCTCCATATGTCCCACCCTTTCCTTGATATACAATGAGAATTATTTTTTTCTAACAGCAGAACCAATTCCTTAAGTGAAATAGTTTTTGGCTCCTTAATGTTTTAAAGCAAGTGAAGTCCTGTACTCTTGAGGCAATGTAGGGGGCTAAAGTGTCTGTCCCTCTTCCCTTTGCTCTCCCAGCTCCCCACTGTCACCAGCTGAGACAGTTCTGTTGAGTCCAGTTCCCGCTCCCTATAGCTTAATCTTTACTCATCTGAAGTAAAGATACAGGTAAACCCATGAACAAGTAGTGAAAGGAAGAGGGGGACTTAGACACGCAGAGGCATTTATTTCTATTGAGCTTGACTCATTTTATTATGATCTGTATCATGATTCTTTGGCTGTGAGACCTTTTCTTCTAAAACTACTTTCATTCCTCCTGATCTCACATTTGTGTGCAACTATAAACTTCACATCTTCAGCCTAAACCACTTCCTTGAACTCTATATTCCTCTGTCCCATTGCCTTCCATTCATGCCCTTTGTGTGGCTAATAGGCATCCCAGAAAATAGTGGGAAAATGAAGTCTTTACACAAAGCAGCTGTGTAGTTATACTGAACACAAGAGAAAGTTTAATTTCCAGCAGCTAGTAATGTTGGATCTGGTATTTGACTGAAGAAAAGCATCCTCAGACATTGCATTAAATTAATATTGATTTTAACTTATTGCTTTTATAGCTATGATCATGCTTAATTCATATATCTATTTTATATTGATGCAGGGAGTTTATATTTGGATTTATGTTTTAAATATTTAAATTATTAGAAACATAATTGAAATTACTACTTGTAATGAATAATACTTTCTGTATCTCTAAAATAAAAAGTTTGTCCATGAGAACCATTGACTGACACCATTCTTACATGGTGTAAGCCCTGTTTATATGAGCCAATAGGTGGTTCAGACTGTAAGAAATCTGCCAGTGATTCCAGAGACCAGGGAGACCAGGGTTCCATCTCTGGGTTGGGAAGATCCCCTACTTGAAAGAACAGCATCCTCCTCCAGTATTCTTGCCTAGAGAATCCCATGGGCAGAGGATACTGGTGGGCTACAGGCCCACAAAGAATGGGGGTCACAAAGAGTTGGACATGACTGAGCAACTAGCACTTTCACTTCACTTTCAACCCTGTTTATGTTGTTCAGAGTGTGTGTGTGTGTGTGTGTGTGTGTGTGTGTGTGTGTGTGTGTGTGCTGGTTTCCTCATAGCAAAAGTTTTTTTTTTTTTTTTTTTTATCTTTTTTTTAAAGATTAGACACTTTAAGAAGAGAGCTGTATGTTTTCACTGAATAAAAGCAGTATAAATTTATGAGGCTTTTCTTTTTTTGAGGCTTTTTTTGATGTGTAAAAGTAGAAAAGTGCTATTTGAAACTGAATACAAAGATATTTCTTGGAGTAAGTGTATTTTTGACTTTCACCATATTTTTGAAGGTAAAGTTTATGATGAAAGTGTTTGTTGGGTGTCATTTAGTAATACTATCAGAAAGTTAAAAGGGGGCTTCCCCTGGTGGTCCAGTGGGTAAGGACACTGCCTTGCAGTGCAAGAGGCACTGGTTCGATCCCTGGCCTGGGAAGATCCCACGTGCCCGCGGAGCGGCTGGACTGATGTGTCCAATCACCGAGCCGGAGCTCTGGAGCACATGCGCCCAGAGCCGGTGCTCTGCGACAACAGAGGCCACCGCGATGGAGGCCCACACGGGCCAAAGAACGAAGACTAATGAAAATAGAGAAGGACCAGTGGAAGTGGCCCGCCCACTCCCCTCCCTCCCCAACCCGACCCCCGCCCAAAGAAAAAAAGAAAGTTAAAAGGTTAATTTTTGAGATGTCATCAAATACCACCGCTTCAGAATTTATTGATTTGCTGAAAGCACTTGCTTTAACTTATAGACGGGCTTTCTTTTGAGAGTATATGCTTTTGTTGATACCAAGAGACATATTAGTCTACCTTGCTTTCTTCCTCTCCTTATTAATAATTGTGTTATTGCAAAAGGATGGAGATTATGTGTAATTGGAGGCAGCTAAAAGTAAAGTAGAAAGGAATCAAGAAAATGATAAAATAAAATAGAAATTCATTGATAGTGGTAATGAAAAATAAAACCTTCTCCTGCCACTGGTATTGCCTTTATCACTAGCAATATTAGTAAAATGATGGCCAAAATTAAACTCAGAAATGATTCAGCTGTTACATTTTATGTAATTGTGGAGAGTTTGTTTATGGACCAATATTTCTTAAGCAACACCTGTGTCTAAGAGACTGTGAACAGTGCTGTATACATAAATTTTGCCCTCACATAAGTCTTCAAGTTCTTTGTTATTACCTTTGTTGTGTATACTGTGAAACAGAGTTACCAAGTGGTTAAGTCATGTATCCTGTATCATACAGTGTATAGTGAACTTAAGTTTCAAAAAGCAGACTTTTCTGGCTTCAAAATTTATATGGTTGTCATTATACCTCTAAAAATTAGAAAGATGGCCATGGCATACTATGCATTTAGTAAAATATAAGGCCTGTGCTCTTTTTTTTTTTTTTAAGATTTATTTATTTATTTATTTTGGGCAGGGGTCGGGTTGGGGAGGGAGGGGAGTGGGCGGGCCACTTCTATTGGTCTTTCATTTCTCCGTTTTCATTCGTCTTTGATCTTTGGCTCCTGCGGGCCTCCTATCGCGGTGGCGTCTGTCGTTGCAGAGCGCCGGCTCTGGGCGCATGCGCTCCAGAGCTCCGGCTCGGTGATTGGACACATCAGTCCAGCTGCTCCGCGGCAGGTGGGATCTTCCCAGGCTAGGGATAGAACCGGCGCCCCTTGCACTGCAAGGCGGTGTCCTTATCCACTGGATCACCAGGGGAAACCCAAGGCCTGTGTTCTTGTAAGCTAGTTCTAAATCTAATTTCTGTTAATGTTCTATTAATATTTGTAGCTCTATCCACATTTTGAACTGTGTAAAATAAAGAAACTGTGTAAAATAAAGCATACTTATGTATTTGTAATTTCTAAAATATAAAAAATGAAGCAAATAGTTGAGTTTTTTTTTAGTCACATTCTTTAGAATATATACTAAAAAAAGTTATGTTGTCATCTTGAGATGGTTGTTTTTCAGAATCCTTCTTTGTGTATTTAATGTTCCTAAAATATGTAGACTGACACAGTAGTTTCTTGTTATTTATAACATTATTGATATTAGTATAAATACTAGTATATAGTGGAAATACTAGTTTCCAAAGGTAGAGACATTTTGGACTAGTAAATAGGACTGTTGGACTCTCATTTCTTGAGTGCTGAAGCATTTGATTCCATTAGGTCATGGCTAGGAACATCAGACAATATTCTAATATTCCAGTATTCAGTTTGGGAACCCCTGTTAACCCTGTAGCTATCAAGAAAAAGAAGATGGTATGTGTCTCACAAATAATTAAGTGGGTCTTACAAAACATAATAGTTGCCCTGATGGGCTTTTACCACTGGCTTTCTAGAAACCTGGTGTCAAATTTAGTATGCATTTCTTATAACTAACCATTGTTATTTTGGGGAGGAGTGCTATTTTGCCTTTAAAAGTTTTTTTTTTTTTTTTTTTTATAATTTCTTTTCTGAAATCATATTGATTGTTTTGTACTCACCTATGCATTTTTGGTAATATGTTTGAATTTAATTCTCTCTGGGATCCATCCAAGAGGAAGATATAACAGTTGTGAATATCTACGCACCCAACACAGGGGCACCTCAATCCATAAGACAGATACTTTCAGACTTAAAAGAAGAAATCAATAATAACACAATAATAGTAGGAGACTTTAACACTCCTCTCACACGCTCTGGGCGCATGCGCTCCAGAGCTCCGGCTCGGTGATTGGACACATCAGTCCAGCTGCTCGCGGCAGGTGGGATCTTCCCAGGCTAGGGATAGAACCGGCGCCCCTTGCACTGCAAGGCGGTGTCCTTATCCACTGGATCACCAGGGGAAACCCAAGGCCTGTGTTCTTGTAAGCTAGTTCTAAATCTAATTTCTGTTAATGTTCTATTAATATTTGTAGCTCTATCCACATTTTGAACTGTGTAAAATAAAGAAACTGTGTAAAATAAAGCATACTTATGTATTTGTAATTTCTAAAATATAAAAAATGAAGCAAATAGTTGAGTTTTTTTTTAGTCACATTCTTTAGAATATATACTAAAAAAAGTTATGTTGTCATCTTGAGATGGTTGTTTTTCAGAATCCTTCTTTGTGTATTTAATGTTCCTAAAATATGTAGACTGACACAGTAGTTTCTTGTTATTTATAACATTATTGATATTAGTATAAATACTAGTATATAGTGGAAATACTAGTTTCCAAAGGTAGAGACATTTTGGACTAGTAAATAGGACTGTTGGACTCTCATTTCTTGAGTGCTGAAGCATTTGATTCCATTAGGTCATGGCTAGGAACATCAGACAATATTCTAATATTCCAGTATTCAGTTTGGGAACCCCTGTTAACCCTGTAGCTATCAAGAAAAAGAAGATGGTATGTGTCTCACAAATAATTAAGTGGGTCTTACAAAACATAATAGTTGCCCTGATGGGCTTTTACCACTGGCTTTCTAGAAACCTGGTGTCAAATTTAGTATGCATTTCTTATAACTAACCATTGTTATTTTGGGGAGGAGTGCTATTTTGCCTTTAAAAGTTTTTTTTTTTTTTTTTTTTATAATTTCTTTTCTGAAATCATATTGATTGTTTTGTACTCACCTATGCATTTTTGGTAATATGTTTGAATTTAATTCTCTCTGGGATCCATCCAAGAGGAAGATATAACAGTTGTGAATATCTACGCACCCAACACAGGGGCACCTCAATCCATAAGACAGATACTTTCAGACTTAAAAGAAGAAATCAATAATAACACAATAATAGTAGGAGACTTTAACACTCCTCTCACACCAATGGATAGATCATCCAAACAAAATTAATAAAGAAACACAAACCTTAAATGCCACACTAGAAAAAATGAACCTCATCGATATCTTTAGGATGTTCCATCCAAAAGCAGAAGAATACACTTTCTTCTCTAGTGCTCACGGAACATTCTCCAGGATAGAACACATCTTGGGCCACAAATCTAACCTCAGTCAGTTCAAGAAAACTGAAATTATATCAACCATCTTCTCGGACCACCATGCAATGAGACTAGAGATCAACTACAGGAAAAAAACTGCTAAAAACACGAACACATGGAGATTAAACAACACATACCTAAAAAACCGATCACTGAGGAAATCAAAGAAGAAATTAAACAATTCCTAGAAGAAAATGACAGTGAACATAAGACCGTGCAAAACCTATGGAATACCACAAAAGCAGTTCTAAGAGGGAAATTTATAGCAATACAATCCCACCTCAAGAAACTAGGAAAATATGAGGCAGATGACCTAACCCTCCGCTTAAAGCAATTGGAGAAAGAAGAACAAAAACATCCCAAAGCCAGCAGAAGACGAGAAATTATAAAGACCAGAGCAGAAATAAATGTGAAAGAAATGAAAGAAACTATAGCATGGATACATAAAACAAAAAGCTGGTTCTTTGAAGAGGTAAACAAAATTGACAAGCCACTGGCCAGACTCATTAAGAAAAAGAGAGAGAAGAACCAGATCAACAAAATCAAAAATGAAAAAGGAGAGGTTACAACAGATAATGCAGAAATCCAAAGGATTCTAGAAAGCATATATACTCTTTTTTCCACTGAATAATATAGAACCTTCTTACATCAAATAAAAATAAAAGATAATTTAGTTACTGTATCTATGAGGTCAAAGAAAGTTATAACCAGGAAAAATTTTCTTCAATATATTGGTGAAATTTATCATTGTCTAACCATGTAGCAATACTACCTTTTAAAATGTTGCCTAAAAGGTAGAAGTCTTGGTAAATTTTCTTTAGAATATTACTTGCTAGAGGCTTGAAAAATGTGAAAAGGCAAGTCACCAAATGTGCATGTGTTTAAAAGTTGGTCTTTACAACTAAGAGGAAATAGTGCCTTTTGACTTAGTTATTCATTCCACACAGCAGTAGATGGGTTGTTATTATACAATACCAAACCTTCTGGGGTGAGCTTTGCTGTAATAACATAAACCAACAGATTTAAATCTCAGAAATGACCTTTTATAAGGGCAGACATTCAGTTTTGACAAAGTGATCAACAGTAGGATTGAGGGTAAAATATAAAAATTTTAAATCCTACAAATTAGGCAGCTTATTTAAAATCACAGAATGAGAGACACAGATGGTTCATATTAACAAAAGCAAATAAACAAAAGACTAAAACCAGGACTATAAAATCAGCAATAGCAAATTTTTAACAGATTGACTCTGTAATATGTATCTCTTTATCAGTCAGCCTTTATTGTGAATTAGAGGTAAAATATAGTATGTCTTTACTTTGAATAAATTTACCTGCCGATAAAGGTGATAGAACTTATATCAGTTGTATAAATCTATGTGTAAATGAAATTTCACCCTGTAAAGTTATTTCTATAGAAGTATGAAATTAGTTTTGAAAAAATTAAAAATCCAGTACTTTGGCCACCTGATGCAAAGAGCCAACTTATTGGAAAAGACCCTGATGCTAGGAAAGATGGAGGCAGGAGGAGAAGGGGATAATATAGGGTGACAAATGAAAAAATTACAACAGATAATGCAAGAAAAATCAAGCCACTGGCCAGACTCATTAAGAAAAGAGAGAACCAGATCAACAAAATCAAAATGAAAAGGAGAGGTTACAACAGATAATGCAGAAATCAAAGGATTCTAGAAAGCATATATACTCTTTTTCCACTGAATAATATAGAACCTTCTTACATCAAATAAAAATAAAAGATAATTTAGTTACTGTATCTATGAGGTCAAAGAAAGTTATAACCGGGAAAAAATTTTCTTCAATATATTGGTGAAATTTATCATTGTCTAACCATGTAGCAATACTACCTTTTAAAATGTTGCCTAAAAGGTAGAAGTCTTGGTAAATTTTCTTTAGAATATTACTTGCTAGAGGCTTGAAAAATGTGAAAAGGCAAGTCACCAAATGTGCATGTGTTTAAAAGTTGGTCTTTACAACTAAGAGGAAATAGTGCCTTTTGACTTAGTTATTCATTCCACACAGCAGTAGATGGGTTGTTATTATACAATACCAAACCTTCTGGGGTGAGCTTTGCTGTAATAACATAAACCAACAGATTTAAATCTCAGAAATGACCTTTTATAAGGGCAGACATTCAGTTTTGACAAAGTGATCAACAGTAGGATTGAGGGTAAAATAAAAAAATTTTAAATCCTACAAATTAGGCAGCTTATTTAAAATCACAGAATGAGAGACACAGATGGTTCATATTAACAAAAGCAAATAAACAAAAGACTAAAACCAGGACTATAAAATCAGCAATAGCAAATTTTTAACAGATTGACTCTGTAATATGTATCTCTTTATCAGTCAGCCTTTATTGTGAATTAGAGGTAAAATATAGTATGTCTTTACTTTGAATAAATTTACCTGCCGATAAAGGTGATAGAACTTATATCAGTTGTATAAATCTATGTGTAAATGAAATTTCACCCTGTAAAGTTATTTCTATAGAAGTATGAAATTAGTTTTGAAAAAAAAAAAATTAAAAATCCAGTACTTTGGCCACCTGATGCAAAGAGCCAACTTATTGGAAAAGACCCTGATGCTAGGAAAGATGGAGGCAGGAGGAGAAGGGGATAATAGAGGGTGACATGGTTGGATGGCATCACTGACTCAATGGATATGAGTTTGAGCAAAGTCCTGGAGATGGGGAAGGACAGGGAAGCCTGGTATGCTGTAGTCTACGGGGTCACAAGGAGTCAGACACAACTTAGTGACTAAACAACAGCAACAAAATGAAATAAGTTTTGAAAAAGATTTTTAAAAATCTCCCCCATGAGTAGCCACAGATGTAAATGTAAATTTCTGTGCTTCTGTTATGTTCTGAGAGAGAGCTATGCTTCTTTAACACTCTTCTGCCAAGTTATATTAAGCTGAAGTATGGAAAAGTGGTATTAGCTTCCAATTGTAATTATTGCATTTACATCATTGGACTTATAATCAGATAACGTTTATGAACCAGAGTGTTCATGGTACTTCATGAAAGCTATGTAGGAGTGAGAAGATTGTAGTTTGGATGGGGAGGTGTTTATAAGGAATAATATTTTGTTTGTTCTTATGAGTATAGTTACTTTGAGGTAACAGATGTGACTAGGGGTAGAGGGAAAGAAACAATAGTGAATGTGCTCTATAAGCTATTCTTAATTCCTTTTTCTACCTTTTATTCTTGGACTTGTTTCTACTTAAAAAAAATCTTTCTTCTTTTTTTTAATATTTCTCATATACTTATGCGTTGAATGCAAAGTGGTTTGAGTGGAGGAAGTACATGGTTGAATTGCTTCTGGGGGAGCATTTTAGTTTTTCTTTTCTATTGGTCTCAATTGTTTGTCATAGTTTATCCACCTTTGTGCCTGTGTGTGGGAAGGGGAATTTTTTTTGCTATTCTAAGAGTTTAGAATCCTTGATTTTTCCTAATTTGAGGGCCTGAGTGAGAGAAAAGAAGAAGCTTCCTCGAACTCCAGCTAATTGTAAATTTTAGTTTTATGAATGCCCTAGGCATTTGACTGTTGTCCTTCATGGATACTTTCTGTGATAGCATGCAAGGCTGTCAATAGGAAGCTAATCTATTTGATCTCTTAAATAAAGTGAATGGTTTCAAGGACACCTGCTTATATGGGACACTATTCTATATCAAATTGCTTTTATTAGCTTATTTTATAGATTGAAAAACTGAGTAGCACACAAGGTTGAGTGACTTTCGAGCAGAGCCCAGCAAGTCACTATCAAGATAATGCAGACTTCTGTAACTGAATGTAAAGCCTAACAATCAGGCAATTGTGTATGTGCATTTTTTCGCTGAGGCCTCTTACAGGCTCCATTTTAGTTTCTGTGGTTGCTTGTTTCTTTCAGCTGGCCTCACTTCAAAAGCACTAGCTCTCAGAAGCAGTAACCTGGTAGTGGCACCATTGGCAGCATCTGGCTCATCATTGACCTGGAGACCCAGGCTCTATAAAGCAGCCCATCAACACAGACATGCCTGTGATTGACCCACAAAATGCACTCACTCTGTGAGGGGTGGTTTTTATCTGATTGAATGACTTGAATGGGCCAGGGGTACTAATGTGTACACAGAAATCTCTGCCATTTTTTCTTTTTTGAAACTGTGAACTCTACTTGTCAGGATAAAGAATATTTTTTTCATTTGCAAGCTTTTTCTCTCTGTCTCTGATTTCTCCACATTTCCTCTCTGCTACATTAGCCCTGAATGAACTGTAAATGGGATAATGTAGAGCACTGGAAGGACAAGATGTTCAAGGGGGACAAGGCAAGGAGGGATTCTTAATTCCTTTTTCTACCTTTTATTCTTGGACTTGTTTCTACTTAAAAAAAATCTTTCTTCTTTTTTTTAATATTTCTCATATACTTATGCGTTGAATGCAAAGTGGTTTGAGTGGAGGAAGTACATGGTTGAATTGCTTCTGGGGGAGCATTTTAGTTTTTCTTTTCTATTGGTCTCAATTGTTTGTCATAGTTTATCCACCTTTGTGCCTGTGTGTGGGAAGGGGAATTTTTTTTGCTATTCTAAGAGTTTAGAATCCTTGATTTTTCCTAATTTGAGGGCCTGAGTGAGAGAAAAGAAGAAGCTTCCTCGAACTCCAGCTAATTGTAAATTTTAGTTTTATGAATGCCCTAGGCATTTGACTGTTGTCCTTCATGGATACTTTCTGTGATAGCATGCAAGGCTGTCAATAGGAAGCTAATCTATTTGATCTCTTAAATAAAGTGAATGGTTTCAAGGACACCTGCTTATATGGGACACTATTCTATATCAAATTGCTTTTATTAGCTTATTTTATAGATTGAAAAACTGAGTAGCACACAAGGTTGAGTGACTTTCGAGCAGAGCCCAGCAAGTCACTATCAAGATAATGCAGACTTCTGTAACTGAATGTAAAGCCTAACAATCAGGCAATTGTGTATGTGCATTTTTTTTCGCTGAGGCCTCTTACAGGCTCCATTTTAGTTTCTGTGGTTGCTTGTTTCTTTCAGCTGGCCTCACTTCAAAAGCACTAGCTCTCAGAAGCAGTAACCTGGTAGTGGCACCATTGGCAGCATCTGGCTCATCATTGACCTGGAGACCCAGGCTCTATAAAGCAGCCCATCAACACAGACATGCCTGTGATTGACCCACAAAATGCACTCACTCTGTGAGGGGTGGTTTTTATCTGATTGAATGACTTGAATGGGCCAGGGGTACTAATGTGTACACAGAAATCTCTGCCATTTTTTCTTTTTTGAAACTGTGAACTCTACTTGTCAGGATAAAGAATATTTTTTTCATTTGCAAGCTTTTTCTCTCTGTCTCTGATTTCTCCACATTTCCTCTCTGCTACATTAGCCCTGAATGAACTGTAAATGGGATAATGTAGAGCACTGGAAGGACAAGATGTTCAAGGGGGACAAGGCAAGGAGGGTATCCTTTTCACAGTTGATTGTCTAATGACTTGTTCACTCTTCCAGATGGCTGGCACAGTGATCAATTCTAACACTTTAGACAGTACCATTCCAGCTGCTAGTGTCTTTGTCATACCTACTGTTGCATTCAGTGCCAGCCTGACAGGGCAGTGTTGGCAGAAATTTTCTAACCTCAGGTATGAAAGCAAGGCAGAACAGTTTGTGACAAATGGATCAGAATCATTTCCTGTCTCCCTTTGGAAAGAATCTTTTTCCCTTTTTTTCTCAGACTGAGGGTGAAATAAGGCAGGTTTGTTGTGGGAAGAGAGTTGAAGCAAAGAATTTCCTTATGTTTCAATCAATCCTAAGTGCTCTGACATATGTTTTCCATTGGGAGGGCGGGACTAGAGTTGTCATAGAGTAATTAGAGGCTGGTGCACTGAGCATTGTGTGTATACCCTTCAACCAGATACCGCAGGTAGCTTAGCCTTTTTGTGTGTCTCTGTGGTGGGGATCCCCCTTCCTGCCAGTCATGAAGAAGTGTCTACAGATGCTTTCTGCAGGTGTCTCCTAGCAGGGATTCCTTTTACTGACTGCTTTCTCTTATCGCCCGCTTCTTTTCTTCATTCTGTATCTATCCATTTCCTTTCAGTGAACTTTTTGCTGCTTTTCTCTCTCTCACACACATACTCCTGCCTCCTAGCTCCCTTGACTCTAACTTAGCTTTGTCCCTTCTTCCTTGCACCTGCAATCTGGCAAGTAGGCCACCTGTTCTCTTCCAAATCTCTTGTCAAAACTCACTTTTGGGAAATGTTTTCAGTACATTCATTATGTAATAAGTGCATTTCTAAAAATCAACAGTGGAGTATCAAAAGAAGAAAAAATACAAAAATATGTAATAAAAAATAGTGCCTTGGGCTTCCCTGATGGTCCAGTGCGTAAGGATACCACCTTGCAGTGCAAGGGGCACTGGTTCGATCCCTGGCCTGGGAAGATTCCACGTGCAGCAGAGTATCTGGACCAATATGTCCCAACTACCGAGCCTGAGCACTGGAGCACAGGAAAAAAAAAAATTAGTGCCTTATATCTAATTTGTTACCCATTAAATGGGAACTGTATGATACATTCAATGCATTCATTTATTTAATAAATTTTTCCTGACTAGAAAGGCCCAGAAGTCTAGATTTAGGAAGAAATTCTTCTAACCTGAAATTAAACAGTACATGGAAAAGTAAATAAATAACTTTACTGAAAATCAAAAGTTAGCACATCACTACTGAAGTATTTTGTCTTACTAATATGATTGTCATAAGGCACACCACTGTTATACTAGGGAGAATAAGAGAGTCTAATAAGAACTGTTGGCCCAAATAAGATAGCTTGTCAACAGTTAGGTTTTTTTTTTAATTTTGTGCAAAGATAATTTATACAGTATCTTAAATTTACTTAAGTACCGTGGAAGGGACTTCCTTGTGGTCTAGTGGCTAAGACTGAGCTCCCAAAGCCAGGGAACTTGGGGTTCAATTCCTGATCAGGGAACTAGATCCCACATGTTGCAACTGAAGATCCCATATGATGCAGCAAAGATTGAATCTCGTGTGCTGCTACTTAGACCCAATGCAACCAAATAAATAAGTAAACATAAAAAACAGTTATTTTTCTTTGCTTTATGTTCTTCTAATATTGATCCTCTAGATTCTTCTACAACACTTCTTATTTTTCTGTTCATTATTCTCATACTATAGCTAAAGTCCATTCCTTGTATTTCTATACCCTCAGATTGTACTAGCATAGAGTTTTAAAGCGGATACTTTAAAAATTGTAATTTATGTTAGTTTTTATAGTAAAAGATAATCCAGATAAACAAAAAGAATTTATTATACATTGCTTTTATTATTTAATAGATGGCATAGAGTTAAGATCAGTAAAGAATGGTTGGGATGCATTTATCTATAATTGTGTACATATCCTGTCTTTCCATCTCTTTAACTGGTGTCAGAGCCTAAAAAGTTAGGGCAATACACACCTTGCTTGAGAAGCACACAAAAGAAGCACACACTGTACTGCTACACAGACATTTGTACTAATATGGAGAAAGTGTTCCAGCTTAGCTATCTCTCATAGTTGAGAACCAATTCTTTAAAAACAAACAATGGAAAAAGGAAATCCAAAAGTATACCATCAGCTTCTTATAAAGAAGTAATTTAAAGTAGAAGCAGAGTGAGGTGAAATGGGAAAGAGAACAGAGAATTAAGATAAATACCAAATTTGGAAGCACTGAATTTTTCTTCAGTTAATTCCTGTTCTTAAGAGAAAAATAGCAATAAATTGCTTCTTAATAGCAATAAATTTCTTCATCCCTATGACTTTAATTTCTATCCTGGATGAAATTAACAACTATGAATGAAAATTAGAATTATTTAGAAAATATTCCATGTGTGAAAGATTTCTTTTGGTACTTGTATTTTTGTGTTAGAATATGTTTGGAGAGTGCCTGAATTTGCAAATTCTGTGGAAATGTAACCATTTTCTTTGCTGTTGTATCTGGCAATATATTGCAGACAATGTCTGTGAACTAGTGAGAATTCTCCCATTTGTGCTTTAAATGCCTTAGGATAGAAGAGAAGCTGAAATGATTTATAATAATGTTATGTACCTAGGAATTTTTTTTGCAGGGGTACTTATCTACATAACTGGGTGACTTCATTTAGGGAAGAGAAATTAGCACACTCTCTAAAAAAAAATGAGACTCTTCTAAGGGCAAACAAACCTTTAGTGGAAATTCATCGAGGGCTTCCCTCATGACTTAGTGGTAAAGAGTTTACCTGCCAATGCAGGAGACACCGGTTTGATCCCTGGGAAGATCCCACATACAGTGGAGCAGCTAAGCCTGTGAGCCACAACTATGGAGCCTATGCTCTAGAGCCTCAGAGCCGCAACTAATGAGCCCATGTGTCGCAACTACTGAAGCTCGTGTACCCTAGAGCCCGAGTTCCACAACAAGAAAACTCCTCACAGCAAGAAGCCTGCTCACCTCAACTAGAGAGTAACCCCCACTCCTGGCAACTAGAGAAGAACTTGAGGCAGCTGTGAAAACCCAGAATAGCCAAAAATAAAATAAAAAAAAAAAATCCTTATTAACAACAAACAAACAAAAGGACATTCATTGAAATATCTAGGAAAGTAATTTAAGAAGAATTTTTTAAAAGGTACTTTAAAAGTCCTTGGGTGGAAGTGTGCTCATTTTCAGACACAGGCTCCTCTCTGGCATCATTGTGTCGACACTAAAGGCCCATCAGAGTCACTCAGACCACCAAGGGGGTCAGACTTCAGCTGCATAAAGTGAACAAGTATATCTACTCTAGGGAAGATTTTTTTTAAATAAGATATTTTTATGCTTTATTAGCATAAAAACAAAATTTCAAAGTTTGTGTCTCCAGCGAGTTTCTCTACATGGTTTTCCTCCCACTGCATTTTGATTGTTTCACTGTAAGTAGTAACTATATGTTTTCATAAAGTAGTGATTTTCTGCATTAATTCTGCAAACCCAGATTTTTGACACAGTAAAGGAGTGAATATTGATTTATATGCTAAAGTAGTGAATCTGAATGAATTTGTAACCATTTTCTTTGCTGTTGTATCTGGCAATATATTGCAGACAATGTCTGTGAACTAGTGAGAATTCTCCCATTTGTGCTTTAAATGCCTTAGGATAGAAGAGAAGCTGAAATGATTTATAATAATGTTATGTACCTAGGAATTTTTTTTGCAGGGGTACTTATCTACATAACTGGGTGACTTCATTTAGGGAAGAGAAATTAGCACACTCTCTAAAAAAAAATGAGACTCTTCTAAGGGCAAACAAACCTTTAGTGGAAATTCATCGAGGGCTTCCCTCATGACTTAGTGGTAAAGAGTTTACCTGCCAATGCAGGAGACACCGGTTTGATCCCTGGGAAGATCCCACATACAGTGGAGCAGCTAAGCCTGTGAGCCACAACTATGGAGCCTATGCTCTAGAGCCTCAGAGCCGCAACTAATGAGCCCATGTGTCGCAACTACTGAAGCTCGTGTACCCTAGAGCCCGAGTTCCACAACAAGAAAACTCCTCACAGCAAGAAGCCTGCTCACCTCAACTAGAGAGTAACCCCCACTCCTGGCAACTAGAGAAGAACTTGAGGCAGCTGTGAAAACCCAGAATAGCCAAAAATAAAATAAAAAAAAAAAATCCTTATTAACAACAAACAAACAAAAGGACATTCATTGAAATATCTAGGAAAGTAATTTAAGAAGAATTTTTTAAAAGGTACTTTAAAAGTCCTTGGGTGGAAGTGTGCTCATTTTCAGACACAGGCTCCTCTCTGGCATCATTGTGTCGACACTAAAGGCCCATCAGAGTCACTCAGACCACCAAGGGGGTCAGACTTCAGCTGCATAAAGTGAACAAGTATATCTACTCTAGGGAAGATTTTTTTTAAATAAGATATTTTTATGCTTTATTAGCATAAAAACAAAATTTCAAAGTTTGTGTCTCCAGCGAGTTTCTCTACATGGTTTTCCTCCCACTGCATTTTGATTGTTTCACTGTAAGTAGTAACTATATGTTTTCATAAAGTAGTGATTTTCTGCATTTATTCTGCAAACCCAGATTTAGATATGACACAGTAAAGGAGTGAATATTGATTAATATATATTAGCTGCTCAGATGGAAAATCATTATGTATGGTTGTGTGTGTGTGAGAGAGAGAGGGAAAGAGAGAAAGAAATCGCTGTATTTTACTAAACCTATTTTCAGAGAAAACAATCCCAAACCTGTGCAATAATTTTCGGAAAGGGAAGGAGAGAAGGACTCCAGATAAAAAAGGATTCATTTGCAGTGAATAGTCAAGGACTTCAGTCACAGATCACTTTATGACTGCACTAAGTTTGAACATTAATTCAGTATGATTAATGAATATTAATTCAGTAATGATTAAACAAGATGGTACAAAATGGAGGAGTTAAAACACATGGTCTGTAACCCATTTCTCTTCTGATAAATAATTGCCACAGTACCAGACCAATTGATTTTCTCCCAGTGAGAGGAAGCAGGAAACCGACTTCAGTATCATTGTAAACATGATGAGAACCCTCCTCCTAATATTGCCAGCAGGAGAGGTCCTTATCTATGCAATGCTAGGAAGTTTGATGTCCTTGTTTTAGGATTACTGAAGGGAAACAAATACAGAGTCTGTGGATTAATTGGGTTTCCTCTCTGGGTTTTCAACTCTGAGTGTGGGCCAGAAAGTTTGTGGAATTTAGAAAGAAAGGGCTTGTAGAACTTCCTGAGATCTCCCAAAGTTCACCCAGCTTCTCCTTTACCTTTTAATTCTGGGTGAGATCTCTGATTCATTCAAGTCTGATTTGACAATCTAAACTTTTGTGTCAGAAAAATTTTGCAAATGGACTATATAGTCTATATCGACACTAAAGGCCCATCAGAGTCACTCAGACCACCAAGGGGGTCAGACTTCAGCTGCATAAAGTGAACAAGTATATCTACTCTAGGGAAGATTTTTTTTAAATAAGATATTTTTATGCTTTATTAGCATAAAAACAAAATTTCAAAGTTTGTGTCTCCAGCGAGTTTCTCTACATGGTTTTCCTCCCACTGCATTTTGATTGTTTCACTGTAAGTAGTAACTATATGTTTTCATAAAGTAGTGATTTTCTGCATTTATTCTGCAAACCCAGATTTAGATATGACACAGTAAAGGAGTGAATATTGATTAATATATATTAGCTGCTCAGATGGAAAATCATTATGTATGGTTGTGTGTGTGTGAGAGAGAGAGGAAAGAGAGAAAGAAATCGCTGTATTTTACTAAACCTATTTTCAGAGAAAACAATCCCAAACCTGTGCAATAATTTTCGGAAAGGGAAGGAGAGAAGGACTCCAGATAAAAAAGGATTCATTTGCAGTGAATAGTCAAGGACTTCAGTCACAGATCACTTTATGACTGCACTAAGTTTGAACATTAATTCAGTATGATTAATGAATATTAATTCAGTAATGATTAAACAAGATGGTACAAAATGGAGGAGTTAAAACACATGGTCTGTAACCCATTTCTCTTCTGATAAATAATTGCCACAGTACCAGACCAATTGATTTTCTCCCAGTGAGAGGAAGCAGGAAACCGACTTCAGTATCATTGTAAACATGATGAGAACCCTCCTCCTAATATTGCCAGCAGGAGAGGTCCTTATCTATGCAATGCTAGGAAGTTTGATGTCCTTGTTTTAGGATTACTGAAGGGAAACAAATACAGAGTCTGTGGATTAATTGGGTTTCCTCTCTGGGTTTTCAACTCTGAGTGTGGGCCAGAAAGTTTGTGGAATTTAGAAAGAAAGGGCTTGTAGAACTTCCTGAGATCTCCCAAAGTTCACCCAGCTTCTCCTTTACCTTTTAATTCTGGGTGAGATCTCTGATTCATTCAAGTCTGATTTGACAATCTAAACTTTTGTGTCAGTTCAAAAATACTTTTCATTTCTTAAATAGCTAAATTGGACAGCATATAATAGTTCTATATCCACACATTATCTCATTGTACTGTCAAAAAGGACCAGTTCATTGCCCTCATTTGAGAAAAAAATTGAAGCTCAGAGAGGTTACTGGTTTGCCTTAAATAACACAATAAGCGGTAGAAACTGGCCCCATGCTAGGTCCCTTGAGGGCACATGAAAATATAAAACGTCATCCCTGTTTTCTGCAATAATCCTCTGTGCTCCCTACAAATGGTGTTCCTGGTCCCTGCCAATGACACATCAGACTTTTCACGATAAAGAAACATGAGTACAGTGTTGCAGCAGTAGTGGCAAAATGGCTACTTGAATCAGTCTTTAAAAATAGTCTTGTTGATGGGGAGGTTTAAGTGGGAAGAAGACAGACAATGCTGTGTAATTTAAGGGAATTTGAGGAGATTTGAATTTTGAGTAGTTAGGTTAGAAATTAACAATAGAGTGGCCAACCTCACTTATATTCTAAGATGTGTGTTAGGTTAGAAGTGTTTAAATGGAGATTAGACATCACTTTATGCCATCTGCTCTGTAGAGAACTAAAACTCAGTCTACAAAATCAGGTGTGCTAGAAATGTAACTTTGCATTTTATTACTTATTTTAACCTACTCCAAGCCTCCTTTTCCACTGGGTAATAGAAAATCTAGTCAATGCTCTTTTCATCTCCCTGAAGTGAGATGGACCTTTCCACAGAGCTGCCTGAGTTGTTTCCTCCTTACGTGGTAGTCGGCTTCCAGAGAGAGTGATTGGAAAGGGAGAGGGAGAGGAGAGGGAGAAAGAGACCTTTTATGCCCTAGATTTGAAAGTCAAACTCTGTCGCTTCTGTCATATTTATTTGTTAATATGTTAGTTTCATTTTGCTCGTTGGAAGTCAGTCACTAAGCCTAGCTCATATTGAAGGGCAAAGCAATTAGTCTCTACCTTTCGTTTTAAAAGAGCTGAATATTATACATTGATATATAATATTGTGTCAGTTTCAGGTGTACAGCAAAGTGATTTGGTTATACATATTTTTTTTTTTCAGATTATTTTCCATTCTAAGTTCTTACAGAATATTGAATATAAATCTTCACCTTTTATTTTAAAAGGAGGCATGTTGATGTGTAGGCATATTTTAAAATCACCACAAGGGCATTCCACCTTCATGACTGTTATAATTTAGTCCAATTTGACTTTTAACTTGCTCTTTACACTTACGTGTAAAAAAATATTCTCCTCATAAAGAAACACATCCAAGGCAGAATGGATCTGCCTCTATCTTGTGCTAGAATTATGGATAGAAAACAGCCATAATTTTGTTGTTTGCTTTGCTGTACCTGGGAAGCTAATTTTTAATGTATAAAAATGACAACTTCCTGTGCTTTTGTCTGTGTCTATTGGTGATATGTTTTCGGTTTTCCTCTTATTTTATTGAAGCCAGTCTCTGTGATACATTCGTCATCTTTGAGGTACATTCCTAGGTAAAATGCAGTTTGTAGACTCCAGGTCTGCACACCTGGATTCATATCCTAGACTTACCAGTTATGACTTTTGTGATCTTGGCTTAGTTTAAATAGCAATAGAGTGGCCAACCTCACTTATATTCTAAGATGTGTGTTAGGTTAGAAGTGTTTAAATGGAGATTAGACATCACTTTATGCCATCTGCTCTGTAGAGAACTAAAACTCAGTCTACAAAATCAGGTGTGCTAGAAATGTAACTTTGCATTTTATTACTTATTTTAACCTACTCCAAGCCTCCTTTTCCACTGGGTAATAGAAAATCTAGTCAATGCTCTTTTCATCTCCCTGAAGTGAGATGGACCTTTCCACAGAGCTGCCTGAGTTGTTTCCTCCTTACGTGGTAGTCGGCTTCCAGAGAGAGTGATTGGAAAGGGAGAGGGAGAGGAGAGGGAGAAAGAGACCTTTTATGCCCTAGATTTGAAAGTCAAACTCTGTCGCTTCTGTCATATTTATTTGTTAATATGTTAGTTTCATTTTGCTCGTTGGAAGTCAGTCACTAAGCCTAGCTCATATTGAAGGGCAAAGCAATTAGTCTCTACCTTTCGTTTTAAAAGAGCTGAATATTATACATTGATATATAATATTGTGTCAGTTTCAGGTGTACAGCAAAGTGATTTGGTTATACATATTTTTTTTTTTCAGATTATTTTCCATTCTAAGTTCTTACAGAATATTGAATATAAATCTTCACCTTTTATTTTAAAAGGAGGCATGTTGATGTGTAGGCATATTTTAAAATCACCACAAGGGCATTCCACCTTCATGACTGTTATAATTTAGTCCAATTTGACTTTTAACTTGCTCTTTACACTTACGTGTAAAAAAATATTCTCCTCATAAAGAAACACATCCAAGGCAGAATGGATCTGCCTCTATCTTGTGCTAGAATTATGGATAGAAAACAGCCATAATTTTGTTGTTTGCTTTGCTGTACCTGGGAAGCTAATTTTTAATGTATAAAAATGACAACTTCCTGTGCTTTTGTCTGTGTCTATTGGTGATATGTTTTCGGTTTTCCTCTTATTTTATTGAAGCCAGTCTCTGTGATACATTCGTCATCTTTGAGGTACATTCCTAGGTAAAATGCAGTTTGTAGACTCCAGGTCTGCACACCTGGATTCATATCCTAGACTTACCAGTTATGACTTTTGTGATCTTGGCTTAAGTTTCAATTTCTTCCTCTGTAAAATGAGGCTAATACTAGTGTCATATGGTTGACGATTAAGCAATTTCATCTAAATTGTTTATCACAGTACTTGATACATAAGTACTCTACAGATGTAGTTTTTTTTTTTTTTTTTGAAGATTTATTTATTTATTTTGGGCGGGGGTTGGGTTGGGGAGGGAGGGGAGTGGGCGGGCCACTTCTATTGGTCTTTCATTTCTCCATTTTCATCCGTCTTTGTTCTTTGGCTCCTGTGGGCCTCCCATCGCGGTGGCGTCTGTCGTTGCAGAGCGCCGGCTCTGGGCGCATACGCTCCAGAGCTCCGGCTTGGCAATTGGACAGATGTAGTTTTATTATGCTTTTTTTAAGTTGAAGTATAGTTGATTTACAATGTTGTGTTAGTTTCAGGTGTAGAGCAGAGAGTGATTCAGTTATACACATATGTGTGTGTATCCTTTTTCAGATTCTTTTACATTATAGGTTGTTACGAGATACTGAATATAGTTTCCTGTGCTATCAGTAGGTCCTTGTTGTTTTATCTGTTTTAGATATAGTAGTATAAAACGGTTATCCCAGACTTTTCATTTATCTCATCCCCATTCCTGTTATGTGTCTAATTGTCTCATAACACAAGTGGCATAATATTTGCCAAAACACACTGACATTGCTTTTTTTAAAAATTTGACTAATAATATGATACCACCACTCTCTTTCTTATGGATGTTACAATAGTTAAAAAAAGTGACCTCTTTTTATGAATTAAGCTTTAAGCCAATCAATTATCAAACACTTGGCTTTCAAGCACCTGATGTTCAAAGAATTTATCCATATTCCCATAGAGCCAGGCCAAGTGACTTAGTTGACTATACTATTCCCCTGTAAGGTCAGTTGGTTAATGACAGTGAAACACTTAATTGTGGTAGAGTCACAGATCAAACTTCCCAGCTCAGTTCAGTTTCCTGAGAATTTGCCTTTTGTTTTTGCTTCTCAGCCTTGTTCTCTATTAAGTGGGTTTCAGATGATTGTGTTATCAATCACTGTGGCAGCACTTGTACTTTATGTCCAATAATATGCTCAGTTTGACATAGTACTCTACAGATGTTTATCTTGGCTTAAGTTTCAATTTCTTCCTCTGTAAAATGAGGCTAATACTAGTGTCATATGGTTGGATTAAGCAATTTCATCTAAATTGTTTATCACAGTACTTGATACATAAGTACTCTACAGATGTAGTTTTTTTTTTTTTTTTTGAAGATTTATTTATTTATTTTGGGCGGGGGTCGGGTTGGGGAGGGAGTGGGCGGGCCACTTCTATTGGTCTTTCATTTCTCCATTTTCATCCGTCTTTGTTCTTTGGCTCCTGTGGGCCTCCCATCGCGGTGGCGTCTGTCGTTGCAGAGCGCCGGCTCTGGGCGCATACGCTCCAGAGCTCCGGCTTGGCAATTGGACAGATGTAGTTTTATTATGCTTTTTTTAAGTTGAAGTATAGTTGATTTACAATGTTGTGTTAGTTTCAGGTGTAGAGCAGAGAGTGATTCAGTTATACACATATGTGTGTGTATCCTTTTCAGATTCTTTTACATTATAGGTTGTTACGAGATACTGAATATAGTTTCCTGTGCTATCAGTAGGTCCTTGTTGTTTTATCTGTTTTAGATATAGTAGTATAAAACGGTTATCCCAGACTTTTCATTTATCTCATCCCCATTCCTGTTATGTGTCTAATTGTCTCATAACACAAGTGGCATAATATTTGCCAAAACACACTGACATTGCTTTTTTTAAAAATTTGACTAATAATATGATACCACCACTCTCTTTCTTATGGATGTTACAATAGTTAAAAAAAGTGACCTCTTTTTATGAATTAAGCTTTAAGCCAATCAATTATCAAACACTTGGCTTTCAAGCACCTGATGTTCAAAGAATTTATCCATATTCCCATAGAGCCAGGCCAAGTGACTTAGTTGACTATACTATTCCCCTGTAAGGTCAGTTGGTTAATGACAGTGAAACACTTAATTGTGGTAGAGTCACAGATCAAACTTCCCAGCTCAGTTCAGTTTCCTGAGAATTTGCCTTTTGTTTTTGCTTCTCAGCCTTGTTCTCTATTAAGTGGGTTTCAGATGATTGTGTTATCAATCACTGTGGCAGCACTTGTACTTTATGTCCAATAATATGCTCAGAAAATCATGTATTTTCCTTCATGATACAGTTCTGTAGCTGTTTTCATTTTATGTGATAAGCAAAGCAATATGCAAGTTTCTGTGCTGAGAAGTGGAATGTACCAAGACATGGAATTGATTCTCTTCTGTAAATTCAGGAATTATTCAAAGTTCTTGGACTTTATAAGACTATGATTCTTGGATTGAGTTTTGGGAGAAGTAAATAATTGAATTACCTGAATTCAAGTGTGTGGGCTAGTCTGTCTTATTATGAACATCACTATCTAATGATAAAATTGGAATATTCTGTTTTATGGGAAGTAATGAATCATCCAGCTGTCTGTGGAGGCAGGATATGATGGATGTGACAGTCTACACAAGATTCTGTCAGGTACTTTGGCTTCTGTTTGCCAGCCCAGTTTAGCACTTAAAACTATATACTTCTCTAGTATATAAATGGTATATTACTGCCCAAGACAGTCTGTGCAGCTTTTCCATGCCAGCTGTTTTTCCAGGGAAAGTAGTGGCAGGGAAGAAAACTTTATCTCTCTCTCTCTCTCTCTCTCTCTATATATATATATATATACATACATATAATTATAATTAATTTTATTTTACCTTTGGCTTTTACAGAGTTTTGTTCACAGATATGTTTAATCCCAGATTAGTCATATGTATATCTCTGACCCCTCCCTCCTCTGCCCCCCTCCCAGTCCCCTCCATCCCACCCCTCCAGGCCATTGTATAGCCCCCATGTAGGATCCCTTATTCCCACAGTGCAGTGACCATACTTATCTCTTTTACATATGATAGTATAGGTTTCCATGTTACTCTTTCCATGACTCGTACCCACTATTCACTCCCCACAGTGTTCATAAGTCTGTTCTGTGTGTCTGTTTTTCTATCACTTCATTGCGTGTGTTATCATTACCCTCTTACTAGATTCCATATATGTGTGTTAGTATACTGTACTTGTCCTTCTCTTTTTGACATACTTCACTTTGTATAATAGGTTCTAGATTCATCCAGCTTATTAGGACTGATTCTTCTGCATTTCTTTTTACAGCTGAGTACTCTACTGTATATGTGTACCAGAGTTATTTTATCCATTCACTTGTCGATGGACATCTAGGTTGCTTCCATGTTCTAGCTATTGTATAGAGAGCTGCAGCGAACGTTTCGGTACAGGTGTCTTTTTCAATTTTGATTTCATCAGGGTGTAAGCCTAATAGTGGGATTGCTGGGCCATATGGTACTTCTATTTTTAGTTTTTTAGGGAATCTCCATACTGTCTTCCATAGTGGCTGTATCAACTTTACATTCCCACCAACAATGCAAGAGTGTTCCCTTTTCTCTGCACCCTCTCCAGTACTTGTTGTCAGTAGATTTTTTGATGATGGCCATTCTGACGGATATGAGGTGATATCTCATTTTAGTTTTGATTTGCATTTCTCTAATAATAAGCAATTTTGAGCATCTTTTAATGTGTTTTTTGGCCATCTGTATGTGAGGGAAGAAGACTAGTTTTTTCCTTTGGTTGTTTGATAGGGATTCTTAACTCCTGATGTGCATCAGAATCATCCCTGGGTTTCAAAAAATCCATGTTCTGAGACTCCATCCTAGACTTAATAAGTTATTAATAGATAACTGAGATATAGGGAACATAGATATATAATTTAGAAAGTCTCCATTGTTCGTTTTATGTACTTTTAGATTTAACAGTAACCACATATGCAGAGGTTTTGTTGGTAAAAAAAAAAATTACAACTGGGGCTTCCCTGGTGGTCCAGTGGGTAAGGACACCGCCTTGCAGTGCAAGGGGTGCTGGTTCAATCCCTGGCCATAGCTCATTTTTGTATAGCCCCCATGTAGGATCCCTTATTCCCACAGTGCAGTGACCATACTTATCTCTTTTACATATGATAGTATAGGTTTCCATGTTACTCTTTCCATGACTCGTACCCACTATTCACTCCCCACAGTGTTCATAAGTCTGTTCTGTGTGTCTGTTTTTCTATCACTTCATTGCGTGTGTTATCATTACCCTCTTACTAGATTCCATATATGTGTGTTAGTATACTGTACTTGTCCTTCTCTTTTTGACATACTTCACTTTGTATAATAGGTTCTAGATTCATCCAGCTTATTAGGACTGATTCTTCTGCATTTCTTTTTACAGCTGAGTACTCTACTGTATATGTGTACCAGAGTTATTTTATCCATTCACTTGTCGATGGACATCTAGGTTGCTTCCATGTTCTAGCTATTGTATAGAGAGCTGCAGCGAACGTTTCGGTACAGGTGTCTTTTTCAATTTTGATTTCATCAGGGTGTAAGCCTAATAGTGGGATTGCTGGGCCATATGGTACTTCTATTTTTAGTTTTTTAGGGAATCTCCATACTGTCTTCCATAGTGGCTGTATCAACTTTACATTCCCACCAACAATGCAAGAGTGTTCCCTTTTCTCTGCACCCTCTCCAGTACTTGTTGTCAGTAGATTTTTTGATGATGGCCATTCTGACGGATATGAGGTGATATCTCATTTTAGTTTTGATTTGCATTTCTCTAATAATAAGCAATTTTGAGCATCTTTTAATGTGTTTTTTGGCCATCTGTATGTGAGGGAAGAAGACTAGTTTTTTCCTTTGGTTGTTTGATAGGGATTCTTAACTCCTGATGTGCATCAGAATCATCCCTGGGTTTCAAAAAATCCATGTTCTGAGACTCCATCCTAGACTTAATAAGTTATTAATAGATAACTGAGATATAGGGAACATAGATATATAATTTAGAAAGTCTCCATTGTTCGTTTTATGTACTTTTAGATTTAACAGTAACCACATATGCAGAGGTTTTGTTGGTAAAAAAAAAAATTACAACTGGGGCTTCCCTGGTGGTCCAGTGGGTAAGGACACCGCCTTGCAGTGCAAGGGGTGCTGGTTCAATCCCTGGCCTGGGAAGATCCCACGTGCCTCGGAGCTGCTGGACCAATATGTCCAATTACTGAGCCGGAGCTCTGGAGCGCATGCGCCCAGAGCCGGTGCCCTGTGACAACAGAGGCCACCGCGATGGGAGGCCCACACGGACCAAAGAACAAAGATGGATGAAAAACAGACAAATGAAAGACCAATAGAAGTGGCCCGCCTGCTCCCCTCCCTCCTCAACACCCCCCAAAATAAATAAATAAATAAATAAATCTTTTAAGAAATAATAAAAAATAACAACAGTCACTTTGCAGTTTTCTTTTTAATGGAAGCAAAGACAAGGAATGAATTAAGTATCCAATAAGTAGCAACAAGCTCTAACATGGGTAGGGATTCTCCACAGAACTTCAAAGCCTGGTTGAGGGAATTAGAGGTCATCACAGGGAACCTCTCTGTTCCTGTAGTTTGTATTAGAATAATTCTTTGGAAAAGCTTTACTCTTAAAATAAATCTACTATATCAATTCTGAGGTATATTTCATTTTAATTTTGGCAAACTGATTAATATTTCAATGATTTTCCCCTCATGTTTGATTTTATAGACTTTGTGATTCAAAATAATGTTGCAAATGCTTGCATTAAACTTTATGTTTAGAATCTATTAGTTTTTATACTCTTGCATAGATTATGTGGTAGTTTGAAGATTTAAAGTCTCAGAATGAATTCTCTGTGACATTAATCTTATTTTCAGTTGTGATTCTTGAGGGTACTGTGTTTTGCTCACAACTCTGAATCTGGTTATTTTATTTATGCATCCCTGGGTTTCAAAAATCCATGTTCTGAGACTCCGGTTTCACTCCTGAGGTGCATCAGAATCATCCCTGGGTTTCAAAAAATCCATGTTCTGAGACTCCATCCTAGACTTAATAAGTTATTAATAGATAACTGAGATATAGGGAACATAGATATATAATTTAGAAAGTCTCCATTGTTCGTTTTATGTACTTTTAGATTTAACAGTAACCACATATGCAGAGGTTTTGTTGGTAAAAAAAAAAATTACAACTGGGGCTTCCCTGGTGGTCCAGTGGGTAAGGACACCGCCTTGCAGTGCAAGGGGTGCTGGTTCAATCCCTGGCCTGGGAAGATCCCACGTGCCTCGGAGCTGCTGGACCAATATGTCCAATTACTGAGCCGGAGCTCTGGAGCGCATGCGCCCAGAGCCGGTGCCCTGTGACAACAGAGGCCACCGCGATGGGAGGCCCACACGGACCAAAGAACAAAGATGGATGAAAAACAGACAAATGAAAGACCAATAGAAGTGGCCCGCCTGCTCCCCTCCCTCCTCAACACCCCCCAAAATAAATAAATAAATAAATAAATCTTTTAAGAAATAATAAAAAATAACAACAGTCACTTTGCAGTTTTCTTTTTAATGGAAGCAAAGACAAGGAATGAATTAAGTATCCAATAAGTAGCAACAAGCTCTAACATGGGTAGGGATTCTCCACAGAACTTCAAAGCCTGGTTGAGGGAATTAGAGGTCATCACAGGGAACCTCTCTGTTCCTGTAGTTTGTATTAGAATAATTCTTTGGAAAAGCTTTACTCTTAAAATAAATCTACTATATCAATTCTGAGGTATATTTCATTTTAATTTTGGCAAACTGATTAATATTTCAATGATTTTCCCCTCATGTTTGATTTTATAGACTTTGTGATTCAAAATAATGTTGCAAATGCTTGCATTAAACTTTATGTTTAGAATCTATTAGTTTTTATACTCTTGCATAGATTATGTGGTAGTTTGAAGATTTAAAGTCTCAGAATGAATTCTCTGTGACATTAATCTTATTTTCAGTTGTGATTCTTGAGGGTAGTTACTGTGTTTTGCTCACAACTCTGAATCTGGTTATTTTTATTTAGCTCACTATTTTGTCTTACCTCCAGTGTCTTAGCAATGTCTAGCACATGTTTGGGTGTTAATATCTATTGAAAAATTAAATTCCCCAAATCTACCCAATTTTTACCCTGTTACTCTACTTCTTTATTCTTGTATAGCCCGTAAGTCATGTCCAACTCTTTGCATCCCCATAGATTCCAGTTGGCCAGGATTCCCTTTCCTTCACCATCTCCTGGAGTTTGCTCAAACTCATGTCCATTGAATTGGTAATGCTGTCCAATCATTTTATCATCTGTGGCTTTCTTCTTCTCCTTCTCTTAGTCTTTCCCAGCTTCAGGGTCTTTTCCAGTGACTCGGCTCTTAGCATCAGGTGACCAATGTATTGAAGCTTCAGCTTCAGCATCAGTCCTTCCAATGAATATTCAGGGTTAAACTCTTTTAAGTTTGACTGGTTTGATTTTCTTGCAGTTCAAGGGACTCTCAAGAGTCTTCTTTAGCATCATAATACAAAAGCATCTATTCTTTGGCACTCAGCCTTCTTTATGGTCCAACACTCACATCTGTACATGACTACTGGAAAAACTGTAGCTTAGAGTATATGGAACTTGGTCAGCAAAGTGATGTCTGTGCTTTTTAATACACTGTCTAAGTTTGTGATATCTTTCCTTTCAAGGAGAAGAGTGTCTTTTAACTTCATGGCTGCAGTCACTGTCTGCAGTGATTTCAGAGCCCGAGAAAATAAAATCTGTCACTGTTTTCACCCCGTTGCAGGGAATTAGTGATTCCCAGTTTGTATTAGAATAATTCTTTGGAAAAGCTTTACTCTTAAAATAAATCTACTATATCAATTCTGAGGTATATTTCATTTTAATTTTGGCAAACTGATTAATATTTCAATGATTTTCCCCTCATGTTTGATTTTATAGACTTTGTGATTCAAAATAATGTTGCAAATGCTTGCATTAAACTTTATGTTTAGAATCTATTAGTTTTTATACTCTTGCATAGATTATGTGGTAGTTTGAAGATTTAAAGTCTCAGAATGAATTCTCTGTGACATTAATCTTATTTTCAGTTGTGATTCTTGAGGGTAGTTACTGTGTTTTGCTCACAACTCTGAATCTGGTTATTTTTATTTAGCTCACTATTTTGTCTTACCTCCAGTGTCTTAGCAATGTCTAGCACATGTTTGGGTGTTAATATCTATTGAAAAATTAAATTCCCCAAATCTACCCAATTTTTACCCTGTTACTCTACTTCTTTATTCTTGTATAGCCCGTAAGTCATGTCCAACTCTTTGCATCCCCATAGATTCCAGTTGGCCAGGATTCCCTTTCCTTCACCATCTCCTGGAGTTTGCTCAAACTCATGTCCATTGAATTGGTAATGCTGTCCAATCATTTTATCATCTGTGGCTTTCTTCTTCTCCTTCTCTTAGTCTTTCCCAGCTTCAGGGTCTTTTCCAGTGACTCGGCTCTTAGCATCAGGTGACCAATGTATTGAAGCTTCAGCTTCAGCATCAGTCCTTCCAATGAATATTCAGGGTTAAACTCTTTTAAGTTTGACTGGTTTGATTTTCTTGCAGTTCAAGGGACTCTCAAGAGTCTTCTTTAGCATCATAATACAAAAGCATCTATTCTTTGGCACTCAGCCTTCTTTATGGTCCAACACTCACATCTGTACATGACTACTGGAAAAACTGTAGCTTAGAGTATATGGAACTTGGTCAGCAAAGTGATGTCTGTGCTTTTTAATACACTGTCTAAGTTTGTGATATCTTTCCTTTCAAGGAGAAGAGTGTCTTTTAACTTCATGGCTGCAGTCACTGTCTGCAGTGATTTCAGAGCCCGAGAAAATAAAATCTGTCACTGTTTTCACGTTTTCCCCGTCTGTTTGCCATGAAGGATGGAATTGGATGCCATGATCATAGTCTTTTGAATGTTGAGTTTTAAGCCAGCTTTTTAATCTCGTCTTTCACCCTCATCATGAGGTTTTTTAGTCCCTACTTCTGGCCTGATAGAAATGCATGACATGTTTTATTATGGTAGTTTTTTCTTTCTTTTAATACCTACTGTGACTGTCTAGTACTGTTTGGAGCCTAAAGAAACATACCCACTGAGAACTGAGTCCCTCACTCTGTTCCCTTTGCTATTTCACATGACAACACCTCTCAGAGAGGTAGTTTTAAGCATTGAAAACTTGATATATTCATTGGTTTATATTTATGAACTGCACAGATTCCTTAAAATTATCACAATCCTGTACCTTACAAAACAATGAGTTATTTTGCACCTAATGTTTCCTGGTACCAGAATGCGTATATGTTACTCTGGAAAAACATTTTGCCTTTTGTGAAAAAGAGAATTTTGGGTGAATTAAATGTGTGCAAGGTGAACTAAAGTGGCAATAAAAATTATTTTTGAAATGCTTGTCTTTAAAAAGCTGGTTTTTAACAGAAAATTGAACATTTATGTTCCTTAGCAGTTGACTATCTGTAGCTTTGTTATGATTTTTAAATGATTTCACATGTATTATCATGTTTAATATCTTTAACATTTAATATGTTTAATATCATTCAGTTTTCAAATAACCAGAGATAAACTTAAAACTTTACATTCAGAAGATTAAATAATGAAGAAATGTTGTGACTTGATTACAGCAGCACATAGTTTTAATAATTTCTATCACTTAATAAAAATTTTAATGCATCAGGATCTCTGCTGATTGCTTTATATATCATCTGATTTAATCTCACAACAACTCCTAACATTTGGTATTATGAATGGGGAAGTTGAGGCTGAGAGCAATTACCTTAGTAAGTGATTGAAGACCAACTATAAATGGGGCAATAAGTGTGTGATATGGGCCTCAAGTCCATTGGAGTTGAAAGTTCTTGTTCTTAACCACACTACCATGCTCTGGGGCTTGAATGCAACTTTCCTAGTAATAAATTAATTTCCCCATTATATTTAATACTGCATGAAGACGATGTAGATATCCTGACCTGGCCACATTTATAAATTGCAAATGTGTTTTAAACTAAGGGAAAACATTATAAAATTTAAACAATAATGTATTATATAATGAATTTTATTAATGATTTAAAATTATTATTATTTAACTTGATTGTTTTATTGCTCTCTAGTTTGCAAAACAATAGCTAAACTATTGTTCACAGTGAGATTTATTGTTTTATAAACTATAATACTCAGAGGACAGATATACAAATAGTAATTTTCCTCTATCCTGTGCATACCATTATTCACAGGTGTACTCTAAAGAAATCCTTTTGGATTATGATGATATAAGTGATACATTAGAAAATTCACAGAAAAGCAGAGCCATGGAAAGGCCAAATAGACTGGTTTTGAGAAAAATTCATCTTTTTTAAAAAACGGGTTCTTGCAGTCATTGCTTACCCGTAGCATGACTGGATTTGCAGTGCTTCTGTAAATGCGCTGTTTCTCTTTGTGCAATTTACTGGCCAGATGACTGTGTCATAAAACCCCCATCACCACCTCCACTCCTGGTACTAATTAGCACCCTGCTTGTCAGCTTCAGTCCAGTGGTGAGGACTTGAGTGGTTATAAATACTGTAATACTTTTTTACCTGTGAAAGTAGCTCCTCCAAAGACAAAGAAGAAAGCACAGCAGGCGAGAAGGCTGCATTATTGCCACCTGAGCCATTCTTTTCTCTGGACAATTTCAAGCTTCAACATCTGTTCTGAACACTGCATTTATTAAACTAAATAAAAAAACACATTCATCTGTAAATAATAGTCCTTCCAGGGGTACAGATGGGAGTTCCCTCTTTTTTTACAAAAAAAAAAAAAAAAGTAAAATGCGGTTGACAGAGTCTCATGTCTGTTTAATGTCAGGAAAAGCAGCCTGAGAAAAAAGGAAAGGAATGTATTAGGAAAGCTTTTTTCCCTCTTTGACCGTGGTGTGACTGTTGCTTAGGATATGCTTATGTGTATTCTCCTACAATTTTTAATTACTGGGTTTAATTGTTGACAGGTGGATAAGAGTTCTGTTACATGTTATGTTTAATTGTTTATCCTTTGCTCTTTGTTAGAAATTGAATGCATTAGTTTGCAAATGAGACTCAAGAGGTCTGTTGTAGTAATGTGTTCTTTTTCCTGCTAGAGGACAAAATAAACTCAGATTATGAAGTTCTAATTTTCGCAGGGTCAAAACTTTCCTCACAAATAGAAATCACATGACTGCTAGAGCGTATTTAGGTCACACACTTAACATTCTTTTTTTTTTATATATTTTATTTTGCTTTTTACTTTTACAGTGTTTTGTTTTTTATAGATATGTATAATCCCAGATTTGTCATATGTATATCCCTGGCTCCCATCCCTCCTCCACCCCTCTCTCCGTCTCCCAGCCCCATCCCATCCCTTCAGGCCATCTCACACACTTAACATTCTTAATGAAAGTAAAAAATGAGAAGAAAAGATAGCCAGTTTTAGATGGATATGATAGCCCATTCTGAAACCAATATATAGAGAGCATCAGTAAATATTCCAGCATTACTCTCTATATTTTCCCAGATAGATGTAGGCCTTCTTTCTCTTACCTTCCCTTCTTTTCTCCTGGCCTCCTAAAGACTTCATCTATATTCTGAATAGACTTTCTCTATTTTCTAGGCTCTCAAAGAGCACTTCCATGCCCTAGTCTCAAATGTCTGTAGGCTCTAACCTCTAGCAGGCTGTGGAGCTCAAAGCAGGTGGTTGACTTTTAGAAAAGGGACTGAAAAAGTGAAAAAGTCAAAGGGTTTCAGAGAAGTAAAAATAGACAGGTTATAGATGTATAGAGGAAGTCTCGCGGAAGATGTGATTCTAGTTTTTAAATGATCGTGAAGCACTGGAGGTAGTGGAAGGTAACAAATAGGAGCAAAAAGTCTAGGGGGTAAACTGGGGAAAAGTACTTATGGAAGATGAGAAATCATATATTTGGTGAACCCTGGAAGAAAGTATGCTTCTGCTCCAAGGAGGTTGGTGAAGCATTTAAAATGAGGGAAAGAATGTTCAGTTAGTACTCACTGGTCTTGGACCTACTTTAACACTCAGGGTGAGTATCACATGATCTGTAGATAAATTGTGTCTCATATGACTCATGTATGGTTATATATGTGTGACCCACTCATGACTACTGGCTCACCTGTCCATGTTTCTCTAAGAGACAAACGAGAGCTTGACTGGTGGTGTAATAGCATTTGTGGTGTGAAATGCAACAAAACTAATAAGTGGCATGAATTGCTACTTTGAATTTGACAATATCTTTTATATAGCCAGGCTGAGCAAGAAGTGCTGTATTTCATTTGCAAAGAACTTTTAACTCTGGGTTTTATGAAGCCAATGGAAAAGTTTAGTTTACCTGGAGAACACGTGTTTATATTAGTGATTTGGATTGCTCACCTATTGTAAAGCGGCTTTGGTTATTTTTTTTATAGGTATAAGGAAAAACTTAGATCGTCTAACTAGATTTTTCTCTGCCTAACCCCAACACTGATCATTAATTCACATTCTCATATAGTTCGTCTTGTTCAGTTTGAAATCACTCAAACTGTTTCCTTTGGTGTAGCTACCTCCATATCTTTGAAGAATGTCTTTATCTTGTATTTCATTTTAAGACACTATTTTTTGAATTTTTATTAGTAAAGGTAAGGATTTAGTTATATTTCACCTGTATTTTTGCATATTTTCATTCCTCCATGTTCCCCAAAAAACCCTTTTTATCTCGATGTAACATCTAAAGATATCTCTGAATAGATTTTAGGCTGAGTTCTGAGTCTTGTTAGAACCTCTAGCAGGCTGTGGAGCTCAAAGCAGGTGGTTGACTTTTAGAAAAGGGACTGAAAAAGTGAAAAAGTCAAAGGGTTTCAGAGAAGTAAAAATAGACAGGTTATAGATGTATAGAGGAAGTGTCGCGGAAGATGTGATTCTAGTTTTTAAATGATCGTGAAGCACTGGAGGTAGTGGAAGGTAACAAATAGGAGCAAAAAGTCTAGGGGGTAAACTGGGGAAAAGTACTTATGGAAGATGAGAAATCATATATTTGGTGAACCCTGGAAGAAAGTATGCTTCTGCTCCAAGGAGGTTGGTGAAGCATTTAAAATGAGGGAAATAATGTTCAGTTAGTACTCACTGGTCTTGGACCTACTTTAACACTCAGGGTGAGTATCACATGATCTGTAGATAAATTGTGTCTCATATGACTCATGTATGGTTATATATGTGTGACCCACTCATGACTACTGGCTCACCTGTCCATGTTTCTCTAAGAGACAAACGAGAGCTTGACTGGTGGTGTAATAGCATTTGTGGTGTGAAATGCAACAAAACTAATAAGTGGCATGAATTGCTACTTTGAATTTGACAATATCTTTTATATAGCCAGGCTGAGCAAGAAGTGCTGTATTTCATTTGCAAAGAACTTTTAACTCTGGGTTTTATGAAGCCAATGGAAAAGTTTAGTTTACCTGGAGAACACGTGTTTATATTAGTGATTTGGATTGCTCACCTATTGTAAAGCGGCTTTGGTTATTTTTTTTATAGGTATAAGGAAAAACTTAGATCGTCTAACTAGATTTTTCTCTGCCTAACCCCAACACTGATCATTAATTCACATTCTCATATAGTTCGTCTTGTTCAGTTTGAAATCACTCAAACTGTTTCCTTTGGTGTAGCTACCTCCATATCTTTGAAGAATGTCTTTATCTTGTATTTCATTTTAAGACACTATTTTTTGAATTTTTATTAGTAAAGGTAAGGATTTAGTTATATTTCACCTGTATTTTTGCATATTTTCATTCCTCCATGTTCCCCAAATGTTATAGTATAAATTTAGGTATTTTTCTCTCACTTTTTCCTTTACTCGATGTATTATTCGTAGATTATTAATGTGAACATTCTCACACTGGAGAATAAGGGGAAAAGTCTCAGAACATTTTCACATGCAGCTGCCCTTCTATATATAACTCTGATTTTGTGTTATTCACCTAACCTCAAACTTTTACCCTGGGTATATATGTTTTACTTGTTTTGATCTACTCTATTGAACAGCATTAAAGGACAGGGTGAGTTAGTTTGAGGACAGCTCAGACACAGCTAAGGAATCTAGCAAAAATTTTCTAGCATAGAGAAACATGTTGCTCAAGTGATAATTGCCAACAACTCAAGAGGAAAAAAGATAGTTTAGATCTTAAGCATCCTGGCATAAATAACACCCATTGTATACACAAATCAGTAATAACATGTTATTTTTGAAGTGAGATTTTATTTAAATAATGTCAGCAAGAATTTAACCCCTAGATTTCACTGAAAAGATTTTTTCATCCATTTTAATGCATAAGTATGTTTTATTTCTTAATTTACGGCTTTAAAAAGATTTTGTGGGTGTTAGAATAGCTTCCAATGTTTTAAGCTGTAATGGTTACTAAGTAGAATTGCACTGAGTATTTAAAAGGAAAAGAAAGAAATATACATATACCTTTAAAGTAGTAAACTGTTCAAAAAAATCATTCTTGTTGTTATTCCCAAATGTATATAATGCTTCATAAAATGCTGCCTAAAGTTATTGTTAATTTGGTTACCTTGGGGGGAAACTTGTGAGTAGTTAACACAAGGCATTTTCTGTTTTGTTCGCAAGATGCTTCTCTGTCATGACTATTCTTATTAAATAGCTGGTTTTTGTATGGGATGTGGATGTGAACTAGTGATACTTGAAAGACGAGAGCCTGTTCAAAGACATAAAAGGAAAAAAACTTTCAGGAATTGATGTTAAAACAGCCTCAAAACTCCTGATAGGGATGTTTTTCAAGCATTACTTTGAGCATCTTAGAATTCTGAGCCAGTATATCTGCACAGAAAACTAATCACTCTTAGTTTGGTTCTCCATGGCTTCATCTTCCATCTCCTTGGTTCAAGGGTACAAAATACTTCTTTGTTGATACAAATGGATTAACGTGAGTTATCTAGAGCAACTGTTCTGCTTAAGATAGTCCCAATATGGGAAGAGCTAGATTTCACCTTTTTCTTTTTTCAGAAGCTTTTGTATTTAGTAATGACTTTTTGTGCATGGATGGAATTCAGTTACTACTACAGACAAGGTTTAATGCACAGTGTTTGAAGCATAGTGGGGACCAAAACTGACACACAATTGCTCCATAGCTTGTTAAGAATACAGAGGATCTCTGCCCCTCCTCTGTGAGGATCACAGATGGGAAACAAGAATTGAAGAAATAAGGCTTATGTGTTGCCAGCATGTATGCTTGTGTACTGAAGCTCATGAATGGATTCATGGGAAAGCTTCTTAGATTCTCTCATAGCAATTGGTTAAGTTTCTAGTATTGGATTATTGAAAATTCAATGTTAGGGCTTCCCTGGTGGTCCAGTGGGTAAAGAGTCTGCCTCGCAATGCAAGGGGCACCGGTTCAATCCCTGGCCCAGGAAGATCCCATGTGCCATGGAGCTGCTGGACCAGTGTGTCCAGTTACAAGCCAGCACTCTGGAACGCATGCGCCCAGAGCGAGCCCTCTGCAGTGAGAGAGGCCACTGCCATGGGAGGCTCACACAGGCTGAAAAATAAAGATGGATGAAAATAAATAAATAAAAATGCAGTAAAAGAGGCCAAGGTTAAAAAAAAGAAAAAGAAAAAGTTGTCCTTTAAAAAAAATTTCAATGTTATTTTCTACTATTTCAAAAACTTTTTCAAAGAAGGAGAAGAGCAGATAGAGAACTACACACAGGTCAGCTGAAAGGACACTGACAGTTTGCAGGTGAGGAAGGATACAGGCTGACAAACCTCCGTGATCTCTGAGGGTAGCACTGCACAACCCAGAATAATGATGCCGTTGATGGTAACAATAAAAATTGTGGCAATGGTAAAGTAGTAATGGTGATAATGAAAATGGTAGTCATTGTAATGGCTTTAATTTCCCGAGTAGTTTCTATGAGCCAGGATATGCTTTATGTGAATTTTCATACCTTATCTTTCTGATAAATCTATGGAATATATACTCCTGTTTCCACCACTTTATACATGATATAACTGAGGCACAGAGGAGTTGTGTCATTTACATGAGGTCACACAGTTAAATGAGGTGGAAGTAAAATACATTCTCTACACTTATACTCTACTGAATAGTTTTCATTTGATGACTGAGTCATCAAGAAACTGTTGAAATGTGTTCAGTATTTTTGCTTAAGAAGATAGAGAATGCTGTAGCTTGATTAGAGGGCTATCAGATTTCTAGAAGAGTTTATTTTCTTCTATTTAAATGCAAATGTGTATGAAGGGTGACTCAGTGGTAAAGAACCTGCCTACCAGTGCATGAGATGCAGGTTTGATCCCTGGGTGGGGAAGATGTCCTGAAGAAGGAAATGGGAACGCACTCTAGTCTTCTTGCCTGGGAAATCCCATGGACAGAGGAGCCTGGTGAACTAGAGTCTTGGGGGCCACAAAAGAGTTGAACATTAGTGAGCAACCATCACTCACTCACTCAGTGATATTCCAAATAGTATGCAGAGTTTGAAAACAGGTATTTAAAGTTTGAAAGTTATTGAAATCTTGAAACAAAACACTTATGCGTGGGTACACAAATCCCACTGTCTCATGCTACTTATTTTATGACATTATTTATTGGTACTGGGGATGTTTATCATGTGCAGCCCTAATAAAAGACAGTATAGGAAATAATTAGAGGGACAGTTTTTTTTGAGGGGGAAGACATTTTAGGGGGAAGTATGTTGATGGTATATCAGAAAGTTCCTATTATTTTTGGTGAAGTTAGATCTGAGAATAGCATATTTATCTTGGATTTAGAACAGACATTGCAAGTTGAATTTAGAAAGAAAATGGATTATATCGTTATCATAAGCAACGATATATTTAGAGTTGTGGTCCTCAGTTTCTTTCAGTCTATGCTTATTTTTTTGTCTGTGTTCCTATTTATGATCGTGTAGTTCTTCTGATCCCCCAGGTCCCACTACACTCCTCCAACCTATCTTCTTAAATACTAACTTAGAATGTGACCCTGAAGACAGTGACTCAGTTTTTCTTTGGGGAATCACCTTCCCTTCTTTTAGTTTATGCAACTTAGCTGATTTGAATCTAACCTAGGGAGTCAGGGGTGGCTCATACAGATTTTTTATTCCTAGTTGCAGTTCAGAATTTGGTACACGAAGAAGGTAGATGAACATGATTCAATTCCAGAAAGCTTTGGCATGAATTAGAAGGGAGAAGCTCTTTTTATTTATTTGTTTTTATGGAATCACTTTCTGTAGGGATCATGCAAGACTAGAACTGTCAGTACTCAAAACTATAAAGAGGCCGTGCTTAACTTACAGCTGCCTCCAAGCGAAGCTGAGCCAAGAGAGGAGAATGATGAACTGATCATATCATTTGAGCCTCTGAATCCAGCCATGCCTGAATCTAATATTTATCCCCAAATTTTCAGTCGTAGAAAATTGTGAATTTGTGCCTCCCCCACTTTTTTTCTGAGCTTTCATGAATTTAGTGTCTTTCCGTTGCAACCGAAAACATCCCAGTACAGAAATGACTTGTGGGAAAATTCACATTCCACTGATTAATTGTTTATTTATTAGTCTGCCATATGTATATAAAATGCAATATAGTTTTCCTCCAACTTGTTGCCTCTCTTATCCACAAACTCTCCAGTACCATGAATACTGATTACGTATTCAGTAGTCATAATATAAATTATACTTGGGGTGCAATTACTTACCTCAGATTGGATACTAACAATCATGAACTCTTAAACCAGTGCAGTTAGCTTATTATCCTGTTCACCTGTAACCTCTTTATCGTTGAAGCTTTCACTGTTCTTTTGTGCTGAGTTTGTTTCTCCTCATAATTAATAGTGTAACTATGGCTTGAATATTTTGTCCCTTATCGTCTCTCTCTTTTCACAACTGAATTTCTGTTTTTGATGTGTTTTTATGTGTGTGTGTTTTACTTAAAGCTCCCTTTCCCATGTCTACTGTATCCCTCACTTTAAAAAGTGAGAAAAACGTCACAGCTGCACTTTTGCTGACCGTTTTCCTCCTTTTCCTTTATCCTCAACCAGTCTTAAAGCATCTATAAAGAAATATAGGAAGAGTTCTGTGGATTAGACATGTTTGAATTTCCTCATATGGTTTGTCAGCACATAGTAAGCATTCAATAAATGTTATTGAATTGCTATAAATGGATCTTATTAAAATAGCATTGTAGAGTTCTAAGAAAATTAATGCTGTGTCACAGCTGCCTGATTTATGCCTAGAAAGCAGATGAGGCAAAGAGAGAAGTGAGTTAATAATCTTACTCTCAACATATGGTTAGTTTTGATACCTGTTATTTACTCAGTTTGGAAGATAACAGACATGTTTCTTTCTAGTGAGGTTGGGTCTCCTTGCAGATCCTCTAAGAGCTAAACAGTGAGGCTCTAAATGTTATAAGCAATTGTTTATCTTCCATTACACGTTCCTGTATTATTTCATTCATTCTTTTAGCATTTACGTGACTCTGGGGAGATTATTAAGAAGAAAAGGCAGCTGTACCCTTACATTGTAATATTGCTACAAATCTGTATTTCAGATCCTCTCCCTTACTCATTGACCAGGTTCTGTCCTATAGAGACGTTTAATGGCCCAGCTTCTTATTTCCCTCAGTCACTACTCATTCTGCTTGCACTTCAGTCCTGGCTTAGGCTAGAATTTTCATCAATCACCTTTATACAGTGCTAATACCCTAGCCTACATTGTACCTTAAACCTGGAGCCAGTTCTGCTGTGTCTGGATCAACCCCTGGCCAATTAATCGTGTTTTATGCTCCCAAGCTATCAGATAGTTGTGTTGATTTGACTTGCTGTGACCTCTAATTTACTTTTAAACTCACTGTGAATACCAAGACTTTTATCCATGTATCAGTTTCCTAGCAAGAATGTTTATCAGTTTTTCTTGCTTCAGTCCTTTCATCTCATTTCACCAAACCCAAGTCTGTCAGGTAATATTACCGACAGTTTCACAAGAAGGATAGAGGGCATCACTTTGGTCACAACTTTGACCATCTCCCCTCTTAACTATTCACCTTTTTGCTATTCATCTTTCTTCCTTGCTTCCTTTCCTGTTTGAGGAAGACGTGTTCCATCTTCTTTTTAGGGCCAGTGACAGCCCATTTGCTCCTCAAAGGCCCTGCTCACTCTTGACCTATAGCAGCAGTTTGGCACCCAGAACCAATTTTGTGGAAGACAATTTTCCCATGGACTGGGGGTTGGGGGAATGGTTTAAGGATGATTCAAGCAAATTACATTTATTGTGCACTTTATTCCTGATCTACTATAGCTGCTGATCTGACAGGAGGTACTGGTCTCGGCCCAGAGACTGGGGACCCCTAAGGTATATCATCTTCAGTCTTTCCACTTCCAAACTTTTCTTCCCTACAACCACAAATGAACAAAGGTCTCACTTCCCTTTCACCACTGGCAACATTTTGGATTCAGAATTAACAACCGGTGTCTCTTCATAATTAGGTCCTCTATGCCCCTGTTTATGTAGCTTCACTATGTTGAGTCTACTGAAACCCTTGCTTGAATCCACTGACAGGGATCTGGTGCTCCCCTCAGCTAATTTGTTCACTTTGCTAAAGCAGTTCCCATGGTTAGAATTCCTTTTCATCACCTAACATTTCTGTGTCTGGGAAAAGATATCTGAAAGCTTCTGATAAAATGTCCAAGTGTCTGTGATGAACAGAAATACTAATTCACTCCTGCTTGCTTTGAAAGGTATCCTGTCTTTGAAGCGGAAAAGGTGATATTCATTAACTTCTAGATGAGATAGAACCTGCATATTGGTCTATGCTACTGAATATCTAAAGTGTGTCAGAACTGAGCCAGGCTGAGGCATTGCCTTAAAAAACAGACAGTGTCTGCTCAAACAGATCTCACAGCTAGCCTGTGCATTAGGGCATTAAGCCGAGCTTCTGCTTATATCTGAAAACTTTAGTTAGAATTTGGTTACTTTAAAAAAAAAATTAAAATAGCCCTACTCACAGAAGCTACGTAGTTGTTTTATTAGTATTCTTAAAATCATGGCAAGCTTTTTTTTTTTTTTTTATTAACAAGAATCAGTGCCTTGTGTCTCATCACGTGAAATTTAGTTATTTTCCAAGATGTATTGCCCCAATTCAATTCTAGAATGTGGAAGAATCTACATTAGTGAATTTATAATTACTTTATGACTTAGTAACATAATCAAAATCATGTACATTCCTATTTTCGATAAGAGAATCATGTATTCTGTAGGAAAACTATGTTAGATGCGTATTTACCCTATTGCCTGATGAAAATACAAACAAATGTAGGATCTTTCAAGTAAAGTTTGTCCAAATACCCAGTGATCCTGTTTCTATATCTCTAATAGATTATTGTTGGTTTCAGGTATTATGGTAGCTTAGATATGTCATATTACATGAGGGCATCATGTAAGAACAGCAACACTAATTGCATGTGCACCAGATGCTGGACATTTGTTGCAAATGCCAGGTCTTGTATACCACAGATTAAAATACATATGTACTGTCATTTATAAGTTTCCAATATGTGTATATTTTACAACCATCACTAAAATAAATACAGTGAACAAGGAGACAGGTTTAATTTTTCCCCTTGTAATTCAGCTGCACTTATCTTTAGGAAAAATTATTGGGAATTTATCTGGTGACAAATTGATGTAAAATGCTGTGTTTGATATGATCATATTTTATGCACACAAACTAACTGTTCTAAATTTTCTTGCATTCTTTACACAAGGGGATGAAAATACCACTTTTATGTATTATATATTTAAATATATGTGTGTATGAATTTTCTCTTATACCACTCTTTGTCAAAGCTAGTTTTAACTTTTTCAGGTAGTTATGTTTCTTAGCTGGGTTGGGTCTTCGTTGCGGCAGGTGGACTCTTTTGTCGTGGCATGTGTGGACTTCTCTCTAGCTGTGACACTTGGGATCAGTAGTTGAGGCACATGGCTTAGTTGCCCTGTGGCATGTGGCATCCTAGTTCCTTGACCAGGGATGAAACCTGTATTCTCTGCATTGGAAGGCAGATTCTTAACCCCTGGACCAACAGGGAAGTTCCTCCAGGTTAGCTTTAAGTGAACTATGCTTTCCCATAGAAGAGATTTTTTTTTTTTTTACATTAGTCTGTTTTATAACTCTGCTGAAACACTTTCCACAATAACTCAGAAATAAACGAAACTTGAAGAGTATATTATGGATTCTGAAGAATCTGACGTATGGGTTCTTCTTATTTCTCACTCTTCTGTGAGTGATGTGTGCCCATGTATAAGTCACAGAGCTTCACGACTAGGATTCTTTACCCCTCCTTAGTGAGAATATTTGTGGGAAGAATGAAGTCATATCTTCCACAGAAATCTTCCACTGGTGTTCATTTTAAGACGGTGAATAGTTGTCATTGTGGTTGGGCTGTGGCCTTTATTGCCTAAGGTATAGATGCTTAAGCCTTCTTAATCAGTCTGAGGTCCTCTAGAGTGTAAACTTGACTTCAAAGATAGTTTGACGCAGAAGTGAGGTAAAGCATTTTAAGTACTGCAGTAGTGACCCTTGCCTGGCTGTCTCTGCCTCACTAGAAATCTGATTGCCTGCTTTGAATATTACAGAAACGCTTTTAAAATTTTTTTAACTGAGAATCACTTTCCCTTGAAGTCCTTTGGACCACAAATCCTCTGGACTGAACCCTAATGTCATTTTTTGTGTGTTTGGGGATCTATTGAAGCATTTCCAGTGTGTCCGAAAAACCCCTAGAAGATAACATCTTAGATATTACTATATCTGCTAATGTGAATGTATGATTGAAAAGGCTGGTCCAGTCTTTGTGATATCTAAACATGTATGGAGGGTAGATTGGGAAATGGTTTTCAAAGAAGATTCTTTGTTCTTCCTTGTGCACTTAACCAATTCATAAGAATAGCGAACACTCACCACTCTGTTCACAGAACATGCCATCCCTGACCAGGGGCTGCTGACCACGGAGCCGTGACAGCCTGCTGACCTGCTCTCGTTGTCTGGTATGTTTGTAGAATTCTACTACCAGTTGGCTTATATGCTTACCATAGTGTATTCCCAAACTAGTTGTGTCAATTATTATTATAATTATGTAATTTACTTGATAACTTTTTTTAGTGTGAAAAGAGATTCTTAACCCCTGGACCAACAGGGAAGTTCCTCCAGGTTAGCTTTAAGTGAACTATGCTTTCCCATAGAAGAGATTTTTTTTTTTTTTACATTAGTCTGTTTTATAACTCTGCTGAAACACTTTCCACAATAACTCAGAAATAAACGAAACTTGAAGAGTATATTATGGATTCTGAAGAATCTGACGTATGGGTTCTTCTTATTTCTCACTCTTCTGTGAGTGATGTGTGCCCATGTATAAGTCACAGAGCTTCACGACTAGGATTCTTTACCCCTCCTTAGTGAGAATATTTGTGGGAAGAATGAAGTCATATCTTCCACAGAAATCTTCCACTGGTGTTCATTTTAAGACGGTGAATAGTTGTCATTGTGGTTGGGCTGTGGCCTTTATTGCCTAAGGTATAGATGCTTAAGCCTTCTTAATCAGTCTGAGGTCCTCTAGAGTGTAAACTTGACTTCAAAGATAGTTTGACGCAGAAGTGAGGTAAAGCATTTTAAGTACTGCAGTAGTGACCCTTGCCTGGCTGTCTCTGCCTCACTAGAAATCTGATTGCCTGCTTTGAATATTACAGAAACGCTTTTAAAATTTTTTTAACTGAGAATCACTTTCCCTTGAAGTCCTTTGGACCACAAATCCTCTGGACTGAACCCTAATGTCATTTTTTGTGTGTTTGGGGATCTATTGAAGCATTTCCAGTGTGTCCGAAAAACCCCTAGAAGATAACATCTTAGATATTACTATATCTGCTAATGTGAATGTATGATTGAAAAGGCTGGTCCAGTCTTTGTGATATCTAAACATGTATGGAGGGTAGATTGGGAAATGGTTTTCAAAGAAGATTCTTTGTTCTTCCTTGTGCACTTAACCAATTCATAAGAATAGCGAACACTCACCACTCTGTTCACAGAACATGCCATCCCTGACCAGGGGCTGCTGACCACGGAGCCGTGACAGCCTGCTGACCTGCTCTCGTTGTCTGGTATGTTTGTAGAATTCTACTACCAGTTGGCTTATATGCTTACCATAGTGTATTCCCAAACTAGTTGTGTCAATTATTATTATAATTATGTAATTTACTTGATAATCTATTAATTAATGTAGTGTGAGTGTGAAAAGAGATGCTTCCATAATAGCTAATTAAAATGCTCTGGAATGGCTTGATAGAGGTAAATTGCTAAAAAATACTGTTTTTGCTGTCAAATTAGGTGCGAACAAGCCAAATATAAACAGTTGGAGTAAAGTTATTAACATGTAGACTTTTCTGATAGCATTTAAAAACTCTTATTTGAGAGATACTAAGAAATTACAGATTATGATTTGTATGTTTGACTAGTGAAAGAAAGAAGATGGGGAATTAGAATCAGACCCATTCTTTAAGAAAAGTCTTTGTCCTACATCTGAAGTATTATATAATTATTGTGTTTTGTATCACATAGAGTGAAATATTTAAGCTTTAAAGTGGGTTTCCCTTGTTTTCCTACTTTTCAGGTATCTGGCCAATCACTTATACCTAACATAAGACCCTGTCTACTGTAACTACTTTGGTCCAAGTAACTGTCTTTTGCTGTTTAGTTAACCTTGGAATCCCCAAATCCCCAGAGTCGGAAGTAGATGTTTTGCTTGATCAAGTTGGATTTCCTTAGTGGACTATATCCTTCTGAGTGGGACTTCTACTACTTCCCAGCATACACCCCCACCTTTTCTCCATGCAGCTGAAGCTACAGCCACATCTGACTTCTGTTTAACCAATCATGTCCTAGACTTTCTGCCTCTGTACTGTCTGTTTGGGATTCAGTCAGACTGTCCACCCAGCTGATCTGTCTGCTTTGTCCGCTAGCAAAGCCCTTTTCAAATATTCCAGCTAAGATATTAACCTCCTCTGTGCAATCATCCCTGCAGAGAACTTCCTTAGTTTTACTCCTCTAAGAGTAAATACTTTGTTTTAGCACTCACATTGCAAGATGATTTTTATGCAGCAGTTGTCTCAGCCAGTGTCTAAGCTCCGTAAAGGGGAAAGAAACCACGTATTGATTGTTTCTGTATCCCCAAATCCTAGTAAATACTAGGTATTTGGTAATGTGTGTAGAATGAAGTAACAAAGAGATCGAATTTGTATCTATGTAGTATTTGGCTTATATGCTTACCATAGTGTATTCCCAAACTAGTTGTGTCAATTATTATTATAATTATGTAATTTACTTGATAATCTATTAATTAATGTAGTGTGAGTGTGAAAAGAGATGCTTCCATAATAGCTAATTAAAATGCTCTGGAATGGCTTGATAGAGGTAAATTGCTAAAAAATACTGTTTTTGCTGTCAAATTAGGTGCGAACAAGCCAAATATAAACAGTTGGAGTAAAGTTATTAACATGTAGACTTTTCTGATAGCATTTAAAAACTCTTATTTGAGAGATACTAAGAAATTACAGATTATGATTTGTATGTTTGACTAGTGAAAGAAAGAAGATGGGGAATTAGAATCAGACCCATTCTTTAAGAAAAGTCTTTGTCCTACATCTGAAGTATTATATAATTATTGTGTTTTGTATCACATAGAGTGAAATATTTAAGCTTTAAAGTGGGTTTCCCTTGTTTTCCTACTTTTTCAGGTATCTGGCCAATCACTTATACCTAACATAAGACCCTGTCTACTGTAACTACTTTGGTCCAAGTAACTGTCTTTTGCTGTTTAGTTAACCTTGGAATCCCCAAATCCCCAGAGTCGGAAGTAGATGTTTTGCTTGATCAAGTTGGATTTCCTTAGTGGACTATATCCTTCTGAGTGGGACTTCTACTACTTCCCAGCATACACCCCCACCTTTTCTCCATGCAGCTGAAGCTACAGCCACATCTGACTTCTGTTTAACCAATCATGTCCTAGACTTTCTGCCTCTGTACTGTCTGTTTGGGATTCAGTCAGACTGTCCACCCAGCTGATCTGTCTGCTTTGTCCGCTAGCAAAGCCCTTTTCAAATATTCCAGCTAAGATATTAACCTCCTCTGTGCAATCATCCCTGCAGAGAACTTCCTTAGTTTTACTCCTCTAAGAGTAAATACTTTGTTTTAGCACTCACATTGCAAGATGATTTTTATGCAGCAGTTGTCTCAGCCAGTGTCTAAGCTCCGTAAAGGGGAAAGAAACCACGTATTGATTGTTTCTGTATCCCCAAATCCTAGTAAATACTAGGTATTTGGTAATGTGTGTAGAATGAAGTAACAAAGAGATCGAATTTGTATCAAACTGAACTAACAACTAGAATCTTCAGAGAATAAGGCCACCCTCAGAGCTAGTGAACTCCTTGGTCTTTCTGCCTGAAATTACCTTTTCTCTTTTTTCCTTTTACTATAGGATTTATTGTTTCAACTTCTTTACCTCTCATTTATCTCAAACCTGCTGTATTTCAATTTAGGTCATTACAAATTTATGGGAGATTTTTAAGAAAATAGTAAACAACTACTGGCATGGAGTTCCAGAAGGAATTAAACCATCAGATGGTGGGCTTGACCAGATTAAATTTAAGGGTCCCTCTTGCCCTGATATTCTGTGAGTTATCTTTCAGCAGGTATTAGTTCCCTCACAAATTATGGTGCTCTTCACATTCCACCATATGGGCTGTCATCTCTTCTGCTCGGTAACCATGACTCTCATACACGGCCTCTCTTTCATCATCTCATTAATGATAAACAAGAGCAAGTGAGTGAAGGGTCCACTTACCATTCTACCTATCTTTTAAGTGGAATTGGCTCTGCAGAATTGAAAGTTGAATGGGCTGATGGCTGGACTTGCCTGTGTATTTGCACATAGTACTCTCTGTTGTCTGAGGTTAGTAGAATGATAAGATTGTGTGTTTGTGTGTGTGCATGCACATGTGCACTTCCTCTTTAAAGAAGCTTTACTTCTCTGTGTATAAGGGAAGCAGCAGGAAGAAAGTAGAGAGAGATTCAAACACTGGATCACACCCTACTGTCCTGATGTATTCATCCTAATATATGCAGATGGACTGGAGTGAAGCTGGTCCAATGCATCTCTCCCAGTTATCCATGAGCACAAAAGCTGGCAGCAACAGATTTGACATAGGGTGAACAGTTCTCTGGGCTTCCCAGGTGGTGCAGTGGTCAAGAATCTGCCTGCCACTGCAGGAGAAACAGGTTCGATTCTTAGGTTGGGAAGATCCCTTGGAGAAGAGAATGTCAACCCATTTCAGTACTCTTCCCTGCTGCATTCCATGGACAGAGAAACCTGATGGGCACCATGGGGTGGCAAAGAGCTGGACATGACTGAGCACACACACACACACACACACACACACATACACACACAGCATTTCTCTTGGACTAGGTAGGAATGGAAATTGTAGAACATTAAAAACTCAAAAATTTTTAAGTTAGTCCCTCATTCATATTAGACTCTTTGTGACCCCATGAACTGTAGCCTGCCAAGCTCCTCTGTGTGTGGAATTCTCCAGCCAAGAATACTGGAATAGGTAGCCATTCTCTAATCCATAGGATCTTCCCAATCCAGGGATCAAACTTGGGTCTTCCATACTGTTTGCAGATTCTTTACCATGTGGGTAACCAGGGAAGCCCTAAGAATTCAAGATGAATGTCAATGCCTGTCTCAAACTCAGATTTCCTTACTAGCAAAGAGTAGCAGCTTTTTTTTTTTTTTGATGGTTAATTTATAAAGACAACTGAGATCACAGAAATTACGTAGGTCCCAGTATTTGTAACAGCCAGCACTCTGTGTCATGATGCCCTGTAGAGAATTCCACTAGTTCTGATCAGTGGGTGATCATTTCATTTCTTTGCCAATTATTTCCTAAGGACATACCATATAAATATGTTTTACCAGAAATAGTTAAAAACTATGAATTCTTATTTTTTGTGTGACTATAGCTGGTTAGTTTATTTCTTTAAAGGTATTTTAATTAAATTGAAATGATTTGGTTTAAAATTCTAGGGCATGTTAACTACAAATTGACACTTAACAATTACATTGCCAGTGACTGAACAACAAGGCCATTTGCCATCTGCCTCTGTGGACGTTGACCGCTGTGCTACTGGGAGCTGCTGACTCTCAACAACTCCTGAGGGAGTTTAGAGTGGAGTGAGGTACTCTGTGTTCCAGGAAATCTGGTGGGACATGTCTTTAGACAGGTCTATGTTCTTAGGATCTCTCTCAATCCTTGCATTTCCTCATACCTAGAAATGTACTAAATCCCTTTCGTGGTGCCATCAGATCCTTGTGACTAACCAAAACCTCTATGTGAAATGAGTGTCTAATGATACTGAACCCCCCTTCATCAAAACCTTAAATACTGATTTTCCTCCTGCTGCCTTTTTGCAGCAGTCTCTCAGAGCTCTCTGAGGTGCTGCCTCCTGGGCTGCGGTCTACATTTTGCCCCAAACAAAAGTTTGCTCACAACTCTCAAGTTGTTCATCTTTTTTTAGTTAACAGGCAAAAGTGGGAATTAAGCTGTGTGACTTTTACAGAAACAAAGTTACTAAACTGGTTTATGCTGGGCTCTGAAATTTTACCCTTAGTAGCACTGTTACCCAAATCTTAGCACCCTGTCCACTGATGCCAATTAGAGATACTGAGCTAGAGCTTGGAGGAAATATAAAGATGACTTTATGTCTCTGCCAGTCATGGAGGGAAGATATAGCCGATTAGTGCCTCCAGAGCTGTGCCTTTCCACAGGGAAATGGAGGCTCTTCTGGGTGAGGCTCACAGTCTGGGGTATCTGATAAGGAACAAAACAGTGAGAGTTTTGCATTCTTCTCCTTCTTGCATTATTTCAAAACAGGTAGAGCTGGTGTCATGTAGAGCTGGTGGGTTGGTTTGTTTCTGATTTATCAATCTGTGACTTCCGTTCTGAAATGTAAAAAGCTACAAGGATTGTCCTTTGGTAGTTCCTTTGGGAAGGGCATGAAGGAAATGTAAGCACCAGATACAGGATGTAATTTGCATAAAGTTAAGGGTAAGAGGTGCAGGGTGTAATTTACATAGTATTAGGGAGTAATATAGGTCAACTGTGAATCACAAATCTACTTATAGACTCTATAGATTAGTAACAGTTAAAATTAGTGATTAATTTTTTTAGGCCTGTTTGTTTCTTCTCTAGCCTGTTCATTGCTCTCTTTATTCTTAGGAGAGGAAAAAACTTAATTTCTCTTTTCCTGCAATAGGGTTACAAATTGACACTTAACAATTACATTGCCAGTGACTGAACACCACGGCCATTTGCCATCTGCCTCTGTGGACGTTGACCGCTGTGCTACTGGGAGCTGCTGACTCTCAACAACTCCTGAGGGAGTTTAGAGTGGAGTGAGGTACTCTGTGTTCCAGGAAATCTGGTGGGACATGTCTTTAGACAGGTCTATGTTCTTAGGATCTCTCTCAATCCTTGCATTTCCTCATACCTAGAAATGTACTAAATCCCTTTCGTGGTGCCATCAGATCCTTGTGACTAACCAAAACCTCTATGTGAAATGAGTGTCTAATGATACTGAACCCCCCTTCATCAAAACCTTAAATACTGATTTTCCTCCTGCTGCCTTTTTGCAGCAGTCTCTCAGAGCTCTCTGAGGTGCTGCCTCCTGGGCTGCGGTCTACATTTTGCCCCAAACAAAAGTTTGCTCACAACTCTCAAGTTGTTCATCTTTTTTTAGTTAACAGGCAAAAGTGGGAATTAAGCTGTGTGACTTTTACAGAAACAAAGTTACTAAACTGGTTTATGCTGGGCTCTGAAATTTTACCCTTAGTAGCACTGTTACCCAAATCTTAGCACCCTGTCCACTGATGCCAATTAGAGATACTGAGCTAGAGCTTGGAGGAAATATAAAGATGACTTTATGTCTCTGCCAGTCATGGAGGGAAGATATAGCCGATTAGTGCCTCCAGAGCTGTGCCTTTCCACAGGGAAATGGAGGGCTCTTCTGGGTGAGGCTCACAGTCTGGGGTATCTGATAAGGAACAAAACAGTGAGAGTTTTGCATTCTTCTCCTTCTTGCATTATTTCAAAACAGGTAGAGCTGGTGTCATGTAGAGCTGGTGGGTTGGTTTGTTTCTGATTTATCAATCTGTGACTTCCGTTCTGAAATGTAAAAAGCTACAAGGATTGTCCTTTGGTAGTTCCTTTGGGAAGGGCATGAAGGAAATGTAAGCACCAGATACAGGATGTAATTTGCATAAAGTTAAGGGGTAAGAGGTGCAGGGTGTAATTTACATAGTATTAGGGAGTAATATAGGTCAACTGTGAATCACAAATCTACTTATAGACTCTATAGATTAGTAACAGTTAAAATTAGTGATTAATTTTTTTAGGCCTGTTTGTTTCTTCTCTAGCCTGTTCATTGCTCTCTTTATTCTTAGGAGAGGAAAAAACTTAATTTCTATTTTGCTGCAACAGGGTTACAAAATAAGCATTTTGAAGTAGTGTCCTGGAAGCCTGTTTAAGGCTGTCATCACAGATTGTGTGTGAGTGTGTGAAGGAGGGGAGGTATAAAAAGAAACAAAATGTACTAGATGAACCAACTATCATGTGAAACAGGATCACTTTCAAAACTTAATGAAAAACTCAATTGAGGATGTGTGGGCTAGAGGCACAGTTATATCTTTTAACCCTGTAAAATTATATTTCATTTCAAGTTCTTGTCTAACAAGCCTGTATATATCAGACAGTTAAAACGAAAACTGATACCAGCACAGCTGTTGGATGAAGGTATGTAACCATCCTTCTCATTAGGTTTAGCTCTTAGCAGTGTCTGTAACCTGCAGTTAACTGTAAGTGATTCAGTGTCCTTGAGTTAGAGACTGAAACACTCTGGTAGATAAACTTAATTAATTGACAGTTCAGTGCACCAGTGAGTCACATGGAAGATAGAAATTAATATATATTCATAATGAAATTACCCTTTTGGCTCATTGACGTCAGGGAGCAAAATAATTCTGGGATCAAGAGGAATTCAGGTTAGAGCTGAGGGAATTTGCCAGTTACACAGTTACCTTTAGCCTGGAGGGGCCAGTGTCTTGCCCTAGGCAATGCTATTATGCTCAAGTATTCCAGAGCCCTAAACAATTCTCTCAGTTCTCTTCCCAAATTGTATACATAGATGATAATCTAGGGAAACTGGGGAGCCCCAGAGGCCCTATTATTAATATCTGGCATACAGTAGTTCATTCAGAAAGTAATGACTTTGGTTCCTTGGACCCTCAGCAAGAAACTAAAACAAATGTGACTACACTTTATAGTAAGTGACAAATCTCTCCTTGCTCCCTTTTGGTATTCACGTGATATCATTAATCAGTGCCGAACTCCTGATAATAAATCTTAATGTTCCCAAAAATGCAAAAATACATTATTCCTCTGTTTTCCAGTATTCTGTATGCAACACTGTGTTAAAATCAACCAGAAGGCTTTAGGAAAAACATTTAGTATTAACTCAGATATTCAGCAATTTCGCTTTTGACACCATCATGGTTACCTTGGGATCTCATTAAAAAATGTGAAGGTTGCTTTGTCATTTGTCTGTTGTCCCTGAAAGAAAATAAAATTCCTTCTTCTTGATTTTGAACCGGTAATCTAGGAATATTTGCCTTTTCAATCTATGTGTTATAAATGTACATATTTTCCTGTTCTAGTATCTATTGCAGGTGATGACATTAAAAGGGAGAAAAAATTATATCCATTTGATCCACTTCCTAATGGAAACATTATCCATCTGTTCTTAATAAAGTGTAATCAGCTCTGCTTATTTTTGATTTTTTTTTCCTAAAAGAAACCGACAAATACAAAATAAAAGGATACATTCAGGATTTGATAAAAATAGCTTCCTCATCATGAATCTCTACTAGATCAAATTTATACCATGTCACAGATCACTTCATGAAAGCAGTATCAACAGATTAAAATAATACTCGCACAATCTGTAATCAGAGCAGAAACAGTTGGCATTGAATGTTTGACATTCATGTTTTCCAAGTTTATTTTGAAAAGCTAATAGTAACGTCTACTTGTTAAAAAAAGTTAAACAGGTTTATAGAATAAAATTTAGAATGAGTTTTAGCCTGTACCACACCTAGATCGTCTTCTTTTTTTTTTAACTTTTATTTTACTTTTAACTGTTACAGAGTTTTGTTGTGTACAGATATGTATGTTCCCAGATTAGTCATATGTATATCTCCCCCATCCCACCCCTCCAGGCCGTCACACAGCACCCCTGCAGGATCCTCTTTTCTCACAGAGCAATGACTATAGCTATTTTCTTCACATATGATGGTACAGGTTTTCATGCTACTTCCTTTATGCCTCCCACCCATGGGTCATTCGTCACATTGTCCATATGTCTATTGTCCATGTCTGTTTTTCCCCAGATCTTCTTTTAATGATAAACTACATTCAATTCTTTCAGCTTGTTTTATTCTCTTTTTTTTTTTTGGTGGGTGGGGTGGGTTGGCGAGGGAGGTGGGCAGGCGGGCCACTTCTATTGGTCTTTCATTTATCTATTTTCATCCATCTTTGTTCTTTGGCCCACATGGGCCTCCCATCGCAGTGGCCTCTGTTGTCGCAGAGCACCAGCTCTGGGTACATGCGCTCCAGAGCTCCGGCTCGGTAATTGGACACATGGGTCCAGCCGCTCCGCGGCACTTGGGATCTTCCCAGGCCAGGGATGGAACCACACCCCTTGCACTGCAAGGCGGTGTCCTTACCCACTGGACCACCAGGGAAGCCCTCAGCTTGTTTTATTCTTAATAGTCACCTCATATTTCTAAATTGAGTGGGTTTATACATACATGTTTTCTTTCTTTTAATCTTGTCCCTACAATATCATGATATTTGATTTAACTAATACTCAGTCTTAGCATTAATGATTCCATAAATACTGTTAACTGATATGTCAAGTAAGACTCTCTACTTGTACATAGTGCTCACCTTTCCATCAATATAGAAATTTTTTGGTTTTTCTAGAGTTGAAAATTTTCTCACTTTGAAACATGTCTTTCTAATTATCACTATTTCCTTATAGACACTTCCATGCAACTTTGAAACACCTCTGGGTGCTTTTTTCTACCTGGTAAAACATATCAGATAATCTTATCAGTTGTTTTATTTCTCTTTTTTTAAACCAGGAAACACCTTACTTGTAGCCCTCCCAGATCCCCTTGTATGCATGAGGTAACCCGTGCAGCATGCCTCTAGGTGTGCATTTACACAGACTGGGATGTAAATGGTATCCCCTACCCACCACAACCAAACCAGACAGTGCATAACTCTGTTCTCTCATGTACTTTATTATTGTTCCAAATTACAGTAGTTGTTCTTTAGGTCAGAAGCACAACTTGTCCTGGGTCTTCTCATTCACCTTTATTGTGAATATTCCCTGCATCTATCTGGAGGTTTCCTGTTTCCTGAATTTTTAACTTTTCTCACTTGTGGTTATCTGCCTCATTATAGTGAACATCTTAGGAAAGCATGTAAAGAATTTAAAGCTTGCAGGTTTAACAGTACTTTCATTCTACTTTCAGACTTGCTTGTTAGTTTGATTATAAAATTATAATTTGAAATGTTTTCTTTAGATTTTTATGGCATTTCTCCCTGTTGTTGCTGAAAATTGCTGTGCTATATTATATATTTTGCCCTTTGTGTATAGTCTTTTAATCTTTTCTGTACAAGTTTTTTATACCGAATTTTTTAGAACTTTATGATAAAGGCCTTAGTATGGACTGTTTTCAACTCACTGTGCTTACTATTCAGTATTCCCTTTCAGTGTGGTAACTAGCCCCACTTGTTGGAAATATTATTTCTTATTTTTTCTTTTTTTTAACTTTAGAACATTCTTTAGGTAAATATTTCACTTATTGCTCTGATCTTCTAATTTTAGTATCCTTTCTTCCTATTTTCCTACTCCCTTTTTTTCATTTTTTAAAAAATTTTCTTCCTGCAAAATAAAGTATTAAAACTTACATTTCAGTTATTCTAACATTTCTATGTTCTTTTCCTATTCTGTACATCCCATTTGAAAATCTATACCTTTTTTTCATTTTGAGGATAAAATAACCCCTTTTCTATTTCAGATAATTTTTTCTCTCTGTTTTTCCAGATTTTTTTAATCTGTCTCTTTTTCATGCGGAAGGCTTTTCTTCAAATCTCTTTTGGTTCTTGTCAATCATTCAAGATAAGAAGTGTAGACTAAAGACTGATGGAGAACTTTATGGTGTGTATGTGTGTGTAGTAGGTTTTACTTATACAAAGTAAGTCTGATAGAGATCCAGAAGATTCATTCTGGGACCTCTGAATGTCTTGTTGGCTTTTTCTCTGATCTTTTTCCCAGAGGTTAATTTATTACTGTTAGAGTATATAATTTCTGGCAATGTTGTAGAAGGTCAAGCTAAATTACAGTAGTTGTTCTTTAGGTCAGAAGCACAACTTGTCCTGGGTCTTCTCATTCACCTTTATTGTGAATATTCCCTGCATCTATCTGGAGGTTTCCTGTTTCCTGAATTTTTAACTTTTCTCACTTGTGGTTATCTGCCTCATTATAGTGAACATCTTAGGAAAGCATGTAAAGAATTTAAAGCTTGCAGGTTTAACAGTACTTTCATTCTACTTTCAGACTTGCTTGTTAGTTTGATTATAAAATTATAATTTGAAATGTTTTCTTTAGATTTTTATGGCATTTCTCCCTGTTGTTGCTGAAAATTGCTGTGCTATATTATATATTTTGCCCTTTGTGTATAGTCTTTTAATCTTTTCTGTACAAGTTTTTTATACCGAATTTTTTAGAACTTTATGATAAAGGCCTTAGTATGGACTGTTTTCAACTCACTGTGCTTACTATTCAGTATTCCCTTTCAGTGTGGTAACTAACCCCCACTTGTTGGAAATATTATTTCTTATTTTTTCTTTTTTTTAACTTTAGAACATTCTTTAGGTAAATATTTCACTTATTGCTCTGATCTTCTAATTTTAGTATCCTTTCTTCCTATTTTCCTACTCCCTTTTTTTCATTTTTTAAAAAATTTTCTTCCTGCAAAATAAAGTATTAAAACTTACATTTCAGTTATTCTAACATTTCTATGTTCTTTTCCTATTCTGTACATCCCATTTGAAAATCTATACCTTTTTTTCATTTTGAGGATAAAATAACCCCTTTTCTATTTCAGATAATTTTTTCTCTCTGTTTTTCCAGATTTTTTTAATCTGTCTCTTTTTCATGCGGAAGGCTTTTCTTCAAATCTCTTTTGGTTCTTGTCAATCATTCAAGATAAGAAGTGTAGACTAAAGACTGATGGAGAACTTTATGGTGTGTATGTGTGTGTAGTAGGTTTTACTTATACAAAGTAAGTCTGATAGAGATCCAGAAGATTCATTCTGGGACCTCTGAATGTCTTGTTGGCTTTTTCTCTGATCTTTTTCCCAGAGGTTAATTTATTCTACTGTTAGAGTATATAATTTCTGGCATAATGAGAATTTAGGTGGGAGAAAAGGCTCGAAGCTCATTGGTCAGTACATAGAATTTATCTTTATTATCTTCAACCCTGCCTCCTCATGTTTTTATTCTCTCTACTAATTTCTTTAAAGACTAAACCCAAAGGGAGTTGTTTCTCCAAAGGGAGTTGTTGTGTAGTTGTCTGTAGTAGGGGGGTCTGGGCCTGAGGAGGTTTGTCTGAGGGGAGCTTTGTTCTGAGGGGAGCGTTGTTCTGATATATACTTCTGTTTTTAGCCTACCACTCACCAAATCCTCCACTTGCAGAGGCATTCATAAGGCTACCAAGAATTCTTCAGCAAAAGCTGGCTCTGTCTCACTGGTGTACCCCATTGCATATACTGACATTTTAGTTTTCTCCACCCATTTAAGTATGTTACAGCTCATTCACTTCCTTTCCATATCCTAGCATTTGATGGCATAGATTGCCCACATTTGCTTCCTCGTTTTATTTTCCTTGTGGTTTTAAATCTCTTTGTTGTATTGTTCTCATTTTTATGAGGAGGTAAATATGAATACATACATATATATATGTATATAATATATATATGTATATGTATATAAATATGTCATTTTGAACAGAAGATTCTCTGATAGAATGCAGTGTATCAAAGAAATTGCCCTTTTGAATATATCTGTTTATATGCAGAGTATTTTCATTGCCCTAAAAATCCTCTGTGTTCTATCTATTCATCTCTCCCCATCCAAACTTCTGGCAACAGTTGATCTTTTTACTGCCTCCTTGTCTATATCATAGTATCCAGTATTGCAAAAGGAAAGTGGTTTCGAGGATGAGTGGCTCAGAAGGGGGTGATTAGAGCATGTTCAGTTCCTTCTAGACTTACCCAGTTGATAAAGTAGTGACAGTAGTTACATAGTGTTGAAAACTTAAAGTCTATGGAAATGTGAGGCATGAGAGATAGTTATCCCTTAGTAGTTTTTACTGAAGTGGGAATGAGACAATTATTACCACATTACCTTCACTATTCAATATTGTATTGGAGAACCTGGACAATGTACTAAGTCATCAAAAATAAATGAGATTTAGTTTAAGGAACTGAAAAAGAAGTGCCAAAGGGCATTTCTTATTTTCAGACAATATAGTTTTCTAAATGCAAAAGCAAAAAAAGTATGTAAGGTGTCAGAGGTTTTAAGAGAACTTCACAAAGTTGCTGGATATAACACTGGCATTTGGAAAAATGGAAAAAATGTATAAAATGACATAAAAAACTTGAAAAATAGATAAATGTATTGCATTTATTGATAAGATTGTGAATTTTCAAGGATAGGTGTTCTGATATATACTTCTGTTTTTAGCCTACCACTCACCAAATCCTCCACTTGCAGAGGCATTCATAAGGCTACCAAGAATTCTTCAGCAAAAGCTGGCTCTGTCTCACTGGTGTACCCCATTGCATATACTGACATTTTAGTTTTCTCCACCCATTTAAGTATGTTACAGCTCATTCACTTCCTTTCCATATCCTAGCATTTGATGGCATAGATTGCCCACATTTGCTTCCTCGTTTTATTTTCCTTGTGGTTTTAAATCTCTTTGTTGTATTGTTCTCATTTTTATGAGGAGGTAAATATGAATACATACATATATATATGTATATAATATATATATGTATATGTATATAAATATGTCATTTTGAACAGAAGATTCTCTGATAGAATGCAGTGTATCAAAGAAATTGCCCTTTTGAATATATCTGTTTATATGCAGAGTATTTTCATTGCCCTAAAAATCCTCTGTGTTCTATCTATTCATCTCTCCCCATCCAAACTTCTGGCAACAGTTGATCTTTTTACTGCCTCCTTGTCTATATCATAGTATCCAGTATTGCAAAAGGAAAGTGGTTTCGAGGATGAGTGGCTCAGAAGGGGGTGATTAGAGCATGTTCAGTTCCTTCTAGACTTACCCAGTTGATAAAGTAGTGACAGTAGTTACATAGTGTTGAAAACTTAAAGTCTATGGAAATGTGAGGCATGAGAGATAGTTATCCCTTAGTAGTTTTTACTGAAGTGGGAATGAGACAATTATTACCACATTACCTTCACTATTCAATATTGTATTGGAGAACCTGGACAATGTACTAAGTCATCAAAAATAAATGAGATTTAGTTTAAGGAACTGAAAAAGAAGTGCCAAAGGGCATTTCTTATTTTCAGACAATATAGTTTTCTAAATGCAAAAGCAAAAAAAGTATGTAAGGTGTCAGAGGTTTTAAGAGAACTTCACAAAGTTGCTGGATATAACACTGGCATTTGGAAAAATGGAAAAAATGTATAAAATGACATAAAAAACTTGAAAAATAGATAAATGTATTGCATTTATTGATAAGATTGTGAATTTTCAAGGATAGGTGTGTTTTCTGGGTTAATGAGAAGTATGTATGGTATAGTGGCTTGAAGTGCATTCTAGGAATTGTCATTTTGCAGTTCAAAGAACACGTATAAGGACAGATGTTGTGGTAGGCAGAATAGTGACTCCCCAGTGATGCCTATGTCTTAATACAGAGTCTGTGGATATATATTATGCTACATGGCAAGCAGGACCCATGCATATGGATGGAATTAAGGTTGATCATCAGATAACCTTAAAGAGATTACCTTGGATTATCCAGTGGGCTCATTGTAATCACAGGAGTCCTTGAAACTATAAAAAGGAATCAGAAGAGGAGTTAGCCTCAGAGATTTGAAGATGGTACTGGTTTTAAAGAGGGAGGAAGACTGTAGTCACGGATTGAAGGCAGCCTGTAACAACTAGAAAAGGAAATGGTTCTGCAATGGAGCCTCCTGAAGGAATACAGCTCTCCAAGGTCCTGGTGTTAGTCCAGAGAGACCCGTTTCAGACTTAACCTTCAGAATTTAAAGATAATAAATTTGTGTTATTTTAAAGCATTATGTTTCTGATAAGTTTCTATAGCAATGATAGGAAACCAATGAAGACATACAACTCATGTAACACAAAAGATTTTCATTTCTTAGGTTCAAGTTTCTCTCTTCCAAGATAGTGTGTTGGCTTGGTATTTTATCTTTGAACCATTTTATCAGGGCTTCCTGTATGTGAGTACCTCGCTAGTAAGTGCTTTACATACTTCACCTTATTTCTTCCCCCACCAATTAGGTCAGTTATTATTATACTGTCTTCATGGATAAGGAGACTGAGCCTGAGAGAAATGAATCATTTTGCCCAAAAGATACATAGATCTATCTGAATTTAAAAGTTCTTAAGTATCATATTATATTTTATTCTCATTATGTAAATAGCTGTTGTGTGATATGCAGATAGTTAAAACAAGTAAATTGTTTTTAGTGGGGAGTAATAAACTGTTCTAAAGGATAAGCAGGTCAAAGAAGATACAGGGAGAACCCTGGGTTAATAAGTTTGCTTGTATCATTTACAATATTTTAACCAGGGTAGACATTTTTAAAAAGGTATTTTACAGATTTTCTGGTATGCTAGTACTAAAAGAGAGATAGTTTACATGGGCTCAGAATTGTGACTTTTCCTGCTTCATGTTAATGTTGGCATTTTGTTACACATTTAAAAGGAAATTTTGATATTAATTCCAGTTGCGATCTTAACTTATGTTGGATGAGTCATGAACATGACCCTGGGTGTAATGTTGTTAGAAGAGAAATTGATGTATGCTCTAAGCAGTTCATAGGAGTAGCTATAATATTGTCCCAAATGAAATGAAACTTACATCTGCCCAACCTTAACTGTGTTACCAGGGCTTGCTGGTTGAACAAAAATTGAAGTAGATTCTGTTTTACTAGTTACTTCTAAAAGTCTTTGGTATATATATATATTTCTTTGTGTTACCCCATTCAAGCTTATTTTAAACAATCAGGAACCCTAGTAGGTCCTCTGCTTGATTTTTTGCCTTCCCTGGTTTAGCATAGTGCTTTTGAGTGTTGGGGATATGTCTCATCAACTCCATCAGGAAAGAAGACAAGCCTTTCTTCTTCTGCCTAGCCTCTGTCTTGTTGTAGGGCATGGGAGCTTTCTCTTTTGTTCTCCTGACTCCATTTAGTTAAGGTTTATATTTTTTCTTTTTTTTTTTCATGTCAGTGATCAGGTAAAGTTTAAGTTACTTATAACTGATCCTTTTGAAAGTGTTCAGATTCTGGGAGAAAAAAAAGAATTGATTAAAAACCAGAAAAGACAGTTAACTTGCCCTTAACTGATAGACATCAATTTGTTCTTTTTCTTTTCTCTTTTAAACTGAATATTGTGATATTTTATTTCATCCTTGTATTAAGAGTGATGTTTTGTATTTGACATGTGATGTCTCTATCTTTAGATAGAGTAGATCTATCTTGCTATAGAGTTGAGTAAGCCCCAAATGTGTCTCTTTCCATTCAGTAATAGAGAATCTGACACAATTTGGCTTGAGGCTAACTGGCTCACCTTACTGAAAAGTCCCAATGTACAGCTGAATTCATAGTCTGAAACCAGTATCAGAATTTGAGTTCTCTCATCTTTTGCTTTTCACTGTGTTGGCTTTTATTCCCCGAAGAGCGTCAAAACTGATATCATCACAAAATCAGTTTCAGGAGAAAGAGCCTACTTTCTAGGTTTGACGTCTGTTGCCATAACTGATTTAATGTGGATTTTGTGCCTTCTCCAAACCAGTTCTGTGGCTGAATAATGGAAAATCTTTAGTATAAGTAAATGCAGTTCACTTGTGGATTTGGATTCAGCCTCACTAGGTACAAATAGAGTAAGAATGAGGGTGTCACACTATCAGAATGATACCACATTGATAAGAGTGATATCACGGTGATATCACACTATCACACCATCACAATGATAGATGCTAGGCTACAAAGCCAGTGAATAATACTAAGTATTATTTTTCTTGACTTTGCTTTATAACCAAAGCGTGAGGAAAACAGTCACACTTTATTATTTTAAACAATCAGGAACCCTAGTAGGTCCTCTGCTTGATTTTTTGCCTTCCCTGGTTTAGCATAGTGCTTTTGAGTGTTGGGGATATGTCTCATCAACTCCATCAGGAAAGAAGACAAGCCTTTCTTCTTCTGCCTAGCCTCTGTCTTGTTGTAGGGCATGGGAGCTTTCTCTTTTGTTCTCCTGACTCCATTTAGTTAAGGTTTATATTTTTTCTTTTTTTTTTTCATGTCAGTGATCAGGTAAAGTTTAAGTTACTTATAACTGATCCTTTTGAAAGTGTTCAGATTCTGGGAGAAAAAAAAGAATTGATTAAAAACCAGAAAAGACAGTTAACTTGCCCTTAACTGATAGACATCAATTTGTTCTTTTTCTTTTCTCTTTTTAAACTGAATATTGTGATATTTTATTTCATCCTTGTATTAAGAGTGATGTTTTGTATTTGACATGTGATGTCTCTATCTTTAGATAGAGTAGATCTATCTTGCTATAGAGTTGAGTAAGCCCCAAATGTGTCTCTTTCCATTCAGTAATAGAGAATCTGACACAATTTGGCTTGAGGCTAACTGGCTCACCTTACTGAAAAGTCCCAATGTACAGCTGAATTCATAGTCTGAAACCAGTATCAGAATTTGAGTTCTCTCATCTTTTGCTTTTCACTGTGTTGGCTTTTATTCCCCGAAGAGCGTCAAAACTGATATCATCACAAAATCAGTTTCAGGAGAAAGAGCCTACTTTCTAGGTTTGACGTCTGTTGCCATAACTGATTTAATGTGGATTTTGTGCCTTCTCCAAACCAGTTCTGTGGCTGAATAATGGAAAATCTTTAGTATAAGTAAATGCAGTTCACTTGTGGATTTGGATTCAGCCTCACTAGGTACAAATAGAGTAAGAATGAGGGTGTCACACTATCAGAATGATACCACATTGATAAGAGTGATATCACGGTGATATCACACTATCACACCATCACAATGATAGATGCTAGGCTACAAAGCCAGTGAATAATACTAAGTATTATTTTTCTTGACTTTGCTTTATAACCAAAGCGTGAGGAAAACAGTCACACTTTATTATTTATGCAAATGGAACTGGGCATTCTCTTTGCATAGTTAAAGTAAGTTGAGTTTAGTGTTTTCTTTGTGGGTTATCCAAGTGACTTCACCTTTCCAAGAATACATCAGCTGAAATGAAACTAATTAACTATAATCAAGTGAGAAGTTGCTGAAATGTCCATTCCAAAAGCAGATTGTATTGAAAGAAATAAAGTAGCTGTTAATTTCAGATTCTTTATAGTTTTAGTTACAAGAACTTACTTAACTTCAGTTTAGGTAGATAGCAGAAGAGAACATCTACTTTCTCGATCTACAGGGAGTTAAAATCAAAGTTGTAACTATAAAATAAAAGGATTGGGAATTATGACTGAACCTTTACAGACATAGCTATGTGACTAGTTTGGGTTTTATTGGGCTGGTTTAATGCCAGAGTGAATTTGTTATTAATCAAGTAAACCCCTGAACATGTTCAGCTTTAGGTATAAGTGCCATGTCATTTAGAATTATACATGATGTTCTTAGAAAAAGATATGAGGAACTCAAGTTTAGTAACTTAGGTTAAGTATATTTACTCACTGAAATGAATTTTATTCAGATTTTTTAAAAAAAATTATTCCCCCATCATGCCTCTTTTATTTTTGTATTTATTCTCATCCATCATTTATTCCTTGGCATGTGTGGGCCTCCCGCTGCAGTGGCCTCTCTCACTGCAGAGCACTGGCTCTGAGGGCATGTGCTGCAGAGCTCTGGCTTGTAATTGGACACACTAGCTGTGTGGCACGTGGGATCTTCCTGGGCCAGGGATCGAACCAGTGCCCTCTGTACTGCAAGGTAGACTCTCTACCCACTGGAACACCAAGGAAGCCTTCAGATTTTTAAAATGACAATGACATTGGAATTAAAGGAAATGAATCTCTTGCTTACCACTCATCCTACTAATTGAAGTCAAATGAGTAAGACTCATGCATTGCTTTTGTTGCTCTGTTGTGCATAATTCTCTGGTTTGATTTCTAATCTATAGAACTCATTGATGTGGCAGCATGATGTGCTGAGAGTTCAGCTAGCTAAGAGAAAAATGATATACAGTGTATAAGACACTCCTCTGAAATCCAGTTCAATGAAAGATAGTGTTTGAGACTTCCTGAATGAATTACAGCTGAGTGAGATACTGCTATAAAAGCAGCAAAACCATTAGCATAGACAGTAGAGATGCTAGGCTGGAATGCTTTTATATGCCAGTTTAATGTTTGTGATTATGCTGCACAGATTCAGTCCCTCATAAACCCATTTCTATGGCAACAGGGAAATGTTGAAAGCCCATAGCATATAACTAAGACTTTTGAAAATTCTGACTAGTCTAAAGAATACATTATCTTCTTTTAATGCACAAATTTTGAGAAATTGAAAATTACTGAATAACACATGAAGCAGAAGATCTGACATCTTATAGTTAAGCCTGCTGAAAGCCTTATTTGATAGCTTATTAAATACAGCTGGTCTATTTAAAAGTATGACTAGAGGGGGAAAAAAGAGATGAGTTATAAAATGCTTTAGTCCAAATACGCCTTCAACACTTTGGTGATAGTAACGAAATGCAACCAGTCTTTCTGCTGGAATTTACTTTTAGGATTCCCTTACTGTTTTTGAATGGAACATTGTGAGATGTAACACAGAGATTTCAATAACAAATAGAGAGAAGATAACCCATGGAAACTTTTCATAATGTGATAGCCTTGTAAATGCTTTCTGCAGAAATTAACTTTGGGGACTTTGACATTTATTTTCTTATAACAAGGGTGAATCGATTATTGAATGGTTGAAAGCACACAATGCATATTGATCTGTTCATGCGTAGCCACTGTCTCCCAGCAGGCACCTTGCTGCCTGCAACGGATTTTTAAAAAGGATTAGTACTCATTAAATTACAATGACCTGAAGCAATGGTCAACAGAAATGAAATTGCCTCTGTTCATCATGGTTTGGAGCATTGTCATGGACTCTCAGTGGTTTGCTTTTTTGAAGGAACTTGACCTGAAGAATATACATGAATGACAGCTTCAATGTTTAGAATTTAGTTAAGCAAAACCCCAAATATTGTACCCATGACTGAAACTTGACTATGACCAAAGTTTTATATCATTATGACAAATAGTTTTAAGGAATTCTTATTAAATGGAATTTTAAGGAATTCTTATTCTTATTGTGCATTTATCTTATTGCTGGTGTTTTGTATAGCAATATATGAGATACTGATGCAAGAGATGGGAGTTTAATTTTAGGGAATTCTTTTCCTTTTTTTTTTTTTTTTTTTTTGCTTTTCTAAAATTGTCATTTACTAGCCAACTTGTGTCCAGCTCCTTGCAACCCCTTGCCAACCCCATAGACTGCAGCACTCTAGGCCTCATTGTTCCTCCATTAAAATGTCCCTACCATTTTAAAATAGTAGATAAGGTATAATATATAATCACCTTAAAATGGTGTTAATGGAAAGATCTAGATTAGATTAGGGTGTAGTAAGGGGTATCATATGGACATATTAACATTTTCCCCAAAGTTATGTATTATAAGTTATTCTTGACCATTAGAAAGAAAGATTATAAGTGCCTTGTTATTCTCTTCCTATCTGTATATTATTATTCCATGATTTAACCTATATTTATACTTTACAATCTGTCTCATGATTTATACCTTCTTAATTCATTTTCTGATACATGGGCACTTGGTATATGTATCAGATCTTTTCTCTGAAAAATCTGTGGCCCAGGGGCTTCCCTGGTGGTGCAGTGGTTGGAGAGTCCACCTTGCAGTTCAGGGCTGCTGGTTAGATCCCTGGCCTGGGAGGATCCCACGTGCCATGGAGCAGCTGGATCCACGTGTTCAGTTGTGAGCTGGCGCTCTGGGGTGCCTCTGCCTGGAGCTGGTGCTCTGCTGCAGGAGAGGCCACTGTGGTGGGAGGCCCACACAGGCCAAGGAACGGATATGAATGAAAATAAATAAAAGAACGACCAATAAAAAGAGGCCAATATTAAAAAACAAAATCTATGCTCAGGTTATGACAAGATATTGGGAAAGTCCAAGGCTTTCTTTCAGCCATCTTGTAACTCTGTATCTACCAGACTTCCTCATTACATACTTAAGGCATTGAGAGTTTATTATTGGTAGAAAAATACTGTAACCTCTTCATTTCCTCTGGTAAATTGGAGCCAAGTCACCAAAGCTCCTGCAGTAAAGTGTCCAGACCATAAGGTCAGTCAGAAGTGCTAAATTTGCTTTCCTTTCAGGCATCATGTAATATAGCTATGTTTACACTTCCACATTTAGTTGTAGGTCTTCTGTCTCTCTGAAATTCCATTTCTTGCCAAATGTCTTTATTCTGGTGTGATCCTGTCTGTTTTATATCTTCTTCAACTATGGTGACCCTGGAAACTCATTTCTTCACAGTGAGCTAATCCCTTGGGGCTCTAGGGTTGCATGGTTATAGGCTTATCGTTTCTTGATGCCATCCTAGCGACCTTACCATAGGCATGCTCTTGGAGTATGCATCATGTCTCTGTATTCACACTATTTCTTTACACTCACAATGAGCCTCACTTTCCTCTGGGGTATCCACAGTACTACCTCAAGGATCATCCTATATAGATTGGCAACCTCTCTGTCCACCGCCTCCTGCATTCCATAACGCTTCTCAATCTTGACTGTATATTTGCTTATGTTGGTCTCCTTCCACGTGTGCTGCTTTAGAGCAGAGATTCTGCTTTTTGCAGTTTCTTCTGTTTAGAATATCATGTGATTATGAGTGCTAAATATTTGCTGGTTGAGTGACTGACTAAATGCATAAAAGGCAGAACTTTGAGGGTTAGGAGTTTTATCTCTGCTCTTAGGAATATTCATTGACATTGAATTTGCCCTTAACTGTGATTCATGGGTCTTTGTGGCAGATAATAATGGGAGGTCAAATTCCGTTCTTGAGATTAATACAAATTTTATCTTAATTATTTTAGCTGAACAGTTTCATGTTTGCACCAGTTTTCCCATCCTGATAATTTAGCTCTGCGTAAACAGACAGTGTCTTCCTTCCAAAGAAATAGGAATAAGTGGAAGACGAAAGCTTGTTTCTACGGAGAAAGATGTTGTCCTTTTGGAGGGTTGTGTTAGGCAGCATAAGTGAGTAGGAGTAGCTTTGCCTTATTCTTGATGTTGAATTCACTTTCCAATAGTGGAAGTATTGTTTGGGTACAAAGTATTGATAGGTTAAGAATTTGATACTGTAATATTTAGAAAGCTTTGTTTGTGTTTTTTTAAACCATAAATCTCAGTAGACACTAACTCATGGTGGTAGGTCCCATGCAGACTTTCTGTTGAGGAAATAAATAGCATAATCACTTATCCAAATGCATAGTCACCAGAAAAGTGAGATCATTGCTCAATCAGGGTGAATTTAAGGATTGGAATTTAAAATGCAACAGATAATGTCAGCTGTTTAGGAATAATTGGTCAAATGGAACATTCACCCTCACTTGAACGATTTTAGATTATGAGACATGATTTTATCTCTTAAGTTAAATATTGCAAACTTCTGTGAATTTTAAAGTCTAGTAAATAAACCAAGAAAAATAAAAAAAAGGAAAACTAAACTGGTTAGAGTATAAAAAGATGTAACAAATGAAAGGTCACTTAAGGATATGAGCAGATGTGATGTTCCAGAAAATATCGGGAGTTGTTTCTTCCGTTCTTTGTGCCGCTTGTCATTTCCTAGAAACTGTGTTGTTCCTCTGCTTGGAATTCTTCCCTCCTTGATTTTCTTATTCAAATCATACATATACTGAGGGTCTTCTTCTCTAGAACATCTTCTGTGTCAGAATGTATACTAAAAAATCTCTTCTATAAAAATCTGAAGACTTATTTACATATCAGACTTCTAAGATTGTAATTATCTCATTCCTCAATAGGATTTTAAGTAAATAGGGGTCACTTTTCTTCTTCCTTGTCTTTTCTTCTACCTCCTCTCTTTTATTTTTTTAAATTAAAATATAGTTGATTTCTGCTTCCTTCTTCTCTGTTCCTTTCATTTTCTTCTTTTACTTCATTTAGCTGTTGACCCAGTGATAGAGTTCAATATATTTTTTTTATTACTATTTTAAAGTGCTTAGTATATTTTGGGAAATATTGTACAGTTGAAAGGTTTGGAGTCAGAAAGACTTGGCTCTTAATATTAATGTTTTGCCACTTACTACTTCCTTGACCTTTGGGTGATTTCTTCTCTATTTTTCTGTGACCTCTTTAAAATTATATAATACCTTTTAGTGTCATTGTGAAAATTAAACTTGATAATGTATGCAGCCTGTCTGTCATACAGAATGGACTCAACCATATACTATCACTTCTTCTCATTGTGACTTTAATCATTTGACTTTGAGATGACCCTAATTGTTTGTTTGGATCATGTAAATGTCTATGGAGATTCTAAGTGAGAATTTTCTGTCTGCTCAATGTGGTGCTTCCTATAGGTGTTTGGGGAAGTGAAAGATGAAAAGAAATATGTCATCAAATGAATGGTTATTTGGAGGATATTAAATGTTTTCCTTTCTTTCTAGTTTCCTAACTTTTCTTGTCCCCTTTCTTCTCTTATTTCTTCCTTCTTTCCTTCATTCTTTCTTTCCTTCCTTTCAAAATCATAACACTTGTAATCCAAAGATAAAAAGCATTTAAAGACGTTAGGGCTTCCCTGGTGGTCCAGTAGGTGGAAAGTCCGCCTTGCACTGCTAGGGGTGCCAGTTCAATCCCCGGCCTGGGAGGTTCCTGCATGCTGTGAAGCAGCTGGACCAATGTGTCCAGTTGCGGGCCAGTGCACTGGAGTGTATGCTCCCAGAGCCAGTGCTCTGCAGCAGTAGAGGCCACTGCAGTGGGAGGCCCACACAGGATTAAGAATAAAGATTCTTATTATGTATGTCTTGCTATCATCTCAAGTTTTTATCTAACTTCAGTAGTTCAACTTGGCATTTATTTGTTACATTTCACATTGATGACTTGCATTTCTGATGATGTATAATATTCAGTTTTTCTAAACTGAATATAATTTTATTTATTGCTTATATTTCTTTTGACTTAGACCCATATGTCTAGCTTCTCTGTCCTTAGTAAAATTTGCAGTACCATCAAATTTATCATGAGCTGAAAATTTCATAATCTTTTTTCTAAACCATTATTGATAGTGTTAAATGAGACAGATTAACTTTCAGTCTTTTACTTATTTCCTCAGTAGGCTCTATTTTTATTGTTTCCATTTTTTAAGTAATCCTCAAAATGTTTTTTATCATATATTATATTTTTACAAAGAACAACTTAAATTAATTTTTAAATGAAATTTCGTGATACATAAATAAAATGTTACTAGAATCAGAATGTGCTGTCTATGATACTTCCCTTACTCTTTTTTTTTAAAGAAAATTAAAATATAAAGAAATTGTAGTTTTCTTATATAATGGACCACTGTTGCTTTGCCTGTTTTATAAAAATAATTTATATCTTCAGTTTCTCTTGCTTTCCATTTGATCCCTCCAGAATTGAAAAGTTTTGTAGACTAGAAAGTATGGATAGGATTAGACTAGGTTTATTTCAGTCTTCAGCACTATGTTTAATCCTGTGTTTCTTGAGAAAAATTTTCTTGGTTGACTTGTATAACTACTTGAGTATAAGGGAGAAAGCCCTATACTTTGGGGACTCTAAAATAACCTTGGGTAATTTATAAACAGTGTTTCTAATTACTGAACTTTTTCTAACTTTGACCATGATACTTATTTCTAAATTTTTCTCATATTGACATAAAAAGTTTTGTGTTTATTATTGATGACATGACCTAATTTTTCTCTCTGGTCCTTTTTTTTTTTTTTTCCATTAGGAATAAGGTGCATTTTCAAAATCCCTATGACCAGATTAAATTAAAAATATTTCCAGCATTAAAACTTTAGTTGCAGCTGCAGTCACCTCTTTTCGGCTAAATGTTTGGAATAATTTTGCCTTGAGCAAACTCTTTTTTTTTTTTTATTACTTTATTACTTGGCACTTAAGAAAATATTGCCATCTGAAACTGGCGTCCTTCCCTCAGACTTAATATATACTTACGATTAATTGTAAAATCCCAATTGAAAGTACTTTGGATTCGGCTTCCTATACCAACAAGTTCTAATGGAAAAGAAAACATTAGAAAGGGGACATGCCCATAATGATTTAAATATAAAGATAATAATGTTCATTTTTCTAAACCATTATTGATAGTGTTAAATGAGACAGATTAACTTTCAGTCTTTTACTTATTTCCTCAGTAGGCTCTATTTTTATTGTTTCCATTTTTAAGTAATCCTCAAAATGTTTTTTATCATATATTATATTTTTACAAAGAACAACTTAAATTAATTTTTAAATGAAATTTCGTGATACATAAATAAAATGTTACTAGAATCAGAATGTGCTGTCTATGATACTTCCCTTACTCTTTTTTTTTAAAGAAAATTAAAATATAAAGAAATTGTAGTTTTCTTATATAATGGACCACTGTTGCTTTGCCTGTTTTATAAAAATAATTTATATCTTCAGTTTCTCTTGCTTTCCATTTGATCCCTCCAGAATTGAAAAGTTTTGTAGACTAGAAAGTATGGATAGGATTAGACTAGGTTTATTTCAGTCTTCAGCACTATGTTTAATCCTGTGTTTCTTGAGAAAAATTTTCTTGGTTGACTTGTATAACTACTTGAGTATAAGGGAGAAAGCCCTATACTTTGGGGACTCTAAAATAACCTTGGGTAATTTATAAACAGTGTTTCTAATTACTGAACTTTTTCTAACTTTGACCATGATACTTATTTCTAAATTTTTCTCATATTGACAAAAAAAGTTTTGTGTTTATTATTGATGACATGACCTAATTTTTCTCTCTGGTCCTTTTTTTTTTTTTTTCCATTAGGAATAAGGTGCATTTTCAAAATCCCTATGACCAGATTAAATTAAAAATATTTCCAGCATTAAAACTTTAGTTGCAGCTGCAGTCACCTCTTTTCGGCTAAATGTTTGGAATAATTTTGCCTTGAGCAAACTCTTTTTTTTTTTTTATTACTTTATTACTTGGCACTTAAGAAAATATTGCCATCTGAAACTGGCGTCCTTCCCTCAGACTTAATATATACTTACGATTAATTGTAAAATCCCAATTGAAAGTACTTTGGATTCGGCTTCCTATACCAACAAGTTCTAATGGAAAAGAAAACATTAGAAAGGGGACATGCCCATAATGATTTAAATATAAAGATAATAATGTTAATTTCACTCTGTATTTGTCATTTTAAATACTGTATGGTACATTTCAATTACTCTCATACTTGCCATTATTATTTTTTCATTTGGCTTCTTTTGATACCAATTAAGGAAATGTTTTCTAAGAAGTAAACCACTTTTAGTATATTTTGATTTTTAACACGAACAGGTATTCAATCAGAGACTTATAGTCAGAAACTACTTTTAATTTCTTAATTCCTTACTGTAAATGGATATTTGCCTTTATTTAATAAAACTTCTATTTCCATTGCTCATTCAGAATGTAAAATTAAACCAAGTTTTCTCCAAGACCTTTAGACTCTATTTAAGCTATTCCTTTTGAATATTCATCTCTTGTTTTCAGTAAATCTGGCAAAGACTCTAGATGGTTCCAGAATTTTCTGTTTACAAGAATAAGACTTTCTTGTGTTACTTTCCTTTACTTACTTGAATCCTATCTATAGTAGACTGTGTTAAATTATGTGACCTGATTTATGCTAATGTGTAAACTAGCCAATATATTGTAAAATTCTAAAGAATTCTTCTTGTGTCTTGCCAATGGGAAGAATTTCAGAAAGTGTGATTTAATGGTAAAAGAGTTCAATTTGGCCATACTTGTATGTATCATGTCTCCCACCTCTCCCAAAGATCCTAGTACATCTTTATCTGCCATTTTTCCCACAAGTAAAATCAGTTCTGTTGAGTAAATTTCAATGCTAGGGACTCATCTGGGTTAACTGAACCTGATCATGTTTATCTCATGAGATTTTAATTGGTTTGATATAAATATGATGCATTATGCATTTGATCCAAATTAATAGTAATCTATCTACAGAGTACAGTATAATTACTGATTGAATTTATCATGTTTTATACTAGAAAGTCAATGACTATTTCTAAAATTTTAAAATTAAAAATTTAATATAGTTTGAATAGGGAATCATTTACATGGCTCAGACTTTCAGAAACTGTAAAATAAGAGCAGTGAAAGTTGTCTTTAAACCAGTGTTTCTTAGACATCTAATTTTTCTTCATACAGGCAAGTTATCTCTTTGTTTATATCCAGACAGAAATATTTTGTGTATATATAGAAAGCACAAAAATGTACACACCTTCTTGTTTATCTTTAAAAAAAGATATTAGAGAATATTAGAGTCATTTGTGTCAGAGGTTGTTATTTCATATTACTTAAAAAAGATCTTGGTTATCTTTTTTACTATGGATGCAATGTTTAAATATAACAGAGTTTATTTAATTAGTCCCCTGTTAATGGAGGTATAGGGGTTTTTCCCAGACATACTAATGCAAACAATCCTATGTTGAATAACCCTGCTGCTTGGAAGAAAAGTTATGACGAACCTAAACAGTGTATTAAGAAGCAGAAATATCACTTTGCTGATGGAAGTCCATATAGTCAAAGCTATGGCTTCTCCAGTAGTCATGTATAGATGTGGGAGCTGGACCGTAAAGAAGGCTGAGTGATGAAGAATTGATGCTTTTAAACTGTGGTATTGGAAAAGACTCTTGAGAGTCCCTTGGACTGCAAGGAGATCAAATCAGTCAATTCTAAAGGAAATCAACCCTGAATATTCGTTAGAAGGAATGACGCAGAAGCTGAAGCTCCAATACTTTGGCCACCTGATGTGAAGAGACAACTCACTGGAAAAGAACCTGATGTTAGGGAAAATAGAAGGCAAAAGGAGAAGGGGACAACAGAGGATGAAATGGTTGGATGGCATCACTGAGTCAATGGACACGAGTTTGAGCAGTCTCTGGGAGATGATGAAGGACTGGGAAGCCTGGCATACTGCAGTCCATGGGGTTGCAAAGAGTCAGACAGGACTGAATGACTGAACTAAAGTGAAGCTAATTTTACCCATCTGAATTGAAATAAGAGGCTGTTGAATGAACAATATTCTATTTGATGTCTTGCCTTATTTAGTTCAGATAAGTTCAGTTTTCTTTTTACGAGTCAAAGTTTAAGCCTTTCCAGTTAAAACAACTATTGTCACTAAAAGCAAAAGAAAGTTATACTTTTTCTCAACTAGCATTTAAAGAATGAAGTGTTAAATGGTTGATTTAAATTTAAGAATAAGGAAAACCATTTGATGTTTGATTTTATCAATTAAGCCAGTGTAGCATGAAAAAAATTAAAACACAGGAGATTTCCAGGACTATTTTATGTAGTAAACTGACAGAATCAATGAAGAGGGAGCAAAAGCTTTTCTTTTTAGATCTAAAGCCAATTACAATAGTTATTAATCTGGATACGGCAACATTTTTGGTTTTCCTCCGTCCCAGGCATGGTATTTACCATGAGAAAGAAGAGTAAGAACTCATTTGGGGTTGATCACATTATGGATATAGGGACTTTCCCAGACATACTAATGCAAACAATCCTATGTTGAATAACCCTGCTGCTTGGAAGAAAAGTTATGACGAACCTAAACAGTGTATTAAGAAGCAGAAATATCACTTTGCTGATGGAAGTCCATATAGTCAAAGCTATGGCTTCTCCAGTAGTCATGTATAGATGTGGGAGCTGGACCGTAAAGAAGGCTGAGTGATGAAGAATTGATGCTTTTAAACTGTGGTATTGGAAAAGACTCTTGAGAGTCCCTTGGACTGCAAGGAGATCAAATCAGTCAATTCTAAAGGAAATCAACCCTGAATATTCGTTAGGAGGAATGACGAGAAGCTGAAGCTCCAATACTTTGGCCACCTGATGTGAAGAGACAACTCACTGGAAAAGAACCTGATGTTAGGGAAAATAGAAGGCAAAAGGAGAAGGGGACAACAGAGGATGAAATGGTTGGATGGCATCACTGAGTCAATGGACACGAGTTTGAGCAGTCTCTGGGAGATGATGAAGGACTGGGAAGCCTGGCATACTGCAGTCCATGGGGTTGCAAAGAGTCAGACAGGACTGAATGACTGAACTAAAGTGAAGCTAATTTTACCCATCTGAATTGAAATAAGAGGCTGTTGAATGAACAATATTCTATTTGATGTCTTGCCTTATTTAGTTCAGATAAGTTCAGTTTTCTTTTTACGAGTCAAAGTTTAAGCCTTTCCAGTTAAAACAACTATTGTCACTAAAAGCAAAAGAAAGTTATACTTTTTCTCAACTAGCATTTAAAGAATGAAGTGTTAAATGGTTGATTTAAATTTAAGAATAAGGAAAACCATTTGATGTTTGATTTTATCAATTAAGCCAGTGTAGCATGAAAAAAATTAAAACACAGGAGATTTCCAGGACTATTTTATGTAGTAAACTGACAGAATCAATGAAGAGGGAGCAAAAGCTTTTCTTTTTAGATCTAAAGCCAATTACAATAGTTATTAATCTGGATACGGCAACATTTTTGGTTTTCCTCCGTCCCAGGCATGGTATTTACCATGAGAAAGAAGAGTAAGAACTCATTTGGGGTTGATCACATTATGGATATAGGGACAGAATCACAACATTTCTCTTCCTGTGATCACATTTTCACCACCTCATGCAGTGCACACCTGTGCCTTGTTAGCATTTGCACTCAATGGGAAGTCACACGTCACCTACTTCCAGTAAGAGGAGGAAATTAGTTTTTTTCAATATGTGTCCTTTCAGATGGCACTGGTTGTTTCTTACTGAAGGTTTGCAAACTAAATAAATAAAAACTCAGATGAGAAGCTTTGAAAAGAATTCAGTGCAAAGAGTGTCTGGCATGATGGGTACAGATTTGCATGCCGTGGGGAATGGAATCACAATGACTTAGTAAATGCTCATGTCTCAGTTTATTTAAAATTTAATGGCAATTCAAGGAAGAAAGCTTTAGAATAAAATTATGTATACTAACTCTGCACTTTAAATGAATTTTGTAGCTGGCTCAGCTGAACAATAGGATGTGGCAGTGCATTCATTTGCCACATGAGTTCAACACTGACTTCCTCCACCCCACCCCCTGTCCAGCCTACACTGAAAATGTTCTGCAGCTGTGTGACTTTTCCACTGAAGGACTTTGTCTGAATTCCTCCTCTGTCAGTTTTATCTTGGATTCTTGAAACCATTACTTCCCCTTATGTTTTTTAGCTTCCTAGGTAATTAGTATATTTTTCGCTTTATCTTAACAATTATTATTAGCCACATTCCATATCATGAAATACCATTGAGCAGTAGAAAGGAACAAATGTGATACATGCAAAATTTGGATGAATATTTAGAAAACTGTGTTGAATAAAATGCGATAACGCATTGTTTGATTCCATTTGTACAACATTTGTGAAAGGGTGGGATTATAGAAAGGGAGAATAAATGAGTGGTTGTTAGGAGTTAAAAATGGGAGTATATATGGAAAGTGTGGCTCCAAAAGAATACCAGGAGGGTTCTTTGTCATGATGGAAATGCTCTGTACATTGACTATATTAATATAAATATCCCGGATGTTGTATTATCCTAGAGTTTCCTGTAGCTATTAGGACATTTTGGTTTCCTCCGTCCCAGGCATGGTATTTACCATGAGAAAGAAGAGTAAGAACTCATTTGGGGTTGATCACATTATGGATATAGGGACAGAATCACAACATTTCTCTTCCTGTGATCACATTTTCACCACCTCATGCAGTGCACACCTGTGCCTTGTTAGCATTTGCACTCAATGGGAAGTCACACGTCACCTACTTCCAGTAAGAGGAGGAAATTAGTTTTTTTCAATATGTGTCCTTTCAGATGGCACTGGTTGTTTCTTACTGAAGGTTTGCAAACTAAATAAATAAAAACTCAGATGAGAAGCTTTGAAAAGAATTCAGTGCAAAGAGTGTCTGGCATGATGGGTACAGATTTGCATGCCGTGGGGAATGGAATCACAATGACTTAGTAAATGCTCATGTCTCAGTTTATTTAAAATTTAATGGCAATTCAAGGAAGAAAGCTTTAGAATAAAATTATGTATACTAACTCTGCACTTTAAATGAATTTTGTAGCTGGCTCAGCTGAACAATAGGATGTGGCAGTGCATTCATTTGCCACATGAGTTCAACACTGACTTCCTCCACCCCACCCCCTGTCCAGCCTACACTGAAAATGTTCTGCAGCTGTGTGACTTTTCCACTGAAGGACTTTGTCTGAATTCCTCCTCTGTCAGTTTTATCTTGGATTCTTGAAACCATTACTTCCCCTTATGTTTTTTAGCTTCCTAGGTAATTAGTATATTTTTCGCTTTATCTTAACAATTATTATTAGCCACATTCCATATCATGAAATACCATTGAGCAGTAGAAAGGAACAAATGTGATACATGCAAAATTTGGATGAATATTTAGAAAACTGTGTTGAATAAAATGCGATAACGCATTGTTTGATTCCATTTGTACAACATTTGTGAAAGGGTGGGATTATAGAAAGGGAGAATAAATGAGTGGTTGTTAGGAGTTAAAAATGGGAGTATATATGGAAAGTGTGGCTCCAAAAGAATACCAGGAGGGTTCTTTGTCATGATGGAAATGCTCTGTACATTGACTATATTAATATAAATATCCCGGATGTTGTATTATCCTAGAGTTTCCTGTAGCTATTAGGGAAATAAGGTAAAGGGCATATGGGACCTCTCTTAATTGCTTATAACTTCCTTGCATCTACAGTTATCTCAAAACATTTAAAAAATATAGGAAGTACAAATTTCTCTGCCCATAAATAGTGGACAGTGGCTTGTTTAGGATTTTTTTTTCTTCCAGCAAATATTTATTAAATGATTATTACAACAGGCCCTAGAAATTCAGGACCAATAAGGTGGACAGTTTTAATATTCTTATAACTCAAATTCTAGGAGAAGAAATAGGCAGTATACAAGCAAATAAATAAATAGGATAATTTCAAATAATAAAATGTGTTGTAAAGAAAATAAACCCATATGAGAAGTTGGGGAATGATAGTATGGGTGATTGGACTCAAACTAGTCAGACAGAGATGTTCTATCTGTGGAAGGGACTTCTTCGCTGTGCCCCCTGTGGGAAAGTAGGAAAAAATCCTCGGGAAAAGCATCCCAAGCCTTTTTGCTTGCAATTACTAAAAACTTCAGTTGCCGTTTACTTATAATGTTTAGTTTGATTAAACAACAGAAATGTGGCCGGTGTGGCTGATGTATGAGATGAATTTAAAGAATTTGCAGAGGGCAGGTCATATGGGGCCTCATAGGCTATGATGACAATGGGTTTAGGTTTTTACCATAAAATGCAGATAAACCATTGGAAGATTTTAAGCAGGGAAATAACATGAAGTCATTTACATTTTAAAAATATCACGTCAACTGTTTTATGGAAAATGGAAAATTTAAAGAAATTAATAGTCACTTTTGTAGTAATTTGAGCAGGAGATACAGATGTCTACCCATATCTCTTCAAATTGAATTCATTAAAAGTGCATGTTAAATGAATACAGGAAGAGAAGGATTGGGTGTGAAAGTAAGCCTTGAAGTGGTTGCTTATTTCAGAAGCTCTCCTTGGGAACAAGAACTTAAGTAATGGAGTCTTATCTTATAGTCATTTCATCTGCTGAGGGCTGAGTATCCTGGGAAATCAAAAGGAGAGGAAGGTTCATGCTGTCATCATATATGAAGGATTCCTTCCAGAGTAGTGTGGTGTATAGTATATTTGCTAGTCAGGATTCTCTAGAGAAACAAAGTCAATAGGATGTATATTCGTATTTATATTCATAGTTAAATGCATACATAGAGAGATATGGAAAGAAAGAGATTGATTTCTTTTAAGAAATTGGTTTATACAATTGTGGAGGCTGGCAGGTTCAAATCTGCATGGTAAGCAGGCTCCAGGCTGTAAACTCAGGGAAGAGTTGTAGCTTAAATCTAAAGGTATATTGCAGGCAGAATTCCCTCTTACTCAAGAAGTCAGTCTGTTTTATGGTCTTCTACTGATTGCATGAAGCACATCCACATTTTAATGCTGATTTAAATGGTTATCTCCTTTAGAAAAATATTTTCACAGAAGCATCCAAATGTATTTGACCAAATATCTGTGTACCCTGGCCTAAGCAAGTTGACACATTAAATTGAGCATCATTCCTAGGCAAGTTGGATTCTATATAACACAGCCTTGACGATAACCTGTATGCCATGCATAAGAACCTCAGCAGTAATACGTAGAGATTAATAATAATAATCAGAGGAATTTAGCTTGAATTTGGGACTCCACAAGTCTGGCTATACCTTCTTGATGGTATGGTTAGAACCTTGGACATAACTAAGGTTAGATTTATCAGCTGCTTGGCAAAATGAAGACTTGGAATTGGCTTTAAGTTTACTCAGAGAAAACCAGGAAAGGTGATTCATTTTTCATACTCAAGTTTGTGGACTAAGTGTTAAACATGATGCACAGTGCTAAAGAGGGTAAAAGTAGTTTACAAGTTAGGTTTTAATTTTATGAGAAAATACCCATTTACAAAGGCATGGGTAATACCTCTATTATTTGTGCTGACAAGATTAAGGTATGTGGAGGTCTCTTACTGTTAATTTTAGTCAACTTGGTTCCTATTTCTCCTCTGAGAGGTAGAGCACTTGAGAATCAGAAATAAAGAAAAATGATTCTTAGAGTATTTTTGGGATTGCCAGAGTTTTCATTTGCATTGATCCTTATCTATTCGTAGATAATTTCTACACTGATGAAATTAACACTTTAGGTGGGAGGTGAAAAAGCAGGCAGTGTGTCTTTTCACTGCTTTGACTTTTAGGTCAGACCAATAGGGATTACATTTCCTCACTTAAACTAATTACTAGCTACATGTCCTTGGGCAAATAATTTATTCTCTTTGAGACCATTTTCCGATTTGTGAAATGGTAATAGTACAGTGGGTTCATATGTTACACTGAGTTACTTTCTAAAGTAAAAGATAGGATGGTAACCCCATATGGAATCAGTATTATGTTTAAAAATATCCTATCACTAATGAAATACTGCAACCACAATTTTGTTATTAGCTGTTCAGTGCTTATTTGTATCATAGATTTTATAATCCCTTTAACCTCTTGAAAATAGAAGAACTTTCACAGAGATTTAGTGACTTTTAAGTCAAGCAAATTAGTTGATGAAAAGAGAGCATACAAGAATATTTTTCCTGATGGGAAAGGCTGAGATGAATAAAGACCCTTAAGGTCAAAACACTAAAAATATTAAGCCAATTGAGTTGTAATCAGCATACTTTTCTGTAGGCAGAAGAGTATTTTTTTTTTTTTTAAAAAGAGTATTTTCATCAGTGTTCAATGAGATTTAAAAAAATGATATCTGAATGATAAAGTGACTGTGCAACTATGACAACATAGGAAGAAAGGCTGATGGCACTTCTCTCCCTCGTTATTGGAAGCACTTCCTTCTGGTTGGTGGCCTTGTTACAGGCAGAAGGGCCCACTCAGCATCTCCAGTGTTAGGTTTTTCCTACATATAAAGCATCCTAATATAACATCTAGGAAAGATTGAAGATGAATGCATTGAGAGCTCTGAGTGTCATAGGATGAAGCTCACGTTGAGTACCAGTGTGAACGCATTTATTCCTGGATGTAAACAGTCTTTTCTCTTTCTCCCTAAACTTTGATAGAATATATTCTCATGAACATCTAAGTGGGTCTGTCCTACCTTCACAAACTGTGCTTCTAGATTGTCTGTTTAGTAAATGCTTGCAGAATCTTCAGTGTGACAGACACGTAGCTGTTCTTGTTTGATTGTCAATTTAGCTATGAAATATATCTCCTGACATGTGCTTATGAGAGTGGTTTTGGCAGAGTTGTTAAGAAGGAGAGAAGGTGATTCTGTGATGCTGCACCATTTTAATTGTTTCAGTTTGTTTCCTGTTCACCTAGGTCTTGAAACTTTGCCCATGAGTCTTGTCTGTGGAAATCTAGGGCATATATTCTGCTCTAGGAGTTTTTGGTGCTCTGGTATATTGTGAAATGGTAATAGTACAGTGGGTTCATATGTTACACTGAGTTACTTTCTAAAGTAAAAGATAGGATGGTAACCCCATATGGAATCAGTATTATGTTTAAAAATATCCTATCACTAATGAAATACTGCAACCACAATTTTGTTATTAGCTGTTCAGTGCTTATTTGTATCATAGATTTTATAATCCCTTTAACCTCTTGAAAATAGAAGAACTTTCACAGAGATTTAGTGACTTTTAAGTCAAGCAAATTAGTTGATGAAAAGAGAGCATACAAGAATATTTTTCCTGATGGGAAAGGCTGAGATGAATAAAGACCCTTAAGGTCAAAACACTAAAAATATTAAGCCAATTGAGTTGTAATCAGCATACTTTTCTGTAGGCAGAAGAGTATTTTTTTAAAAAGAGTATTTTCATCAGTGTTCAATGAGATTTAAAAAAATGATATCTGAATGATAAAGTGACTGTGCAACTATGACAACATAGGAAGAAAGGCTGATGGCACTTCTCTCCCTCGTTATTGGAAGCACTTCCTTCTGGTTGGTGGCCTTGTTACAGGCAGAAGGGCCCACTCAGCATCTCCAGTGTTAGGTTTTTCCTACATATAAAGCATCCTAATATAACATCTAGGAAAGATTGAAGATGAATGCATTGAGAGCTCTGAGTGTCATAGGATGAAGCTCACGTTGAGTACCAGTGTGAACGCATTTATTCCTGGATGTAAACAGTCTTTTCTCTTTCTCCCTAAACTTTGATAGAATATATTCTCATGAACATCTAAGTGGGTCTGTCCTACCTTCACAAACTGTGCTTCTAGATTGTCTGTTTAGTAAATGCTTGCAGAATCTTCAGTGTGACAGACACGTAGCTGTTCTTGTTTGATTGTCAATTTAGCTATGAAATATATCTCCTGACATGTGCTTATGAGAGTGGTTTTGGCAGAGTTGTTAAGAAGGAGAGAAGGTGATTCTGTGATGCTGCACCATTTTAATTGTTTCAGTTTGTTTCCTGTTCACCTAGGTCTTGAAACTTTGCCCATGAGTCTTGTCTGTGGAAATCTAGGGCATATATTCTGCTCTAGGAGTTTTTGGTGCTCTGGTATATTGATTTAACCCTGTTTCTCTTTAGTGTGATTTTAGGTTTATAAATTACAGTTTTTTCCCTTTGAAATAAGGCACAGGACCAGTTAGTAGGGAAGAGAGGAGAATTATTCTTGGGGAAACAGAATATAACAAAACTGTCTTGTTTCCTTGAAGCACTGAGATCAACTGCCATGATTTGGAAGCAGTTTGTGAATTTACAAAGATCTTCAGGAACAACTGTAGTTTACCATATTAATTTCTTAGTGATTTTTGGCAATTTCAAATGCTTGAGGCTTAGCTTAGCATGCACTTCTGGACTTTTTGAATTAGATCTATATGAATAAGTCTGAAGGATTGATGGAACTTTTGTGATTTGTTTTAAGATTCAGGAGAAAGAAAAAGGAAGAGGTACTTTATCCTTTTATTTGGTCGTCATTTTCTTGGTGGAGACTGAGGTGAATACAAGGGAAATGGTTACTGATAGAATTTTTGAATGTTTTTAAACTTCTTTGTGATACTGGGCTTTGATGCAATTCTACTGTAAGAGTTAAATCATGACATTTTTGTTATTCAGTATAAAAATGCACTTCATGAAATAAGAAAAAGTTTAACATTCTATGTTGTTTTAGAAGGAATGTATGCATTTTTCACTTAATTTTCTATGCTGGTAATTTCATTACTAACAGGTCCATAAATTCTCCTTTTATAAACTGGAAGATTATAGGATGATTTACTGAGAGAAATATATTTGGAATAACATGTAAACCAACATGTAACAACATGTAAAAGAAAAACAATATATATATATATACACATATATATATATATACATATACATATATATATATACATAAAACTAGTTAAAACTAGTTTCTAGTTTAGTTTTATTGAGGTATAGTTGACAAAATTTTATGATATTGAATGACTCCCAGGTGGAGCAATGGTAGAGTCTGGCTGCCAGTGCAGGAGATGCAGGGGACATGAGCTGGATCCCTAGGTCAGGAAGATCCCCTGTAGTAGGAAATGGCAACCACTCCATTGCCTGGAAAATCCCATGGACAGAGGAATCTGGCAAGCTATAGTCCACAGGGTCACAAAAAGTCAGTCATAACTGAGTGACTGAGGCACACAGAATGATTTGATGTACATATACCCTTTAGCACATCTGTCACCTCACATATTTACCCTTTTGTATGTGAGAGAAAGAAATTTCAAGTTTTGTTATCAAATTTCAGATATGTAATAGAGTATTGTCAAGTACAGTTATCATGTTATATATTAGTTCCCTAGATCTTTCATTATAGCAGAAAGTCTGTACCTTTCTAGCAGCATTCCCCTGTAGAAATCTTCTCACATTCCCCTCCTCCCCAGCCCCTGGCAATTACTTTTCTGATTTCTTTCTATGAGTTTGACTTTGTTGTTTTTTAAAATTCTACATACCAGTGATATCATGCAGTATTTATCTTTGGCTGGCTTAATTCACTTAGCATAATTCCCTCCATTTTTATCTGTAATGTTATAAATGATAGAATTCCTTTTTTTTTTTTTTTAAGGTTGAATAATATTCCTGTATGTTGAGAAAAACTTAGTTGGTTTCCATACTCCGACTATTTGAGTAATACTATATTGAGCGTGGAAATACAAATATCTCTGGAAGATAATTTTTTTTCATTTCCTCTGAGTATTTATCCAGAAGTAGTGTTGATAGATTTTGGGGTAGTTCTATGTTTTATCTTTTTTATAATGAATATCCTAGCAGGTATCAGATGATATCTCACTGTGGTTTTAACTTATGTTTCCCTGATAATAAGTGATCTTGAGTACCTTTTCATGTACCTGTTGTCATTTGTATGTCTTCTCTGGTAAAATGTCTAGTCAGATTCTTTGCCCACTTATTGTTAATAATTGAGTTGTTTGCTTCTTTTACTATTGGGTCGCATGAGTTCTTTCTGTGCTTTGTGTATTAGGCTCTTGCCAGATACGTGGTTTGCAAATAATCCTACCATTTTATAGGTTGCCTTTTCATTTTGTTGATGACTTCCTTTGCTGAGCAGAACTTTTTAGTTTGATTTAATTCAACTTCTTTATTTTTGTTTCTGTTGCCTTTCTTTTCAATGTCAAAAAAAATATTTGCTAATACCAGTGTCCAAGGAGCTAGCCCATATGTTTTCTTCTAGGAGTTTTATGATTTCATTCAGATTTTTAATATTTGGAGTTGGTTTTTATGTTTAGTGTAAGATAGGGGTTCAGTTTCATTCTTTGGTGTGTGGCAGTCCAGTTTCCCCATCATCATTTATTTAACAGACTTTCTTCTTCCTATTGCATATTATTGGTTTCTTTGTCATAAATTACTTGTGTGGGCTTCTTTCTGGGCTCTGTTTTCTATTCCTTTGGTCTACATGTCTGTGTTTATGACAGTACCATAGTTTGGATTACAAGAGCTTTGTAATATATTTGGAAGTCAAGCAGTGTGATGTCACCAGTTTCTGTCTCAAGATGCTTTGGCTCTTAGGGTCCTTATTGATTCCTTATGGATTTTAGGATAGTTAAGTCTATTTTTGTGAAAAATGTCATTAGGATTTTGATATGACTTTATTTGAATATGTAGGTAACTTTGGATAATACGTATTTAACAGTATTTATTCTTTCCATTTATTTGTGTCTTGTTCAGTTTGTTTCATCAATATCTGTCACTTTTTGATGTAAAGATCTTTCACCTTCTTGGTTCGATTTATTCCTACATATTTTACTGTTTTTGATGCTATAGTAAATGGGATTGTTTTCTTAATTTCTCTTTTTGAAAAAGAAATTGGTTTTCTTATCCCCTGAATTCTTGTAAAGAGGTTTCTGTGCTTTATAGATCCTGAAAACAAAATGTGTAAATATGATAATGGTGGCAAATATGTACAAATAGCAAAATTCAACTTGATGTCAACTTTCTTTTTTTTTTTATTGAAAATTTTTGTTCAGTTGCCCAGTCATGCCTGACTCTTTGCAATCCCTTAGACTGCAGCACACCAGGCCTTCCTGTCCCTCGCCATCTCCCAGAGTTTGTCCGAGTTCATGTCCATTGTATGAGTGATACTATCCAGTCATCTCATTCTCTGATGCCCTCTCCTCTTTCTGCCCTCAGTCTTTCCCTGCATCAGGGACTTTTCCAATGAATCATCTATTCGCATTAGATGTCCAAAATACTGGAGCTTCAGTTTTTGCATCAGTCCTTCCAATGAATATTCAGGGATGACTTCCCTTAAGATTGACTGGTTTGGTTTCTTTGAAAGTTAGGTACTGAGAAAATCCTTCATTGAAAATCACTCTTTTTTTCTGTGAGAGATTTTTCAGTAAAGGTTATAAATTTCCTCTGACAATCCCCTCAAGTTAGTAATTTCTCTTGCTTGGACTTGGTCAGGGACAAGATGCTGAAGTGTTGGAGATAAGAAATGAAGAGTAAGAGAGACATAGCTCACTTGTTAATTGTTTTATCCCTTGGCCACATTAGAAATAATGTGTATGTGTTTGTAGGGAGTGAGAATGAGAGTTTCCCAGGAAAAGTGGGCCAAGAATAATCTTTAGAATTTAATTGGGAAAACTTTACATTTCATTTGGTCTTTCTGACAGTTCAGAGTATTTAATAGCCATTATAGCATTTGTGTATTTAGTGAGACATGAAATTCTCTTATTTGTTAAAGAATCTAATCAGATAGAGAAGTGTTCCACCATTACTGTAAGACAGTAAAGGTGAAGGGAAGAGTCAGATTCATTAAATGGGATATTTTCTACAAGTTCAGTCTATATTTCTTATATGTGGGTGTTTCAGTTACTGTAGTTGTGTAGTACAACATCCTGAAACTTAGTAGCACAAAACATCATTTATTACATTCACAGTTGTGTGGGCTTGTCCTTGCTCCACAGTATCTATGGCCTCAGCTGGAAAATTTGAAAACTGAGGCTTAAATTATTTGAAGGTTTCTTTGGGAATCTCTCTCTGCCTCTGTGGTCTATCTGTTTGAACTTGCCAGATTCCTGGCAAGACCCTAAGGTAACTCAGGTCTTACAGACTGGCAGAGTGAGTGCTCCCAAGGCTCACGCCCAGAAATAGAGGGAAAGCCAGTGCAAACTAAATTGCCTTTTTTGACCTAGTCTTAGAAATCACACAGCATCTCTTCTTGTGTTGCTTATCGAGGTCATCACAGAAATAGAGGAAAGCCAGTGCAAACTAAATTGCCTTTTTGACCTAGTCTTAGAAATCCACTTCCCGCATCAGACTTCCAATAATATTTGGAGCTTCAGTTTTGCATCAGTCCTTCCAATGAATATTCAGGGATGACTTCCCTTAAGATTGACTGGTTTGGTTTCTTTGAAAGTTAGGTACTGAGAAAATCCTTCATTGAAAATCACTCTTTTTTTCTGTGAGAGATTTTTCAGTAAAGGTTATAAATTTCCTCTGACAATCCCCTCAAGTTAGTAATTTCTCTTGCTTGGACTTGGTCAGGGACAAGATGCTGAAGTGTTGGAGATAAGAAATGAAGAGTAAGAGAGACATAGCTCACTTGTTAATTGTTTTATCCCTTGGCCACATTAGAAATAATGTGTATGTGTTTGTAGGGAGTGAGAATGAGAGTTTCCCAGGAAAAGTGGGCCAAGAATAATCTTTAGAATTTAATTGGGAAAACTTTACATTTCATTTGGTCTTTCTGACAGTTCAGAGTATTTAATAGCCATTATAGCATTTGTGTATTTAGTGAGACATGAAATTCTCTTATTTGTTAAAGAATCTAATCAGATAGAGAAGTGTTCCACCATTACTGTAAGACAGTAAAGGTGAAGGGAAGAGTCAGATTCATTAAATGGGATATTTTCTACAAGTTCAGTCTATATTTCTTATATGTGGGTGTTTCAGTTACTGTAGTTGTGTAGTACAACATCCTGAAACTTAGTAGCACAAAACATCATTTATTACATTCACAGTTGTGTGGGCTTGTCCTTGCTCCACAGTATCTATGGCCTCAGCTGGAAAATTTGAAAACTGAGGCTTAAATTATTTGAAGGTTTCTTTGGGAATCTCTCTCTGCCTCTGTGGTCTATCTGTTTGAACTTGCCAGATTCCTGGCAAGACCCTAAGGTAACTCAGGTCTTACAGACTGGCAGAGTGAGTGCTCCCAAGGCTCACGCCCAGAAATAGAGGGAAAGCCAGTGCAAACTAAATTGCCTTTTTTGACCTAGTCTTAGAAATCACACAGCATCTCTTCTTGTGTTGCTTATCGAGGTCATCACAGTGTCCTGCTCAATTTCAGTAGGAGAGGAAATAGATCACACCTTTGGTGGGGGAGAGACAAGGATCTAGGGGAGTATGTGGAGCCAGAAGTTTCATTGTGGCCATTTTTGGAAAATACTGCAGTGCATGTCCTAAAATTTCAACTTAAACTCTTGTTTAGAAATCAAATTTAACATAAATTATAGTGCTAAGTCTTGGGTTGAAAGTCTATTTAAGATTCTACTATTCTAGCTTTATTGTTACTTTTTAAAGGAACTGTGATTTTTAATTTTTTTTTGGTGAGTTACCCTAGCATTGCTCATATGCTTGAGAGCAAAAAAAAAAAAAGACAAGGTTAAATGGACTTCCTAAACAAGTATATGCTCCTGCAATAATTTCCTCAGAAGTAATGACCATTTTGAAATAATTAGAAATTCAAATTGTGTTAAAATTGGTTTCATTTTGCTGACCTGCTTCAGCAGATGCTAAGCAAGCTTAGGAGGACTATTCTAATTTCAGCATACAATATCCAGAAATGTGGGTATGGAAGACATCATGACCTTCAGAGATGGAATTATGCCCTTTCTAGCAAAGCCTTTTATTTCTAAAGTGTGTTCTGCTTCCAGCAGACCTGACTCATTAACGCCTATCCCCTTTCCATGTTGTTCTGGATGGCCAGAGCATCAGTACTGAGAAGCTCCTTTGTGCAGGGCACACTTTTCCCTAATTGCTTTGCATAGAGATGAGTGCCTTTTCAAGGTTGAAGGCTTTGGATGAGATAAAGACTGCTATTGGAGGGTTAATAGTCTCTCTCTGCACTCATGTGGTCTATCTGGCCTCAGCTGGAAAATTTGAAAACTGAGGCTTAAATTATTTGAAGGTTTCTTTGGGAATCTCTCTCTGCCTCTGTGGTCTATCTGTTTGAACTTGCCAGATTCCTGGCAAGACCCTAAGGTAACTCAGGTCTTACAGACTGGCAGAGTGAGTGCTCCCAAGGCTCACGCCCAGAAATAGAGGGAAAGCCAGTGCAAACTAAATTGCCTTTTTTGACCTAGTCTTAGAAATCACACAGCATCTCTTCTTGTGTTGCTTATCGAGGTCATCACAGTGTCCTGCTCAATTTCAGTAGGAGAGGAAATAGATCACACCTTTGGTGGGAGAGAGACAAGGATCTAGGGGAGTATGTGGAGCCAGAAGTTTCATTGTGGCCATTTTTGGAAAATACTGCAGTGCATGTCCTAAAATTTCAACTTAAACTCTTGTTTAGAAATCAAATTTAACATAAATTATAGTGCTAAGTCTTGGGTTGAAAGTCTATTTAAGATTCTACTATTCTAGCTTTATTGTTACTTTTTAAAGGAACTGTGATTTTTAATTTTTTTTTGGTGAGTTACCCTAGCATTGCTCATATGCTTGAGAGCAAAAAAAGAGAAAAAACAAGGTTAAATGGACTTCCTAAACAAGTATATGCTCCTGCAATAATTTCCTCAGAAGTAATGACCATTTTGAAATAATTAGAAATTCAAATTGTGTTAAAATTGGTTTCATTTTGCTGACCTGCTTCAGCAGATGCTAAGCAAGCTTAGGAGGACTATTCTAATTTCAGCATACAATATCCAGAAATGTGGGTATGGAAGACATCATGACCTTCAGAGATGGAATTATGCCCTTTCTAGCAAAGCCTTTTATTTCTAAAGTGTGTTCTGCTTCCAGCAGACCTGACTCATTAACGCCTATCCCCTTTCCATGTTGTTCTGGATGGCCAGAGCATCAGTACTGAGAAGCTCCTTTGTGCAGGGCACACTTTTCCCTAATTGCTTTGCATAGAGATGAGTGCCTTTTCAAGGTTGAAGGCTTTGGATGAGATAAAGACTGCTATTGAGTTAATCAGAGCATATGTGGGAGGGTAAAGGGGTCAATGGTTTTCTAAGAACAGAACCTTTTCTCTTTACTTTTTTCTCTTTTCTAATACAGATCTGTTCTACAAACCTGAACATTTACTTATTGTTGATTTGCTTCATTCCCCTCTGCATATTTATTTCCTCTGTCACATAATACCCCTTAGACACACATGTACATGTGTGCACACTCACACACATAGTAATTTTAAGAAATATTAAATCAGTATCTTTATGATATGAGCCTTCTTTTAGAAAATGATGGTGAATATTACAGTCATCTGGTATATTTCTGTAACCCATTCTAAATTTATATTTTGCAAAAGTGAAAGCAGAGAAGACCTACTTTGTTGTGTAACTTTATGTTTCTAGAATAGTCGTGCATCTAGAATATGCCATAATTAACCTCTAGGGCATAATGATCAACCACATTTTTAATAGACTTTACTAACATGTTGATAGCTTAAGCTTATACTTGAAGTGCCATTTTATTATATGCTATAGTTGTTGGTGATTTTTTATTTTGCTTCCTGTATTATTGCCCTGAGATCATTTATGCAAAAAGTACCATTCAGAAAAGCAGACTACAAGCCTATATAATTTTTATGGGTTTCTTTTTATATAGATGAAGAGATTTGAAGTGTAAAAGAGTCAGTATTAGTAGAGTAAATTTAATTGTTCTGTAATTTGTTTTGCTTAATGTTTATTTCCTTTTAGTAAGTCTTGAAGAGTATATTCTTCTCTGAATATTTTGAAATGTGTTTTGGAAGGGAAACATCATGACCTTCAGAGATGGAATTATGCCCTTTCTAGCAAAGCCTTTTATTTCTAAAGTGTGTTCTGCTTCCAGCAGACCTGACTCATTAACGCCTATCCCCTTTCCATGTTGTTCTGGATGGCCAGAGCATCAGTACTGAGAAGCTCCTTTGTGCAGGGCACACTTTTCCCTAATTGCTTTGCATAGAGATGAGTGCCTTTTCAAGGTTGAAGGCTTTGGATGAGATAAAGACTGCTATTGAGTTAATCAGAGCATATGTGGGAGGGTAAAGGGGTCAATGGTTTTCTAAGAACAGAACCTTTTCTCTTTACTTTTTTCTCTTTTCTAATACAGATCTGTTCTACAAACCTGAACATTTACTTATTGTTGATTTGCTTCATTCCCCTCTGCATATTTATTTCCTCTGTCACATAATACCCCTTAGACACACATGTACATGTGTGCACACTCACACACATAGTAATTTTAAGAAATATTAAATCAGTATCTTTATGATATGAGCCTTCTTTTAGAAAATGATGGTGAATATTACAGTCATCTGGTATATTTCTGTAACCCATTCTAAATTTATATTTTGCAAAAGTGAAAGCAGAGAAGACCTACTTTGTTGTGTAACTTTATGTTTCTAGAATAGTCGTGCATCTAGAATATGCCATAATTAACCTCTAGGGCATAATGATCAACCACATTTTTAATAGACTTTACTAACATGTTGATAGCTTAAGCTTATACTTGAAGTGCCATTTTATTATATGCTATAGTTGTTGGTGATTTTTTATTTTGCTTCCTGTATTATTGCCCTGAGATCATTTATGCAAAAAGTACCATTCAGAAAAGCAGACTACAAGCCTATATAATTTTTATGGGTTTCTTTTTATATAGATGAAGAGATTTGAAGTGTAAAAAGAGTCAGTATTAGTAGAGTAAATTTAATTGTTCTGTAATTTGTTTTGCTTAATGTTTATTTCCTTTTAGAATCTAAAGCTCTTAAGACATGAGTATATTCTTCTCTGAATATTTTGAAATGTGTTTTGGAAGTCAGGCTATATCAAACCTTTGGTTGTTTGTTATGATCTTTAAGTGCCTTAATGACTTTCTATATTCATTGGAAATAACAATATCAGCAAATGTTAAATATCTACTCTGAACCCCAAATGCTACCATATATATGAAAAACAGATCATTCCTATTTTATTAAATGTATAGTAAAACCATACTTCACAAATATTTTTCAACTGACAGACTCCAAACCACATCTTCTTCATAAAAAGTCTGTTTTTTCCACACTATCCTGTTAGTTCTTTGGTCAGAATTAAGTCATAAAATTTACAATAATAGTTTCTTTGTTGTGGCTTCTGCTTAACAAAAGAGAAAATTTTTAAAAATCTGGCCAAATTGTAAGAAGACTTAAAGATCTGAAGATTTGAAAAAGGCTTGAATCCAGATAGTTGCTTGATGCTCTTAGGGTTTTTGTTTGGTTCAGCATTGTCATCTGTTAGAAGCTATCATCTACCTCCTTTGCCTCACTGGCTATTTTGTAGTGGAAAAGGTCTTTCAGAAGACTTAATTGCAGATCAGAAGTTTATGATATGAGCAGAAGAAAAGGTGGGGAAGGAATTTGGTGGTTGCTTTAACATTGAGAACAAACAGGTCTGAGCCCACATGTTCCCTGTTTTGTGGCCCCTCTGCCTTTACAAGGCTATTTGCATTTAATCCTGGCCCTGTTCTCCCACTCTCACTACTCAGTTGTCTTCAGCGTTGAAGGCTGAGTTCAAATGCAACCTTCAGTTTGTCTTCAGCGTGCCATTTTAATACTTTATAGTTAAGTTGAGCTTAAGCTTATACTTGAAGTGCCATTTTATTATATGCTATAGTTGTTGGTGATTTTTTATTTTGCTTCCTGTATTATTGCCCTGAGATCATTTATGCAAAAAGTACCATTCAGAAAAGCAGACTACAAGCCTATATAATTTTTATGGGTTTCTTTTTATATAGATGAAGAGATTTGAAGTGTAAAAGAGTCAGTATTAGTAGAGTAAATTTAATTGTTCTGTAATTTGTTTTGCTTAATGTTTATTTCCTTTTAGAATCTAAAGCTCTTAAGACATGAGTATATTCTTCTCTGAATATTTTGAAATGTGTTTTGGAAGTCAGGCTATATCAAACCTTTGGTTGTTTGTTATGATCTTTAAGTGCCTTAATGACTTTCTATATTCATTGGAAATAACAATATCAGCAAATGTTAAATATCTACTCTGAACCCCAAATGCTACCATATATATGAAAAACAGATCATTCCTATTTTATTAAATGTATAGTAAAACCATACTTCACAAATATTTTTCAACTGACAGACTCCAAACCACATCTTCTTCATAAAAAGTCTGTTTTTTCCACACTATCCTGTTAGTTCTTTGGTCAGAATTAAGTCATAAAATTTACAATAATAGTTTCTTTGTTGTGGCTTCTGCTTAACAAAAGAGAAAATTTTTAAAAATCTGGCCAAATTGTAAGAAGACTTAAAGATCTGAAGATTTGAAAAAGGCTTGAATCCAGATAGTTGCTTGATGCTCTTAGGGTTTTTGTTTGGTTCAGCATTGTCATCTGTTAGAAGCTATCATCTACCTCCTTTGCCTCACTGGCTATTTTGTAGTGGAAAAGGTCTTTCAGAAGACTTAATTGCAGATCAGAAGTTTATGATATGAGCAGAAGAAAAGGTGGGGAAGGAATTTGGTGGTTGCTTTAACATTGAGAACAAACAGGTCTGAGCCCACATGTTCCCTGTTTTGTGGCCCCTCTGCCTTTACAAGGCTATTTGCATTTAATCCTGGCCCTGTTCTCCCACTCTCACTACTCAGTTGTCTTCAGCGTTGAAGGCTGAGTTCAAATGCAACCTCATTTCCAGAGTTATCCCTAGTACCGTTCCTCCAAATAAAGCAGCACTCTTCTGTTTTCTGTTTCGCTCTAACACATTGACTCTTATAGCTCAGTTGTGAGTTATAGTTGATTAATTGTTAGTTATTTACACAAGTCTTTTATCCGTCTTTTAAGAATAGCCCTAGTATCCTCCAAAAGCGGGGCAGGGTGGGGTGGTGGAGATTCACTGCCTAATCCTCAACAAAGTTTCAAGAAGGAAAAATGCTGGAGACCCTAAATAAACATTGCCAGTTCTTTGTGACTTCTTTCTCATCTTCGTATACTCATTTAATTATGTTTCTATTGGTGAAGAAATAGCAAATATCTTATTGGCATTTTTAGCATGTGCTATGTACTTCAGCAGGAGAATATTTTAGAGAAAAATTATTGATTGAAATTAAAAAAAATAGTACAAATAGTCATTATGGGTAAAAATCCATCTCTAGATAATTCTTCATATCAAATTTGTAATTATTTGTGAATAACATATGTATAGGAGTGAGAGTGGAAGTGAGGGTTGGGAATGAGACTTTTCAGATTCCTAAAAATATTAATTACTCCCTGATTTCCATTCATGGATTCACAGATGTCCATTTAGTTTATCTCAGAATCACACCATTCACTTTCTCTCCTGTTATATTTTCACTGTGGGTTTTCTTCCTCTGCCCCATGAACAATGAATACTTGTCCTGTGGCATGGTATTTATTTCCATATGTTAGTATTTATAGCCTGCTTTGTTCAATACCAGGATGCAGGCCAGTTAGATATATAGTTTGGTTCCCTAGCACAGAACTGAATTGGCCCTGTGTCTGTGGCAGACACGTGGAATGACTTAGTAACAACTTGTAGGTATTCTTGCAGGGAGGCGAGTCCTTTAGGGATGCACTCTCTTCTCCACAGTGTGGGTGCTAGCCTTTCTATTTGAATCCTGCTACACAGAAATTACTCTTTTAAAAGTATTCGTATTTAATTTAACTTGTGTATTTCTAAGAAAGACTGACAAATATTTCTGTTTTCTATAATCATTTAGTTATAATTTTAGTAGGGAGAATACCTTTAAAAATTTAATTTGGGATACACAACAATTAAGCGAGCAGGAACAGAGCTTGAAATGAAACTGGAGAGCTGCTGTATTAGGTGTTTATTCCTTAGGAAGTTGACTGTTTATGTGTGTGTGAGAGAGAATGTGTTAGGTTTCATGGTGTCTGTTAAGGACTTTCTAAACAGCAGCCTAACTTCACTGGGCACAGAGTGTTTAGAGTGGATAGGTAGTTGATACTCAGATTCAAATGCTGCTCCTGCCAGAAGACCCTAGGTTTTTGAAGTACTGAGATGGCTTGTAAATTCACTGAATGTGAGGGGGAAAAAAGTGACTGTTATTTGCCGATTGAATCCTTTCCTCCCAGTGCAGAAATCAGGCTTGTACTTTAGTCAAGGGGGTGGGAAATAAAACTCTAGGATAGCAACCAGCTCTGATGGCAGAAGGAAAGGCAATGATCATTTAGAGGCTGGAGGCACACTTGGGAGAAAAGTGGATTCAAATTGGCATTGGATGTTTTGGCAATTATTTGTGAATAACATATGTATAGGAGTGAGAGTGGAAGTGAGGGTTGGGAATGAGACTTTTCAGATTCCTAAAAATATTAATTACTCCCTGATTTCCATTCATGGATTCACAGATGTCCATTTAGTTTATCTCAGAATCACACCATTCACTTTCTCTCCTGTTATATTTTCACTGTGGGTTTTCTTCCTCTGCCCCATGAACAATGAATACTTGTCCTGTGGCATGGTATTTATTTCCATATGTTAGTATTTATAGCCTGCTTTGTTCAATACCAGGATGCAGGCCAGTTAGATATATAGTTTGGTTCCCTAGCACAGAACTGAATTGGCCCTGTGTCTGTGGCAGACACGTGGAATGACTTAGTAACAACTTGTAGGTATTCTTGCAGGGAGGCGAGTCCTTTAGGGATGCACTCTCTTCTCCACAGTGTGGGTGCTAGCCTTTCTATTTGAATCCTGCTACACAGAAATTACTCTTTTAAAAGTATTCGTATTTAATTTAACTTGTGTATTTCTAAGAAAGACTGACAAATATTTCTGTTTTCTATAATCATTTAGTTATAATTTTAGTAGGGAGAATACCTTTAAAAATTTAATTTGGGATACACAACAATTAAGCGAGCAGGAACAGAGCTTGAAATGAAACTGGAGAGCTGCTGTATTAGGTGTTTATTCCTTAGGAAGTTGACTGTTTATGTGTGTGTAGAGAGAATGTGTTAGGTTTCATGGTGTCTGTTAAGGACTTTCTAAACAGCAGCCTAACTTCACTGGGCACAGAGTGTTTAGAGTGGATAGGTAGTTGATACTCAGATTCAAATGCTGCTCCTGCCAGAAGACCCTAGGTTTTTGAAGTACTGAGATGGCTTGTAAATTCACTGAATGTGAGGGGGAAAAAAGTGACTGTTATTTGCCGATTGAATCCTTTCCTCCCAGTGCAGAAATCAGGCTTGTACTTTAGTCAAGGGGGTGGGAAATAAAACTCTAGGATAGCAACCAGCTCTGATGGCAGAAGGAAAGGCAATGATCATTTAGAGGCTGGAGGCACACTTGGGAGAAAAGTGGATTCAAATTGGCATTGGATGTTTGCTCAAGGGCATGTACATCCTCAGAATAAACTGATAAAATCAAAGTAGACCACATGGGAAAAGACTTGAAAAATCAGTTCAGACAGATGGGTTGCCTGCTGGAGATGTGAAGGAGCATTGTGTGGTCACATCCCAAGGGTGGACAGAATGCAACATTCAGTTCCCATGTTGCTTGCAATGACTGATAAAGGAAAATCTAGGAGACAATTATTGGAGTAATGAAACCAGCATGTTATGGGTGCCAGAGGACCAGGGGACTGGGAGCATTGTGGACTGGATACAAAGTGCAATAGAATGAATAACCAAGGCAGTGACTGTAACTGAGTGAAATTAAATTGGAAGCTTTTCAGGAATAGTGACTAAGGCATCACATTGCCCACAGTGCTAGAAGAGACCACAAGTGTAAATTAATTGAGCAAATGTAGGTCAAAACAACTTTGATCAGAGGATCTGTGTTTCAAAAATGATATTTTTGATAGTGAACTGACTCTTGAATTTTTTCCCATGGCCAATTCCCCTTTTCTGATGGAATACTATCTTACAGAAATAGGAATAGTGATCTATCCCTGCTGTGGAACATGGTGGCTCTAGGTCCTTCATTGTAACTGAGCAATCACTGCTGATCTTGTCACACTCTTAGTTTGCTTGCCTAAGGATTGGCAGGTCTTTCTGGGTCAGCAGTAGGAAAAAAGCAATCCCAGAAATTCCTCCTTTTAAAATGGTATTCTTAGGATAATCCAGTGTTTTCACTATCTTACATCAAAGGCCACTGCAAGAATAGCTCACAGGATTGCAGCCTTGAAGAAGCATGGGGCTGAAGCTTCAGAGGCCCGCAGCTAACTTTGTGTTCTTTTTTGTAAGGCCCTGAATAAGCCATACACAGGGACATCACAGTGGTAACTGTGGCTTAGTGATCACAATTTCCTACTTTGTATTTTTGAAAAGTTTTACTTCTCAAAGGATCTTTAGTAAGCCCTTAGATCAGAGACTTGGAGCAACCAGCTCTGATGGCAGAAGGAAAGGCAATGATCATTTAGAGGCTGGAGGCACACTTGGGAGAAAAGTGGATTCAAATTGGCATTGGATGTTTGCTCAAGGGCATGTACATCCTCAGAATAAACTGATAAAATCAAAGTAGACCACATGGGAAAAGACTTGAAAAATCAGTTCAGACAGATGGGTTGCCTGCTGGAGATGTGAAGGAGCATTGTGTGGTCACATCCCAAGGGTGGACAGAATGCAACATTCAGTTCCCATGTTGCTTGCAATGACTGATAAAGGAAAATCTAGGAGACAATTATTGGAGTAATGAAACCAGCATGTTATGGGTGCCAGAGGACCAGGGGACTGGGAGCATTGTGGACTGGATACAAAGTGCAATAGAATGAATAACCAAGGCAGTGACTGTAACTGAGTGAAATTAAATTGGAAGCTTTTCAGGAATAGTGACTAAGGCATCACATTGCCCACAGTGCTAGAAGAGACCACAAGTGTAAATTAATTGAGCAAATGTAGGTCAAAACAACTTTGATCAGAGGATCTGTGTTTCAAAAATGATATTTTTGATAGTGAACTGACTCTTGAATTTTTTCCCATGGCCAATTCCCCTTTTCTGATGGAATACTATCTTACAGAAATAGGAATAGTGATCTATCCCTGCTGTGGAACATGGTGGCTCTAGGTCCTTCATTGTAACTGAGCAATCACTGCTGATCTTGTCACACTCTTAGTTTGCTTGCCTAAGGATTGGCAGGTCTTTCTGGGTCAGCAGTAGGAAAAAAGCAATCCCAGAAATTCCTCCTTTTAAAATGGTATTCTTAGGATAATCCAGTGTTTTCACTATCTTACATCAAAGGCCACTGCAAGAATAGCTCACAGGATTGCAGCCTTGAAGAAGCATGGGGCTGAAGCTTCAGAGGCCCCCAGCTAACTTTGTGTTCTTTTTTGTAAGGCTCTGAATAAGCCATACACAGGGAACATCACAGTGGTAACTGTGGCTTAGTGATCACAATTTCCTACTTTGTATTTTTTGAAAAGTTTTACTTCTCAAAGGATCTAGATCAGTAAGCCCTTTAGATCAGACTTGGGCAGAGTTTTTGAAACTTCATTTAACCACAGAAATTTAAAGTTATCAATGAGAACTTTAGTGGTATGCAATATCCCCAAATGAATTATTTCACATGTTGCTTGTAGGAGAGGAAAAACTTTTCTCTAAACCCAGTAGGTTCTTAGCTGAAACACCTTCTCCCCATAATAAAAGACAGAATAAAAGAAATGTTTGATAACATGTATACCAGTAAACCTGGGAGATACCCAGGAAAACTTGTGTAACACTCCCAAATGGCCCAAGGCTCCAGCTAAAGACAAAAGTGCATGTTGTAGGGTGCAGGGGGTGGGTACTGGGGGCTTGAAACCAGTTAGAAGCAGATTACTGGAAAAAGCACAGTAAACAAGTTATGGGGTTATTACACAGATGTAAGTTGTTGCCTTCTCCACCGAAGAGTTTTGTACACATTTGTTCTCTTTCTTCTTCCTGGTATAGAGATAGGAATCCTTACATTAAGTCTTAGTCACTCAGTTGTGTCCAACTCTTTGTGACCTCATGCACTGTAGCCTGTCAGGCTCCTCTGTCCATGGGATTCTCCAGGCAGGAATACTGGAGTGGATTGCCATTCCCTTCTCCAGGGCGTTTTCCAGACCCAGGGACTGAATCAGTGTCTCCTGCATTGCAGACAGATTCTCTGTCTTCTGAGCTATGAGGGGACCCTATGCAAATGGGTATTTCCTTGTAAATGCAGATTTGTTTCTACCAAAGGATTTCTTTTGTTACCAAACTCTGTGGAACATGGTGGCTCTAGGTCCTCTTAAGTTTGCTTGCCTTAAGGATTGGCAGGTCTTTCTGGGTCAGCAGTAGGAAAAAGCAATCCCAGAAATTCCTCCTTTTAAAATGGTATTCTTAGGATAATCCAGTGTTTTCACTATCTTACATCAAAGGCCACTGCAAGAATAGCTCACAGGATTGCAGCCTTGAAGAAGCATGGGGCTGAAGCTTCAGAGGCCCCAGCTAACTTTGTGTTCTTTTTTGTAAGGCTCTGAATAAGCCATACACAGGGAACATCACAGTGGTAACTGTGGCTTAGTGATCACAATTTCCTACTTTGTATTTTTTGAAAAGTTTTACTTCTCAAAGGATCTAGATCAGTAAGCCCTTTAGATCAGACTTGGGCAGAGTTTTTGAAACTTCATTTAACCACAGAAATTTAAAGTTATCAATGAGAACTTTAGTGGTATGCAATATCCCCAAATGAATTATTTCACATGTTGCTTGTTGGAGGGGAAAAATTTTTCTCTAAACCCAGTAGGTTCTTGGCTGAAACACCTTCTCCCCATAATAAAAGACAGAATAAAAGAAATGTTTGATAACATGTATACCAGTAAACCTGGGAGATACCCAGGAAAACTTGTGTAACACTCCCAAATGGCCCAAGGCTCCAGCTAAAGACAAAAGTGCATGTTGTAGGGTGCAGGGGGTGGGTACTGGGGGCTTGAAACCAGTTAGAAGCAGATTACTGGAAAAAGCACAGTAAACAAGTTATGGGGTTATTACACAGATGTAAGTTGTTGCCTTCTCCACCGAAGAGTTTTGTACACATTTGTTCTCTTTCTTCTTCCTGGTATAGAGATAGGAATCCTTACATTAAGTCTTAGTCACTCAGTTGTGTCCAACTCTTTGTGACCTCATGCACTGTAGCCTGTCAGGCTCCTCTGTCCATGGGATTCTCCAGGCAGGAATACTGGAGTGGATTGCCATTCCCTTCTCCAGGGCGTTTTCCAGACCCAGGGACTGAATCAGTGTCTCCTGCATTGCAGACAGATTCTCTGTCTTCTGAGCTATGAGGGGACCCTATGCAAATGGGTATTTCCCTTGTAAATGCAGATTTGTTTCTACCAAAGGATTTCTTTTGTTACCAAACTCAGGTTTGGTTGATAGGGATGGTGCAGTAAAAACACAAATACTGTTAATGTCCTTGACTATCTGATAAAGAATGAGGAGTTAAAAGGGAATGCATTTGAATCAGTTCTAATGAGGTGGATGAATCTAGAACTTGCTATACAGAATGAGGCATGTCAGAGAGAGAAAGATGAATATTTTATATTGACACATGTGTATGGAATCTAGAAAGGTGGTGCTGATAAATGAACATTCAGAGATGCAATGGAGAGATGGACAGAGAGAATGGTCTTATGGACATTGGTGTGAGGGAGGGGAATATGCTGTGGGACTTGGGGATCTCAGACAGGGCCTCTGCAGCAACCTAGCGAGGTGGGATGCAGAGGGGGTTGGGGGGAGGCTAGGGAGGGGGATGACATATGTATATCTATGGTGGATTTGGGTCAATATGTGGCAGTAAACAACAAAACCCTGTAAAAAATATATAAAATTTGTATGGGAAAGGAAAAAGAATGAGGAGCTTATTACTACATTCTAAGTAGTGATAAACTCCGTTCCCCCGATGGGAGGGAGCAGAGATTTCCAGGGGGTCCCCGAGACTCAAAGACCAGACCAAGAGCTGCAAAAGCAAGAGTAGTATTTTATTGAGCGAGTGCGCACTCGGGTGTCAGCCTGGTTGAACAAGCTGCACACCCTCGCCGAGGATTCCGGGGTTTTTATAGGGCAAAGTTTCAAATTAATGCAAGTACATTAGGCAACATACGATTGGCTATATGTTTGGCGGGCACATCAGGCATTACACGATTGGCTATATGTTTGGCAGGAAGTCCAGTGATGAGCCCACTATCCTTGAGGTGTCCGCGAGCTGGGGGGTGTGAAGTCCTTGACACTTTCCAGAGGAATCTTTATGGCCAAGGCTATCTCTTTATCGCAGGTCTAAGGAGACTCTCAGGCACCAGCAGGCAAGCAACTGACCCCCTGATTTAGTGCCGGGGAGTCTCTGGTCGCGGTGTTGACCCTAACAACTGGCCTTTTCTTATGACTATTTAGTGCTGGGGAATCTCCGGCTGCTGTGTTAACCCTTTAATAGCCTACCAACCTAACATTCTAGCCTTTTTGGTGATATAGGGCGCTGAACTTTGTGTGACTACTTCCTGCTGAGTCTTTGTTCGGGCATGGGGAGTCTAAGGCTGGTCTGAGGGTGGTGGGCTGATGGGCAGTCAGGAATAGGGCTGAAGGAGCATCTGATGAATAGCGACCTGTGAGATTTCTTTCATTCCGCTCAGTAGAAATTCCAGGGAGTGCTGCTGAGCGTTGGAATTTAGTGGGCGGAGGCCTCGTATAGGGAGTGCCGTTCCGCGGGAGGGGGCCTCAGGGAGGATGTTTGCCTGCCTTTGGGTGGAGCAACCTAGTCTGTTGAAACCAGGTTATCTGATTTTCCATTCTTTCAGTAGAAAGACACAAGTCATAGTAAACGGGCCCAAGCAGATATTGTTGAGTGAATTATAATAGGAGAAACTAGTGGAAATGGAAATATTACCCAACTGAGGTTCTGCTGCTCTCTGTTGGAGAGCCAGTACTCAAGAGAAATGTATTGGTTGAAGAGGAAATATTGGTGTATTCAGGTCACCAGAAACCTGGGAAGAAGGTGGCAGTGGTTGTTGTCCAGTCACTAAATCCTGTCTCTTTGCAACCCCGTGAACAGCAGCATGCCAGGCTTTCCTTCCTTTACTGTCTCCTGGGTTTTCTCAAACTCATATCTATTGAGTCAGTGATGCCATCCAGCCATCTCATTCTGTTACCCGCTTCTCCTCTTGCCCTCAGTCTTTCCCAGCATCAAGGTCTTTTCCAATGAGTCAGCTCTTTGCATCAGGTGACCAAAATGTTGGATTTATTGGTTATTATGATTCTGTTTTCAGCTGAGGAAAGCAAGGCAATGGTGTGATGAAAGGAAGGAAGGGGAAGAGAGAGGGAGGGAGGGAGAATGGGAAGGAGGGGTAGGCCTTGAATTTCAAGTGGAGTGAATGAAAAAATTATATGCAAGAAGAGGAAAAATCATTTTTCTTCTATGCTTCTAGATTCTTAGTTGAGAACCCCTTGAAATAAAAGGTTAACAGGAGAAAAACAAACAGTCATTTAATGACGTGTATGCCTCCTATATACATGGGAGATACCAGGGAAAACTGAGTAACTCTTCTTGGAAAGAGCCCAAGCCACCAGCTTAAATACCATTGCCAATTAAAGATAAGAGAGACCTTGTGAGGTGGGGGAGCCTGTTACTGGAGGCTATAAAGACAAGCACAGATAACTTGGGTGTGGTTGTCATGCAGATTTAAACTAGTTGTCTTTTCTAAGGATAAAAATTTCTTGGCTATCCTCCTTTTCCTGTGACAGAAGGGGAGATGATGATAGGTGATAGATGACGGTAGGCTACTGTGAACTGTGTAGGATTCTTAATCTCCAATGGAGAAGAATTCACATTGGGATCAAAAGACTTGGTGATGGTCGTTCAGAGCTTCGTGCAGTGGAAAGTTTATTAAAGTAAGAAAGGATAGGGAAAAGCTTCCAGCATAGACACTGGAAGAGGGGTAGAAGAGTATCCCCTCTTTGCCAGTTGAAGCATGACAAGTTGTATCTTCCAGGCCCCTCTAGGCCCACACCCACAACATTAACATGAGATTAGCTAGGACAGTCTCCAGGCCTCAGGGCTAGGTGAGACATTCTAACATAAATGCCCAGATTAATGTAAGACTAGAAATTTTCAATTTCAACACTGAAGATCTTTGTCTTTATTTCTCCTTGTCCTTCTTCTTCTCCTCCTTGTCCTTGGGACCCGCTAGCCTCTCCTTGCCAATTCTGCCTATGAACCCCAGTCACTAAATCCTGTCTCTTTGCAACCCGTGAACAGCAGCATGCCAGGCTTTCCTTCAAAAATCAGTCAGTTGTCCCTTTTCCCCCCCCCCAGTCTTTCCCAGCATCAAGGTCTTTTCCAATGAGTCAGCTCTTTGCATCAGGTGACCAAAATGTTGGATTTATTGGTTATTATGATTCTGTTTTCAGCTGAGGAAAGCAAGGCAATGGTGTGATGAAAGGAAGGAAGGGGAAGAGAGAGGGAGGGAGGGAGAATGGGAAGGAGGGGTAGGCCTTGAATTTCAAGTGGAGTGAATGAAAAAATTATATGCAAGAAGAGGAAAAATCATTTTTCTTCTATGCTTCTAGATTCTTAGTTGAGAACCCCTTGAAATAAAAGGTTAACAGGAGAAAAACAAACAGTCATTTAATGACGTGTATGCCTCCTATATACATGGGAGATACCAGGGAAAACTGAGTAACTCTTCTTGGAAAGAGCCCAAGCCACCAGCTTAAATACCATTGCCAATTAAAGATAAGAGAGACCTTGTGAGGTGGGGGAGCCTGTTACTGGAGGCTATAAAGACAAGCACAGATAACTTGGGTGTGGTTGTCATGCAGATTTAAACTAGTTGTCTTTTCTAAGGATAAAAATTTCTTGGCTATCCTCCTTTTCCTGTGACAGAAGGGGAGATGATGATAGGTGATAGATGACGGTAGGCTACTGTGAACTGTGTAGGATTCTTAATCTCCAATGGAGAAGAATTCACATTGGGATCAAAAGACTTGGTGATGGTCGTTCAGAGCTTCGTGCAGTGGAAAGTTTATTAAAGTAAGAAAGGATAGGGAAAAGCTTCCAGCATAGACACTGGAAGAGGGGTAGAAGAGTATCCCCTCTTTGCCAGTTGAAGCATGACAAGTTGTATCTTCCAGGCCCCTCTAGGCCCACACCCACAACATTAACATGAGATTAGCTAGGACAGTCTCCAGGCCTCAGGGCTAGGTGAGACATTCTAACATAAATGCCCAGATTAATGTAAGACTAGAAATTTTCAATTTCAACACTGAAGATCTTTGTCTTTATTTCTCCTTGTCCTTCTTCTTCTCCTCCTTGTCCTTGGGACCCGCTAGCCTCTCCTTGCCAATTCTGCCTATGAACCCCATTCATTCTGAACCTTTCAATACCCTTACAAATAAAGATTCCCTATAAATGTGAATTTCTCTTACAAAAATCCACTCAGCTTCCAGAACTTACCCTGTGTCTGCAGTTTCCTAAAAGTAATAAACTCAAGATAATCCTTATTCCAAAGAGACTTATTTATGGGAAGGCAAATTCTGCTTCCCTTTAGTATTAAAGATAGGTGATGTAGGTGACCTATGTGAGTCTGTTTACACATGAATTTTTTCCAATAGATATGTACTAAAGTGTACTGACTTCCTTAGTAGCTCAGTGATAAAGAATCCATCCACAATGCATGAGACACAGGTTATATCCCTGGGTCAGGAAGATTCCCTGGAGAAGGGAATGGCTATCCAGTTCAGTATTCTTGCCTGAGAAATCCCATGGTCAGAGGAATCAGTTACTGAGTCCAAGCTTACTCTGCTCGCTGCACAACAGGCCAATGAATTTGAGAAACTACGTGTTAAGGCAAGGAAAACAACTTTATTCTGAAAGGAGCTGACAGAGAAGATGGCAGGCTAGTGCCTCAAAATAACCATCTTATTGGGGTCTGGATGCCAGATGCTTTTATAGAACAGAGATGGGGTGAGGTGAGGAAGCAAAGTAAAAAAGGCCACTAATCTTGCAAACATCGGGCAGAATGGCAAGCCTCAGGCAGAGGATGTGTTAATTTCTCACTTCCTGACATCCACAGGGTTCTGAACAAAGGCACTTCAGTTTACAGTCAAGTAGAAGGACAGGGTCCTCCAAGAAAGTCATTAAGTGTGATTATCATAACAAAAGCAATGAAAAGCAAGTCAAAGAAACTGTTTGCAGCAGAGAGTCAGAATTGGTTTCTATCCTGCCTCAAGTGCATGTGTTACAAAAGAGTCTGACTTAGTGACTAAACAACAACAAGGTACTACACAGCCAACAATTGGTTGAATTCTCAGATGTGGAACTAAGGAACTGTAAATGATGCCAAGCAGGGCCCTGTGGCTCTCCTGGGCACAGAGGCCTTTTTTGTCCCCCATTTCCTATAGGCAAGATTGCAGCCTCCAGGACCTTTTCTGACTTCCAGAGGGCGGAACAGTTGCTAATCTAGGAAGGAGCAGCCATGAAACCAAGATTAAGAAAGATTAGGAGACCTGACTACCTAAAACCCTGTGTACACCAAATCCTGTCAGCAATCCCAGTCTTTTGAAATTTACAGAAGAAAAAAGAATGCAAGATTATTTCTGCCTTGGTCCTTATCACATACCCCTTCCTGACTCTAACTCGCCATATTCAGCAGAGAGGAGGAAACAGTTCTTGAGGCACTAGCCTACTGTGTTCCCCTTTTGCTTTGCAAAGAAATAAAATTGGGCTTCTCTCGCAGTCTAGTGGGTAAGGATACCGCCTCGCAGTGCAAGGGGCGCCAGTTCGATCCCTGGCCTGGGAAGATCCCATGTGCCGCGGAGCGGCTGGACTGATGTGTCCAATTACCAAGCCGGAGCTCTGGAGCACATGCGCCCACAGCCGGTGCTCTGCGACAAGAGAGGCTGCTGCGATTGGAGGCCCACATGGGCCAAAGAACAAAGATAAATGAATGAAATATCAAAAGAAGTGCCCCCCCCCCCCCCCGCTGCCCACCAAAAAGAGAAAGAAAATCACTCTTTCCTTCTCCATAACTCTGTCTCCATATTTATGTTTGGCATCGGTGCAAAGACAGACAAGATTTTGATATCATGAATATGAGGGGTGAACTGATGAACTGTAAAGTTAAATGGGAACTTTTGACTGCTCATAGGGTCAGTCACTCAAGGATTTCCTCATAACTGGCTATCTTATATAATAAACTAATTCCCTATAAAGTGCAATTAGGTACAGTAGGGCTCCCTTCCCCACTTCAGATTCAGCAAGGAGATCAAACCAGTCAGTCCTAAAGGAAATCAACCCTGACTATTCACCGGAAACACTGAAATCTGATTTTCCAATACTTTGGCCACCTTATGTGAAGAATTGATTCAGTGGAAAAGACCTGATGCAAAGTTTAAGGCAGGAGGAGAAGAAGGCAGCAGAGAGTCAGAATTGGTTTCTATCCTGCCTCAAGTGCATGTGTTACAAAAGAGTCTGACTTAGTGACTAAACAACAACAAGGTACTACACAGCCAACAATTGGTTGAATTCTCAGATGTGGAACTAAGGAACTGTAAATGATGCCAAGCAGGGCCCTGTGGCTCTCCTGGGCACAGAGGCCTTTTTTGTCCCCCATTTCCTATAGGCAAGATTGCAGCCTCCAGGACCTTTTCTGACTTCCAGAGGGCGGAACAGTTGCTAATCTAGGAAGGAGCAGCCATGAAACCAAGATTAAGAAAGATTAGGAGACCTGACTACCTAAAACCCTGTGTACACCAAATCCTGTCAGCAATCCCAGTCTTTTGAAATTTACAGAAGAAAAAAGAATGCAAGATTATTTCTGCCTTGGTCCTTATCACATACCCCTTCCTGACTCTAACTCGCCATATTCAGCAGAGAGGAGGAAACAGTTCTTGAGGCACTAGCCTACTGTGTTCCCCTTTTGCTTTGCAAAGAAATAAAATTGGGCTTCTCTCGCAGTCTAGTGGGTAAGGATACCGCCTCGCAGTGCAAGGGGCGCCAGTTCGATCCCTGGCCTGGGAAGATCCCATGTGCCGCGGAGCGGCTGGACTGATGTGTCCAATTACCAAGCCGGAGCTCTGGAGCACATGCGCCCACAGCCGGTGCTCTGCGACAAGAGAGGCTGCTGCGATTGGAGGCCCACATGGGCCAAAGAACAAAGATAAATGAATAAAATATCAATAAAAGGGCGCCCCCCCCCCCCCCCCGCTGCCCACCAAAAAGAGAAAGAAAATCACTCTTTCCTTCTCCATAACTCTGTCTCCATATTTATGTTTGGCATCGGTGCAAAGACAGACAAGATTTTGATATCATGAATATGAGGGGTGAACTGATGAACTGTAAAGTTAAATGGGAACTTTTGACTGCTCATAGGGTCAGTCACTCAAGGATTTCCTCATAACTGGCTATCTTATATAATAAACTAATTCCCTATAAAGTGCAATTAGGTACAGTAGGGCTCCCTTCCCCACTTCAGATTCAGCAAGGAGATCAAACCAGTCAGTCCTAAAGGAAATCAACCCTGACTATTCACCGGAAACACTGAAATCTGATTTTCCAATACTTTGGCCACCTTATGTGAAGAATTGATTCAGTGGAAAAGACCTGATGCTGGGAAAGATTCAAGGCAGGAGGAGAAGAAGGCAGCAGAGGATGGGATGGTTGGATGGCATTACTTATTCAATGGACATGAATATGAGCAAACTCTGGGAGATGCTAAAGGCCACTGAAGCCTGACATGCTGTATTCTATTGGGTTGCAAAGCATCAGACATGACTTAGCAACAGCATTGCATATTCGTGAAGGGGCATGAGCAGAGGAGAATTTGAAGGTAGAAGTGGGGCAGAGGTTATGACAGAGATCAGGCTCTAGGTAAAACCATCAGGATCAGAAAAGGTCAACATCATAGTTCCTTAGATTCCAGTTCATCTCGTATTTGAGTATTCTAAGAGTCTGAATTCTGTGCAATAGCTCAAGAATCTCATTCTTCAAGCTGATCTTTACCATTGAAACTGAACTGGAGGGCTTCCCCTTGTGGTCCAGTGGGTAAGGACACCGCCTTGCAGTGCAAGGGACGCCGGTTCAATCCCTGGCCTGGGAAGATCCCACGTACCGCGGAGCGGCTGGACCGATGTGTCCAATTACCGAGCCAGAGATCTGGAGCGCATGCGCCCAGAGCTGGCGCTCAGCAACGACAGACGCCACCACGATGGGAGGCCCACAGGAGCCAAAGAACAAAGATGGATGAAAACAGAGAAATGAAAAACCAATAGAAGTGGCCTGCCCGCTCCCCTCCCTCCCCAACCCGACCCCCGCCCAAAATAAAAAAAAAAAAAAGAAACTGAACTGGAAGTCTTTATAACTAACTTATCATCCTTGTTATTATTAACTTATCTCCTTGGCCTGGTAATAACTGTTTGTTCTTACCTTGTTTTGCTTCGTTCATATCATAAACCACAGGGACCTATTCTTCAGCAAGCGCGAGCATTGTGGCCAGGTTTATTTATTTATTTATTTTTTGACCATGTTGTGTGGCATGTGAGATCTAAGTTCCCCAACCAAGGGACCAAGCCTGTGTCCCTTGCAATGGAAGTTCGATCCCTAACCACTAGACCATCAGAGAATTCACTGTGGCCAGATGTAGATCACATGATGGCTTAGACCTAAAATAAAGCGACTCCTTTTATGTTAAGGATGTTATGTCTGGTCCACTTCCTCTGGAGACTCCTAATTTTACCTGCTTACAGTGGCACACACACACACACACAAAGACATAACTTTGTTCCCTCCCTGGACATAAAGACCTGTGGAGTAGCACAGATATGATTGTTTCTAAATCATTCAAGATTACTAGATGTGAAAGTTTTCTTTCCAAATTTTATTTTGCTATTAAAAGATTTTGTGCAACTGCACAAATATATACATATAAATGTATTTATTTTCCTTTCTTGGTTATTTACTTCTTTAAGTTCTTGCCCTTTCTGAAATCAATTATATAAGTCTTTATTTTTCTGATAATGCTCTTTTCCCTCTTCAACTCAGATTCATCTTAGCTTTGTTGTAGTATGCTGTATAGTCGGGCTTCCTAGGTAGTGTAGTGGTAAAGAGTGCCTGTCAGTGCAGGAGATGGTAGACTTGGGCTCTATCCCTGGGTTGGGAAGATCCCTTGGAGAAGTGATCCAGTATTCTTGCCTGGAGAATCCCACAGACAGAGGGACCTGGCTGGCAACAGTCCATGGGGCTGCAGAGTCACCCACCACTGAGTACGCATACAGACCACAGATACTATATTAGGTAAGCAAGATTTTTTTAGCAATTCATTTTCCCACCTTCGCTTGAATAATTTATCTCTTTATTATTGGTCTCTATTGTATCACATATTACTTTCTTTTCATTTTTCAAAAAAGTCTGTTTCAGGAATATCTTTTATTTTTTATATATGTAAAACTTCCTGCCAGTATAACATTATCTTATAATTGTAAATTTGTAATTGTAAGGGAAGATAATATATACCCCTAAAATGTATCTCTGGAATATTATTTTTTTTTAAACATACACATACAATGGCTCTGCATCTTTTTATTTTTGTAATTTTGGCCTCCTTTATTTTTATTTATTTGTTTATTTTCATCCATCTTTATTCTTTGGCCCATGTGGGCCTCCCATCTCAGTGGCCTCTCTAGTTGCAGAGCACCAGCTCTGGGTTCATTTGCTCCAGAGTGCTGATTGGTAATTAGACACACTGGTGCAGCCGTTCTGCAACTTGTGGGATCTTCCTAGGCCAGGGATTTAACTGGTGCACCTTGCACTGCAAGGTGGACTCTACCCACTGGGACACCAGGGAAACTCTGGAATATTAATTTTTAAGCGGCTTATTTTCTAAGAAATAGCAGGCATGGGAAAACTGAAAATCAAGTACCCTTTTTTAAAGAGACATTTATATATATAAGGGAAATATCCATTTATTAAGGTGTCTGCCTCCCTGCTGACTGAGACATTGAAGAATCTGCCTGTAATGCAGGAGACCCAGGTTTTATTCTTGGGTCAGAAAGGTCCCTTGGGGAAGGAAATGGCTACCCACTCCAGTATTCTTGGCCTAGAGAATTCCATTGTTAGAGGAGACTGGTGGGCTACAGTCCATGTGATCACAAAGAATCAGAGAAGACTGAGCAACATACTTACTTGAACTAGGAAGAAGACCATGACCAAATCTCCAGAAACTCTCAGTGGAGAGATCAGTGGCTTAAATATGCATAACAATCTTAGCCTTGTTTGCGGGGACCTTCCGCAGAAAGGGAAGCCAGCGGAATTGCCCCCAGCTGAACTGGGAGATCTCGGAGAAAGGCAAATCTTGAACTGACCGCCTCGCAGCCCCCTGGCTCAGGCAGGGGACAATCAGACGCGACAGGGGTTCCATCGAAGTAGTTCCGCTTTATTGAAGAAGATCCACAGCTTTTATAGGCAAGTGAAAGGGGTTTTGTACGGGATTTCCTATAGATTACACCAATCAAGCTAAAGGCCAAGCAATCATTCACCGAGCGCGGAAGTCAGGGGAACCAATCAGAAATTTTGACCATCAATTAATAATTTAGATCACGCCCTGTCTCTTCCTGTAGGCGCCATCTTAGCTGCAAACATGTGCTTAAGCTTCTTTAAACAATGTGCTTAAGCTTCTCTTCATTCCCACGTCCCTTCCTGTAGGTGCCATCTTAGCTCCAAGCTGAAACAATGTGCTTAAGCTTCTTTTCACTCCCACACCCCTTCCTGTAGGCGCCATCTTAGCTCCAAGCTGAAACAATGTGCTTAAGCTTCTTTATGCTTGCAATGGTCCTCTTTCAATTCAGAGCCCCACACTTGTTCACTGTGATTTTCCTGGTGACCTGTCATAACAGACTTTCTTCTTTGGCGTTAGCTGAGAATGATGGGGCTTCTGTCATTTGAGTGAGTTACTCAGTTTTCCTTGGTCTCTCCCGTGTATGTGTGTGCTGATCACTCAGTCGTGTCTGACTCTTTGCAGTCACATGAACTGTAGCACACTGGGCTCTTCTGCCTGTGCAATTCACTAGGTAAGAATACTGGAGTTGGTTACCATTCCTTTCTCCATGGGATCTCTCTGACCTGGGGATCAAACCTGGGTCTCCTGCATTGCAGGCAGCTTCTTTACTGTCTGGGCTACCAGGGAAGCCCCTCCCCTGTATACATATTAGATTTTTGTTTGATTTTCTCCTGTTTGTCTCACATCAGTTTAATCTTTAACTAACCAGATGAACCTAGATTGGTAGAGGAACATTTCTTCCTCCCAGACATGTTTTAGTATTTAACAGAACAAATATTCCTCTATTATTTTTTCCTTCTCCAAAAGGAAAAGCAGATTAACTGTTAGACGTGTTAAGTCCTGTGTATAAATTTGAGAGTCATTCAGCTAACTTCAGAAATAATCCATCTGAATTTTGTTGGCGGTGGTATTAAATCTAGTTCTTAGTTTGGAAAAAAGAAAGTTTTCCAGAAAGGGAAGCCAGCGGAATTGCCCCCAGTGAATATCTCGGAGAAAGGCAAATCTTGAACTGACGCTCGCAGCCCCTGGCTCAGGCAGGGGACAATCAGACGCGACAGGGGTTCCATCGAAGTAGTTCCGCTTTATTGAAGAAGATCCACAGCTTTTATAGGCAAGTGAAAGGGGTTTTGTACGGGATTTCCTATAGATTACACCAATCAAGCTAAAGGCCAAGCAATCATTCACCGAGCGCGGAAGTCAGGGGAACCAATCAGAAATTTTGACCATCAATTAATAATTTAGATCACGCCCTGTCTCTTCCTGTAGGCGCCATCTTAGCTGCAAACATGTGCTTAAGCTTCTTTAAACAATGTGCTTAAGCTTCTCTTCATTCCCACGTCCCTTCCTGTAGGTGCCATCTTAGCTCCAAGCTGAAACAATGTGCTTAAGCTTCTTTTCACTCCCACACCCCTTCCTGTAGGCGCCATCTTAGCTCCAAGCTGAAACAATGTGCTTAAGCTTCTTTATGCTTGCAATGGTCCTCTTTCAATTCAGAGCCCCACACTTGTTCACTGTGATTTTCCTGGTGACCTGTCATAACAGACTTTCTTCTTTGGCGTTAGCTGAGAATGATGGGGCTTCTGTCATTTGAGTGAGTTACTCAGTTTTCCTTGGTCTCTCCCGTGTATGTGTGTGCTGATCACTCAGTCGTGTCTGACTCTTTGCAGTCACATGAACTGTAGCACACTGGGCTCTTCTGCCTGTGCAATTCACTAGGTAAGAATACTGGAGTTGGTTACCATTCCTTTCTCCATGGGATCTCTCTGACCTGGGGATCAAACCTGGGTCTCCTGCATTGCAGGCAGCTTCTTTACTGTCTGGGCTACCAGGGAAGCCCCTCCCCTGTATACATATTAGATTTTTGTTTGATTTTCTCCTGTTTGTCTCACATCAGTTTAATCTTTAACTAACCAGATGAACCTAGATTGGTAGAGGAACATTTCTTCCTCCCAGACATGTTTTAGTATTTAACAGAACAAATATTCCTCTATTATTTTTTCCTTCTCCAAAAGGAAAAGCAGATTAACTGTTAGACGTGTTAAGTCCTGTGTATAAATTTGAGAGTCATTCAGCTAACTTCAGAAATAATCCATCTGAATTTTGTTGGCGGTGGTATTAAATCTAGTTCTTAGTTTGGAAAAATTTACACATTTATGTAAATCAGTTTTCCAATTTTAAAGTAGAATGACCCACGATTTACTCAAATCTTAATATTTTAAGTTTTTCATAAATATATGAAATATTTAGATTGTGTTTGATATATGATTGCAATTTTTAAATTATAATTTGTAGTTTAGGGGAGCTTAAACTCACCCCAGTATTCTTGCATGGAGAATCTGATGGACAGGAGAGCCTGGGAGGCTAAAGTCCGAAAGATTGCAGAGTTAGACATTGCTGAAGTGACTTAGCACACATACAAACATAGTTAATCTTATGCTACATTTTTACAGTGTTATCAATATATAATTATGCCAATAAGAATATTGTTTCCTCTCTAACTGCTGTATTTGTCTTCCTGTAGTACAGCTTTTTTTTTTTTTAAGGTTTTACAGAGTTTTGTTGTTCACCAACATGTATGTTCCCAGGTCATTCATATGCATATCCCTGAACCCTCCCCCCACCCAGTTTCCCCAGACCTTCGCCCCAAATGATTGTAGGCATTCCTATTCCCTTAGCACAATGACAATAGCTATCTTTTCCACACATGACACTATAGGTTTCCATGTTACTCCCTCCATGCCTCCCCCTCCCTATTTCTTCCCCACAATGTCCATATGTCTATGCTCTGTCTGTTTTTCCATGAGTTCACTGTGTGTGCTATCAAGACTGTCCTACGAGACTCCATATATGTGTGTTAGTATACTGTATTTGTCTTTCTCTTTTTGACTTACTTCACTTTTGATGATAGGTTCTAGAGCCAGCCACTTCATTAGGACTGAGTCTTCTGCATTTCTTTTAACAGCTGAGTAGTATTCCATTGTATATACGTACCAAAGCTTCTGTATCCATTCATTCGTCGATGGACATCTAGGTTGCTTCCATGTTCTGGCTATTGTATAGAGAGCTGCAATGAACATTGGGGTACAGGTGCTTCTTTCAGTTTTGATTTCATCAGAATATAGGCCTAATAGTGGGATGCTGGGTCAAAGGGTGCTTCTATTTTTAGCTTTTTTAAGGAATCTCCAGACTGTCTTCCATAGAGGCTGTATCAGTTTACATTCCCACCAGCAATGCAAGAGGGTTCCCTTTTCTCCGCACCCTCTCCAGCATTTATTGTCTGCAGATTTGTTGATGATGGTCATTCTGACGGGTGTGAGGTGGTATCTCATTGTGGTTTTAATTTGCATTTCTCTAATGATAAGCGAGGTTGAGCATCATTTCATGTGCTTTTTGGCCATCTGTATGTCCTCTTTGGAGAGGCATCTCTTTAGATCTTTTTCCCATTTTTTGATTGGGTTGTTTGTTTTTCTGGTGCTGAGTTGTCTGAGCTGCTTGTAGATTTTGGAGATTAATTCTTTGTCTGTTGTTTCATTTGCTATGATTTTCTCCCACTCTGTGGGCTGTCTGTTTAGCTTTTTTGTAATTTCTTTTGCTGTACAAAAGCTTTTAAGTTTCATGAGGTCCCACGTGTTCACTTTTCTTTTCAGTTCTGCTATTTTAGTAGGTGGGTCAGAGATGATGTTGCTTTGATTGATGTCCTTGAGGGTTTTGCCTATATTCTCCTCTAAGAGGGGCTTTTGTTGTTCACCAACATGTATGTTCCCAGGTCATTCATATGCATATCCCTGAACCCTCCCCCACCCAGTCCCCCAGACCTTCGCCCCAAATGATTGTAGGCATTCCTATTCCCTTAGCACAATGACAATAGCTATCTTTTCCACACATGACACTATAGGTTTCCATGTTACTCCCTCCATGCCTCCCCTCCTATTTTTTCCCCCACAATGTCCATATGTCTATGCTCTGTCTGTTTTTCCATGAGTTCACTGTGTGTGCTATCAAGACTGTCCTACGAGACTCCATATATGTGTGTTAGTATACTGTATTTGTCTTTCTCTTTTTGACTTACTTCACTTTTGATGATAGGTTCTAGAGCCAGCCACTTCATTAGGACTGAGTCTTCTGCATTTCTTTTAACAGCTGAGTAGTATTCCATTGTATATACGTACCAAAGCTTCTGTATCCATTCATTCGTCGATGGACATCTAGGTTGCTTCCATGTTCTGGCTATTGTATAGAGAGCTGCAATGAACATTGGGGTACAGGTGCTTCTTTCAGTTTTGATTTCATCAGAATATAGGCCTAATAGTGGGATGCTGGGTCAAAGGGTGCTTCTATTTTTAGCTTTTTTAAGGAATCTCCAGACTGTCTTCCATAGAGGCTGTATCAGTTTACATTCCCACCAGCAATGCAAGAGGGTTCCCTTTTCTCCGCACCCTCTCCAGCATTTATTGTCTGCAGATTTGTTGATGATGGTCATTCTGACGGGTGTGAGGTGGTATCTCATTGTGGTTTTAATTTGCATTTCTCTAATGATAAGCGAGGTTGAGCATCATTTCATGTGCTTTTTGGCCATCTGTATGTCCTCTTTGGAGAGGCATCTCTTTAGATCTTTTTCCCATTTTTTGATTGGGTTGTTTGTTTTTCTGGTGCTGAGTTGTCTGAGCTGCTTGTAGATTTTGGAGATTAATTCTTTGTCTGTTGTTTCATTTGCTATGATTTTCTCCCACTCTGTGGGCTGTCTGTTTAGCTTTTTTGTAATTTCTTTTGCTGTACAAAAGCTTTTAAGTTTCATGAGGTCCCACGTGTTCACTTTTCTTTTCAGTTCTGCTATTTTAGTAGGTGGGTCAGAGATGATGTTGCTTTGATTGATGTCCTTGAGGGTTTTGCCTATATTCTCCTCTAAGAGTTTGATGGTTTTTGGTCTTATATTTAGGTCTTTAATCCATTTTGAGTTGATTTTTATGTATGGTGTCAGGGAATGTTCTAACTTCATTTTTTTTGCATGTAGCTGTCCAATTCTCCCAGCACCATTTGTTGAAGAGGCTGTCTTTGTTCTATTTTAGACTTTCGCCTCCTTTGTCAAAAATAAGGTACCCATAGGTGCGTGGGTTTATCTCTGGGTTCTCGATCTTGTTCCATTGGTCGATATTTCTGTTTTTGTGCCAGTACCATACTGTCTTGATGACTGTTGCTTTGTAGTAGAGTCTGAAGTTAGGGAGGCTGATCCCTCCAGCTCCGTTTTTCTTTCTCAGGATTGCTTTGGCTATTCAAGGTCTTTTGTGTTTCCATATGAACTGTGTGATTCTTTGGTCTAGTTCTGTGAAAAATGTCAATGGTAGTTGGATAGGTATTGCATTGAATCTGTAGATGATATTTGGTAGTATGGTCATTTTCACAATATTGATTCTTCCGACCCAGAAACATGGAATATCTCTCCATCTGTTTAAGTCTTCTTTAATGTCTCTCATGAGTGTCTTGTAATTTTCTGTGTACAGTTCTTTTGTTTCTTTGGGTAGGTTTATTCCTAGATATTTGATTCTTTTGGTTGCAATGGTGAAGGGGATTGCCTCTTTGATTTCGTTTTCTGATTTTTCATTGTTTGTGTATAGGAATGCCAGTGATTTCTGTGTGTTGACTTTGTATCCTGTGGTAGTACAGCTTTTTATATAACATTTAGAAAAATGTTCAATAATATTGGGAAAGCAGTATTCTAATCTCCTTAATAAAATCTTTAGAATTTAACTGCCAAAAATACTATTTTAAGATATGTAATGGTTCATTTCTTTACATATTTATCAGGAATAAGTATTGGATATTCTCACATGTCCATTTGGAGTCTCTTGAGAGTGCCAAAAGTGTTGTTTTTTGAATATATTTCTATTCAGGAGATTTACCATGATTATAAGATATTTGTATTCCTAAATTAAAACCAACTTGATCATGATAGATGCTCTGTAAAGTTTAATTTGCTTATCTCGTATTTAGAAATATTAATGTCTCCTTCATAAGTGAATTTCCTTTAAGCCTATTTTTATGTGTCAAATGTGTGATATTAATCAAATTGAAGCTAAATATTAAAACTGAATTGTAAGTATAGAACTGCAGAACATTTCAAGCTTCTCCTTGTTGCTTTCTCTGCTATACTTCTGCCATGCTTTTCCCAAGGCAGTGTAGTTTTGAAAAGCCACACATTTGCATAATGTCTTCCTTGTTGTTCCTTTGTTCTTTCAGTTGAACCAAAGTAATTGCCTTCCAAGGTTTCCCCCTGCCCCCAATTCCTCCCACTGGTAACATTAAGGTAAATAAGGCTCTTCAAAGTTAGAATCAAGGACTTGATAGTATTGGTACATATCCTGGAACATCAAAGAGCAAGGCCAAAGACTGCTAAGAAACATAACCTCAAAAGCTTCTCCTCCCACCACCCCTTTGGTTAATGTCTATTCTGATTGAGAGAGGGATTGAGAGGGATGCTGAGAATGTTACCCCTCTGCACTGGTGCAGAATTAAATCTCAGAGACAGAGTTTTGGGTGAAGTAGGAAAGCTTTATTGCTTTCCCAAGCAAAGGGTGGCCTGGTGGATTTGTGCCCTCAAAAACTGCGTGTCCTACCCAGGGGTTTTGTGAGTTTTATAGCAGTGGTTCAAGGGCAGGAGTGCTGATATGGGTCAGGGTGTGGGCAGGGGCTTCACTGCTTTAATCTGGATGCAGGTGGTCTCAGACGAACTTCTCTGATTCTCAAGGTTATCAGACTGTGACTGACTCAGGAATGGAGAATGCTTCACCAAGCAGTTAACATCTTCCATTTGTGGGGGTTTTTAGTCCTGTAGAAGAGTTTTAAGATATGTAATGGTTCATTTCTTTACATATTTATCAGGAATAAGTATTGGATATTCTCACATGTCCATTTGGAGTCTCTTGAGAGTGCCAAAAGTGTTGTTTTTTGAATATATTTCTATTCAGGAGATTTACCATGATTATAAGATATTTGTATTCCTAAATTAAAACCAACTTGATCATGATAGATGCTCTGTAAAGTTTAATTTGCTTATCTCGTATTTAGAAATATTAATGTCTCCTTCATAAGTGAATTTCCTTTAAGCCTATTTTTATGTGTCAAATGTGTGATATTAATCAAATTGAAGCTAAATATTAAAACTGAATTGTAAGTATAGAACTGCAGAACATTTCAAGCTTCTCCTTGTTGCTTTCTCTGCTATACTTCTGCCATGCTTTTCCCAAGGCAGTGTAGTTTTGAAAAGCCACACATTTGCATAATGTCTTCCTTGTTGTTCCTTTGTTCTTTCAGTTGAACCAAAGTAATTGCCTTCCAAGGTTTCCCCCTGCCCCCAATTCCTCCCACTGGTAACATTAAGGTAAATAAGGCTCTTCAAAGTTAGAATCAAGGACTTGATAGTATTGGTACATATCCTGGAACATCAAAGAGCAAGGCCAAAGACTGCTAAGAAACATAACCTCAAAAGCTTCTCCTCCCACCACCCCTTTGGTTAATGTCTATTCTGATTGAGAGAGGGATTGAGAGGGATGCTGAGAATGTTACCCCTCTGCACTGGTGCAGAATTAAATCTCAGAGACAGAGTTTTGGGTGAAGTAGGAAAGCTTTATTGCTTTCCCAAGCAAAGGGTGGCCTGGTGGATTTGTGCCCTCAAAAACTGCGTGTCCTACCCAGGGGTTTTGTGAGTTTTATAGCAGTGGTTCAAGGGCAGGAGTGCTGATATGGGTCAGGGTGTGGGCAGGGGCTTCACTGCTTTAATCTGGATGCAGGTGGTCTCAGACGAACTTCTCTGATTCTCAAGGTTATCAGACTGTGACTGACTCAGGAATGGAGAATGCTTCACCAAGCAGTTAACATCTTCCATTTGTGGGGGTTTTTAGTCCTGTAGAAGAGTTCAAAGATATTGCTTTGTATATCTCTTGAGGAGGAGCCAGGACCCTGCCCCAAGACTGCAGTATCATTTTTTGACTGCTCCTTCCTTTTCTCTGCATCACCTCCTTTTCCTGATCAACAACTCTTCGAACCTGCCCTTTGGAACCTCGGAAAGGTCATGGAGGTTGAAGCCTATTACCTAAAAACAAGAAACAGGAGACATAGAAAGGCTTCTCTGCCCAAGAGGCCCACAAGTTCCTCCTTGGTTTCAGAAGGGAACTAGGAAAAAGGCAATACCATTGCCAAAACGTCTTCAGGGAAGGATTCCTTCAAAGTGCATTTGGATGAAGACACTAATTTTTATGAGGACATTATATCAGACAATCAACAAACTCTGTTAAGATTTTTCCATCCAAAGTTGCTCTTTCCTTTTTTCTTTAATGGTGTTTATTATCAGTTATCTGTTCCTTGAGAATATGAAAGAAGTTTCTGATAAAACTTTCTTTAAGACTAATGGAAGGTCCTGGCAAGTTCCTCTAAGATGTGCCACTCTGGCAAGTGAATTATTTAGAGCTGAAAGGAAGCAAGACCTGAAAGACTCAGGAAGAAACTTTGTACTTCACCCTCACTGCCTAAAAAATCTAGGATAGAAAACCTACTCCAGAAAGGAATTTATCATTGTGGATAACTACATGAAAGTGTTGGACTAAGTGTGTTAAACAGGGAGAAACCTAGCAAGGTGCATTTGATCAAAGTCCTCTCTACTTTGTAATGTCTCTAGGTGGCCCAGCAAGCGGCTGTTTACAAACCATGAGTTATGTTCATCTTCTTGGGGATTACTTTACTTCCCTTTGAAGTTTCCAGACCCCTACCTTCTTAGTCCAGAATAGTATTTATACCTCATCTTGCCTTACTGTCTTGGACATCCTTCATGCTCATGTAGATTCCACAAAGGTTAAAAAATAAATTTGTTTTTCTCTTGTTAATCTACTTTATGTGATTTTAATTGCCAAGGTTATCAGACTGTGACTGACAGGAATGGAGAATGCTTCACCAAGCAGTTAACATCTTCCATTTGTGGGGGTTTTTAGTCCTGTAGAAGAGTTCAAAGATATTGCTTTGTATATCTCTTGAGGAGGAGCCAGGACCCTGCCCCAAGACTGCAGTATCATTTTTTGACTGCTCCTTCCTTTTCTCTGCATCACCTCCTTTTCCTGATCAACAACTCTTCGAACCTGCCCTTTGGAACCTCGGAAAGGTCATGGAGGTTGAAGCCTATTACCTAAAAACAAGAAACAGGAGACATAGAAAGGCTTCTCTGCCCAAGAGGCCCACAAGTTCCTCCTTGGTTTCAGAAGGGAACTAGGAAAAAGGCAATACCATTGCCAAAACGTCTTCAGGGAAGGATTCCTTCAAAGTGCATTTGGATGAAGACACTAATTTTTATGAGGACATTATATCAGACAATCAACAAACTCTGTTAAGATTTTTCCATCCAAAGTTGCTCTTTCCTTTTTTCTTTAATGGTGTTTATTATCAGTTATCTGTTCCTTGAGAATATGAAAGAAGTTTCTGATAAAACTTTCTTTAAGACTAATGGAAGGTCCTGGCAAGTTCCTCTAAGATGTGCCACTCTGGCAAGTGAATTATTTAGAGCTGAAAGGAAGCAAGACCTGAAAGACTCAGGAAGAAACTTTGTACTTCACCCTCACTGCCTAAAAAATCTAGGATAGAAAACCTACTCCAGAAAGGAATTTATCATTGTGGATAACTACATGAAAGTGTTGGACTAAGTGTGTTAAACAGGGAGAAACCTAGCAAGGTGCATTTGATCAAAGTCCTCTCTACTTTGTAATGTCTCTAGGTGGCCCAGCAAGCGGCTGTTTACAAACCATGAGTTATGTTCATCTTCTTGGGGATTACTTTACTTCCCTTTGAAGTTTCCAGACCCCTACCTTCTTAGTCCAGAATAGTATTTATACCTCATCTTGCCTTACTGTCTTGGACATCCTTCATGCTCATGTAGATTCCACAAAGGTTAAAAAATAAATTTGTTTTTCTCTTGTTAATCTACTTTATGTGATTTTAATTGCCAACCAAAGATCTAAGAGGGAAAAGAGGGGGAAATTCCCCCCACTTACTAGACATTTTCCTTTCCCACAATTCTTTTTTTTTTCCCCTATAACTTTTGGTTTCCTCAGATTTTCTCGTTCTATTTGAACTAAACATAACCATTTCCCCAGAAAGGAGTGCATCTCATTGATGCTTTCAAATTTATCATCATACATAATTTAAAAATCTTCTCTGTTTTTGCTTGCATAGGTCCTTTGACAATTAACCAGTAATTTGGTAAATTATTTCAGGTGGCTCCCTTTGGGCTGTGTTTCCACTCTGAAGGTTTTGTCGAGATTTTTCCCATTAATTTCTACTTGCAGCATTAGAATTTCAGTTATTTTTATAAACTTTCTTGTGTTATATATGGCAATTACAATTTGATACCCTCATTGTCTCACTTGGAATTCTGTGTCTGGATGCTATGTGGACACATATTTTTTCATTCAGAGTTCTAAATTTGCCCTTGGCAGTGAGCTGTCTCCATTTTATGACATGCTGATCTATGAGCTATGTCTCTCCTTTGTCTGTTATAAACAAACCTGAGATGACTAGGAGTATTTCTCTAGTGAATCAGTAGTCTGCTTAACATTCTACAGTCTCCAGCCTGACAGTATAAGGGGCTCATGAATACCCTGGGTGTCTCGTCTCATCCCTGAATTTCAGGAAATCAAATTTAATTTCATATCTTTACTTTGGAATGAAGATTTGGAGGTCTTTTGAGAAGTCTGAAAACAATTTCATTGAAAAATGGTGGGATGCTTTGTATTAGCCAGTTACAGAAGTGAAGCATGTCTGGTTGTTTTCTACTTTTTTGGTTTCTTTATGTTCACCTTTATTGGATATGAGAGTTAATTCCCTCTGTCTCTGTACTACATATGATAAATGACTAGGACTCAGTGATTTCCATGAATTGTGGAAAATGAGAGGACAAACAGATCATCTGGAAATAAGAACTTTATTTTTCTTTAATGTAATGATTGATTGTCGTAAGGTGCTATTTTCCTCTTATTGTCAAAGGCATGGATCCACCACAAGGCTCAGCTCTCTCTTCCAGAAGAGTTTTTCTCTCTTCCAAATGGTGATTAAAACCTAACTGATTGCTTCCACTTGAACCCTTCTCTGTTTAATCCATTTAAAAACTCTATCCATTGTTAATTTGTTTTATAGATAGCCTTCTTCAATGACTGAAATAATATTTATTCACATTTAAATTTATTTATTCTGCCAAAGAGATTCCCCTTAGGCCTTCTTCAATGACTAGTATTCATCTGTTTTTGCTTGCATAGGTCCTTTGACAATTAACCAGTAATTTGGTAAATTATTTCAGGTGGCTCCCTTTGGGCTGTGTTTCCACTCTGAAGGTTTTGTCGAGATTTTTCCCATTAATTTCTACTTGCAGCATTAGAATTTCAGTTATTTTTATAAACTTTCTTGTGTTATATATGGCAATTACAATTTGATACCCTCATTGTCTCACTTGGAATTCTGTGTCTGGATGCTATGTGGACACATATTTTTTCATTCAGAGTTCTAAATTTGCCCTTGGCAGTGAGCTGTCTCCATTTTATGACATGCTGATCTATGAGCTATGTCTCTCCTTTGTCTGTTATAAACAAACCTGAGATGACTAGGAGTATTTCTCTAGTGAATCAGTAGTCTGCTTAACATTCTACAGTCTCCAGCCTGACAGTATAAGGGGCTCATGAATACCCTGGGTGTCTCGTCTCATCCCTGAATTTCAGGAAATCAAATTTAATTTCATATCTTTACTTTGGAATGAAGATTTGGAGGTCTTTTGAGAAGTCTGAAAACAATTTCATTGAAAAATGGTGGGATGCTTTGTATTAGCCAGTTACAGAAGTGAAGCATGTCTGGTTGTTTTCTACTTTTTTGGTTTCTTTATGTTCACCTTTATTGGATATGAGAGTTAATTCCCTCTGTCTCTGTACTACATATGATAAATGACTAGGACTCAGTGATTTCCATGAATTGTGGAAAATGAGAGGACAAACAGATCATCTGGAAATAAGAACTTTATTTTTCTTTAATGTAATGATTGATTGTCGTAAGGTGCTATTTTCCTCTTATTGTCAAAGGCATGGATCCACCACAAGGCTCAGCTCTCTCTTCCAGAAGAGTTTTTCTCTCTTCCAAATGGTGATTAAAACCTAACTGATTGCTTCCACTTGAACCCTTCTCTGTTTAATCCATTTAAAAACTCTATCCATTGTTAATTTGTTTTATAGATAGCCTTCTTCAATGACTGAAATAATATTTATTCACATTTAAATTTATTTATTCTGCCAAAGAGATTCCCCTTGTAGGTCAGCTGGTAAAGTACCCACCTGCGCTGCTGGAGACATTGGTTTGATTCCTGGGTTGTTAAGTTCCCCTGTAGAAGGGATAGGCTATCCACTCCAGTATTCTTGGGCTTCCCTGGTAGCTCAGATGGTCCAGAATCCACTTGCAATGTGGGAGACCTGGGTTTGATCCCTGGATTGGAAAGATCCCTTGGAAAAGGGAAAGGCTACCCACTCCAGTACTCTTCTCTGGAGAATTCCATGACTTGCCTATGGATCGCAGAGTTGGACGTGACTGAGCAAAAATCAATTCTACCAAAATATAAGCTATCTGGCACCATGGACTTGTTTACTTTGGTATGTCTCTGTTGCCTAGAAGTGCCTGAGAATCAGGACTAAATCTTGCCAAATTTTCTGATGTATTTGCCCCTCTAATAATAACATAATAATATGTTATTACTGTTTATATTTTAAATTGAGAAGTCACACTTAAATGTATGTAAAGTTATAAACTACCTCGAATGTTTTAACTATGGCATTGTATCAATAAATAATAATTAAAAAGCTAACTAGTGTAATGTACTTGCAGACAGGGTTTGAATTTTTTATTGAATTATATTGTTATTTTTGAAAATATCAAGAGAGAGGGAAAATACTCACTTAAGTATATGAATTGGTGTAATTTTTTAAAGAGAGATTTGGCAGTATGTAGCACAAAATATAAAACACTTTTTAAAAAAGTGATATCAATGTCATTAATGTGAAAAACTTCTGTAGAGTCATGCCAGTGCACAAAGATTTTTATAAATGAGTATATATTTCAGTAACAGACAAAATAAAGCAAAACAATCCCCCTCCTAAAAATTTAGGAAAAAAAAATCTAATGACCAAGAATCAGTGAAGGTGATTATGGGATATCATATGATATAATACTACAGACTTGTTTAAAAGATTTTTATTTTCTTATGTACATAAGTGAAAGTGAAAGTCACTCAGTCATGCCTGACTCTTGTGACCCTATGGATTGTAGCCTGCCAGGCTCCTCCGTCCATGGAATTATCCAGGCAAGAACACTGGAGTGGGTTGCCATTCCCTTCTCCAGAGGATCTTCCTGACCCAGGGATTGGACCCATGTCTCCTGCATTGCAGGTAGATTCTTTATCATCATGAGCTACTGAAGCTTATGTACATAAGAACAGTTTACTAACAGCAATATCAAAAAAGGTAGATTCTTTATTTTTTAAATTATTAAGCAACTATTTATCAGAAACATAAGGCAATTAAAAAGGTAAGATCAGTGAGATGACTTAACTTTGGGTGACTGTATCACAGAATTGTGGATGATCTCAGGTGAGAATCTCAGAAACCATTCAGCATAGTGGATAGGAGCATGACTTAGGAATTGCAGACAGGATTGATTTTTAACTATGACCTTTGATCACTATTGATTTAGGATTGAGACTCAAGTTCTCTGAGTCTCACTTTTCTAACCTATAAATTAAATCTAAGAAGAACAATTTACATGCATTAAGTACTTATTATGTGATTGGAATCTTTTCTGATTTAAACCCCAAACCACTAAGCCCATAAGGAAAGTAATACTATTTCTATCTTACAGATGAAAAAGTGAGATACAGACAAATTAAGTAACTTGTTCAAATGATATGGTTAAGCAAGTATTGGGCATCCCTAGTGGCTCAGATGGTATAGAATCTGCCCATAGAGCAGGAGAGCTTGATTCAGTCCTTGGGTCCAGAAAACCCCGCTAGAGAAGGAAGGGAAAGGCTACCCACTACAGTACTCTTGTCTGGAGAATTTCATGGTTCATCCTTGGATCGTAAAGTGTCGCACACGGCTGAGTGACTTTCACTTTCACTCACAAGATATCTTGGGTTTCTCTGGTGGCTCAGATGGCAAAGAATCTGCCTGCAGTGCAGGAGACCCGGGTTTGATTCCTTGGTTGGGAAGATCCTCTGGAGAAGGGAATGGCAACTCACTCCAGTATTCTTGTCTAGAGAATTTCATGGACAGAGGAGCCTGGTGGACTACAGTCCACGGAGTCCCAGAGTGTCGAACATGATTGAGTGACTAACACTTTCACTTTCAAGCATTAGCCTTGGCATTCCAACCCTAGGAGACTGACTCTGCATCCTAACCACCAAGCCAACACTTCATACTGCTTTGTATCCATATTAATACCTTGGTTTGGTAGAAAAATCAATAGTGTATGACTGTCATAGCAGAATGCCTGACATGTGGTAACATTTTCTTAAATGTAGTTATTCTTTTCTTATCTCAGGGATTATCATACTATAATTTACTGCCAGAGAACAGAGAACCAGACAGTCAAGCCTTTGTTTAAAATATTTGACTTGGCCTTAGAGTCAATTAAATGTATTAAATGTGTTGCAAAAATAAAATTGTATAGAATAATGATGACATTGCAAAGTAAAATTGTACAAAACAAGGATTTACATGCTATGACTGAAAAAAAAAATGACACCTAAGGCAGGTAAACATTTTCCCATAATCAACTTGGTAAAGGCAGAATGTTTCCTTCTTTCCTTCCTGCCCTCTCTCCTTCCTTTTTTCTTTTCCTCTCGCTTCCACCCCCTCCTTCCTTTCCTGTTTTCTTTTCTCATCTTTTTTCCCCTCCCTTCTTTCTTCCAGCATATGGGAATGTTAGGATGGTATATACCTGCAACAAGGGTATATGCTACTTTTATTTATTTATTTTTTTAAAAAGCTTTTAATTATTTATTTATTTGGTTGCACTGGATCTTAGGTGTGGCATGTGGGATCTAGTTCCCTGACCAGGGATCGAACCTGGGCCCCCTGCATTGGGAACAGAGTCTTAACCACTGGACTACCAGAGAAATCCCATATGCTACTTTTAGTATTAACATTAAACACCTAAGTTTATGCACTCTTATTGAGACTGCTGCAAGTTTGGTGAATCAGTAAAATTAACAGCATGATCTTCAGCTTGCTTAGAGATAGCTGGAAGGCATAGAAAAGTCACTGTATGGCTGCCAACTAGATAACTACGTCTACAATAAAGATGAGTGCCCAGTAAACTAAGATGGAATCCTGGTACTCAGGAGTGGAAGATAGAACAAATCCCAGACTAGAAATGTACCATTTAGAGACTGTTACATATTGATGGCAAGCTTAGCATTGATGGCAGCCTATGAGATGGCAGTGTGTCATGGTTATCATGCCTCACCTCTGAGGGAAGTCAGCAGAGCTGTCTGTACCAGTTTAAGGATGGAGGGTCATACCTACTGGGAATATAGTTTGATAACAGTGCTATACTAGCATAGGGTACTATGTCATAGAAAGCAACTCTGAGAACCCATGCTAGTTCTTAAACTTTGCTCAGTAGCAGAGATGAATGACTTCCTGGAATGCTTCAAAACTACTTTAAGAATTCTCCAGCATGAAGGAGAGCAGTAAACCCGGAACATGGGGTGGCAGTGTGGTGACTCCACTACAGTCTGTGCTGGACAGCAGGAATCAGACTCTGTTTCCTGGTTCTTATGAACCAGATGGGTGGCTGGGCACAGAGCTCACATGATAGGGTAATAATCCTAAATGATGTAGCCCTGGGAACCTTCCAAATCTTGATACGGTATTATTACTTTGCCTACAGTTTTCCATTATTTGATTTTTCTTGTAATGTCACTACTACTTAGATATGTATTTTCAGCAAAATTGTTAACTTTAAATTGTATATTTTCTCTGCATCTTTGTAGGATACATTTGTGAGTCTTTAAGCATATTTTAGTTGTCATTATATCATTGTCACAAGAATTACCAAACTGTCAACTCAGTTCTTACTTAAAAAATCCCAACAAACAATAAAAAACAGAAAAACCAAGGTAATAACAATTTAGTTTGTTTTAGTAGAAAAAGTTTTAAAACATCTGATTTGTAATTGAATATCTTAATATAATTTAGAACACTGATTAGCTTAGTCTGTGAGCTGTAGCTGGGCTACTAAGAGTAAACCTGTCCAATCCCCTAGGATAAAATAAAATGTTTCATATTTGCATTAGAATTCATTTTACTATAAACTGAAATTCTGTGCAACTTTTTAAATTCAGAAAATCATAATAACTTACTCAGATGATGATGTAAGGACTCCTTGCATTTTAGAATTATTTTTATAGAATATTTTACTTAAATGTGCCCAGGATGGAATCCTGGTACTCAGGAGTGGAAGATCGAACAAATCCCAGACTAGAAATGTACCATTTAGAGACTGTTACATATTGATGGCAAGCTTAGCATTGATGGCAGCCTATGAGATGGCAGTGTGTCATGGTTATCATGCCTCACCTCTGAGGGAAGTCAGCAGAGCTGTCTGTACCAGTTTAAGGATGGAGGGTCATACCTACTGGGAATATAGTTTGATAACAGTGCTATACTAGCATAGGGTACTATGTCATAGAAAGCAACTCTGAGAACCCATGCTAGTTCTTAAACTTTGCTCAGTAGCAGAGATGAATGACTTCCTGGAATGCTTCAAAACTACTTTAAGAATTCTCCAGCATGAAGGAGAGCAGTAAACCCGGAACATGGGGTGGCAGTGTGGTGACTCCACTACAGTCTGTGCTGGACAGCAGGAATCAGACTCTGTTTCCTGGTTCTTATGAACCAGATGGGTGGCTGGGCACAGAGCTCACATGATAGGGTAATAATCCTAAATGATGTAGCCCTGGGAACCTTCCAAATCTTGATACGGTATTATTACTTTGCCTACAGTTTTCCATTATTTGATTTTTCTTGTAATGTCACTACTACTTAGATATGTATTTTCAGCAAAATTGTTAACTTTAAATTGTATATTTTCTCTGCATCTTTGTAGGATACATTTGTGAGTCTTTAAGCATATTTTAGTTGTCATTATATCATTGTCACAAGAATTACCAAACTGTCAACTCAGTTCTTACTTAAAAAATCCCAACAAACAATAAAAAACAGAAAAACCAAGGTAATAACAATTTAGTTTGTTTTAGTAGAAAAAGTTTTAAAACATCTGATTTGTAATTGAATATCTTAATATAATTTAGAACACTGATTAGCTTAGTCTGTGAGCTGTAGCTGGGCTACTAAGAGTAAACCTGTCCAATCCCCTAGGATAAAATAAAATGTTTCATATTTGCATTAGAATTCATTTTACTATAAACTGAAATTCTGTGCAACTTTTTAAATTCAGAAAATCATAATAACTTACTCAGATGATGATGTAAGGACTCCTTGCACTTATTTTTCTTACATGAATTAATTTTTGAGTTGTGTAAGAATACAGCAAAGCTTATAATATATTTTTCAGCTTTTAAATTGAAATATTATAGGTTCTTAAATGTTATAAGATTCAAACTATTGTAACCACAGATGAATAATCAAAATGTTATAGTAGGTTCTTTTGTGAGTGAAGATTTCTCATGAAGAGTGTGACAAAGTCTCCTTGACCCAGGTGGGATGGAATACTATTTCTAAAGAAAACATCTGCTCTCTAGTGCCTTAGCATCCAAAGGTCTAAAGGTGTCATTTCAACTGATGAAAAGCATAAAAGAATTAAAGCTGAAAGATATATAAATGCAGCAGGATGGCTTTTGTTAAAAATATAACTAATGTATTAAGCAATTAGCAAACATGAATAGGGTTCTCTCCCAAATTAAATGTTTACCTAAATGTTAGTATCAACCATGTTGACATCATGAAGAGCTGTCAAGAGAGCTGACATTCTTAGAAGACATAACTTCACCTGTAACCTTTAAAGAAAGCCGCTTTGTGAAAGCCCTAAAGGCAGAGTGGTCGGACTGGCATTTGTATAGTGTGGTGGGAGATGTTAAAATAGCAACACACAGAACCCTTTCAAGCAATTTTTATGTCATAGACAGTGAGACTTTTGGAAGGAAATCTATAAGTAGTGGTTTGTCACCACTTATGTAAAATAGAATAATTTCAGACAGTTTTTTTCTCCCCCAGATCAGAAAGTGCTATACCCAAAGTGAATAATAAATCAAATTTGAATCTTTTTGTCTTGATATATACATCTCTGAGGATATTATTTTTAAAGCTAACATTTATTTCTTCATTCTCCATAGAACCAAAGCCCAATTTTATAACTTTGCAAATTTTTTCAATCACTTTCTTTGGTGTAACAATTACAAGTGCAACATATTTGTAATAAAACTGTCAACTATGGTTCAATTCAAAATGTATCATGGGGAACTCAGACTTCTGAAGGGGGAAAAGTCTGCTACTTCTGTTTTTGAAGCAGACTCTCAGGACACCTAAGAATCAAATGGCAATTTCCCCTAAATGAGGGAAGTTTGGAATCCAACTTTTATAATTACGAGGGTACTTCTAAACCATTGTCTCTACCTTTTAGAGCCAATGTTAGTGTGAAACTTCTTTTCCTCAACTATTGACTACCCTGAAAAAAGTTTCTGTGCGTTGGAGAAAGCAATATTTAATGCCAAATCAGCTGTGTTTTTATCATCAGTTGGCCTTCTGATATCATTGTGATTCTTATGGTTATTTTTGTTTGTGTACTTGGTCAAATATAAAAATGAGCCTATCTCCTCACCATCCAAGATATGTCTGGAAGATTTGTAAATCCTTTATTCTTTATACACTTAATAATTGTGAATATATACTTTAATTATTTACTGACACTATACACTTGAGTTTATACTTAAGAGATTTAACCTTGTTGGGCTCCAGGGCAGGCCAACCCAAAGTGTTTCTCAATGGTTGATTATTTTGAATTAAAGTTACTTAAAAGAGTAGGTACAAGAGGAACACTTTTATTTTTTTTTAAAGATTTATTTATTTATTTATTTTGGGGGGGTGGGGTGGGGAGGGAGGGGAGCAGGTGGGCTACTTCTATTGGTCTTTCATTTGTCTATTTTCATCCATCTTTGTTCTTTGGCCCATGTGGGCCATCGTGGTGGCCTCTGTTGTCGCAGAGCACCGGCTCTGGGCACACGCGCTCCAGAAGTCCAGCTCGGTAATTGGACACATTGGTCCAGCTGCTCCACGACACGTGGGATCTTCCCAGGCCAGGGATCGAACCGGCACCCCTTGCCCTGCAAGGCGGCGTCCTTACCCACTGGACCACCAGGGAAGTCCAAGAGGAACACTTCTGATCCTCCTCTGTCTTCCTAAAAACAGCAATTAAGTCCCTGATATTAAAGGTGACCTCCCACACAGGTAGAGGGGAGACAATATGGTCAGAGAATGGGAATTCAGGCTGAAAAATATGTATACACACACCTTGCTACTTGTGTAATTTAATACCCCAAACCCATCCTCTGTTTATATTCTTCAGTAATTATTAATTAATTAATTCCCCTGAAGACTAAGTTACTTTATCCTGGCAGTTGCTCACAAATATATTGTTTCTTTGTGTAAAAGTATAAATGCTGCCAGCTCTGGCCATGTCTTCTATTCTATTTCAGTGAGATCTTTGGGTGCATTTAAATTAAAGGTTGTTCCTTTATCTCATACTAATCTGTCTTCTGTCAGTTTTATTATTATTCCAGCTCTCCACAAGAACTCTAGATAGGTAGAGGGAATTTCCCCCCAGCTCTGACAATCTCATTGCCCAAGTTTACTGGAGACAAGATTTCATTTATTCATAGTTAAGTGTTTGATGATCTGTATTGTTTATCTTATTTAAAAATTTCATACATTTTTATTATGTAGTTTGTGGTTTTGGTTTTCTCAGAGCCAACATCTTATAAAAGGAAAGTAGTCTGAACTTCTTGATGATCTTTTCCTACTTAAGCGAGCAAAATATTGTACTTGAATACCCTTAAGGTTAAAAAATTATGAAGAATTTTGGATACAGTAATTTGAGGATATGTTTATGGCTAGGGCTGCAAACACTGTTTACTTAATACACATGAGTAAACGTTTACTGTATGAATGCTGTCTCTTAAAACAAGATTATATTTGTAATTTTCACATGTGTGTCTTCTCTTAATTGCATTTTAATTCCTAGAAGGTAGAGATCTAATTTTGTGTGTATTAGAATACCTCTTAAAACAGGATTTTTATGTGGTAGGTATTCAATTGCCAGTTTTTTCAGTTGCTCCTTTTTTTTTTTTCAATTACTCTATTTTTCTAGTGATTTTGAAGGTTAACTAAATCATCATATGGTTATATTGGTAGAGTATTTGGAATTGCAGAGTTTAAATATCAGGATATGATGAGATTAATTGTAATGACCTCATGCCTTCTAAAGCAGCCAGGTGGTAGTAACCCTGTGTAGAGATTTCCCTAGGTGGACAATCAGTCCGTGGAGTATAAGTTTAATTACTGATCCTTCTTTTCTGCTTTGATCAGACTAAACCTTTGACTTATATGTAATTTATTATGAAGCTTTATTATCAGGGAGGTTTTGCTGACTTATCTTTAAAGAACTGAACTTCCCAATATGTGATTCTGCAGATTATCTTCATATGTTTGAAATCATTACTATATTAATTCTAAACAATAGTATGAAAATTCTTTATTGAAATCCTTTAAGAATCATATTGTAATTTCAGTTAAGTGAAAAGTATGAAAAATACTGTATTTTCTATTTCTGGCTAGTGTATTAGTAAAGGAAATTTACTGTTGTTAAGTCTTTAATTTTGATAGGGGATTTTGTTACTAATAACAGCACAATATTTCAAAACATATATTAAATCAGCTTGTATATTTTCACAATAGCTTGTTCAACATCAAAAATAAATCATTATATACTAGGAAATTTTTCTCTCCTTTCAGTTGGAATAATGGAGAATGTCATCTCGTTCTTAGATAATGGTGACACAAATCTGATCCTTTTAGTTTTCTTGGCAGAAGGAAAAAAAATCTATTCTGGAGTTTACATGTTAGTCAAGTTACTTTTCTGAGATATGATTATGTAACACAGAACAGCTTTTACTTGAGGTATTTTAGACAGCAGCTTTTTCCTACTAGTTAGAAATAGATGTCTGTGTGCCTTAGAAAGTATGTATTGATTCTATAGCAAACTTTAATTCACAGAATTACTTGATTTCTGAAGTTCATTATGACCATCCTGTGTGAAAGAAAGTGATTTTTCATAACTGACTTTGAGATAGCCAATATCTTTTCTGAGGTGCATGGAAAAAAAAAATAATAAAATTTAGTTTTTAGAACTAACTTCTGATCGTTTTCAGTTGTTTTTTTTCAATTACTCTATTTTTCTAGTGATTTTGAAGGTTAACTAAATCATCATATGGTTATATTGGTAGAGTATTTGGAATTGCAGAGTTTAAATATCAGGATATGATGAGATTAATTGTAATGACCTCATGCCTTCTAAAGCAGCCAGGTGGTAGTAACCCTGTGTAGAGATTTCCCTAGGTGGACAATCAGTCCGTGGAGTATAAGTTTAATTACTGATCCTTCTTTTCTGCTTTGATCAGACTAAACCTTTGACTTATATGTAATTTATTATGAAGCTTTATTATCAGGGAGGTTTTGCTGACTTATCTTTAAAGAACTGAACTTCCCAATATGTGATTCTGCAGATTATCTTCATATGTTTGAAATCATTACTATATTAATTCTAAACAATAGTATGAAAATTCTTTATTGAAATCCTTTAAGAATCATATTGTAATTTCAGTTAAGTGAAAAGTATGAAAAATACTGTATTTTCTATTTCTGGCTAGTGTATTAGTAAAGGAAATTTACTGTTGTTAAGTCTTTAATTTTGATAGGGGATTTTGTTACTAATAACAGCACAATATTTCAAAACATATATTAAATCAGCTTGTATATTTTCACAATAGCTTGTTCAACATCAAAAATAAATCATTATATACTAGGAAATTTTTCTCTCCTTTCAGTTGGAATAATGGAGAATGTCATCTCGTTCTTAGATAATGGTGACACAAATCTGATCCTTTTAGTTTTCTTGGCAGAAGGAAAAAAAATCTATTCTGGAGTTTACATGTTAGTCAAGTTACTTTTCTGAGATATGATTATGTAACACAGAACAGCTTTTACTTGAGGTATTTTAGACAGCAGCTTTTTCCTACTAGTTAGAAATAGATGTCTGTGTGCCTTAGAAAGTATGTATTGATTCTATAGCAAACTTTAATTCACAGAATTACTTGATTTCTGAAGTTCATTATGACCATCCTGTGTGAAAGAAAGTGATTTTTCATAACTGACTTTGAGATAGCCAATATCTTTTCTGAGGTGCATGGAAATAAAATATAAAATTTAGTGAGAACTAACTGGTCTGATATGCTTTGATGTTTCCTATTCTAGATCTCAGTCTTTCAAACCGTAAACTTTTGATCTGATCACTCTTTCTGATATATCTGGACATACTTTAGGCATTTTTAGTTACATTTCAATAATTCTAATCATTACAAACAGTGCTGTTTTCCTCTAAAAGAAGGGGACTTAGCCAAAAGCAATTTATTTGGTCAACACAATGTTTTGTTAGAAAATAAATATTCCTAGTTCCAGGGTTTCTTCAGATTAAAATTTTTTTTTCTATATCTCGTATTTTTCCTTTAGTCAGTCATTTACTTTCTTTGTACTCTTAAATATTGAAATGTTATATTTATGAAATATAAAATATAATAGAAGAGGGCTGATTGGACTATTTGAAAAACAGTAAATACAAATATTCCATATTAAGAAAAGTATCCTGAAGAATGTGACTTGTGTCTGTGAATATGCATGTGTGTGTATATGTAAAGAACGTAGTGACAGAAATTGGCTGTGAGTATGTTAGAGGAGTTATGGGTATTAGTATGCTTTTTAAACAAACAAACAAACAAAATATATATATATATATATAAATGTATATATTTATATATATATATATATGTATATATATATATACATTTAATTTTGGCCTCCTTTATTGGTTATTTATTTATTTATTTTCATCCATCTTTATTCTTTGGCCTGTGTGGGCCTCCCATTGCAGTGACCTCTCTGGTTACACAGCACTGTCCCTGGGCGCATGCGCTCCAGAGTGCTGGCTCCTAATTGGACACACTGGCCCAGCCGCTCCACGGCAAGTGGGATCTTCCCGGGCCAGAGATCGAACTGGTGCCTCTTGCACTGCAAGGCAGACTCTTTACCCACTGGACCACTGGGGAAGCCCAGTTTTTTACTTTTATATTTCCTTGCACAGGGGCCATACTAATCTTCTCTGCATCATGCCGAAGCAAGTGCTGCTTATCTGTATTTTTTTGATTTCTCCTGAAGGAGTCTATTTTGTTTTCGTAAAGGGAATTCTGCTTCCTTCTCTCATGTCTCAGGGAAAAGATGGTTTAGTTCTAAACTTTATAAAATATCTAAAACGAGAGATCAAAGACAGATCTTGGCCTAAGAAGGAGACTGAAAATAGCATAGGTAGAATGTCAGTGGGCAAGTTTTCCAGATGTGAGCCCATGTATGCATATGTCCATGTACTTTCAAACCGTAAACTTTTGATCTGATCACTCTTTCTGATATATCTGGACATACTTTAGGCATTTTAGTTACATTTCAATAATTCTAATCATTACAAACAGTGCTGTTTTCCTCTAAAAGAAGGGGACTTAGCCAAAAGCAATTTATTTGGTCAACACAATGTTTTGTTAGAAAATAAATATTCCTAGTTCCAGGGTTTCTTCAGATTAAAATTTTTTTTTCTATATCTCGTATTTTTCCTTTAGTCAGTCATTTACTTTCTTTGTACTCTTAAATATTGAAATGTTATATTTATGAAATATAAAATATAATAGAAGAGGGCTGATTGGACTATTTGAAAAACAGTAAATACAAATATTCCATATTAAGAAAAGTATCCTGAAGAATGTGACTTGTGTCTGTGAATATGCATGTGTGTGTATATGTAAAGAACGTAGTGACAGAAATTGGCTGTGAGTATGTTAGAGGAGTTATGGGTATTAGTATGCTTTTTAAACAAACAAACAAACAAAATATATATATATATATATAAATGTATATATTTATATATATATATATATGTATATATATATATACATTTAATTTTGGCCTCCTTTATTGGTTATTTATTTATTTATTTTCATCCATCTTTATTCTTTGGCCTGTGTGGGCCTCCCATTGCAGTGACCTCTCTGGTTACACAGCACTGTCCCTGGGCGCATGCGCTCCAGAGTGCTGGCTCCTAATTGGACACACTGGCCCAGCCGCTCCACGGCAAGTGGGATCTTCCCGGGCCAGAGATCGAACTGGTGCCTCTTGCACTGCAAGGCAGACTCTTTACCCACTGGACCACTGGGGAAGCCCAGTTTTTTACTTTTATATTTCCTTGCACAGGGGCCATACTAATCTTCTCTGCATCATGCCGAAGCAAGTGCTGCTTATCTGTATTTTTTTGATTTCTCCTGAAGGAGTCTATTTTGTTTTCGTAAAGGGAATTCTGCTTCCTTCTCTCATGTCTCAGGGAAAAGATGGTTTAGTTCTAAACTTTATAAAATATCTAAAACGAGAGATCAAAGACAGATCTTGGCCTAAGAAGGAGACTGAAAATAGCATAGGTAGAATGTCAGTGGGCAAGTTTTCCAGATGTGAGCCCATGTATGCATATGTCCATGCACTCACACATGCACACAGAGAGTTTTCTTTTCACGGTTACTATTCTGATCACATATCAAACGAAACAGTGCTTTGAGAAAAAGACTTGGCTAATAATACTCAAATGCCCTATAAATATTCACAATGGTCTGCAAGCGGGATGCTGATCCATTCTGCCTAGTAGTTTATTCCCCCTGTGACTCCTTTTCAGTGCAAGGAAAAAAATACTTGACTGAATAGATAGGATCAGCATGATACAGATTCTGGTAAAAGATCAAAAAAGAATGTTGCTTTGAGAACAAAGTCATACCTCATTGCAATTTCAAAATATTTTTAAGCATTCTGTAATTTTGGTCAGTGTGTGGTTTCATATTTGCAAATTTAAAGCATTATATTTATGCATAAATTGCAAATTCAGCACTTAGTAAGATTGTGGCTGGCATAAGACAACATTTTAGAAAGCTTCTGTGTGTGTGTGTGTGTGTGCATGGAGCAGTCACATATAAGGGATAGATTCCTGAAGGCCTAACCTAATTTAAAATTATCATAATTCAAGAGAATTTCTTAGAATAGATAATAAGGAGTGGATGCTTCCTTCAAATGCATACGTATTCATGTTCCTAGCATATTTTAAAAATCAATTTTCTTTTCTCAGAATTTTCTCTAGGATATTTACAATGATCTCTCTCTAATACTAACATTATGGAGAATCAGAACAGTTTTGTCATAGTCTGTATTAGTCAGAGTCCACGAGGAAGACATAATCCACCAAGTGATTAGAACAAGGAAAGTTATAATAAAGAATTATTAGCCATAACAGAGGATTATTGTTACTAGGGGTTGATAATAATAGAAAATTCTAAAGAATATAGGATCAGATAATATAAAGAGTAACCCCTCTCTCCAGGGATAAGATAAAGCATCCAAGAAGGAATTGCCTCTTCAAGGCTGAGATACAGGAGTCTATTTTGTTTTCGTAAAGGGAATTCTGCTTCCTTCTCTCATGTCTCAGGGAAAAGATGGTTTAGTTCTAAACTTTATAAAATATCTAAAACGAGAGATCAAAGACAGATCTTGGCCTAAGAAGGAGACTGAAAATAGCATAGGTAGAATGTCAGTGGGCAAGTTTTCCAGATGTGAGCCCATGTATGCATATGTCCATGCACTCACACATGCACACAGAGAGTTTTCTTTTCACGGTTACTATTCTGATCACATATCAAACGAAACAGTGCTTTGAGAAAAAGACTTGGCTAATAATACTCAAATGCCCTATAAATATTCACAATGGTCTGCAAGCGGGATGCTGATCCATTCTGCCTAGTAGTTTATTCCCCCTGTGACTCCTTTTCAGTGCAAGGAAAAAAATACTTGACTGAATAGATAGGATCAGCATGATACAGATTCTGGTAAAAGATCAAAAAAGAATGTTGCTTTGAGAACAAAGTCATACCTCATTGCAATTTCAAAATATTTTTAAGCATTCTGTAATTTTGGTCAGTGTGTGGTTTCATATTTGCAAATTTAAAGCATTATATTTATGCATAAATTGCAAATTCAGCATTAGTAAGATTGTGGCTGGCATAAGACAACATTTTAGAAAGCTTCTGTGTGTGTGTGTGTGTGTGCATGGAGCAGTCACATATAAGGGATAGATTCCTGAAGGCCTAACCTAATTTAAAATTATCATAATTCAAGAGAATTTCTTAGAATAGATAATAAGGAGTGGATGCTTCCTTCAAATGCATACGTATTCATGTTCCTAGCATATTTTAAAAATCAATTTTCTTTTCTCAGAATTTTCTCTAGGATATTTACAATGATCTCTCTCTAATACTAACATTATGGAGAATCAGAACAGTTTTGTCATAGTCTGTATTAGTCAGAGTCCACGAGGAAGACATAATCCACCAAGTGATTAGAACAAGGAAAGTTATAATAAAGAATTATTAGCCATAACAGAGGATTATTGTTACTAGGGGTTGATAATAATAGAAAATTCTAAAGAATATAGGATCAGATAATATAAAGAGTAACCCCTCTCTCCAGGGATAAGATAAAGCATCCAAGAAGGAATTGCCTCTTCAAGGCTGAGATACAGATCGTAAAAGACATGACACAGCTGTGACTCTCTGAAGGACAGATAAATCATTGTGTTGCGACTCTGGGAAAAATTTGCTAGAAATCTGTCCTTTAGAGCTTGTCAGATATCTCCCTCTGAGGGTGCTGGGGAGAACCCTCACCATGGCGTCCTTAGTGGCAGGCGACTGGGGAGCTCTGGGCTCAGGGTGCGGCTTCCCCCACACATACGCACGATGGAGCCATGTGCTGTGAAAGCTTGTGTGCTGCCGGCGCAAGTTCCTGCTGCTGATAAGCTGCCTTGGCTGCGGGGGCCAGCCTGGGAGCATACCAGAACCAAGAAGAAGGGCCTTTTTCTCATGCAGTGTCCTTCCTGCACCCTCTTGACAAATGTTAGTATGCCAGCAAAGGAAGAAATACTTAAAGGGTCCTTCTATTTTTCATTGAGAAGGTGATGCAGAATGTATTTGAATCCAGCAGACTATAGGTTGATAGCAAGCACAGACTTTTGTGTTGATATTTTATTGCTGCAAAATTTTACTACCAAATTAATTGATTCCAGGATTTGTTTTTAATCCCCTAGCACCAAGCGCCATTATGGCCACTTAATCATTTGAAAAATTAAGACTATAAAAACATTTTAAATTTTGCTGATGCTAAACATGAAAATGATGGTACAATATGCACCCTGAATCAAAACATAAAAATGTGTTGCTCACATGGTAATTAAGACTATTTTCTGATTCAGGGAGGTAGAAGGAAGGATCAAGAGGAAGGGGACATCTGTATACCTGTGGCTGATTAAAGTTGATATATTGCAGAAACTGGAATAATATTGTAAAGCAATTAGCCTTCAATTAAAAATAAATAAATTTAAAAAAGAGAATTTACCAATTCATTTAAATGAATTTAAAATTTACCCAACTCACCATTATCTTTGAATTTAAGTAATTCTTGATGTGCTTAATTTTTTAATATTTGTTATTTTTATTTTGCATAAAATGATTTGTAAGTATATATTGTATCACATTATAAAGAGATACTAAGGGCATAATATAAAGAGTAACCCTCTCCAGGGATAAGATAAAGCATCCAAGAAGGAATTGCCTCTTCAAGGCTGAGATACAGATCGTAAAAGACATGACACAGCTGTGACTCTCTGAAGGACAGATAAATCATTGTGTTGCGACTCTGGGAAAAATTTGCTAGAAATCTGTCCTTTAGAGCTTGTCAGATATCTCCCTCTGAGGGTGCTGGGGAGAACCCTCACCATGGCGTCCTTAGTGGCAGGCGACTGGGGAGCTCTGGGCTCAGGGTGCGGCTTCCCCCACACATACGCACGATGGAGCCATGTGCTGTGAAAGCTTGTGTGCTGCCGGCGCAAGTTCCTGCTGCTGATAAGCTGCCTTGGCTGCGGGGGCCAGCCTGGGAGCATACCAGAACCAAGAAGAAGGGCCTTTTTCTCATGCAGTGTCCTTCCTGCACCCTCTTGACAAATGTTAGTATGCCAGCAAAGGAAGAAATACTTAAAGGGTCCTTCTATTTTTCATTGAGAAGGTGATGCAGAATGTATTTGAATCCAGCAGACTATAGGTTGATAGCAAGCACAGACTTTTGTGTTGATATTTTATTGCTGCAAAATTTTACTACCAAATTAATTGATTCCAGGATTTGTTTTTAATCCCCTAGCACCAAGCGCCATTATGGCCACTTAATCATTTGAAAAATTAAGACTATAAAAACATTTTAAATTTTGCTGATGCTAAACATGAAAATGATGGTACAATATGCACCCTGAATCAAAACATAAAAATGTGTTGCTCACATGGTAATTAAGACTATTTTCTGATTCAGGGAGGTAGAAGGAAGGATCAAGAGGAAGGGGACATCTGTATACCTGTGGCTGATTAAAGTTGATATATTGCAGAAACTGGAATAATATTGTAAAGCAATTAGCCTTCAATTAAAAATAAATAAATTTAAAAAAGAGAATTTACCAATTCATTTAAATGAATTTAAAATTTACCCAACTCACCATTATCTTTGAATTTAAGTAATTCTTGATGTGCTTAATTTTTTAATATTTGTTATTTTTTATTTTGCATAAAATGATTTGTAAGTATATATTGTAATCACATTATTTCAAATTTCCCAAGTCAAGTTCATGTAAACTGTGATCTCCTTAAGTATATCCCCAATGCTTGATTAAACCATTATTATTTTCTAACTTTTTGCTATTGGGAGAATAGACAAGAGAGTATAGAATGATCACTCTAAACCTGTCACTACTGTAAGGGAAAAAGTTTGCTCACTTTTTCAGTGATGATTCAGTCATTTTCCAACATTGCACAATTGTTTGTTCAACCTGTGCTTGACTCATTCTCATTGCATAGTTAAAGTTATATTCTGGGGGGCATTTCCTTAGCTTCTAATGCCATTTTACTTTTTAGAGTTTCATGTTATTTTTAGAGACTATTAGTTTGGAATTCTGGCCTTACAACCCAATATCTTTTTCCAAACCACTAATTTGAATTAGTCACTCTGTAAAATTACATATGTCACTTAAGCCTTCTCTTTATCTTCTCAACCTCTGAATAACAGGAACCATTTTCACTGATTATGCTGAAACCAAATCATTGTTCAATCATTATTTTTTAAAATGTCTTCACAGCTAGACAAAAATAGGCATAAGTTGTATTTTGTAATCCTTTTTCTTCAAGTTGAATTTTCCTTCTGTAAAACAAGTGCCACTACTACAAGGAGAAAACCATTTTCCAAGCTGGGTACTTTGACATTCCTGGCTTATGAAAGACAATGATTTCATGTAAGAGACTGCCAGGTGTGCCCACTGGGCTTTATATTAATTTGTGAAACATTCCTTTCATTATGATTCCTGTAATAACTGCCAATATACCCTGAATCAAAACATAAAAATGTGTTGCTCACATGGTAATTAAGACTATTTTCTGATTCAGGGAGGTAGAAGGAAGGATCAAGAGGAAGGGGACATCTGTATACCTGTGGCTGATTAAAGTTGATATATTGCAGAAACTGGAATAATATTGTAAAGCAATTAGCCTTCAATTAAAAATAAATAAATTTAAAAAAGAGAATTTACCAATTCATTTAAATGAATTTAAAATTTACCCAACTCACCATTATCTTTGAATTTAAGTAATTCTTGATGTGCTTAATTTTTTAATATTTGTTATTTTTTATTTTGCATAAAATGATTTGTAAGTATATATTGTAATCACATTATTTCAAATTTCCCAAGTCAAGTTCATGTAAACTGTGATCTCCTTAAGTATATCCCCAATGCTTGATTAAACCATTATTATTTTCTAACTTTTTGCTATTGGGAGAATAGACAAGAGAGTATAGAATGATCACTCTAAACCTGTCACTACTGTAAGGGAAAAAGTTTGCTCACTTTTTCAGTGATGATTCAGTCATTTTCCAACATTGCACAATTGTTTGTTCAACCTGTGCTTGACTCATTCTCATTGCATAGTTAAAGTTATATTCTGGGGGGCATTTCCTTAGCTTCTAATGCCATTTTACTTTTTAGAGTTTCATGTTATTTTTAGAGACTATTAGTTTGGAATTCTGGCCTTACAACCCAATATCTTTTTCCAAACCACTAATTTGAATTAGTCACTCTGTAAAATTACATATGTCACTTAAGCCTTCTCTTTATCTTCTCAACCTCTGAATAACAGGAACCATTTTCACTGATTATGCTGAAACCAAATCATTGTTCAATCATTATTTTTTAAAATGTCTTCACAGCTAGACAAAAATAGGCATAAGTTGTATTTTGTAATCCTTTTTCTTCAAGTTGAATTTTCCTTCTGTAAAACAAGTGCCACTACTACAAGGAGAAAACCATTTTCCAAGCTGGGTACTCGTCGACATTCCTGGCTTATGAAAGACAATGATTTCATGTAAGAGACTGCCAGGTGTGCCCACTGGGCTTTATATTAATTTGTGAAACATTCCTTTCATTATGATTCCTGTTCAAATATTATACACATTTGAATCAAAGCCCAATGACAGTGTCTGGTAACTGGAAAATATTTATTTCTCCTTGGAAATCTTACCTGCTTAATTACCCAATCTTTTGGGAACACAGCCAAAGCCTGGAGTGAGTCTTTTGTTGTAGGAAGAAAAGAGAAAAAATAATTTGGTGCTGAGGGGAAACAACTCCATTACAGCTCTTGTGGGATAACTTGTCATGTTTGGAGTTGCCTTGCAAGGCTGCCATTGTCATTTGGTTTTGTGTCATTAGAGTTCACATCACATGATAACCCAAAGGTAGAGAACTGTGTTCCTTTACTAACAGTTCCTTTTTCTCTTTGCTCTCTCATAGTCATATCAACTTGCTGTGGCTTGTTCATAATCTGGGAGTAATGGGGTGAAGTTAATATAAGACAGTTAACTCTCAATTACTCAGAGGCTAATTATACAGTCTATTGATTACACAGTCCAGCCTCTGCTTTTCCTGCCTTTTAAAGGGTGGTTGACTGCCCATTAGCACTTAAACCAGACAAGAGCAAGGGCTGGAGGGGTAAAGTGATAAAATTTGAATCTATCCATTTTGCAGCTTATTAGCACTAGTTAAGAGCTTAGGTTATTGGCAAAAATGTGGTTTGGGGACACCTGTATATTTAATTTAGCCTTACTTTTCCTTGTCATCTCTTACCATGGATAATTGAGCTGGGTGTATCTTTTATTATTTCTCAGAAGTTGGGTGGTACTTAAGCCTTCCCTCTTTCCAAACCACTAATTTGAATTAGTCACTCTGTAAAATTACATATGTCACTTAAGCCTTCTCTTTATCTTCTCAACCTCTGAATAACAGGAACCATTTTCACTGATTATGCTGAAACCAAATCATTGTTCAATCATTATTTTTTAAAATGTCTTCACAGCTAGACAAAAATAGGCATAAGTTGTATTTTGTAATCCTTTTTCTTCAAGTTGAATTTTCCTTCTGTAAAACAAGTGCCACTACTACAAGGAGAAAACCATTTTCCAAGCTGGGTACTTCGACATTCCTGGCTTATGAAAGACAATGATTTCATGTAAGAGACTGCCAGGTGTGCCCACTGGGCTTTATATTAATTTGTGAAACATTCCTTTCATTATGATTCCTGTTCAAATATTATACACATTTGAATCAAAGCCCAATGACAGTGTCTGGTAACTGGAAAATATTTATTTCTCCTTGGAAATCTTACCTGCTTAATTACCCAATCTTTTGGGAACACAGCCAAAGCCTGGAGTGAGTCTTTTGTTGTAGGAAGAAAAGAGAAAAAATAATTTGGTGCTGAGGGGAAACAACTCCATTACAGCTCTTGTGGGATAACTTGTCATGTTTGGAGTTGCCTTGCAAGGCTGCCATTGTCATTTGGTTTTGTGTCATTAGAGTTCACATCACATGATAACCCAAAGGTAGAGAACTGTGTTCCTTTACTAACAGTTCCTTTTTCTCTTTTGCTCTCTCATAGTCATATCAACTTGCTGTGGCTTGTTCATAATCTGGGAGTAATGGGGTGAAGTTAATATAAGACAGTTAACTCTCAATTACTCAGAGGCTAATTATACAGTCTATTGATTACACAGTCCAGCCTCTGCTTTTCCTGCCTTTTAAAGGGTGGTTGACTGCCCATTAGCACTTAAACCAGACAAGAGCAAGGGCTGGAGGGGTAAAGTGATAAAATTTGAATCTATCCATTTTGCAGCTTATTAGCACTAGTTAAGAGCTTAGGTTATTGGCAAAAATGTGGTTTGGGGACACCTGTATATTTAATTTAGCCTTACTTTTCCTTGTCATCTCTTACCATGGATAATTGAGCTGGGTGTATTACCTTATGTTCATATGGTTATTTCTCAGAAGTTGGGTTTTTATTGCTTTGGAGCACTGGCTTAATTGGTACTTAAGGCATTTGAAGGAGGTAGGGTAAGCTATGTAAGTTTCATTTTTAAAGGAAACTGAGACCAAATATTTAAACTGAAAAATGGTACTTGGTGGAATCATGGGCTAAAGGGTGACTTTTTTTTTTTTTTTTTTTACTTTTTGGCCTCAGTCACAGATACGTAAACCTGGTAGAACCACTTTATGATAATTCTTATCCATTGGTTCTCAACAATGGTCTGTGAGTCTAATATGATATGGCCATAAGGAGTAATGGTTTCAGAGTTGGCTTGGGATGTCTCTCAGTTGTGCTACTTATGGGTGATAGAGCATGACATATATTTTTGCTTAGCCAAATGTATGGAATACAGTAAGTGCTCGATAAAGAGCCTTGGACCATAAAGAAGGCTGAGCACTGAAGAACTGGTACTTTAAAATTGTGATGCTGAAGAATCTTGAGAGTCCCTTAGACAGCAAGGAGATCAAACCAGTCAATCCCTAAAGGAAATCAACCCTGAATATTCACTGAAAGGTCTGATGCTGAAGCTCCATTGCTTTGGCCACTGATGCAAAGACCTGACTCATTAGAAAATGCTGGGAAAGATTGAGGGCAGGAAAAGGGGGTGACAGAGCATGAGTTGGTTGGATGACATCACCAACTCGATGGACATGTGTTCGAGCAAACTTTCGGAGATGGTGAAGGGCAGGAAGCCTGGCGTGCTGCAGTTCATGGGGTCGCAAAGATTCAGTCATGACTTAGGATGCAAGCATAACAGGGGTGAAGTTACTAAAAGCCAGTCTATTGATTACACAGTCCAGCCTCTGCTTTTCCTGCCTTTTAAAGGGTGGTTGACTGCCCATTAGCACTTAAACCAGACAAGAGCAAGGGCTGGAGGGGTAAAGTGATAAAATTTGAATCTATCCATTTTGCAGCTTATTAGCACTAGTTAAGAGCTTAGGTTATTGGCAAAAATGTGGTTTGGGGACACCTGTATATTTAATTTAGCCTTACTTTTCCTTGTCATCTCTTACCATGGATAATTGAGCTGGGTGTATTACCTTATGTTCATATGGTTATTTCTCAGAAGTTGGGTTTTTATTGCTTTGGAGCACTGGCTTAATTGGTACTTAAGGCATTTGAAGGAGGTAGGGTAAGCTATGTAAGTTTCATTTTTAAAGGAAACTGAGACCAAATATTTAAACTGAAAAATGGTACTTGGTGGAATCATGGGCTAAAGGGTGACTTTTTTTTTTTTTTTTTTTACTTTTTGGCCTCAGTCACAGATACGTAAACCTGGTAGAACCACTTTATGATAATTCTTATCCATTGGTTCTCAACAATGGTCTGTGAGTCTAATATGATATGGCCATAAGGAGTAATGGTTTCAGAGTTGGCTTGGGATGTCTCTCAGTTGTGCTACTTATGGGTGATAGAGCATGACATATATTTTTGCTTAGCCAAATGTATGGAATACAGTAAGTGCTCGATAAAGAGCCTTGGACCATAAAGAAGGCTGAGCACTGAAGAACTGGTACTTTAAAATTGTGATGCTGAAGAATCTTGAGAGTCCCTTAGACAGCAAGGAGATCAAACCAGTCAATCCCTAAAGGAAATCAACCCTGAATATTCACTGAAAGGTCTGATGCTGAAGCTCCATTGCTTTGGCCACTGATGCAAAGACCTGACTCATTAGAAAATGCTGGGAAAGATTGAGGGCAGGAAAAGGGGGTGACAGAGCATGAGTTGGTTGGATGACATCACCAACTCGATGGACATGTGTTCGAGCAAACTTTCGGAGATGGTGAAGGGCAGGGAAGCCTGGCGTGCTGCAGTTCATGGGGTCGCAAAGATTCAGTCATGACTTAGTGACTGAACAACAACAGCAATAAGGGCTATTTTAATTCAAATTGTAGTAATTATCGTTTTAGTGATAGTAGTACAAATAATAAAGTCTCTGAGTTGTTTCTAGTATTTTAAGAAAGCCATACATTTACCATTGGTAAGACCATAAAATTATTAATTAATGCAGGCTTATGTAGTAATTTAATCTCAAATTATGGTTTATGAGGTTGTCCCTGGTGTAGTTCTCTTATTTTATCATTAGAAAAACACAGGCTCAAAGAGTACATCTGTTTGTTTTGAGTTTACCCAACAAGTTAAGGGAGGAGATGCCAATAGGTGGAGCAGTGAGTTCCAGGTCAACTTTTTATTCACAATTGTATTGATGTTAGACCATCAGTGACTTGATTCCTAGGACCAGAATGTGACCCCCACTTACCTTTTCCTCACTGTCCTACTCAGGCTTCAGTGCCTGTGTTCTTAATTTCTGAATGGGAAATGGAACAAAATATACCTTTTATGAACTAAGAAACCTGTATTACCTTATGTTCTTATCCTAGTGGAGAAAAAATGGTAGAAAAAAATGATGGGAGCACATCTCGAGGTGGTAGTATTTCAACAAAATGCAGTGGAAGAGGGTGGAAATGATGTGCCATTTGTAAAGGAAGCCTTTTAGAAAGTAGATAAGCTATTTCCATATTCTCTCTTTTTCTGCTGACTGGGTGCAGAGGACCATCAAGCCCTGAGTCAGGTAGAGGATTTACAGAGTAGGTGGACCCTGAATCTTGAGTCCCTGCATGGAAGAAAGCAGCTCTCTGCACAGGATTATCAGCACTGCACTAAGTGAACGAGAAGTCTCCATCATCATAAACTAAGGGCATTTGAGGGTGTACTAGTATGATTTCAAGTAATATTTGCTCTATTTTTTCATAGTAAATGTAATAAACTGTCAGTCTCTGAACCGTAATGCATATGTACATAGATATCATATTTTCTTAAAAAAAAGAAAATTTAACTTGGCGTAGGTATTTATTTTGAAGAGGCTTCATAGAATTGTTTGATAAAGCACTCATATGAATACTATCAGTAATGCTGAAATATATATTTTTATTCTTTCTAAATAATGCCTAGTAATAACAAACAAAACAAATTACATTTCAAGTTATTTGGACTAAAAACAACAGTGAGCAGAACAGGCAGAAGAGCAATTACTAATGCAAGAATGCATGAAGTCAGGCAAAGCAGCAGTAACCTAGCATACTTTTAATAAGATAATACCTTTTATTCAACACGGCAAAAGGCCATCGATGTGATAAAATGTATATGAATTTCTGTAATTAACATTTTTTAATAGAAATCAGATTTGTAATTTCTTCTTTTCTCTATCACTTTATCAGTATCTTAAAACTACATTAATGTTTACAGTCCCTCCTATTAGAAGTCACAATCTAATCATCATATATTCACACTCAGAGATGTGAACATACTTTAAAAAAATTCTACATTTAACCATCACTATAAGTTCCTACATTGTAACCATGTGACCCCACTTACCTTTTCCTCACTGTCCTACTCAGGCTTCAGTGCCTGTGTTCTTAATTTCTGAATGGGAAATGGAACAAAATATACCTTTTATGAACTAAGAAACCTGTATTACCTTATGTTCTTATCCTAGTGGAGAAAAAATGGTAGAAAAAAATGATGGGAGCACATCTCGAGGTGGTAGTATTTCAACAAAATGCAGTGGAAGAGGGTGGAAATGATGTGCCATTTGTAAAGGAAGCCTTTTAGAAAGTAGATAAGCTATTTCCATATTCTCTCTTTTTCTGCTGACTGGGTGCAGAGGACCATCAAGCCCTGAGTCAGGTAGAGGATTTACAGAGTAGGTGGACCCTGAATCTTGAGTCCCTGCATGGAAGAAAGCAGCTCTCTGCACAGGATTATCAGCACTGCACTAAGTGAACGAGAAGTCTCCATCATCATAAACTAAGGGCATTTGAGGGTGTACTAGTATGATTTCAAGTAATATTTGCTCTATTTTTTCATAGTAAATGTAATAAACTGTCAGTCTCTGAACCGTAATGCATATGTACATAGATATCATATTTTCTTAAAAAAAAGAAAATTTAACTTGGCGTAGGTATTTATTTTGAAGAGGCTTCATAGAATTGTTTGATAAAGCACTCATATGAATACTATCAGTAATGCTGAAATATATATTTTTATTCTTTCTAAATAATGCCTAGTAATAACAAACAAAACAAATTACATTTCAAGTTATTTGGACTAAAAACAACAGTGAGCAGAACAGGCAGAAGAGCAATTACTAATGCAAGAATGCATGAAGTCAGGCAAAGCAGCAGTAACCTAGCATACTTTTAATAAGATAATACCTTTTATTCAACACGGCAAAAGGCCATCGATGTGATAAAATGTATATGAATTTCTGTAATTAACATTTTTTAATAGAAATCAGATTTGTAATTTCTTCTTTTCTCTATCACTTTATCAGTATCTTAAAACTACATTAATGTTTACAGTCCCTCCTATTAGAAGTCACAATCTAATCATCATATATTCACACTCAGAGATGTGAACATACTTTAAAAGCAAAAGTTCTACATTTAACCATCACTATACTCCAGATTCCCATGCATTTGTCTTCAGGACTTTAGGTGAAACCTAATGCCAGAGCTTTATGACACTGTCTTCCTGCCATCTTATTTATTCCCTGCCATACTGCTTTTCATTTCAGAGGTTCTTTACGGTCATAACCAGGGGCTCCTTTCCCAGAAGTTCCAGTCTTAAAGGACTGAGGTATAGAAGTGATTTAAGCTAAGAGTCTGTGTCAAGAGCTGATGGGTACCCCTGTTAAATCATTCTGCCTCATTGACACTGACAAACCAGTTCTTAGCAGGGCAGCTTCCTGATTCCTTGGCCATAAGTGAACAATTGTGTCAGTCGCTTTACCCAGTAATGTTGCATAGAACATAATCTGAGGCAGAATTCTGCTTTCGCTCAGAACCAGTTGCTGTATGCTTCTCACTGTGGCCAGTTGTCTGGCTCCACAACTGGAGGGAGCAAAAATCAACTCTGGGCCAGTCCTGAACATAGTGAAGTGATATCATTAGACAGAATTGTTGATGGTTGATTTTATGAGATTTTTTTTGCTTATAAACATATTTTGGAACCTAAATTCTGAGTAAAAACTGGGAATTAGACTCCACTAGGATTAGACGAAACAGGTGTTTACCAGTTGTTTCCTTATGCCATAGTCCCTTGTGGAGAATACTTTTTCTTTCCCTTCGTCCTTCCGTCTCCTCTCTTCCTTTTATTTTTAGATGGGAGCAGCTGAATAAGGCTTGTGGAAATGTGAGAATATGTGTATGGATCTTCCTAATGTTGATTATTATTTCTATATACAGTTTCTTTCCATTTCTCTGATATGACTGACCATACTTGCTTTCAAAACTGATCCTGAGAGGTGGCCAGTACAAATTTTTGGTGAAACAAAACCAAAAATTTATTTTGCTCCTTCTCTCGGTTTTATCTTTTCTCTTTGAATGCTGTCTTTTACTTTACCCTGCTCTCTAACTGTAGATGGAAAAGGCCATCGATGTGATAAAATGTATATGAATTTCTGTAATTAACATTTTTTAATAGAAATCAGATTTGTAATTTCTTCTTTTCTCTATCACTTTATCAGTATCTTAAAACTACATTAATGTTTACAGTCCCTCCTATTAGAAGTCACAATCTAATCATCATATATTCACACTCAGAGATGTGAACATACTTTAAAAGCAAAAGTTCTACATTTAACCATCACTATACTCCAGATTCCCATGCATTTGTCTTCAGGACTTTAGGTGAAACCTAATGCCAGAGCTTTATGACACTGTCTTCCTGCCATCTTATTTATTCCCTGCCATACTGCTTTTCATTTCAGAGGTTCTTTACGGTCATAACCAGGGGCTCCTTTCCCAGAAGTTCCAGTCTTAAAGGACTGAGGTATAGAAGTGATTTAAGCTAAGAGTCTGTGTCAAGAGCTGATGGGTACCCCTGTTAAATCATTCTGCCTCATTGACACTGACAAACCAGTTCTTAGCAGGGCAGCTTCCTGATTCCTTGGCCATAAGTGAACAATTGTGTCAGTCGCTTTACCCAGTAATGTTGCATAGAACATAATCTGAGGCAGAATTCTGCTTTCGCTCAGAACCAGTTGCTGTATGCTTCTCACTGTGGCCAGTTGTCTGGCTCCACAACTGGAGGGAGCAAAAATCAACTCTGGGCCAGTCCTGAACATAGTGAAGTGATATCATTAGACAGAATTGTTGATGGTTGATTTTATGAGATTTTTTTTGCTTATAAACATATTTTGGAACCTAAATTCTGAGTAAAAACTGGGAATTAGCCTCCACTAGGAATAGAAGCAACCGGTGTTTACCAGTTGTTTCCTTATGCCATAGTCCCTTGTGGAGAATACTTTTTCTTTCCCTTCGTCCTTCCGTCTCCTCTCTTCCTTTTATTTTTAGATGGGAGCAGCTGAATAAGGCTTGTGGAAATGTGAGAATATGTGTATGGATCTTCCTAATGTTGATTATTATTTCTATATACAGTTTCTTTCCATTTCTCTGATATGACTGACCATACTTGCTTTCAAAACTGATCCTGAGAGGTGGCCAGTACAAATTTTTGGTGAAACAAAACCAAAAATTTATTTTGCTCCTTCTCTCGGTTTTATCTTTTCTCTTTGAATGCTGTCTTTTACTTTACCCTGCTCTCTAACTGTAGATGGTTTTTATATCTCACAAACAGAAGTTTAGATAAAAATGCAAGTATTTGAGGGAAAGTCGATTCTTTGGCTTAGAATAATTTGTGCTAGAAATCAAAATTTGCTGTCAGTCTTTGACCTAAAACAAAGAGAGAGTTTGAGGTATGTACATAGTTGTTAGAATGTGTGGATGGTGGGTGGGGTTTTGGAGCTTGGGGAGAATTAATAACTCGAGAGAATTAGAGACCACAGAAAAAAGCAGGGCTTAGATTTCTGAATTCATCTTTTTTTGCCCAAGGTCAGCTCTGTTCCTCTTCAACTATGTGGATGCAAATAAAAGAAAAAGAGGCATTGAAAATATAATTGGCACAATCTACTTTTCCAAATCCCTTTGTAATGTGGTTCGCTATCAAGTTATAGGTCTAATGAGAAACTGCCTCTGCAATTATGGAGTATGTACCAGTGTTTTGGAATAATCTTACTGAGAATGCAGGAAAAATACAAGCGATGGACAGCGTGTTGCAAATCGACTCATCTGAGCTTTTTGTTGTGGGTTGGGGATGAAATCATACTCCATTCCTGCTGACAGAACTCTGGCTCAGACACAATTATTGACAACATCTCTTTTTGTGCCACATACAATGAATATTTTTTTTTTTTTCAGTATAAGTGCCATAATAAACTTGCTCTGTGAAGGAAAAACAGAGATGAATAAAACTTAGTGTTCCCCGGTTTGTACTCAGACAGCAACTATTCATTGTTTTTTCATTCTCTTGCTACAAAGCAAACTATGCATGTTTTTCCTTTAAAATTGCTTAGGGAATGATAATGATTTGCAAAAGATAACATATGAACATGGATGAGAGAAAATAGAGAATACACTGTTTTCTATTAATTAATCAAAATGTCTGTTTTTCCCCATAGGAAATACACTAAAATATATTAAATTTTTCCTTGACATGAGTCTTTATTAATGATCAATAATTCAATGTCTTGTCTGTTTGTGTTTTTAATTCTCAATACAATTTCTGGTGGTTTTGCTATCCTGAGTCTGAACCTGTGATCATTCAACTAAGGCAGTGGAAGATATAGTTTCTTCCCAAGGGTCTGTCTAACAAACTTTCCTTCTCTCATTTTCCATCAAAACACTAAAGACAATCAGTGGCTTTTTTGTTGTTATTGGGAAGAATTTGTAATGGGAAAAATGATGATTCCAGAAAGAAAAATTAATATATTCAATGCTTTATTTAATTAGACGTACTGTTTCCTGATGGGCAACCATGGTGTATAGTAACACTGTATAAAATTAACATCTAAGATATACACGGTCCCCGAGAAATACTTTCCACAATAACAAAAACTAGCAAAAAAAGAGCAAAGAAGCAAAATGTAAACTGAGGAGATCCCTGAATTTGACATTAATATGTTAGGAGTAGGCCCAGTTTCAAATCATACCAGGTAGGAAAAGTACAAACTTGCACTGATGGTGTATCATCCAAACTGATCTCTTGCACCCTACTTATTCTTTTCTCTAAAATGCAGCACAGAATGGACTCATCTTTGCTCTAGTCTTTAAATAATTATTAGGCTTAATTGCCACAGTTCATAGAAATTTTAAAATTAGCAAGTGGTGCTTATCTCTCTGCTGTGCTCAGTGTTAATAAAACATGCTGCTCCATAAACACATTTCACATCATATTTGTCCATGATTATTTCATTGTTTTTCCAAGTACAGATGCCAAGAGACAAAGTGTTGCCGAATTCCTGTAATTACCAGCATTTCCCTCCATTTGGGGCCTTGAAGTATGTAGTCAATCTCTATTGTCTTCTGCCTTTGTTTTGAATCTGTCCCCAGTGCAGGAATGTGGAAAACACCATTTAGCTACACAGCCTGCTCAATTTAAAAAAAGGAAAATCACATTCAAGCTACTAATTAAGAAGAGAAGAGAAGTGAGCTATGACTAAAAAGAACTGCCTTCTAAAAAGGCTTTAAAAGGAAACTTGCAACTATGCCACATTCAGTAAAAGAATGATTCTTAGTTATCAAAGTGAAATTCTAATATAGCAGTTACAGGCATGATTTAACTAACTCCTTAATATTTTAAAAGCAACCAAGTGAATGAGAAGAATTCAGGTGATGCTCATTCCTTTTCTGCCTTTAAAGAGGAGCTTAATTAATTTTTTTTTTTTTTTTTTAGTTATCAGACACTTCTTTTCTAAAAGCTGCTTCTAGCCCTTTAAGATCATTTTAAAGTGTGTTCCTTTGGAAAAAAAAAAATGCACCAATGTGCTTTTATGCATAGATAGCTGGCACTATTGTTAACAGACTTGTCTCTGTGATATAATAATTCTTCCAAATGACTTATTTCAGCTGCTCCTTAGAACTCTTAAACTATGGTAGAGCACCATAGACATAGGGTAAATGATTTTGATGGGTGGGTATGCAGCAGGTGGTGAAAAATTCTCCTTCTATGTAATGTTACAGTATAAACAATTCCTACAAGAAGGTGATTAAAACTGCTAGGTGTAGATATAGAAATAGAGTCTAAGTAGGCTCAATAACTGTATCTACTTTGAGAGCAGAAAATGCATCATATGTTACTCTCTCAAAATTCTTCATTACTTTAATACTCTATATATTGATTGCTCAAGAATATGAAAAGATCAATATATTCAGCCATGCTTTACTGATTTTGGTCTAATATACAGGAAGAGTGCCATTATACTAAGCTCTTTGGACATCTTATGCTTCTTCATGTGCCATACGATGCTTCGAACACAGTAGTCAAGACAGTTGCCCTTTTTCTACTGTTATTCTTCCAGAAATAAGAAATCCATTAAAGTCCATCGTAGGTCACCATGTTTATTTATGATCCCACTTTATCTTAGGACCTAGATTCGGGGACACTTACATAGGTAGGCCACTAGATGCTGCTAGTATTCTTTTTATTGTTCAGTGTTCTTCAAAGAAGTCTTCCTTCCCAGGGTGAGAGTCATTAGACATTGAAGTCTGTCTTCTCAAATTGGAGCCATTTGGCTTCCACTCTGGAGGCATAGCTTGGTTGCTATCTTCGGACTATTTTTTATCTTGGGCAGGAGAAATTTTGGAAGGCTGAGGTTTTGAGACCATCCAATGATCTTGTAGAGTGTTATCCCAAGACTTAGTCCTCACCCTAATTCTGTATTTCCCCCTAGCCTGCCTTTTGCCTGGGCCTCGTGCAGCGTCCCTGAAGGACTGGATTGTTGGCACTTTTCTTTCCCTCCTTTTCTTTCTACCACTGAAAGGCTGGTATTTTACTTCTCAGCTGGATTTTGACAACTGGGTCCCAGCTACCTTTTGAGAAATTGCTCTTCCTTACAATTGCTGATAAAAATTTGAATTTTCTGGTGGTTAAATTACCTGTTGTATGCACACGGTCAAAGTTGGTTCAGATAGAAAGGCAGTATGGCTTCACTCTGGCGTCCAAAGCAGTACATGAGTTTCCTGTGTTAAAGTGGTTACCTGGGAGAGTGTCCTTTTCTTTTCTGTAATCATTTTTACCCTGTTTCCTCCACCAACCTTTTTAATAGAAAAAAAAGATGAAGATAGTGTTCTTAGATATAGGAGATTGTTCTTTGCCCAAGGTTATAAGAAGTATCCCCCTTTCTTTATAACAACACACTTTAATGTGTTGCTTTTCATGAGATACTGTTTTTTAAAATAACATTTTGAGATTATTTTAGTTAATGTATTTTCAATTTTGAAACTTCAAAAAGAGATTAAAATAAAAATAACTTCAAAACTTTATCTATGCTGTTGCATCATACTTCTATTTTAAAAGTATCTAGACCTTTTAATTATGTACCTGCAATCTACTAAACCCTTTATAACCAGTATCTCTTTTAAACCACCTAACCTTATTATTTACTTCGTTAGACGAGGAAATACAGTAGAGGGAGGTTTCCTAACTTGCCTAGTGTCTCACGGTAGTTGAGTCATGGGTCATGAAGTCAAATACAGGCTTGATAACAGTCTGTTAATGTAATGTATACCCCTTATCCTACTTTGTTGATCAAATTTGTTTGGGAGAATTAGTATAGGTAATAATCCTTTGTTTAAATAAATTTCTGTGAAAAATTATGAAAAATGAGCTTTGTTGAATTATTTTCCTTAAATATATACTTACTCTTTCCATGTTGGATCAGGCCATGTATCCCAGTCTCCTCTGATACATTTTCATTGGAACTGCTTGCTATGAAATGTCTATGAAGTACCTAAAGCAAAAATCTGTCTTTAAAGAAAGGCTGGTATCATGTTGGCAAAGTTATTTTTCTCATTGGATTTCTGACTTCTTCAGGAATTTTCATTTTGTTTAGATGAGTGGTGAAGCTTCCATCCTTCGGATTGTTCACCTTCCACTTGTGATGCTTGCTGTCTATCATTGGGGGGAAATGCGCGGCTCTATTTTGCCGCAGTATGGTCTCTAAAGGACGGATTTGATATGGAAAACATTGAAAAATGATTGGCTGCAGTAATATTTGTGGATTTTTAAAATGTATTTTCTGTAGTTGTTGGGTTTTATCTAAAGACTGCATAAAAAGGGTTTTCCCCCTAATTGTAACAATAACAGTTATAATTGTTTTGTTAAGAGGGGAAAATAATTCAGATTCTCATGCTCAAAAATTAATGCCAACTTTGAAGCATATTTCATAGCTCTGCCACACCCTATGGGCTATGAAGAGGATACATATCCTCCTGCAGCAAGTACTGGATTTTATTGGGTGAAAATTAACTGCCCATTATCATTGGTTTCCAAAAGATGACTCAGATGTGGATTCTAATCTTGAGAGGTTTTCTTTTTTGGGTAAAGGAGACAAAATATACCTATAATTTGAGGCATAAAAATGCTAGGTTCCATGATAGATAACATACTATGGTGTCAAAGGAAGAAGACATATTTTCGATCTGAGATGATTTTCAAAGTATACCAATGTTATTGGACAAGACTTTAATAAATACTTAAAATTCATGCATCCTAATTACAAAGAGCTTAACAGAGAAAAATATTGTACATAGAGTACACTATTGTGATAGATTTTCAAGACTGATGACACATTTCAGTAGTTCTGTCTTATTTGGCAAAATCTGAGTCTGATTTCTTAAATTTGTATTAATGAATGTAACTTGGATGTCCCCAGTAGATATCAAGAAACGTGTTATATGTTTAAACTTAGCATTAACTTACCATGATAACCTTGTTAATGATCTTTGTGTCTTAGTTATTTTATTTCTAAAGGTAGATTATTTCAAGCAAACGTTGTTTAAAATTGATTTTGTCTATGAAATGTCTATGAAGTACCTAAAGCAAAAATCTGTCTTTAAAGAAAGGCTGGTATCATGTTGGCAAAGTTATTTTTCTCATTGGATTTCTGACTTCTTCAGGAATTTTCATTTTGTTTAGATGAGTGGTGAAGCTTCCATCCTTCGGATTGTTCACCTTCCACTTGTGATGCTTGCTGTCTATCATTGGGGGGAAATGCGCGGCTCTATTTTGCCGCAGTATGGTCTCTAAAGGACGGATTTGATATGGAAAACATTGAAAAATGATTGGCTGCAGTAATATTTGTGGATTTTTAAAATGTATTTTCTGTAGTTGTTGGGTTTTATCTAAAGACTGCATAAAAAGGGTTTTCCCCCTAATTGTAACAATAACAGTTATAATTGTTTTGTTAAGAGGGGAAAATAATTCAGATTCTCATGCTCAAAAATTAATGCCAACTTTGAAGCATATTTCATAGCTCTGCCACACCCTATGGGCTATGAAGAGGATACATATCCTCCTGCAGCAAGTACTGGATTTTATTGGGTGAAAATTAACTGCCCATTATCATTGGTTTCCAAAAGATGACTCAGATGTGGATTCTAATCTTGAGAGGTTTTCTTTTTTGGGTAAAGGAGACAAAATATACCTATAATTTGAGGCATAAAAATGCTAGGTTCCATGATAGATAACATACTATGGTGTCAAAGGAAGAAGACATATTTTCGATCTGAGATGATTTTCAAAGTATACCAATGTTATTGGACAAGACTTTAATAAATACTTAAAATTCATGCATCCTAATTACAAAGAGCTTAACAGAGAAAAATATTGTACATAGAGTACACTATTGTGATAGATTTTCAAGACTGATGACACATTTCAGTAGTTCTGTCTTATTTGGCAAAATCTGAGTCTGATTTCTTAAATTTGTATTAATGAATGTAACTTGGATGTCCCCAGTAGATATCAAGAAACGTGTTATATGTTTAAACTTAGCATTAACTTACCATGATAACCTTGTTAATGATCTTTGTGTCTTAGTTATTTTATTTCTAAATGTGGAATACAGTTATTTCTCAGTGTCTCAGAGAGAAAATTGTGACACTTCCTAGGCAAACGTTAAGATGAGTTATTCACGTGGAAAGAAAGTTTACCAGGGAGATTGTTTAGGAAATGGGTAGGAGGGCAATAAGAGAAGTAAGGTGATTACAACAAAGGGTTGGAATAGACAGAGAAAGAGGGCAGAGTAAAAGTTGTTCTCAGAAGAATTAAAGAGGAAAATGAAAAGTTAGAGTTTCTTAGGGGTAGAGAGCAGATGCCATAATGGACAGTCAGGATGTGACCAATAAAATATCTGCAGATTCCACATGGGTATTATATTTTACAGGCCTTGATTACAAAGTCAAGAGGATAACCCTGGAGTTTTCAGTGATTGAAATACCAAATGTAAAAGCCATGGCTTTAGTCAAAATGATATAAATTATTACTTTCAAATTTATGCCTGGAAAAAAATTTAAAGCACCAGTTATCTAAGGGGCTACTTTTAAGCAAGCAAAGAAAGAAAGAAAGAAAGAAATGTTACATATATTTATAAATTATAGCCTTGCTAGATATCTTTTTTAAAATTTTGGCCTCTTTTATTGGCTTTTTATTTATTTTTCATCCATTTTTATCTTTGGCCTGTGTGGGCCTCCCATTGCAGTGGCCCCTCTTGTTGCAGAGCGCTAGCTCTGGGCGCATGCACTCCAGAGCACTGTTTTGCAATTGGACACACTGGTCCAACCTCTCCACTGCACATGGGATCTTCCTGGCCAGGGATCAAACCAGTGCTCCTTGCACTGCCAGGTGGACTGTTTACCCACTGGACCACCAGGAAGCCCTTTCAAAGTATACCAATGTTATTGGACAAGACTTTAATAAATACTTAAAATTCATGCATCCTAATTACAAAGAGCTTAACAGAGAAAAATATTGTACATAGAGTACACTATTGTGATAGATTTTCAAGACTGATGACACATTTCAGTAGTTCTGTCTTATTTGGCAAAATCTGAGTCTGATTTCTTAAATTTGTATTAATGAATGTAACTTGGATGTCCCCAGTAGATATCAAGAAACGTGTTATATGTTTAAACTTAGCATTAACTTACCATGATAACCTTGTTAATGATCTTTGTGTCTTAGTTATTTTATTTCTAAATGTGGAATACAGTTATTTCTCAGTGTCTCAGAGAGAAAATTGTGACACTTCCTAGGCAAACGTTAAGATGAGTTATTCACGTGGAAAGAAAGTTTACCAGGGAGATTGTTTAGGAAATGGGTAGGAGGGCAATAAGAGAAGTAAGGTGATTACAACAAAGGGTTGGAATAGACAGAGAAAGAGGGCAGAGTAAAAGTTGTTCTCAGAAGAATTAAAGAGGAAAATGAAAAGTTAGAGTTTCTTAGGGGTAGAGAGCAGATGCCATAATGGACAGTCAGGATGTGACCAATAAAATATCTGCAGATTCCACATGGGTATTATATTTTACAGGCCTTGATTACAAAGTCAAGAGGATAACCCTGGAGTTTTCAGTGATTGAAATACCAAATGTAAAAGCCATGGCTTTAGTCAAAATGATATAAATTATTACTTTCAAATTTATGCCTGGAAAAAAATTTAAAGCACCAGTTATCTAAGGGGCTACTTTTAAGCAAGCAAAGAAAGAAAGAAAGAAAGAAATGTTACATATATTTATAAATTATAGCCTTGCTAGATATCTTTTTTAAAATTTTGGCCTCTTTTATTGGCTTTTTATTTATTTTTCATCCATTTTTATCTTTGGCCTGTGTGGGCCTCCCATTGCAGTGGCCCCTCTTGTTGCAGAGCGCTAGCTCTGGGCGCATGCACTCCAGAGCACTGTTTTGCAATTGGACACACTGGTCCAACCTCTCCACTGCACATGGGATCTTCCCTGGCCAGGGATCAAACCAGTGCTCCTTGCACTGCCAGGTGGACTGTTTACCCACTGGACCACCAGGGAAGCCCAATATTATTATAAAGATAGTAAATACTTTAAAGTTATCTAAATTTACAAATGGTTGGATTTCAAATGTGCAAGACCTAACTACCACATAGATAGTGAGACTATTCCATTTAAAAAGAAAGAAGCCAAGGAAAGAGTCAATTTACATTGAGATAAAGTATTTAAAAATAAGTAATATATATTTTAGAAAGAAGCTGGTCACAATATAACAAAAGGATTGTAAGATGATGGATTGGAAAGTGATGTCAAAGTTGAATTCTGTCATGGAGGGGATAGATAGCATAATTAAAAAGGGTTTTGCCAGTAAAGTCAAGCTTCTGTGTATTATTCCAGAACATTTGAATTTGTTACAGTTAATAGTTTATACTGTAGAGATCATATTGTTATATATCTGGCATTGTGTCTTAGGGAAATTTGGTCTCCATAACACCAGGTGAATTTTCCACATATGATAGATTCTTTTGGAGCAAATTAACTGGGAATAGAAAGCGGCGGGTGGAGTAGAAAGTGGCAGCCCACTCTAGTGTTCTTGCCTGGGAAATCCCATGGACAGAGGAGCCTGGTGGGTTGCAATCTATGGATCACAGACAAGCTGGACATGACTGAAGTGAATAAACAACAGTATGTGTGTGTGTGTATGTGTGTGTGTGTGTGTGTGTGTGTGTGTGTGTATTTTCCCTACGTTTACCTTTTTTTTTTTACTTTTATCTTTTAAAGTACATTTTGTTTTATTTTCTGTGTTGATCTTAGCAAGGACAGAGACTCACTTTTTGGTGTATCCTCTAAAGCACCTTCAGTAAATTTATTGAATGAATGAATGATCTGGTAATAATCCAATATAGAGATATTATTTTGGATTTTGAAAAAAAGAGAAAGCTGTGGGTATATATTTTCTTGGTACTGAGTGATTAGTGAAAAGTATACATGATAGTGATTAATATAAATAAAAAATATTTGCAGGGGGACGGAGGAGAGGAAAAGATGTATATAGAGAGTAACATGGAAACTTATATCACCATATGTAAAATATGTAGCCAGTGGGAATTTTCTGTGTGACTCAGAGAACTCAATAGGGACTCTGTGACAACCTGGAGGGGTGGGATGGGGAGGGAGATGAAAGGGAGATTCTAGAAGGCGGGGACATATGTATGCCTGTGACTCATGTTGATGTTTGACAGAAACCAATGTTATTCTGTAAGCAATTATCCTTCAATTAAAAATAAATTAATTAAAGATAAATATCTTAGTTTCCAAAAATAAATAAAAATTATCAAGAAAAATAAATAGCTATGCTCTGTTTAGATGTGGCAAAGATATTTGTTAGAATAGGTTAAAAAGATGACTTATGTATCTAGGGAAATAATAAATGTGCTAGTAAATTTCTGACTTTTAAAGTCAAGTAACCAACTGAAATGTTTTAATTCCAGTATGAATCCAATTTGAATTTAAAAATAAATGCTGAAATACTTGGAAAATCTCTGTACTGTTTTTCACCTCATTTAAGAAAAAAAATTTTATTGTATCATTTCATGCTTCTTGCAGGTCTAGGCTTTGGTCCCAAACAATAATAATCACACAAAATTCACAAGCATGCTGAGAAGAGCTTCCTGGAGAAGAAGAACTTCCCTAATTAACCAATAAACACATTATAATTTAAAGCAAAACTATGAAAGTCTCCTAAAGTCAAATTTGGAAGGTCTGAATATGCTTTTTATGGGACTATATTTAAAGCAGGTTAATATACTCTAACTTCTGTAATTCTAAGCATGAGGTAGTTTTAATTGTCAGTGGTCTTCATTTGTCAACTCTTCTTGGACACAGGAATCATTTAGATTATAATGATTGTTTCTTAGCAATTCATTTTCCCTAATGTGCTTTGGGATGGAAGTAGGGAGCTTATTTGTAGTAAGGAATATGTGGAATGACACAATTTGATGTTTTTTAGAGCGTTTATAGAATCAATTCAATTTAGTCGCTCAAGCGTATCTGTCTCTTTGTGACCCCATGGATTGCAGCAGGCTCACTGTCCTAAACCGTCTCTTGGAGCCTGCTCAAGCCCATGCCCATTGACTCAGTGATGCCATTCAACTATCTAGGGGACGGAGGAGAGGAAAAGATGTATATAGAGAGTAACATGGAAACTTATATCACCATATGTAAAATATGTAGCCAGTGGGAATTTTCTGTGTGACTCAGAGAACTCAATAGGGACTCTGTGACAACCTGGAGGGGTGGGATGGGGAGGGAGATGAAAGGGAGATTCTAGAAGGCGGGGACATATGTATGCCTGTGACTCATGTTGATGTTTGACAGAAACCAATGTTATTCTGTAAGCAATTATCCTTCAATTAAAAATAAATTAATTAAAGATAAATATCTTAGTTTCCAAAAATAAATAAAAATTATCAAGAAAAATAAATAGCTATGCTCTGTTTAGATGTGGCAAAGATATTTGTTAGAATAGGTTAAAAAGATGACTTATGTATCTAGGGAAATAATAAATGTGCTAGTAAATTTCTGACTTTTAAAGTCAAGTAACCAACTGAAATGTTTTAATTCCAGTATGAATCCAATTTGAATTTAAAAATAAATGCTGAAATACTTGGAAAATCTCTGTACTGTTTTTCACCTCATTTAAGAAAAAAAATTTTATTGTATCATTTCATGCTTCTTGCAGGTCTAGGCTTTGGTCCCAAACAATAATAATCACACAAAATTCACAAGCATGCTGAGAAGAGCTTCCTGGAGAAGAAGAACTTCCCTAATTAACCAATAAACACATTATAATTTAAAGCAAAACTATGAAAGTCTCCTAAAGTCAAATTTGGAAGGTCTGAATATGCTTTTTATGGGACTATATTTAAAGCAGGTTAATATACTCTAACTTCTGTAATTCTAAGCATGAGGTAGTTTTAATTGTCAGTGGTCTTCATTTGTCAACTCTTCTTGGACACAGGAATCATTTAGATTATAATGATTGTTTCTTAGCAATTCATTTTCCCTAATGTGCTTTGGGATGGAAGTAGGGAGCTTATTTGTAGTAAGGAATATGTGGAATGACACAATTTGATGTTTTTTAGAGCGTTTATAGAATCAATTCAATTTAGTCGCTCAAGCGTATCTGTCTCTTTGTGACCCCATGGATTGCAGCAGGCTCACTGTCCTAAACCGTCTCTTGGAGCCTGCTCAAGCCCATGCCCATTGACTCAGTGATGCCATTCAACTATCTCATACTCTGTCTTCCCCTTCTCCTTTTGCCTTCTTTTTTCCCCATCATCAGGCTCTTTTCCAGTAGCTGTCTCTTCACATCGAAGTATTGGAGCTTTAGCTTCAGCATCAGTCCTTCCAATGAATATTCAGGGTTGATTTCCTTTAGGATTGACTGGTTTGTTCTCCTTGCAGTCCAAGGGATTCTCAAGAGTCTTTTCCAACATTACAGTTCAAAGGCATCAACTTTTCATTGCTCAGCCTTCTTTATGGTCCAGCTCTCACATCCATATATGACTACTAGGAAAACCATAGTTTTGACTATGTGGACTTTTGTCGGCAAAGTGGTGTCTCTGCTTTTGAATATGCTGTCTTGATTTGTCATAGCTTTTCTTTGAAGGAGCAAGAATCTTTTAATTCCATGGCTACAGTCACCATCTGCAGTGATTTTGGAACCCAAGAAAATAAAGTCTGTCATTGTTTTCATTGTTTGCCCATCTATTTGGCATGAAGTGATAGGACCAGATGCTATGATCTTCATTTTTTGACTATATATTTATAGAATATGAACTTTAATAAAAATAATCAATAGTAGTTTGCATACTAGTTTCTTTTATTGAGTAAAGATAAACATAGAATCTATTTTTTCACTTTTTAAATTTCCATTTTTTATTTTGATTTTGTGGGCTTATATTCTAGTGATATTATTTGTTTAATATGCATTAGTATAATGATAATCATATCTGGAATTTTACCTAGGGTCTACTGCAAGTTGGGCACTGTTCTAAGCACTTTCAAATATACTGTGACAATGCTTACCCTCAATACAAACCATAAGGGAGATTGGTTTCTCTCATAAAAGGAAGTGAAGGTGCAGAAAAGTTAAGTAATTTGCCCCAAGGTCCCCATAGAGTATTATCAGAGTATTGAATTTAGGTAGTGTGATTTCAGAGTTAAATTGTTAAAAATTTGTTTATCCACTTGGTTAATATAATAAGCAGTCTCTTTTTTCTGTGGATGAAGGTGGTGATGTAAAAATTAACCCTAAATATAAATTCACTTATTTGCCATATTTGCATGTTTGTGTACATAATACACATTTTCCTTAAAATTATTTGACCATTTGAAAAATAACAAGCATTAATGTCCCCTGTAAAGTAAATGGTTATTCTGATTTTACCCAAGACAACAGGAAGCCACTAGAGGAAAATACATTATTCCTTATACAGCATCAGTCCTTCCAATGAATATTCAGGGTTGATTTCCTTTAGGATTGACTGGTTTGTTCTCCTTGCAGTCCAAGGGATTCTCAAGAGTCTTTTCCAACATTACAGTTCAAAGGCATCAACTTTTCATTGCTCAGCCTTCTTTATGGTCCAGCTCTCACATCCATATATGACTACTAGGAAAACCATAGTTTTGACTATGTGGACTTTTGTCGGCAAAGTGGTGTCTCTGCTTTTGAATATGCTGTCTTGATTTGTCATAGCTTTTCTTTGAAGGAGCAAGAATCTTTTAATTCCATGGCTACAGTCACCATCTGCAGTGATTTTGGAACCCAAGAAAATAAAGTCTGTCATTGTTTTCATTGTTTGCCCATCTATTTGGCATGAAGTGATAGGACCAGATGCTATGATCTTCATTTTTTGACTATATATTTATAGAATATGAACTTTAATAAAAATAATCAATAGTAGTTTGCATACTAGTTTCTTTTATTGAGTAAAGATAAACATAGAATCTATTTTTTCACTTTTTAAATTTCCATTTTTTATTTTGATTTTGTGGGCTTATATTCTAGTGATATTATTTGTTTAATATGCATTAGTATAATGATAATCATATCTGGAATTTTACCTAGGGTCTACTGCAAGTTGGGCACTGTTCTAAGCACTTTCAAATATACTGTGACAATGCTTACCCTCAATACAAACCATAAGGGAGATTGGTTTCTCTCATAAAAGGAAGTGAAGGTGCAGAAAAGTTAAGTAATTTGCCCCAAGGTCCCCATAGAGTATTATCAGAGTATTGAATTTAGGTAGTGTGATTTCAGAGTTAAATTGTTAAAAATTTGTTTATCCACTTGGTTAATATAATAAGCAGTCTCTTTTTTCTGTGGATGAAGGTGGTGATGTAAAAATTAACCCTAAATATAAATTCACTTATTTGCCATATTTGCATGTTTGTGTACATAATACACATTTTCCTTAAAATTATTTGACCATTTGAAAAATAACAAGCATTAATGTCCCCTGTAAAGTAAATGGTTATTCTGATTTTACCCAAGACAACAGGAAGCCACTAGAGGAAAATACATTATTCCTTATAGGTCTTGTCAACACTGAAGTTCGATCTGGGAATAGGCTTAATATTCCCAGTCCTGTTCATCACGTCATTTCCACTAGGAATTAAACACAACATCCTTTAAATCTTTCAAATCTAAATCTCTAGTTTTGTTGTCCACATCTTCTAGGAAAGATAACCTTCATGGGGCAGAGCAAACAAAGATGTATCATTTTTAAAAAAAAAATATGTATTATGATATTTTAAATACAGCATAAATATTATGTCAACATTTTTGAAGGAATGAAACAAAAATAAGTTGAGTTAACCTGCTAAATTCTCTAATGCTTCAGCATCAATGTCCTTTAAGTTCATTTTTTCATAACAACTTTTCTGAAGAAAATCTTTCATTGCTTCAGTATGTAGCCTAAAATTAAATATCATCCATTCTAAATTTCCTTTTAAAATAATATAGGGTGATTTCTTCACTGGAGATTCAGATTCTATTTTGTTTTCTTTTATTCCACATCAGGATATAATGCCTTTATCAATGACAAGAAGAACGTGGCAAAAGGCTAAGTTACCTTGTTTACTACTGTGTGTTTGTTGGTCTGATCACGCCGTTTAATGAGCCTCATTTAGCTAGCCAAGACTCCCAACAATAAGTATCAGTGATTATGTAAATTCAACAGAATCAGCGTCAAACCATGATTATAATATGGTGCTATTTTTTAACCCTTCAAGGCATTTTCCTCTCTATTTATTAAAAAATGACTTTGATGTGATGTAATAGACCATTCAGTATTGGTATCCTAAAAAAAAAAAAAAAAAAAAGCACTTTAAAATAGAAAGATACCCAGCTGTAACAAAACAATAAGGAAGAGAAAATGAGAAAGCAGGTTTAGTCACTTGTATATGTATCTGTTTAGGGACATTTCGAGATGGACTTTTAAAATTCAGTAATTAGGAATAACATTTATATATATATATATATCACACAGTGAGTAAATATTTATACTTAGAGCAGTGAATGGAGCACTCTTGGAAAGCTGAGAACTGTTTTCTCAATTGTGATTTGGGATTTAGTGATGGTGCTGTAGGAAACATTTTTCTGTGGGACTGGGTTTACCGGTTTGGAGTTTCTCAAGAATGTTGGTCAAGCAGTTTAATTATACCATCTGAAACTTCACCAATGTGTTGAGAACATGCCACTATCTTGCTCTATGTTGAAATGTTGCTATTAGGGTGGATGATCATGTTTCTTAACAATAACCATATCATGGAAGCAGCGATTTTTATATTTTTACATGGCAAAAATGTAGAAGATTAAAAACACGATATTTTTATTAAAAATGACTGGAGTATTAAGGTCTTAAAGAAATTATGACTTGGAAATGGTGATTTGCATAGTTCTAAAAAAATGTAACTACTCAAATGCAATTATGTGGCTGATGTGGTAATTCTTTTATCTGTATTTATTCTCTCTCTCATATGCTTTTAATACTCTGCTCTTTCACACTGCAGGCAGCTGAGTTTCAAGAACTTTGTCAAAAGCACTTTGAATATGATTCTGACAACCTTGGTGGCTAGAATTTTTTTTTGGCATTTTTAGGAGACAGGTGAATAACACAGTTAAAGGGAAAGGAACTCTTTTAGGCAACAGAACACTCACAAATATCACAATACAAATGAACATTACTTGCCAAAAGTAACTGAGAAAAGGAGAGAAAGAAAGGGAAATAAAATATTTGAATTTGATTCTGATCTCCTATAAACCAGATGACATGCTTTTTAAGGATGGTGAGATCCACAGCTTTGCGGTTCATCTGAATAACAAATATCAATTAGGAATACTTCATGAATAATACATATGAGTTTTAACATATACAGTGTTAGGAAGCGAGATAGCTGTAGAGGTAGTTCGCAGGTGTTTCTGATATGTGTGAAGCTACTCAAAACTGGGCTGTTGAAAATATGATTCTTTTGTGACTATTGATACATCTTTATTAGAAATTCAGGAAGTACTTCTAATGTTATTTGAACAACTTCTCAGTGTGTAGGTTATGTAGCAAAGTTTAGATGTGGTAAAAATATGATGAATCATAAAGAGACTTTACATCTTTAAAAGAGAAAGATGTTCAATTGAACTATTGTCAAAGGAGCTATACTTATTTGAATTAACGGCTTCTGACTTTTGCCTGGTTTTTTTTCCCAGATGTCAACAGAGAGGATAAGCATATTCCTCAATTACTCTCCTTGCATCTGCCAAGCACCCAGGCCAAGTTCAGGTGAACAGCACAGAGACTTGAGTGGAAGGAATCCTGCAGTCCTTTCACCGTTTTCTCAAAGCACAGTTAGTTTCACATTAATTAAAATGGTTTCATTTTGTTCAGAGTATTTCTTGAAAATTCTGGCACTAGGAAATGTCTGTTATGTTTTAGCTGAAAATGGATTTTAGCAATATTTAAAATGGTGTCATACTGATCTTTTGTAAATAACAGATGAGTATGCTGCCCTAAAAAACAAACACAACAAAAGTCTGGTTTTATCCATTTCAATTTTAGAATACAATGATGATGAAATGTCAGGATTCCTTGGTCACTCTTTTGAGAGTGCACTGAGGAGGCAGATTTCAGGAGGAAGAGTAACATCTTTCTAACAGTGTGGTACCCAATAGTAGCATGATAATGTAATAACATTGACCAAGCATCCAACTTTCAGTGGTGTCAGTTTCCATTTGTAAAACAGAGAAGTGTTAAGGTCCTTTCTGGTAGGTATCTTAGCCACCTGGGAGGACCAGACCGCTGAAGGTTTATTCCTCCTCTAAATCTGGTGATATTTGTAGATTTTTGAAAGAAAATAGTTGGAAAAACTCCCTTAACAAGTGAAAGAATAAATTTCTTTGGTCCATTTTTCTTTTTTACTGCTGAAACTGAAGTATGTTCTCCGTTTTTTCTCCTTCCATGTCCTTCCTTAGTCTCTTCCTTATATTTTTCTTTGCTTCCTCTCTTCTTCCTTTTAACCTTTATTTCTATTTTTGGTCTCAGATGCTTATTAAAATCAGTAAAGGGGCTTCCCCTGGTGGTCCAGTGGGTAAGGACACCACCTTGCAGTGGAAGAGGCACAGGTTTCATCCCTGGCCTGGGAAGATCCCACGTGACGCGGAGCAGCTGGACCGATGTGTCCAATCACCAAGCCGGAGCTCTGGAGGGCATGCGCCCAGAGCCAGTGCTCTGCAGCAACGGGCGCCTCGATGGGAGGCCCACACGGGCCAAAGAACAAAGACGGATGAAAATGGAGAAATGAAGGATCAATGGAGGTGGCCTGCCCGCTACCCTCCCTCCCCAACCCGACTCCCACCCAAAATAAATAAATAAATCTTTAAAAAAAAATTAATAAAACTACCCAAACATCTACTTGAGTTAAGATGCTTAATGGATTTCTTAAAAGTTCAGGTGTATTTTGGCTTCAGTTGATAGTTGATCAAAGACACCCTGAGTAGCTGGTTTCTTTCCATTTCTGTATTTACCTTGTGCAGGTGATATTTGTATCCAGTTCTCCCTTTCTGATAGCTTTAATGGGAAATTAGGAGAAAACTTTTCCTCCAAATTTCATCCTGTATCATAGCCAGAATTGGGCCTGAGCCATATCTAAAATCATTGTTAACCAAGCAAATGGAATTTCTGATTTGCTAAAGCCAAGGAATTTCACTTTGGGCTTAGTACCAAAAGTGCATGGCCTAAAATGAGGGAGATGTGATCCACTAAAAGGAATCTGCTTTCTAAATTTAATCACTAGGTCATTTCACTTAGTCCTGGGACTTTAAATTTAATAAAACACTAGCGACTATATTTTATACATACATATTACATAATATATAATTACCAGTTAATTATATATATATATATATATATGCATATCATATATTTGTGTCTCTGTTGTATGTATGCATAGATATATGTATCTCCAGTGTAGGATGCTCTTCTTCCATTTTATTCATTTATTTTTCTGTGTATCTAGTTTCCTACTCAGCATTTTGATATCTAGTTGTTGTTGTTCAGTTGATAAGTTGTATCAGGCTCTTTGCAACCTCATAGACTGTAGCCTGCCAGGCTCCTCTGTCCATGGGATTCTCCAGGCAAGAATACTGGAGTGGGTCCCGGTGCCCTCCTCTAGAGGATCTTCCCAACCTTGGGACTGAACCCATGTGTCTCACATCTTTTGTTTTGGCAGGTGGGTTTCTTACGACTAGGGCCACTTGGGAAGCCCCAAATAGGTTCCAATGCATGGTTAAAACATGTAATCTCTTTTAAGCCTGGTGCTATGAAATTATCTTAGTATGTAAACAAATAAATACATGATTTAGGGGGAGTTTTACACTGTATTTTTCTTCCTATTTTGGGGCCCTGAATCTTTTAGAATGATTGCAACTTTATTAAAAGAAATTAATGTGCTCTAATTAAGGTTTACTATTTTTTGACCTCTTTCAAGAGGTTCTTACAGTAGTTGGATTTGGGTGAAAAATGAAAAAAAGTTTTTCCGAAATTCTTCCAAATCCTTCAAGTTAAAATATGCAAGACTTATGGAAACTGCCTTTTATATTTATATCCCAATATGTAGCATAGAGTGATCACCAGGTGAGGACACAATAAAAAGGTGACCACCTGCAAGCCGAGGAGAGAGTCCGCTGAAGAAAACAAACTTGCTGACATCCTGATTTTGAGCTTCTAGCTTCAAAAAATGTGAGCAAATAAATTTTCAGTATTTAATTGACTCAGTCTGTGATATTTAGCAACCCTGGCAAACTAAACATTTTTTAATTCCCTGTATCTGTGTATCTTTTTAAAAATTAATTTATCTTCAAATGACTAATTGTCTTAGTGAAAAATGATAAAAATTATCATTAAACACTTTAAATCAGTCCAGTCTTAACGGAAGGGAACTGGGCTCTACCTCTTGAAGGTAGGATTACCAATGAATTCACAACATATTTTAAAACTTTTGGAGAGAAGGGAGGAGGTTAGTTACTGGGAGGAAACATGGAATGAGGCACTTCCAGGATACTCTATAATCTATTTCTTGATTGAATACTGCTTATACAGATATATTTCTTTTGTGATAATTCCCTGTGCTCTATACTTTTGTGAATTTTTCTGTATATGTGTTATAATACCATAAAGGAGTTAAAATACTTGATGCTAATTTTGTAGCCTGCCAGGCTCCTCTGTCCATGGGATTCTCCAGGCAAGAATACTGGAGTGGGTCCCGTGCCCTCCTCTAGAGGATCTTCCCAACCTTGGGACTGAACCCATGTGTCTCACATCTTTTGTTTTGGCAGGTGGGTTTCTTACGACTAGGGCCACTTGGGAAGCCCCAAATAGGTTCCAATGCATGGTTAAAACATGTAATCTCTTTTAAGCCTGGTGCTATGAAATTATCTTAGTATGTAAACAAATAAATACATGATTTAGGGGGAGTTTTACACTGTATTTTTCTTCCTATTTTGGGGCCCTGAATCTTTTAGAATGATTGCAACTTTATTAAAAGAAATTAATGTGCTCTAATTAAGGTTTACTATTTTTTGACCTCTTTCAAGAGGTTCTTACAGTAGTTGGATTTGGGTGAAAAATGAAAAAAAGTTTTTCCGAAATTCTTCCAAATCCTTCAAGTTAAAATATGCAAGACTTATGGAAACTGCCTTTTATATTTATATCCCAATATGTAGCATAGAGTGATCACCAGGTGAGGACACAATAAAAAGGTGACCACCTGCAAGCCGAGGAGAGAGTCCGCTGAAGAAAACAAACTTGCTGACATCCTGATTTTGAGCTTCTAGCTTCAAAAAATGTGAGCAAATAAATTTTCAGTATTTAATTGACTCAGTCTGTGATATTTAGCAACCCTGGCAAACTAAACATTTTTTAATTCCCTGTATCTGTGTATCTTTTTAAAAATTAATTTATCTTCAAATGACTAATTGTCTTAGTGAAAAATGATAAAAATTATCATTAAACACTTTAAATCAGTCCAGTCTTAACGGGAAGGGAACTGGGCTCTACCTCTTGAAGGTAGGATTACCAATGAATTCACAACATATTTTAAAACTTTTGGAGAGAAGGGAGGAGGTTAGTTACTGGGAGGAAACATGGAATGAGGCACTTCCAGGATACTCTATAATCTATTTCTTGATTGAATACTGCTTATACAGATATATTTCTTTTGTGATAATTCCCTGTGCTCTATACTTTTGTGAATTTTTCTGTATATGTGTTATAATACCATAAAGGAGTTAAAATACTTGATGCTAATTTTGATCATCTTTCACTAAAACAGTTAGCCCTTGAAGAGATACTTTTAAAAGAGATATACAGGATAAAAATACTGTTAAGTATAAACATGCTGATTAATCATGTATGTGTGCCATTTCTCTGTTGAAGCAAATGTTGCACAGTAAGTTGATATTTCCTGTGTCCACCAGAACACCAAATATCCTAGCATAGACTATCGCAGTATATGGTGGCTTAAGGTACCTCTAGTTCTTAGGATTCATGAAGACAGTCACGTTTTTACCATGCTTAGTTCTGTGTTTAGTTATAAGATTAAATGATTTTATTTTTAAATCAGGGCTTATGCAACTTCATGATATATTTGTTTGCCCCAGATGGGACCTCAGGACAAGGACAAATCCAGCAGAGACTGTAAGTTCTTTGGCATTGTTGCAAATATTGGCAATGCAGATGCGCTTTGAATTTAGTAAAGAATTGCATTCTCTGTTGCAATTGACCCTGTTAAATGCTGCTGTGAAAAAGGAGCAGATTAGAGATTCTCTTGGGTGTGGAATATATGGAAAGGAGCTTCTCAACCAATTCACTGATCATTCTTAAGGTTAGACCCCTCAGTCCCACTGAAACAAGGTTAACACCCATGTTTTAAAGTTCTAAAGTTGAATCCCGTGTCTTTAAGTTTCATCTACCACTTTTTAAACCTCTGAAAGACTTCCCCGATGATGAATTTTGGCTCTGTATCTGTGTATCTTTTTAAAAATTAATTTATCTTCAAATGACTAATTGTCTTAGTGAAAAATGATAAAAATTATCATTAAACACTTTAAATCAGTCCAGTCTTAACGGGAAGGGAACTGGGCTCTACCTCTTGAAGGTAGGATTACCAATGAATTCACAACATATTTTAAAACTTTTGGAGAGAAGGGAGGAGGTTAGTTACTGGGAGGAAACATGGAATGAGGCACTTCCAGGATACTCTATAATCTATTTCTTGATTGAATACTGCTTATACAGATATATTTCTTTTGTGATAATTCCCTGTGCTCTATACTTTTGTGAATTTTTCTGTATATGTGTTATAATACCATAAAGGAGTTAAAATACTTGATGCTAATTTTGATCATCTTTCACTAAAACAGTTAGCCCTTGAAGAGATACTTTTAAAAGAGATATACAGGATAAAAATACTGTTAAGTATAAACATGCTGATTAATCATGTATGTGTGCCATTTCTCTGTTGAAGCAAATGTTGCACAGTAAGTTGATATTTCCTGTGTCCACCAGAACACCAAATATCCTAGCATAGACTATCGCAGTATATGGTGGCTTAAGGTACCTCTAGTTCTTAGGATTCATGAAGACAGTCACGTTTTTACCATGCTTAGTTCTGTGTTTAGTTATAAGATTAAATGATTTTATTTTTAAATCAGGGCTTATGCAACTTCATGATATATTTGTTTGCCCCAGATGGGACCTCAGGACAAGGACAAATCCAGCAGAGACTGTAAGTTCTTTGGCATTGTTGCAAATATTGGCAATGCAGATGCGCTTTGAATTTAGTAAAGAATTGCATTCTCTGTTGCAATTGACCCTGTTAAATGCTGCTGTGAAAAAGGAGCAGATTAGAGATTCTCTTGGGTGTGGAATATATGGAAAGGAGCTTCTCAACCAATTCACTGATCATTCTTAAGGTTAGACCCCTCAGTCCCACTGAAACAAGGTTAACACCCATGTTTTAAAGTTCTAAAGTTGAATCCCGTGTCTTTAAGTTTCATCTACCACTTTTTAAACCTCTGAAAGACTTCCCCGATGATGAATTTTGGCTCTACTGATATGTGACATTAGAGAAGTGAGAGGGGACACTTGAGAATTAGGGCAGAGTGTACTTTGGAGAGGTCTCATTTTCTATATGTAAAAGCCACCAGGTTCGCTCTTTATATAATTCTGAACTGAAATGAAAATTAATATATGGTAATCAGAGTTCACCTCTTGAGAATACTTACCTTGAGAATACCACTTTTATCTAAGTGTTCATTAGGAAAGGTAATAAATCTAATATTCTTTCTCAAATAATCATGCATTAACAGGCTATTCCAGAACTAGGGTATAAATGTGCATCATCTGAATTAACAAAGAACAATTTTAAAGAAACTTAAAGATCAATTTTAAGCAGGTGCTAGGATTTTATGAACTGTGGTTTTTTTTGCTGGCCGCAAAAGAGAGCTATCTCTCTTTGTCAATCAAGGCCTATAACACTTCATTTAGAATTTTTGACATTTGTAGATACAAATAGAGCATATGAATAAGAGCAGGGTATTTAGGCAACTCTTTTAGCCGAGTTTTGAAGGATGGGGTTATGCACACTAATAATATGATTATCAAAATTATTTCTGATGGTGTATAGTATTGAAAAATGGCTCTGATGATTTCTCACTCTGCATTCTACCTAAGGGAAATGGAAATAGATGAAAAGATGTACAGCAGTTAAAAGATCAGAGTACTGAAAGAGCAGTACAGTAAATTTGGTTTGGAAGATTCGAAGATGAGCCTAAGCACTTGGTTGATAACCATTATAAAATCAGACTTTTAAGTTCTTTGGCCCATTGGGTTGCAAATATTGGCAATGCAGATGCGCTTTGAATTTAGTAAAGAATTGCATTCTCTGTTGCAATTGACCCTGTTAAATGCTGCTGTGAAAAAGGAGCAGATTAGAGATTCTCTTGGGTGTGGAATATATGGAAAGGAGCTTCTCAACCAATTCACTGATCATTCTTAAGGTTAGACCCCTCAGTCCCACTGAAACAAGGTTAACACCCATGTTTTAAAGTTCTAAAGTTGAATCCCGTGTCTTTAAGTTTCATCTACCACTTTTTAAACCTCTGAAAGACTTCCCCGATGATGAATTTTGGCTCTACTGATATGTGACATTAGAGAAGTGAGAGGGGACACTTGAGAATTAGGGCAGAGTGTACTTTGGAGAGGTCTCATTTTCTATATGTAAAAGCCACCAGGTTCGCTCTTTATATAATTCTGAACTGAAATGAAAATTAATATATGGTAATCAGAGTTCACCTCTTGAGAATACTTACCTTGAGAATACCACTTTTATCTAAGTGTTCATTAGGAAAGGTAATAAATCTAATATTCTTTCTCAAATAATCATGCATTAACAAGCTATTCCAGAACTAGGGTATAAATGTGCATCATCTGAATTAACAAAGAACAATTTTAAAGAAACTTAAAGATCAATTTTAAGCAGGTGCTAGGATTTTATGAACTGTGGTTTTTTTTGCTGGCCGCAAAAGAGAGCTATCTCTCTTTGTCAATCAAGGCCTATAACACTTCATTTAGAATTTTTGACATTTGTAGATACAAATAGAGCATATGAATAAGAGCAGGGTATTTAGGCAACTCTTTTAGCCGAGTTTTGAAGGATGGGGTTATGCACACTAATAATATGATTATCAAAATTATTTCTGATGGTGTATAGTATTGAAAAATGGCTCTGATGATTTCTCACTCTGCATTCTACCTAAGGGAAATGGAAATAGATGAAAAGATGTACAGCAGTTAAAAAGATCAGAGTACTGAAAGAGCAGTTATCATTATTACAGTAAATTTGGTTTGGAAGATTCGAAGATGAGCCTAAGCACTTGGTTGATAACCATTACCTGAGGAAACCCACAAATGATTTCCCTTGGAAACAGGCTAAGAAAGATAATTCCAAAAGGACCTTCTTGATTATAGTTAATAAGCTTTCAGCCTATAATGATGTCCGTGCACATAGAATGAACAAGTTTCTGAGGTGGGTTTCTGAATATAGTGGATCTTCAGGATTTTTCTTCAGGAAGAAATAGACCTTTGTTTGTGTGTCTTAACAGTGGAGGTCTACATGTACAGGTCCATTTATATGTAGAAATTGGAATTTGTATGTATGGTCTATCTAGAGAATATGCAGTCTCACTTTCATGCACATTTAGTTCTTTGCAGCATTGATGTCTGTGAGGTTAGATATTATCCATTAGGAATGGCATAGTAATTTTCATGTCATTTACATTTTATTGTTTTGTACCAGGTGTGTGCCACTTCATGTTGTTGTACTTATAACTTAGAAACAATTCCATTTTAAGCCTCTATTTGTGAGAATATATATATTTGTAGGTTTTATTTTAAGAAAATAAATTTAATTCTATTTACTTGAACAGTGTTATTCAAATGGAGTATTGGGTATCCTAGGTCAGAGAACTGTGTTTGGCGAATGCCATGGTAATGAAAGAGGAGAAGGGAACTTTGGAGCAAGACAGCTTGACTCGAATCCTGCTCACAGTCCTGACTAGCTTCTTGGCTGCAGTCCTTAGTTTCTTTATCTGTAAAATGTGAATAATGATTATAATACCTTATCTCATAGGATATTTTTAAAATTAAAGAGAGCTATCTCTCTTTGTCAATCAAGGCCTATAACACTTCATTTAGAATTTTTGACATTTGTAGATACAAATAGAGCATATGAATAAGAGCAGGGTATTTAGGCAACTCTTTTAGCCGAGTTTTGAAGGATGGGGTTATGCACACTAATAATATGATTATCAAAATTATTTCTGATGGTGTATAGTATTGAAAAATGGCTCTGATGATTTCTCACTCTGCATTCTACCTAAGGGAAATGGAAATAGATGAAAAGATGTACAGCAGTTAAAAAGATCAGAGTACTGAAAGAGCAGTTATCATTATTACAGTAAATTTGGTTTGGAAGATTCGAAGATGAGCCTAAGCACTTGGTTGATAACCATTACCTGAGGAAACCCACAAATGATTTCCCTTGGAAACAGGCTAAGAAAGATAATTCCAAAAGGACCTTCTTGATTATAGTTAATAAGCTTTCAGCCTATAATGATGTCCGTGCACATAGAATGAACAAGTTTCTGAGGTGGGTTTCTGAATATAGTGGATCTTCAGGATTTTTCTTCAGGAAGAAATAGACCTTTGTTTGTGTGTCTTAACAGTGGAGGTCTACATGTACAGGTCCATTTATATGTAGAAATTGGAATTTGTATGTATGGTCTATCTAGAGAATATGCAGTCTCACTTTCATGCACATTTAGTTCTTTGCAGCATTGATGTCTGTGAGGTTAGATATTATCCATTAGGAATGGCATAGTAATTTTCATGTCATTTACATTTTATTGTTTTGTACCAGGTGTGTGCCACTTCATGTTGTTGTACTTATAACTTAGAAACAATTCCATTTTAAGCCTCTATTTGTGAGAATATATATATTTGTAGGTTTTTATTTTAAGAAAATAAATTTAATTCTATTTACTTGAACAGTGTTATTCAAATGGAGTATTGGGTATCCTAGGTCAGAGAACTGTGTTTGGCGAATGCCATGGTAATGAAAGAGGAGAAGGGAACTTTGGAGCAAGACAGCTTGACTCGAATCCTGCTCACAGTCCTGACTAGCTTCTTGGCTGCAGTCCTTAGTTTCTTTATCTGTAAAATGTGAATAATGATTATAATACCTTATCTCATAGGATATTTTTAAAATTAAATGTGATAAAGAGTGAAAAGCACCTGTATCTTACTTGAAACACACTGACCCATGAATAGCCATTATCACAAATGAATAGACAATATCACAAATCTGTCTAGATCAGTGAACTTCATGGAAGGGGTGGTGATGGTGGTAGAACAGCCTTCTATTATGTTTCCAACTCAACCAGCTGCCTCACCATTATGTGCCATGCACCACAAGAGCAAAGAGATTACAGATGGCTTGGAACAAGCCATTCCTTCGGCCCGAGACATAATTTAGAATGGATTTTGAGGTTCAGTCTTGACAATTCATCAGTACTCTATCATTTAATAGACAGAATTAGAGGGCCAAAAGAGGAATGGCACATTAAGGCTTCAAAATTTGGTATTACAGGGCAGTTTGGAAGAATTTATTTAAGACAGACTAGGTGCCAGGATTGAAGAATAAAAATGAAGCACAGAGTTATTTAGAGAACAGTCACCATTCCAAAAAGCAATCTGGGTAATTCATAGCAAAGAGTGGCAGCTTTATAAGACATCATCATCAATAAACGTTTATAAGCATCCACCAGGGCCAAGACCATAGCTGGCACTAGAAATTAGTGAATGATTACTTAACTCCAAGTTTCATTTTGATTTTAGAGCCATGGCTATATATTGATGTATAAGGAGTGTTCATGATTTTAAATGATCACAGTAAGATTTTATCCATTAGGAATGGCATAGTAATTTTCATGTCATTTACATTTTATTGTTTTGTACCAGGTGTGTGCCACTTCATGTTGTTGTACTTATAACTTAGAAACAATTCCATTTTAAGCCTCTATTTGTGAGAATATATATATTTGTAGGTTTTATTTTAAGAAAATAAATTTAATTCTATTTACTTGAACAGTGTTATTCAAATGGAGTATTGGGTATCCTAGGTCAGAGAACTGTGTTTGGCGAATGCCATGGTAATGAAAGAGGAGAAGGGAACTTTGGAGCAAGACAGCTTGACTCGAATCCTGCTCACAGTCCTGACTAGCTTCTTGGCTGCAGTCCTTAGTTTCTTTATCTGTAAAATGTGAATAATGATTATAATACCTTATCTCATAGGATATTTTTAAAATTAAATGTGATAAAGAGTGAAAAGCACCTGTATCTTACTTGAAACACACTGACCCATGAATAGCCATTATCACAAATGAATAGACAATATCACAAATCTGTCTAGATCAGTGAACTTCATGGAAGGGGTGGTGATGGTGGTAGAACAGCCTTCTATTATGTTTCCAACTCAACCAGCTGCCTCACCATTATGTGCCATGCACCACAAGAGCAAAGAGATTACAGATGGCTTGGAACAAGCCATTCCTTCGGCCCGAGACATAATTTAGAATGGATTTTGAGGTTCAGTCTTGACAATTCATCAGTACTCTATCATTTAATAGACAGAATTAGAGGGCCAAAGAGGAATGGCACATTAAGGCTTCAAAATTTGGTATTACAGGGCAGTTTGGAAGAATTTATTTAAGACAGACTAGGTGCCAGGATTGAAGAATAAAAATGAAGCACAGAGTTATTTAGAGAACAGTCACCATTCCAAAAAGCAATCTGGGTAATTCATAGCAAAGAGTGGCAGCTTTATAAGACATCATCATCAATAAACGTTTATAAGCATCCACCAGGGCCAAGACCATAGCTGGCACTAGAAATTAGTGAATGATTACTTAACTCCAAGTTTCATTTTGATTTTAGAGACATGGCTATATATTGATGTATAAGGGAGTGTTCATGATTTTAAATGATCACAGTAAGATTTTATCCTGACTACTGAAAAGCATGCCACACAAAAATTGGTTTCCAGTTTTTGATGGAGCAACCAAAATATAGTATGTTCAAATATGTCGTTCATCAAGACTTTATTTAATGTATCAGTTGTTGCAATGATATTTTCGAAAACCTTGTAAATATGACTTTATTTGACGCTTTTTCTTTTATCACTTTATACAAGTTGATTTTGTGATAGTTTTGCAACCAGTGACACATAGCTACACAGAAAGGGAACTCTCTCAGAACAATGTTTAAAGATTTACACGTTATTCCAAACCACAGAAGAATGCTTTAGAGCAGATAGAAATCTAATAAGTTTTCCATTTGTACCAGGACTCAACTCTGTCTTGCCAATTGGCTTGATATAATTTGTGTTAGCCTGGCAAGAACAGATTAAGAATGGAAAGTGTAGGCTCACTCATATTCTGTGCTTGGCTTATTAACAATATTAGTGTTAACTCTACATATTTCATCATTGAGTGCTGTACAAATGACATTAAAATTATCTTTGATTTTCAGAAAGGAGCCCTTAATTACTACATGGTTGTATTTATATATATATATATATATATATATATAATAAAATGTCTACTTTTTTTCTTCTGTAGAGGAAGAAGTAGAGTACCCTAGACCAGAGGGCTCCTCAGATTCTGTAGATATGTCACAGGGATTCATTCTCTTAAAATGTGGAGATTCTGTTTCATCAGGTTTGAGGAGAACCTGAAAAGTTTGTGCCTCTAACAACTCCCAGCTGACACTTTTGCATGTAGTTCGTATGCCACATTTTCATAGCAAAACCTGAGGTAACATGTTGGCATGACTTCATTTCAAATGGAAATACCTGAAGTCTAGGGGAAAATGTGTTTTGATTATTATTGGATTTTGGTTGCTTTCAGTTCCAACCACACTGAGGAAAGACATTGTAATCAGGGCAGTTTGGAAGAATTTATTTAAGACAGACTAGGTGCCAGGATTGAAGAATAAAATGAAGCACAGAGTTATTTAGAGAACAGTCACCATTCCAAAAGCAATCTGGGTAATTCATAGCAAAGAGTGGCAGCTTTATAAGACATCATCATCAATAAACGTTTATAAGCATCCACCAGGGCCAAGACCATAGCTGGCACTAGAAATTAGTGAATGATTACTTAACTCCAAGTTTCATTTTGATTTTAGAGACATGGCTATATATTGATGTATAAGGGAGTGTTCATGATTTTAAATGATCACAGTAAGATTTTATCCTGACTACTGAAAAGCATGCCACACAAAAATTGGTTTCCAGTTTTTGATGGAGCAACCAAAATATAGTATGTTCAAATATGTCGTTCATCAAGACTTTATTTAATGTATCAGTTGTTGCAATGATATTTTCGAAAACCTTGTAAATATGACTTTATTTGACGCTTTTTCTTTTATCACTTTATACAAGTTGATTTTGTGATAGTTTTGCAACCAGTGACACATAGCTACACAGAAAGGGAACTCTCTCAGAACAATGTTTAAAGATTTACACGTTATTCCAAACCACAGAAGAATGCTTTAGAGCAGATAGAAATCTAATAAGTTTTCCATTTGTACCAGGACTCAACTCTGTCTTGCCAATTGGCTTGATATAATTTGTGTTAGCCTGGCAAGAACAGATTAAGAATGGAAAGTGTAGGCTCACTCATATTCTGTGCTTGGCTTATTAACAATATTAGTGTTAACTCTACATATTTCATCATTGAGTGCTGTACAAATGACATTAAAATTATCTTTGATTTTCAGAAAGGAGCCCTTAATTACTACATGGTTGTATTTATATATATATATATATATATATATATAATAAAATGTCTACTTTTTTTCTTCTGTAGAGGAAGAAGTAGAGTACCCTAGACCAGAGGGCTCCTCAGATTCTGTAGATATGTCACAGGGATTCATTCTCTTAAAATGTGGAGATTCTGTTTCATCAGGTTTGAGGAGAACCTGAAAAGTTTGTGCCTCTAACAACTCCCAGCTGACACTTTTGCATGTAGTTCGTATGCCACATTTTCATAGCAAAACCTGAGGTAACATGTTGGCATGACTTCATTTCAAATGGAAATACCTGAAGTCTAGGGGAAAATGTGTTTTGATTATTATTGGATTTTGGTTGCTTTCAGTTCCAACCACACTGAGGAAAGACATTGTAATCATCTTCTATGAACCTATGACAGCAAATTTTATATTCCAGGATGCTCCTTGTTTTATGTATGAGTTCTTTCAGATTTCCTAACTTGTGTCAATAGTGAAGCCACATTTTTGTTTTTGTTGTTAATTTATGAAGATAGCTTACTTCAAGGGAACCTTCACTCTGTATACAAAAGTCTAAAATGTTTTGTTTCTAACATTTGTTTGAAGTCTTGAATCTTACAACTTATTACCTTGTTTTAGTGCTCCACTTGCTATGTATTGGGTTAAAATTTTAAAAGAATGTCAGATATAGTTTACTTTTTAAGTACTTCTTTTTTTTTTCTTTACATTCTTGAGCATTTCTTCCCATAGAACTAGTTTGAGAAGCTGAGGCATATTGCCCATTGACAGAAGTGCAGAAGCTGTCTTAAGGGAATGAAGAGTCACGTTCTTGACTTTTGAGCTCCCAGGGTAGACTTTTAAAAGTCTACTGACAAGGCAATAGTCTGAAAGTCAAAGTTCTTTTGAGTCGGAATGGGTAGAATATAGTTAGAGTTTTGTTTTGTTGGTTCTGAATATCAGGAGTGAAACCCAGAGGACTCAGGGCACAGGGTTTACACAGTAAACCACAGACTAGGGAAGACTGTATATGAGTGACATGAAAGCATTATGTCCCCTAAAATGGAGTCAGCTTTGCTTTGATCAGTGGTTAGAAGAAGAAGACGATGAGAGGGCTTGTGAGTAGAGCACAGAGGCTGCCTGGAATCATGGTCTGAGTATAGGGGAAGGTAGTGGGTTGGAGAGTGTGTATAAAACCCAGGGGAATGTCGGAGTATGAAGAGAAATGTGCCCTGCCTCCAAGAGTATAGATGATGAGACCCTAAGCCTCTGTGGAACACTTGTGACTAGTGTGTTTGGGCGGGATCGAGCAGCAAAGGCTGTGAGGAATACCTCTGACACACTTGGGACCATGTGGACTATTTCCAAGACCTGTCCTCCTTCATGGGGACAGAGATCTTACAGCCTGGATCAGGGTGAGAGGTAAATACCTGCTTGGACTGGGTAAAAGTTGATCGAGGCCATCAGAAGAAAGTACCAGTATCTGAAGAAGAAGACTAGGTGAGATGAGTTAGATACAATGTGGAGAGTTAAGACTCCTGGGAATAAGTCCAACAATGCAATTTAGACTATATATTACCTCCAGTAAGAAAGAAAAGGAAGCCAGATGGGGATGGGTGTGGTGGAAGAATCCTAAGGAGCGACTGCAGTTGACTGAGTTGTACTAAACAGATCAAGTTAAAGCAGAAGTGACTCTGGTTAACTTCAATTGCAAAGTCTGAGTTATTTTTTTTCTGTTGAGGCTCATGAGGTAAATTAAGTTTAGCAATGTGTAGACTGGAAGAAAAAAAAAAAAAAAAAAAAAAAACAACCCACAGCCTAAAAGTTAAGAGTTATGTTTTATTCAGAGGACAAAACTGAGGAATTAAGCCCAGGACACAGCATGTCAGATAGTTCTGAATGACTTCTATAAAGAGGAAAGGGGAGAAGTAGGATATATAGGAGTTTCTATAAGAAAACCAGGTACGTGGAACATCAAAAATTACTTTTACTAAAAGAGGACCAGGTATCTGAGCTGAAGGCATTTAGCACTTTTCTGTATATGGAGAAATGCAAGAGTCTGAGCCCACTGAAATTGTTCCCTTGGATGGGTGCCTCCACTGTCTGGGGCCAGCCTTCTGTGCCCAGGCTGTACCGGAGGGGTGGCTGCCGCAGTTGACTACCAGGTGGCCGGCACTTTCTGCTTCCAGTCCGTGTCCCCTCAGGGTTCGCTGTCGGGGCAGCTGTAATGTGGTAGCTCGAGGGCTGCAGCATCCTTTATTTACTGATATGGAGGGCAGTATTTTAGTTCTCAAATAGAGTAATAAAGTTACAATTTGTCAATCTGAGTTATGTCCCTCTGTCACCTCATAGTCTCTGAAGCAAAATGATGATATTAATAATGCCATCCCTGCTTACTTCAGTTTTAAATAGGACAAAATTCCTAATAGAATTTTTAGAGTGTTAACTTCAAGGTTAATTAAATCAGGTCATCCTCTGTCTTACAGTGTTTGAACACTTCTCCATGTTCTCAGAATAAAGTCCTAAACTCTTCATGTGGCCTGAGAGATCCACTGTTTCTTACTGCTTGGCAGATCTGTGGCCCCATCTTGTTCTGTTTGCCTTGTAGCTGTCTTTGTTCCAACTGGACATTCTTTTTGGTTCCTTAAACTTGACCTACAGTTTCCTACCTCATGGCATTTTCAGATGTTATTCTCTCTGCTTGAAAGACCCTCTCTCCCATATGTCATATTTCCTTGCCAAATGCTTTGTATCACGTCCTGCTTCTTTATAGTGTTTATCACAGCTGAAATAGATTTTTGTTGTCATTGTGGATAATGTCAGTCTTCTTCACAGCACTAGACTTCAATAGTCCAGAGACAATGTCTTACTCGCTGATGTAGCTCCAGTGAATAGCATAATCCTGGCATGTTATACTCATTAATATTTGGGAACACTCAAAGTGAATGAACAAATGGTATGATCTGATACTCTCATTCTACCTAAGATGTAGGATCTGATGAGCATGAGTTTTCCAGTTGTTGAACTATAATCAAAGTTGGTTTATTATACCTTGAGGAGAGGATGGGAGAAAAATTCAGAGATACTAAAAATACATTCAAGAATATTGTCTAATTTAAGAAATCATTAATTATGCCATCCCCTAGTGGTCCTGTCTTTTTTGTACATATTATGTTTATTTGTGAAACCTGCTCTTAAAAGAATCATTGGGGCTTCCCTGGTTGTCCAGTCGGTAAAGAGTCCGCCTTGCAGTGCAAGGGGCACCCGTTCCATCCCTGGCCAGGAAAGATCCCATGTGCACTGGTGTGGCTGGACCAGTGTGTCGAATTAGGAGCCAGTGCTCTGGAGCACATGCGCCCAAAGTCGGTGCTCTGTAGTAAGAGAGACCATTCAGTGGAAACCCCACACATGCCAAAGAATAAAAGATGGATGGAAATAAATATAAATAAAAGACGCATGATGGGGAAAAGGGGAAAAATGTTTTTATAAGATCATAACATTAAAAAAGTAAGAAAAAATCATTGGTTGTACTTCTGTTGTATTTCAGATAGGAAGCTGTGCTTAGAACATCATAGTATTTTATTTATTAAAATAAAATTGGTTTCTTTGGCTAGCTTATTTTGTATGTGATTTTTTTAAAGATAAATACTCATGATTGGCCTCTGTAGATATTCTGCCCCTATGTTAACCAGAAAGCCATGTTATATTTTGTAAAGATGTTTGCTATAGCTGCACAAGTGAAGCAGTATAGACCAATGAGACAGCCAAAAATGTCACTAGATAAATGAATCTCAGCTTGTATTCTCTTATACAAGATTACACAATTTTAAATTGCACTAAATTGGTACTAATTTGGCAATCTTGCCTTTCATATTCTTCAAGTCCTAAATTCTACAAACTGTAGACTTGAGGGGCACTCACACCAGGTTTGAATGAAATGTATTTGCGGCACAGTGGGAGAAAAGTTTTATTTTATTCCTGGTTTTCTCTATGCTTCTTAGTGTGGAAGCAGTGGAGCCAACAAAACCTTATCAATATTTATCATCTCTTCTTTAAAATGACAAGCTTTAGAAAAATAATTCAATATCAAGGTTAATAACCATAGCTCTGACTGCCCAGGTATGTTTTAAACACCATTTGAGGAAAGAGAATATTTCTCCTAAGAAAACTATGAATGTCAGACAACTATTTTTTTTTTCCATACGGCCTTATAAATAATAACTAATATTGTACTAGGACTATAGAGGATTTTCTCAATATCCTCTGGGTGCCAGGTAGAATACTGGCTGTTAGCTCGCATTTATGACAAAGTATTATTTTTCTGCTAAAACAGATGGATTTTGAATTGACATTTTGACATCACAGGAAAATGCATACTGTCCTTTCAAACACCCCTCTTGGATACATCAGGAAAGCAACTATTAAGTGAAATGTATGACAGCAGGACTTCATTCTGCTTTTCTTATTCGAGTGTTTATTTGTTTGAATTGGCCACAGATAGGTTCCTAAGAATTTGAACTGTATCAGAAATGATTTGATTTAAGTCAAACAATGAGTGCCATCACACCTTATCACCACTTCCCAAATGACTTTTTTGTGGGAGAGGCCACCGTTGTGGAGAAAATGAAGTAAGTTCAGAAAAGCTTTCCTGGGCATTGTTTCATTAGCAAGATGTATTTAAAACTGGAAAAATGAGAAGAATATTTACCATATACAGATACTAAAAATATAATTTCTGCTCCCATAAATGTGGAAGTATTTAGAGACCAGTCCTCTGTCACAACTTGAAAATAACATATACATATTACTGAATAGAGATATTACCAGAAAAGCTCTGTATCTTAATGTCTGTAAATGTAGACTTAGAGAAATGTTAAGTTGTGACTATAGAAGTGTTTACTTGGGGAAATTATTACAGTGAGGATTTTATTGTAACTGTATGTGTGAGATTGTGATTGCATGCTGTGTGTTCAGTTGTGTCTGAATGTTTGAGACCCCATGAACTGTAGCCAGGAGATTTCCCTGTCCGTGGAATTCTAGGCAAGAATACTGGAGAAGGTTGCCATTTCCTTCTCCAGGGTATCTTCTCAACCCCATAATTGGATCTGTGCTTCTTGCATTGGCCAGGTGGATTATTTACCACTGAGTCACCTGGGAAGCGTGTGTATGAGATGGAGTAGGTAAAATAAGACTGATTGATCAATCTATTTTATTACTGTTGTTATTTAGTTGCTAAGTCGTGTCCAAATATTTTGTGACCCCATGGACTGTACTCTGCCACACTCCTCTGTCCATGGGATTGCAGTGGATTGCCATTTCCCTCTCCTGGGCATCTTTCCAACCCAGAGATCAAACCCGCATCTCTTGCATTTCTGGCAGATTCTTTATCACTGAGCCACAGTTAGAGGTAGCATTAATTTTGTGCAGTGAAATATTCAAATGTATTTTATTTTTCCTATGGAAACTTTCTTTTGTCCTTCATGTTCTCTAAGTGTTCACACATTTGAAAGATTAGGTTTGTGTTTTGAGCCACATAATTGTTTTCCATTAAAATGTGAGACTGTTTACAATATAAAGCTACGCCTTGAGCATTTTGACAACTCAATTGAAGGCATTCCTTCAGTCATACTGTCATATTCTTAGACATACTTACCCTTGCTCATATGAACCATTTTAGTAAGCTATGGATAGTTATACCTTTACTTAAATTCCTCCAAAACAATTTTCAATATTTTGATGAAAGCTGTCAGTTCAGCCCTTATTCATTTATATCTTTCAAAAAGACTTGACTGCTCCCATAAATGTGGAAGTATTTAGAGACCAGTCCTCTGTCACAACTTGAAAATAACATATACATATTACTGAATAGAGATATTACCAGAAAAGCTCTGTATCTTAATGTCTGTAAATGTAGACTTAGAGAAATGTTAAGTTGTGACTATAGAAGTGTTTACTTGGGGAAATTATTACAGTGAGGATTTTATTGTAACTGTATGTGTGAGATTGTGATTGCATGCTGTGTGTTCAGTTGTGTCTGAATGTTTGAGACCCCATGAACTGTAGCCAGGAGATTTCCTGTCCATGGAATTCTCCAGGCAAGAATACTGGAGAAGGTTGCCATTTCCTTCTCCAGGGTATCTTCTCAACCCCATAATTGGATCTGTGCTTCTTGCATTGGCCAGGTGGATTATTTACCACTGAGTCACCTGGGAAGCGTGTGTATGAGATGGAGTAGGTAAAATAAGACTGATTGATCAATCTATTTTATTACTGTTGTTATTTAGTTGCTAAGTCGTGTCCAAATATTTTGTGACCCCATGGACTGTACTCTGCCACACTCCTCTGTCCATGGGATTGCAGTGGATTGCCATTTCCCTCTCCTGGGCATCTTTCCAACCCAGAGATCAAACCCGCATCTCTTGCATTTCTGGCAGATTCTTTATCACTGAGCCACAGTTAGAGGTAGCATTAATTTTGTGCAGTGAAATATTCAAATGTATTTTATTTTTCCTATGGAAACTTTCTTTTGTCCTTCATGTTCTCTAAGTGTTCACACATTTGAAAGATTAGGTTTGTGTTTTGAGCCACATAATTGTTTTCCATTAAAATGTGAGACTGTTTACAATATAAAGCTACGCCTTGAGCATTTTGACAACTCAATTGAAGGCATTCCTTCAGTCATACTGTCATATTCTTAGACATACTTACCCTTGCTCATATGAACCATTTTAGTAAGCTATGGATAGTTATACCTTTACTTAAATTCCTCCAAAACAATTTTCAATATTTTGATGAAAGCTGTCAGTTCAGCCCTTATTCATTTATATCTTTCAAAAAGACTTGAAAGCACTGCATTCTCATTTGCATGGTCAATCCTTCCTTTTAGTCTTGACATTTGCTTCTCTACCATGAACTTAAGACTGTAAAACAGTACTGTTTTGTTGAGACTATCAGTAAATGTCTTTATATGCAAAATGCTACTGATATTAATATTACATTTAGCTGTGATTTTTTAATTAAAAACTTCATTTATAAAGCTGTTTAAAGATTATATTTATTTTATATTACCTTTATTTTTTAAGAATCGTGATTCTAAAGCTTATGTTTAATACGCTAGTAAGAGAATGTTTCAAAGTATTTTCCCCTTTATATGAAACCATTTCAATCAGTAGACTGAAGCAGGTTTGACTCTTTTCCTAGATTTCTCCTTATCTGAATGATCTAGCTTTCCCCATGAATATGCCAATGTAAGTATATATTCCAAAAAGTTTGGGTATGTTTAAGTTGCCTATTCATGTAAGTTAGACTTCAAGTTTATGTGAACCTTGTAATTTAATCAAAAGATGGTGTTGTCAGGCAATCATTTTGAGTCATATAGAAGGGGAGGACTCCATGCATGTGAGGGAAGTGATGCGCAGCAAGGTTGAATAATTTGACTAGTGGAACACCTCTAATGAGGCAGAGTGGAAGTCAGATCTCAGGCCTTCTGATTCTAGAGATGGTGATCCACTAGATTATAAGTTTACTTCTTTCATGTTTGCTTTTTTTACCTATAGTGCTAAATATATTGCTTAAGACTTTTTGGATAGGGAACCTGTTTTGGATTTTCTTGTTCAACTGCTTTTTTTTTTTTTTTTGGCCTCTTTTATTGGTTATTTATTTATTTATTTCATCCATCTTTATTCTTTGGCCTGTATCGGCCTCCCATCACAGTGGCCTCTCTTGTTACAGAGCACCATCTCTGGGCTCATGCGCTCCAGAGCGCTGGCTTGCAATTGGACACACCGGTCCAGCTGCTCCATGGCATGTGGGATCTTCCCAGACCAGGGATTAAGTCCCTTTCTTTTCCCAGGGATCGGCCAGGATCCCTATATGGTCCATGCCATTCCTGGTCAAGAACTAGGCTCAGGGTATTTCCTCCTGTTCTACAGCTTCACATATGGCAGAGATTGTGAGATTCACGGGGAATATGAAGTGAGTACAGAGAATATAAGGGACATGCTTGTCATTACAGAGCCAGGAAACAGAGTTGATAAGAATAAAACACTGATGTAGCCATTTCCTCCTTACAGCAAAACTAAGAGAGAGATTTTTTTTTTTTTTTTTATCATCTTACCTTGTGAGGAAGCTAAGGCTTGTTCAAGGTCACATAGCTGGTAGGGAGGGCTAATGGAACAAAAGGAATAGTAATACTAATATACTAACATATTTTGTCAGTTACAGGGTGTTAAACATCATCTCATTGAATGCTCATCATTCTAGGGGATGGATGCTATTTGCAAATGAAGAAATTGAGGCTCAGAGAAGTAAAGTAAGGTGGGTATCACATGACTAGTATGTAGGAATGGAAGTAAAACAAGCAAACACTCAGTGTACACCAAGCACTAAGTGTTTTAAAAATTTTACTAACAATTTTAATTGTTTGGTTTACTTATGCACTTTTAAGGAATAACTTGGAATAACCATCTTGTGGGATGTCATTGTTGCTTTTCTGTTTTTCTCAGAAAGCAATTTTATGATACTGGCTAGAGTTCTGAATGTGACACGATGAAATTTAATCATCACACTTAGTTAATTCTCACATTCCTATTGGGAGAATAGGCATAATGATCTCAGGTTTATAGATATGGAGGATGGGGCTTAGAGAAATTATTTGATAAAAGTCATACAGTTAACAAATGAAAATATATAAACAGTATTAGTCATAATGAGCCAACATGTATTGAGCACTTACTCTGTGCACAGTAGTATGTCATGTTTGCTCATATTCAGAGACCTAAGGGACTTACCCAAGGCCACACAGCAAGGAGTAGAAAAACAGGGATTGAAATTCAGGTCTCTGGAAAGGAAGAACCCTCTGTGAGTGGGGAACTTGTTAAATCGTGAGACCCTTCATCTGGGAAGACATTAGCTGCTTGGAGGTCTTCCTGGAGTCATGGGCTTTGGAGGGTGGCCTCCTCACCTGTAGTTTCAGGTGCATTGAAGACAGCATAAGCTACTAGCCACGCATAATGCCCATGGTGTAGCTCAGTGGCCCAAACCAAAGCCTGCCACTGGCTGCCAACTGACATGATGCACAGCTTAAGGGCACTGGCCTCCTGTGGCAACAGTGGGTACAAGGACGTAAGAGGCCCGGGGACTCCAAGGCAGGAGTGAGGTGTCTGAAGATAGCAGCGTGCAGAGGGTATGGAAGAGGGATGGTCTTGCACTCCTGCCAGGGCCTGTACTCCCGGTGGGTCTCCATTTGTGTGCTTTGGACTCTGGTCCTTACAGTATTGGGAACATCCTGTGAGGGCAAGAGAAGAGGACCTGACTCTTAGCCAGCAGCCTGGGGCTGGGCAGGGATGCTGCATTATCCCACTTGGCCCATGGGATTGATCCCAGGAACCCTGCGACATTGCAGCTTTCTTGAGGCCCACAGAGGCATGAGGATGGGTACACTTCTGCCTCATGGAGAAAAGAAGTGTTTTAAAAATTTTACTAACAATTTTAATTGTTTGGTTTACTTATGCACTTTTAAGGAATAACTTGGAATAACCATCTTGTGGGATGTCATTGTTGCTTTTCTGTTTTCTCAGAAAGCAATTTTATGATACTGGCTAGAGTTCTGAATGTGACACGATGAAATTTAATCATCACACTTAGTTAATTCTCACATTCCTATTGGGAGAATAGGCATAATGATCTCAGGTTTATAGATATGGAGGATGGGGCTTAGAGAAATTATTTGATAAAAGTCATACAGTTAACAAATGAAAATATATAAACAGTATTAGTCATAATGAGCCAACATGTATTGAGCACTTACTCTGTGCACAGTAGTATGTCATGTTTGCTCATATTCAGAGACCTAAGGGACTTACCCAAGGCCACACAGCAAGGAGTAGAAAAACAGGGATTGAAATTCAGGTCTCTGGAAAGGAAGAACCCTCTGTGAGTGGGGAACTTGTTAAATCGTGAGACCCTTCATCTGGGAAGACATTAGCTGCTTGGAGGTCTTCCTGGAGTCATGGGCTTTGGAGGGTGGCCTCCTCACCTGTAGTTTCAGGTGCATTGAAGACAGCATAAGCTACTAGCCACGCATAATGCCCATGGTGTAGCTCAGTGGCCCAAACCAAAGCCTGCCACTGGCTGCCAACTGACATGATGCACAGCTTAAGGGCACTGGCCTCCTGTGGCAACAGTGGGTACAAGGACGTAAGAGGCCCGGGGACTCCAAGGCAGGAGTGAGGTGTCTGAAGATAGCAGCGTGCAGAGGGTATGGAAGAGGGATGGTCTTGCACTCCTGCCAGGGCCTGTACTCCCGGTGGGTCTCCATTTGTGTGCTTTGGACTCTGGTCCTTACAGTATTGGGAACATCCTGTGAGGGCAAGAGAAGAGGACCTGACTCTTAGCCAGCAGCCTGGGGCTGGGCAGGGATGCTGCATTATCCCACTTGGCCCATGGGATTGATCCCAGGAACCCTGCGACATTGCAGCTTTCTTGAGGCCCACAGAGGCATGAGGAGTGGGTACACTTCTGCCTCATGGAGAAAAGAAACCTTGGATACCCGCAATTTGGCTGTTTATTACTATTTTACAGATTTGGAAAGTGAGTTTCAAGATAGAGGAAAGGACTCAAAATAATTTAATTTTTGTCCTCTAACTTTCTATATCTTATTTTCTACTCCAATATAATCTTTGTTTTGATGACCTTTAAATTAGAACAGAGAGTCTGTAGTTTAAATTATGCTGACTTGAACAAATGAAGGATCTTTTATATGTACTTGGTATCTTTTATATATATTCAGTGATATTTGTTGATTTGTATACTTTTTTTTTAACCATTGAAAGTTCTTTTTTTAAAAAAATTTGGCCTCTCTTATTGGTCTTTCATTTATTAATCCATCTTTGTTCTTTGGCCTGTGTGGGCCTGCCATTGCAGTGGCCTCTCTCGTTGCAGAGCACTGGCTCTAGGCACATGCGCTCCAGAGCGCTGGCTGGTGATTGGACACACTGGCCCAGCAGCTCCGTGGCATGTGGGATCTTCCCAGACCAGGGATCAAACTGGTACCCCCTGCACTGCAAGGTGGACTCTTTAACCACTGGACCACCAAGGAGGCCCTGATTTGTCTACTTCAATTAGAAAGAAAAATGGGAAGAAGTATCTTCATACTATTAATATTTTAGAGAATCCATGAGTTCTGTTGATAAAAGGATTTAGCCAAAGGGCTCTCCAAAAAGCAGGGTCAGATAATAAATCCCACAGGTAGGAAGAAAGAGTATGTTAAGTATAGGGTCCCTTAGAGTGAGTTTAGGGGCCTGACAGATAGAGAAAGTGGATTTAAGGGGATGTGAAAGCAAATGTGCCCATTCAGCTGATGATCAGAAAATGACAGATGGATATACTCAGAAAGTTGAAAAGGCACACCAGAAGAAGAAAACGATGCTATTATTTAAGATAATGGAGACATTCTTCACAGATTGTTTCTGGAGAAACCAGCAGGCAAGTTTATCCCATGATTGAGGCATTGAATACTTTTCAATCAAAGCACAATGAGTTGATTTTATAAAACTTTTCAGTGCAAAAGTAAAGACAAATGGGAGACATTATAAGCACTGAGTATTTTACCTTTGTCTGCTTGGCAGTGCCATTGAGCAGTCACGTTAGCCATCGTAAGGCAGTGCTTCTCCAAGTGTCCTGCCAGGGTTCTGTGAGGTCAGTCTTTTTTGTAATAATACTAAAGTGTTATTTGCCTTTACTGATAAAGGCACAGGTATACAATAAAATATTTTGAGAGGCTAAAGTGTGATATCATAAATTGAATGTAGAAATAGATACATGAATGTAGCCGTCTTCTCTTTAATAAAGATAATAAAGATATCTCTAAAAAAAATCACCTCTCCAATTTTTTTGTTTTATTTGGAAATATGTTTCTTACTAAAAATTATGTTAATCTGATGGCTTAGATGGTCAAGAAACTGCTGGCAAATTCAGGAGACCCAGTTTCAATCCCTTGGTTGGGAAGATCCCCTAGAGATGGGCATGGCAACCCACTCCAGTGTTCTTGCCTGGAGAATTCTATGCACAGAGATGCCTGGCAGGCTACAGTTCTTGGAATCAGAGACAATTGGACATGACTGAGTGACTAACACTTTCATTTTCAGTGATGGGTTTATTACTTTTCTCTTAAAATGAATTAATAAATATATTTTAAAATTCTTAGCTTAATTTTCAAATGTTAATTGACAAAACCAACATCAAAAATAGCTCTTAGGGAAAAAGATAACTCTTAGGGCCCTCTATAGATTTCCCAGGTGGGAAAGGGTACCCACGCAGTGGGTACCACCCACGCAGTGGTAAAGAAGCTGCTTGCCAGTGAAGGAGATGAAAGATATACAGGTTCCATCCCAGAGCTGGGAAGGTTCCTCTGGAGAAGGGAATGGCAACCCAGTCCAGTATTCTTGCCTGGAGAATTCCATGGACAGAGGAGTCTGGCAGACTACATTCCAAGAGGTTACTAAGAGTCAGAGATATCTGAGCATGGCACATACACAGGGCCGTCTGTAATTAATGAGTATATAGAGATCGTGAAACTGAAAAGTTTGAAAACCACTGTCTTTAGGGATATGAACTTGTTTCTTCTAAAAATTGCCTGTGTATGTCAGACACTGTAAATGATCATCATATCCATTTCTCTTTTCCTTTGGGAGGCATGAGAAGAGTACACCATCTCACAGCTCTGCGATAAAGCAGACCTGGGTTACTAGTGCTGGTGATGTTACTAGTTCTGGAGTGCAGTGACACGTGTCACTGTCTGTCAGAACGTTTGATATGTGATAAGAGATTTTTAGGAGCTCTGCTCTCCTGCTTCTGTGAGCATGGAAGCATGTGTTGACATAAAGGTGCAAAAAAATGAAGCAGTCTGGGATATTGAGTCAGCTCTGAGAGGAGAGCCACTCCGGAGAATCATCTGGACAGCAGCAGACCTAGCAAGAGCTAGAGGAAGATGTTATTAGTGATAAATCTCCGAGATTTGAAGGCTGTTGACCACTCTTGCATGGATTAGCCTCTCCTGGCTTGTAGCTGACTTTTTGCAGGAAAAACCAGCAGGGACAGACAATTTTAGGGGTCATACACTAAGAGCTAAGGGAAAGTTATCGTATTATTAGAATAAAAGTTGATTCCAAATAGTTTCTTTTTTAAATGTCACTTGTTATTTTTTTACATTTTATGTAGGTAATTATTATTATTATTATTTTTAAAGATTTATTTATTTATTTTGGGCGGGGGTCGGGTTGGGGAGGGAGGGGAGCGGGCAGGCCACTTCTATTGGTCTTTCATTTCTCTATTTGCGTCTGTCTTTGTTCTTTGGCTCCTGTGTGCCTCCCATCGCGGTGGCCTCTGTTGTTGCAGAGCACCGGCTCTGGGCACATGCTCTGCAGAGCTCCGGCTCAGTGATTGGACACATCAGTCCAGCCGCTCCACGGTACGTGAGATCTTCCCAGGCCAGGGATTGAACCGGCACCCCTTGCAGTGCAAGGCGGTGTCCTTACCCACTGGACCACCAGGGGAAGCCTGGTAATTATTTTTTAAAAATACCATCAGGCTCTGTGTATCTAATGTGATTTATGTGGATAATACAGAGGTTCTTACTTCTGAGGAATATGTGACTTAAGTACTCTTTTGTTATTTTATGATTGCTTGTCTTTACAGAGAGGAGTGTTCACCTGAGTATTTATTAACTCTTTGAATGATAGTTATTAAGTGATCACTACACAGCGTGCACTTTGATGGGGATGCAATGATGAAGACAGTCTTCAATGCCACACTTAACTTATAGGCAAGAAATTGAGGAAAGACAAAGGACAAAGTTTGGGAGAATAAAGAGAAGAGAGAGGAAGAGAAAGCATGAGAAGTACTTCTGAAAAAGGAAATAGCACATGTAGAAAGAAAAATGAAGCAGTCTGGGATATTGAGTCAGCTCTGAGAGGAGAGCCACTCCGGAGAATCATCTGGACAGCAGCAGACCTAGCAAGAGCTAGAGGAAGATGTTATTAGTGATAAATCTCCGAGATTTGAAGGCTGTTGACCACTCTTGCATGGATTAGCCTCTCCTGGCTTGTAGCTGACTTTTTGCAGGAAAAACCAGCAGGGACAGACAATTTTAGGGGTCATACACTAAGAGCTAAGGGAAAGTTATCGTATTATTAGAATAAAAGTTGATTCCAAATAGTTTCTTTTTTAAATGTCACTTGTTATTTTTTTACATTTTATGTAGGTAATTATTATTATTATTATTTTTAAAGATTTATTTATTTATTTTGGGCGGGGGTCGGGTTGGGGAGGGAGGGGAGCGGGCAGGCCACTTCTATTGGTCTTTCATTTCTCTATTTGCGTCTGTCTTTGTTCTTTGGCTCCTGTGTGCCTCCCATCGCGGTGGCCTCTGTTGTTGCAGAGCACCGGCTCTGGGCACATGCTCTGCAGAGCTCCGGCTCAGTGATTGGACACATCAGTCCAGCCGCTCCACGGTACGTGAGATCTTCCCAGGCCAGGGATTGAACCGGCACCCCTTGCAGTGCAAGGCGGTGTCCTTACCCACTGGACCACCAGGGGAAGCCTGGTAATTATTTTTTAAAAATACCATCAGGCTCTGTGTATCTAATGTGATTTATGTGGATAATACAGAGGTTCTTACTTCTGAGGAATATGTGACTTAAGTACTCTTTTGTTATTTTATGATTGCTTGTCTTTACAGAGAGGAGTGTTCACCTGAGTATTTATTAACTCTTTGAATGATAGTTATTAAGTGATCACTACACAGCGTGCACTTTGATGGGGATGCAATGATGAAGACAGTCTTCAATGCCACACTTAACTTATAGGCAAGAAATTGAGGAAAGACAAAGGACAAAGTTTGGGAGAATAAAGAGAAGAGAGAGGAAGAGAAAGCATGAGAAGTACTTCTGAAAAAGGAAATAGCACATGTAGAAAGAAGAATGAAGAAGTCAGGGGATTGTCAGTAGTCAGTACATGGCTTGAAAGTACAATGAGAAATAGAGTGATGTGATGGAGAAGGGGTGAGAGAGGAAGTAGCTCATCTGGACTTTATGCAGCGAGGACCTGAGCAGCCCTAGCTATTACGTGTTAATAAGCTGTCTCTTGCAGCAGTATGAGAAATGGATTCAAACTGTGCCAGACAGGATCTGGGGAGACCTTTTAGAGATTTGTTGTAATTATTTTGGCAAAAGATAATGTCAGGTTGAACTAATGTCATAGCAATAGGGAGGAAATAATGGAATGAACTGCAGAGTTATTATGGATCCAGAATAATTGCAACATTGAACGTCAGCCCTTGCCTTTGGATTGGCAGTTGAGTGTGTGTTAGTGACACTCTGAGACCAAAAACAGAAAGAAAATCAAATTCTTAGCAACAACTCCACTGTCTAAAACTATTCCCCATTTCCTGTTTTTTTTTTTTTTTTTTTTTAGAATTTATCAAGTAAATTCATTGCATAAGACATTTGTGAATTCTTTCCCTCTGTTTTATTCCAGACTTCTACAACAGTGCCAGGCACATAGTGGTCACTGAGTAAATATTGGGTAAATAACTGACTGCCTAAATGAGTAAGACTGGACCAGTAGTAAAATAAACAGGGTCAGTATTTGGACCTGCTGAGTGTGAGTTGCCTTTGGGGTGTGCAGTAGACTTTAGAGATATAGATATGTAGTTCAAGTGAAGTCTCTGATGCAGAAACAAACTTTGGGAGGTCTATACTTTGGGAAAATAATGAGAGTGAATGTAATGTTCATCCTGTAATTAAGTTCTTTATTAAAGAAAATACCCTATCAGTAGATATTCTTCTTTGCAGCTTCTTGTGCTCGTGATGTTAATTTCTCTTATTCATCAATGAGGACATGGAAGGTTTATCTTTGTATTTACCTTCCCTATACTTCACTCCTTTAAGCGTTTTCACTTTGGGAATGTAGTCTCTTCACTGAGATGTAACAATTCATTTATTTTATAACTTACAAATCATCTTCTGTCTCATGGCTTAGATTACTTAACTACCTCTGAAACCCTGTACCCACCAAAAGTTATGTTGATGTTTCATTTAGTGATTATGCAAATAATTTAAAATCATACTTTAATATGTGATTTATTGGTAGAAACTCAGCATTTACTTTATGTCAGATGTTCATTTTTAGTTTTTAATTGCCTAACTTGCCATCTTATGAGTAAAAACCTTGAAGTACAGAGTAAGTCACCCAGAAAATTATCAGTTGAGTTTTAAATAGAACCAAGGATGTCATACTCTCTGTCTTTGCATTAGATAATAGAAGTCATTCTTAAAATGTGTTCTCTTTGTGAATAGAGTAAGCTTATCTTTACAGAATCAATTATTCTGCAACTGTAAAATGAATGGTTTTCTCAGAACTCTTCTCTTAAAAACTCTTAGAGACCAGCAGATACTCATTTAGAGGAAGTCTTGGGGGTGGAACATGGATTCACACATTTGTAGTTCAGTTCCTAATAGTTATTTGAATCACTCTGTACTCTACATCTTACCCTCCTTATCATAAGAAATTCTGACATAGTTTAAAAAAAAAAAAACTTTTAAAGAAACAGTTTAATCTTCTCATCTCATCTATCCCCTTTGGGGATAGGTAATGATGAAGTAATTATTATAAATAGAAATAATGCCAGCTTTTTGTTGAAAATTCAGTGACAAATTGCAAATGGAGACTAATAAATCTCATTTATTACCTTCCAGTTTGAAAGTCAAAAACTGGACCAGTAGTAAAATAAACAGGGTCAGTATTTGGACCTGCTGAGTGTGAGTTGCCTTTGGGGTGTGCAGTAGACTTTAGAGATATAGATATGTAGTTCAAGTGAAGTCTCTGATGCAGAAACAAACTTTGGGAGGTCTATACTTTGGGAAAATAATGAGAGTGAATGTAATGTTCATCCTGTAATTAAGTTCTTTATTAAAGAAAATACCCTATCAGTAGATATTCTTCTTTGCAGCTTCTTGTGCTCGTGATGTTAATTTCTCTTATTCATCAATGAGGACATGGAAGGTTTATCTTTGTATTTACCTTCCCTATACTTCACTCCTTTAAGCGTTTTCACTTTGGGAATGTAGTCTCTTCACTGAGATGTAACAATTCATTTATTTTATAACTTACAAATCATCTTCTGTCTCATGGCTTAGATTACTTAACTACCTCTGAAACCCTGTACCCACCAAAAGTTATGTTGATGTTTCATTTAGTGATTATGCAAATAATTTAAAATCATACTTTAATATGTGATTTATTGGTAGAAACTCAGCATTTACTTTATGTCAGATGTTCATTTTTAGTTTTTAATTGCCTAACTTGCCATCTTATGAGTAAAAACCTTGAAGTACAGAGTAAGTCACCCAGAAAATTATCAGTTGAGTTTTAAATAGAACCAAGGATGTCATACTCTCTGTCTTTGCATTAGATAATAGAAGTCATTCTTAAAATGTGTTCTCTTTGTGAATAGAGTAAGCTTATCTTTACAGAATCAATTATTCTGCAACTGTAAAATGAATGGTTTTCTCAGAACTCTTCTCTTAAAAACTCTTAGAGACCAGCAGATACTCATTTAGAGGAAGTCTTGGGGGTGGAACATGGATTCACACATTTGTAGTTCAGTTCCTAATAGTTATTTGAATCACTCTGTACTCTACATCTTACCCTCCTTATCATAAGAAATTCTGACATAGTTTAAAAAAAAAAAAACTTTTAAAGAAACAGTTTAATCTTCTCATCTCATCTATCCCCTTTGGGGATAGGTAATGATGAAGTAATTATTATAAATAGAAATAATGCCAGCTTTTTGTTGAAAATTCAGTGACAAATTGCAAATGGAGACTAATAAATCTCATTTATTACCTTCCAGTTTGAAAGTCCCATAAGTTTCAAAAGAAGACTGTTCTTTAATCCTTATTTGTAAAATATATATTTTTTAAATCCCTAGCACCAGTCCCTGCATTGGTGAATAACATGATTTTAGATTCAGGCCCATTTCCTACCTCAGGCTTAACATTGAAAGTCACAAGTTTAATAGAATAATTCATTTTAGAGAGGTAGGCAGCCAAGCAATCATGTTAGCTACTGCTATTTATTAATAATAAATATAAAATACCAAGAGAAAATATACATTCTTAAGTTAATCAGACAATGTGACTTTAGGAATTACAATGCAGAATCTTTCAAGTGTTTCTTGAAAACATTGGAGCATCAAGTTCAATATTGATTGAGAAGAATCTGTAAGCACAGGCACAGAATACACAATGAATGCTCTTTGTAGAGTCTACACCATGAATGCATTTTATGGTAGTGTATGTACATGTATAGCACAAGGAATCTGTATCTAGGAGTATGGGACTTGTGGTTAAGGACTTTCCTGAGTTAGCTCAGATACTTTCAAGTCGCTGGCTCTTAGTAATGCCAGATGATTTAATGTTTCTTCTCCTGATCCATTCACTTCTATGTGACAAAAACTTCTAAGGAAGGTCAGTGTTATATCTAAGGGATTATGACAGCTGAGTTATGGTTTCAAACAGGTTTGGCTTTTACACTACCTTAGAAAATGAAATAGCTTTTGATTTATAGTCATTTTATATTAATATGCATTTCTCTCTTGTATTTCATTTGAAATTGGGCAGGCCAGGTTTATACACTCTACATTACTTCTTGAGATGCCTACTGAATTACCTGTTTTAAACAATTCATTCTGACTAAGTTGACATCAGGTGCAAACAATAAGAGAATAAGTTAAGAGGTTTTGAATTTACCTGGCTATTAATAGCAACACTAAAAGCATGGAGAAATCTGCAGGACATGCTAGTCTAGGTGTATTTCTCAGTTAATCATCTTGTACCCAACAAAAATTTTAAAAGGGCACCAGATTAGAGATTCTATAATAGCAAACCCCACTGCAGGAGAGATTTAATCTCATTTTGGGGGGCCAGCTTTTTGTTGAAAATTCAGTGACAAATTGCAAATGGAGACTAATAAATCTCATTTATTACCTTCCAGTTTGAAAGTCCCATAAGTTTCAAAAGAAGACTGTTCTTTAATCCTTATTTGTAAAATATATATTTTTTAAATCCCTAGCACCAGTCCCTGCATTGGTGAATAACATGATTTTAGATTCAGGCCCATTTCCTACCTCAGGCTTAACATTGAAAGTCACAAGTTTAATAGAATAATTCATTTTAGAGAGGTAGGCAGCCAAGCAATCATGTTAGCTACTGCTATTTATTAATAATAAATATAAAATACCAAGAGAAAATATACATTCTTAAGTTAATCAGACAATGTGACTTTAGGAATTACAATGCAGAATCTTTCAAGTGTTTCTTGAAAACATTGGAGCATCAAGTTCAATATTGATTGAGAAGAATCTGTAAGCACAGGCACAGAATACACAATGAATGCTCTTTGTAGAGTCTACACCATGAATGCATTTTATGGTAGTGTATGTACATGTATAGCACAAGGAATCTGTATCTAGGAGTATGGGACTTGTGGTTAAGGACTTTCCTGAGTTAGCTCAGATACTTTCAAGTCGCTGGCTCTTAGTAATGCCAGATGATTTAATGTTTCTTCTCCTGATCCATTCACTTCTATGTGACAAAAACTTCTAAGGAAGGTCAGTGTTATATCTAAGGGATTATGACAGCTGAGTTATGGTTTCAAACAGGTTTGGCTTTTACACTACCTTAGAAAATGAAATAGCTTTTGATTTATAGTCATTTTATATTAATATGCATTTCTCTCTTGTATTTCATTTGAAATTGGGCAGGCCAGGTTTATACACTCTACATTACTTCTTGAGATGCCTACTGAATTACCTGTTTTAAACAATTCATTCTGACTAAGTTGACATCAGGTGCAAACAATAAGAGAATAAGTTAAGAGGTTTTGAATTTACCTGGCTATTAATAGCAACACTAAAAGCATGGAGAAATCTGCAGGACATGCTAGTCTAGGTGTATTTCTCAGTTAATCATCTTGTACCCAACAAAAATTTTAAAAGGGCACCAGATTAGAGATTCTATAATATCAGACACCTGATCTTTTTCTAAACTCTGATTAAGTTGGGAGATAAATTTTCACATTCATGGGTCTTTGTGGCTTCCCAGGTGGCACAGTAGTAAAGAATCTGCCTGCCAGTGCAGGAGACCCAAGAGACATGGGTTCTATCTCTTGGTCAGGAAGATCCCCTGGAGTAGGAAATGGCAATCCACTCCAGTATTCTTGCCTAGAATATTCCATGGACAGGGGAGCCTGGTGAACAACAGCCCATGGAGTTGCAGAGTCTAACACGACTGAGTGAGCACGTATGTGTGTGGGTAGGAAACCAAGTTCCACGTTCTATAAACAGCAGTAGAAGAGAATGCATTTTCTTCTGCCTACTAAAATGTACTATATCCATTTCTGGGTGGTCTTGTGATTTCCATACTTCCAACCCTATTCATGGCTTACTGGATAGAAGCTTCACATTCCTCTGCACCCTCTTACACTCTGGAGTGTTTTCAAGAGCACTCTGGCTCAGGATTTAGAGGGATAGAAGAGTGTGAACTGATACTCTCAGCACTGTCATTGATTGCAACTTTGGAGTTGACAGAGATACACTGCTCTGGATTCTCTGAAGTCTAGGTTTTTGAATGAAAAAATAATGTGTTTTGTAACAGGAAAACTAATCTGCATTTGCTTTGCCTCTATTTATTCTAAAGCAGAGTAGATTTAACATTAGTAATTCATTGATTTATTTAATAGATATTTGTCATGTGACTGTTGTTCTAGACCAGAAATTGTTCCAGAAGTTGGGGATGCATGGGTGATTACAGCAGTGTCTGTGACTTTATAGTGCTAACTTTTTGTACCTGTTCAACGTGTTATTAGTATTATATATTGAACTAGACTCTAAAATTTGAGTTTCCATTGCCTGGTGAAATCCTACAATTTCTTAATCATAAAAGGAAAGGAATATTGGGCAAAAAGGAATACTTTTACGTACGAATAATGGTAGATAAAAGGAAGGGAGAATGTTCTCAAGAGGCAGTGACAGTGAGGCACTTGCTTATGCTGCACTTATCAAATTTGGGGCAAATGTACCCAACAAAAATTTTAAAAGGGCACCAGATTAGAGATTCTATAATATCAGACACCTGATCTTTTTCTAAACTCTGATTAAGTTGGGAGATAAATTTTCACATTCATGGGTCTTTGTGGCTTCCCAGGTGGCACAGTAGTAAAGAATCTGCCTGCCAGTGCAGGAGACCCAAGAGACATGGGTTCTATCTCTTGGTCAGGAAGATCCCCTGGAGTAGGAAATGGCAATCCACTCCAGTATTCTTGCCTAGAATATTCCATGGACAGGGGAGCCTGGTGAACAACAGCCCATGGAGTTGCAGAGTCTAACACGACTGAGTGAGCACGTATGTGTGTGGGTAGGAAACCAAGTTCCACGTTCTATAAACAGCAGTAGAAGAGAATGCATTTTCTTCTGCCTACTAAAATGTACTATATCCATTTCTGGGTGGTCTTGTGATTTCCATACTTCCAACCCTATTCATGGCTTACTGGATAGAAGCTTCACATTCCTCTGCACCCTCTTACACTCTGGAGTGTTTTCAAGAGCACTCTGGCTCAGGATTTAGAGGGATAGAAGAGTGTGAACTGATACTCTCAGCACTGTCATTGATTGCAACTTTGGAGTTGACAGAGATACACTGCTCTGGATTCTCTGAAGTCTAGGTTTTTGAATGAAAAAATAATGTGTTTTGTAACAGGAAAACTAATCTGCATTTGCTTTGCCTCTATTTATTCTAAAGCAGAGTAGATTTAACATTAGTAATTCATTGATTTATTTAATAGATATTTGTCATGTGACTGTTGTTCTAGACCAGAAATTGTTCCAGAAGTTGGGGATGCATGGGTGATTACAGCAGTGTCTGTGACTTTATAGTGCTAACTTTTTGTACCTGTTCAACGTGTTATTAGTATTATATATTGAACTAGACTCTAAAATTTGAGTTTCCATTGCCTGGTGAAATCCTACAATTTCTTAATCATAAAAGGAAAGGAATATTGGGCAAAAAGGAATACTTTTACGTACGAATAATGGTAGATAAAAGGAAGGGAGAATGTTCTCAAGAGGCAGTGACAGTGAGGCACTTGCTTATGCTGCACTTATCAAGAATGGGCTATCCTTGGTGCAGGGACACTTTTCTTATATTTTAGTTTAGTGAATGACTCATTATTCAGTAAACCAAATGCTTCCCTCATGCTTGATATATTTATCTAAATTTTGTGGAATAAGTCATTTCTTTATAGTATTGAGAATGCTTGATTTGAAGGAACTGCTTTAAAGGAGACAGAATTATGTGGTTTTACAGAAGAAAGAGATTGGAGATTTTTTAAATGATAATAAAATGACCTGTAATAAAGTTAGTTCAATTTTTAAAATTTCACAAAAATATCCTCACAATTACCTGGAAATATGTAAATGCAGCTAAGTTCTTCATTAAGAGAAAGTTTACAGTTACATTGGAGCATTAGAAACTCTTATTCTTTTATACATATATATATATATGTATTTAATTTTGGCCTCTTCTATATGTCTTTTATTTATTTATTTTCATCTGTCTTTATTCTTTGGCCTGTTTGGGCCTCTTATTGCAGTGGCCCCTCTAGTTGCGGAGCAGCAGCTCTGGGCACATGCACTTCAGAGCACTGTCTCTTACTTGGACACACTGGTCCAGCCACTTTGCTGTATGTGGGATCTTCCCAGGCCAGGGATCAAACTGATGCCCCTTGTACTGCAAAGTGGATTCTTTAACCAATGGACCACCAGGGAAGCCCTAGAAGCTCCTATTCTTATAGGAATGACTTAACCAGAAGCTGTGATCCCCTCTGCAGGAAGTACTTCCTCTTCGTTAATACAGATTTATACCTGAATACAGGAAGCAGTTTGTGCTGTTGGAACGGATGATCTTCTCATTATTCTTGTCTCTTCAGCCACGCCTTATTTGAACCTCCATGGACTGTTGATTGAAACGTGACTGTTCCTCCAGCTCAGCCTGTGCTTCTATGTGTTCTCTTCATCATCCTCATTGACTGATATTTAGGACTACATATGCCCCTTTTTTCTCTCTTTTCAAACATTGCATTGAGTGGGCAAGATACTTTTACGTGAATAATGGTAGATAAAAGGAAGGGAGAATGTTCTCAAGAGGCAGTGACAGTGAGGCACTTGCTTATGCTGCACTTATCAAGAATGGGCTATCCTTGGTGCAGGGACACTTTTCTTATATTTTAGTTTAGTGAATGACTCATTATTCAGTAAACCAAATGCTTCCCTCATGCTTGATATATTTATCTAAATTTTGTGGAATAAGTCATTTCTTTATAGTATTGAGAATGCTTGATTTGAAGGAACTGCTTTAAAGGAGACAGAATTATGTGGTTTTACAGAAGAAAGAGATTGGAGATTTTTTAAATGATAATAAAATGACCTGTAATAAAGTTAGTTCAATTTTTAAAATTTCACAAAAATATCCTCACAATTACCTGGAAATATGTAAATGCAGCTAAGTTCTTCATTAAGAGAAAGTTTACAGTTACATTGGAGCATTAGAAACTCTTATTCTTTTATACATATATATATATATGTATTTAATTTTGGCCTCTTCTATATGTCTTTTATTTATTTATTTTCATCTGTCTTTATTCTTTGGCCTGTTTGGGCCTCTTATTGCAGTGGCCTCTCTAGTTGCGGAGCAGCAGCTCTGGGCACATGCACTTCAGAGCACTGTCTCTTACTTGGACACACTGGTCCAGCCACTTTGCTGTATGTGGGATCTTCCCAGGCCAGGGATCAAACTGATGCCCCTTGTACTGCAAAGTGGATTCTTTAACCAATGGACCACCAGGGAAGCCCTAGAAGCTCCTATTCTTATAGGAATGACTTAACCAGAAGCTGTGATCCCCTCTGCAGGAAGTACTTCCTCTTCGTTAATACAGATTTATACCTGAATACAGGAAGCAGTTTGTGCTGTTGGAACGGATGATCTTCTCATTATTCTTGTCTCTTCAGCCACGCCTTATTTGAACCTCCATGGACTGTTGATTGAAACGTGACTGTTCCTCCAGCTCAGCCTGTGCTTCTATGTGTTTCTCTCTTCATCATCCTCATTGACTGATATTTAGGACTACATTGCATGCTTCCCTAAATATTGCTTTGTGCCTGCCATGCATTTGAATCAGCAAGCTGTAGGCAAATAACATTTGACATTGAGGTTTACTGCAGTTACTCTTAGCTATTCGTGACTATTGTGCTTGAGGACTTAAAGAATATATAGACTCTTAGCTCTCACTAAGTCTGGACAGGGAATGATATCAGCAACTTAAATTTTTCTTCTTATGATTTTAATGCATATCTGCAGTTGGTATCCTTGAAAGTGGAATATTTGGCTTTGATATCAGGTAGCATAGAAGAATGTCCAGGTACCATAAACAGTGCAGCTATAGCTAAGAAAGTGCCTAGCTTTGTGTGGACAGGTCACCTGGCTGAGGAAATGTTAGAGTTTAAATATGATTAGCATTAGGTGAATGGAGCAGATAGGAAGAGTCAATATATGCAGAAGGCATAGAGGTATAAAGTAACTAATACTGTTTTTTAATGTATAGAAAATTCTAGGAGTAGGATAGTGAATACATATATTACCTTCACCTATATTCAGAAATTTTTACCATTCTAAAATAGCCTTTTGGAAAAATAAACCAAATCAAACCGCAAACTAATCCAACTAACAACCAAACTTCAATTTCTTTGTAATGCACATGTCTGGGAAATAAAGAAGTTGATGTCCCAGTCATACTTTTTGATGCACCAATAATATGCCCATTAAAGTTAGTATTCCCCCACCCAAAATAATCTTCTTGTCTTTAGGAAGCAATAGTCTAGTTTATCCATTCAGTTTCTTCTAATCCTGTAAGTTTGATTTTGTGTGTGTATGACATGGAATGTGTTTTGTCAACAATATACAATAGACATATGATTTGCTCTATATAAATATATCTATTTTTAAGATAATACTTTTTGAAAACATTTCATACTCACAGCAGTCCAAACTGGTGACAATATGTTGCCATATTTCTTTGAAAAACCATTTGATATATTCTAGTACTGAGCTGCTTACTTGCGCTCCATGAAGACTTATGGTAATATGGAGGAAAGAAAAAGGGTTGTCAGTAAGGTATTTGAGACCCAAATATTCAGCAGTATATTTTCCATTAGAAGTTTGGAAATTAGAGGGTATTGGAACAAAAGCCCCAGGATTAATGTTAAAGATGACAATCTCTTTCTGGCCCCAAAGAAATTAAATGTCAAAAGCAGACAGTATATTCACTTTCATATCATTTTTGGAGCCATATATTTCTGGTATTCAGGAGCATGCTGATTATTGTCCAGACCCAATTCTGTTTTCTGTGCTAGCTTGTCTGAATTGTGTATTATGCATTATTAGAGCATTGATAATCTCATGAAATAAAGTTTGGACAAAAATGCCTCTCAGTTACTTTCTAAGACAAATGCATATAACATGCTTTGGAAATTGTATCAGAATATCATCTCAGTTCATAAATAAAATGATTTAAGGTTTTAGGGAATTATTTAAACTTGTTCACTGATTTTTCAGTATTTAAGGATATATTTCTTAAGCAACATATAATATTCATAAACAAAAATGCTCATATTATATAGATTTATTTGCATTTAGGTAATTACTAATTGGGCTCCCCTGGTGGGTCAGGTGATGAAGAATCTACCTGCAGTGAAGGAGACCTGGGTTCGATCTCTTGGTCAGGAAGATGCCCTGGAGAGCTGAATTTCCACTATCAGAGGAGCCTGGCAGGCTACAGTCCTTGGGATCACAAAGAGTCAGACACAACTAAATGACTAACAATTTCACTTACCAGTTATTAATTTGGAAAATACAGAAGTTGTTGGAAACACTGATATGGAATTTAGAGTTCTACTTTCTGTAAAGCATTGTTTCGTTAGTCGTCACATTGAATGGAAGCTATTTGAGTCTTCTTTTGGTGACATATTTTTGCTCAGAGCAGATAGTACTCTAAGAATGTGGATATGTGAAGCTTCTACCACATTACATGTTATAAGAGTTTAATGTTGTTGATTGTCACATGAAAACTGTCTGATGAAAATTTCTCTCAGGTGTTCATGCAGTCAAAAACTGTTTTCAGTGTATACATGCTAGTTTGAAACACGAATGAAATAATATTTGAGGTGATTCCTCTTCTTTTCCTTGGGTAGGACTGGATGAGTATCTCGGCATTATACTTATGGTAACTCACCAGACATATAAATCTAAAGTGTGATTTGTGACTTTAGAAAAAATAGATTTTTGGTCCCAAAGGCACTCAGACTGCTGTAAGCAAAGGTATTTATAAACACTATCGTTTGAGGGGGGCACTTACCCCAGATTTTCAGTGTATCCTCTGCTATCTAGACATTGGGAAGTTTTAATAATGCATAGATTTCCTCGTATGTTAATAGGCATAGTTGTAAAGTGTAGCACTTAGAATAATAGTAATAGTAGTAGTAGCAATAATAATATATCTTTCACTTTAGAATCAACACTAAGAGGTTTGGTCTCAAATGAACAAGTTTTATGTTTTAACTGCCCAAAATCAGTTTCCATTTCTTATCAATATCTTTATTTTCTTTTGAAAAGTGATCTCTCTACTATTGTATATAGTCTGGAAGGTGGAATCAGTTTGGGTTTTTTTGTTTGTTTGTTTGTTTGTTTTTACTTACTGAAGCTGAAGAGTTCCCTACATGTGAATACACAGATACAATCAAGGGATATGTGTGAAAACTAAGTTTATCCAAATAGGTTCTGTCTTCTAAAATTTTAACAATTTCACTTACCAGTTATTAATTTGGAAAATACAGAAGTTGTTGGAAACACTGATATGGAATTTAGAGTTCTACTTTCTGTAAAGCATTGTTTCGTTAGTCGTCACATTGAATGGAAGCTATTTGAGTCTTCTTTGGGGACATATTTTTGCTCAGAGCAGATAGTACTCTAAGAATGTGGATATGTGAAGCTTCTACCACATTACATGTTATAAGAGTTTAATGTTGTTGATTGTCACATGAAAACTGTCTGATGAAAATTTCTCTCAGGTGTTCATGCAGTCAAAAACTGTTTTCAGTGTATACATGCTAGTTTGAAACACGAATGAAATAATATTTGAGGTGATTCCTCTTCTTTTCCTTGGGTAGGACTGGATGAGTATCTCGGCATTATACTTATGGTAACTCACCAGACATATAAATCTAAAGTGTGATTTGTGACTTTAGAAAAAATAGATTTTTGGTCCCAAAGGCACTCAGACTGCTGTAAGCAAAGGTATTTATAAACACTATCGTTTGAGGGGGGCACTTACCCCAGATTTTCAGTGTATCCTCTGCTATCTAGACATTGGGAAGTTTTAATAATGCATAGATTTCCTCGTATGTTAATAGGCATAGTTGTAAAGTGTAGCACTTAGAATAATAGTAATAGTAGTAGTAGCAATAATAATATATCTTTCACTTTAGAATCAACACTAAGAGGTTTGGTCTCAAATGAACAAGTTTTATGTTTTAACTGCCCAAAATCAGTTTCCATTTCTTATCAATATCTTTATTTTCTTTTGAAAAGTGATCTCTCTACTATTGTATATAGTCTGGAAGGTGGAATCAGTTTGGGTTTTTTTGTTTGTTTGTTTGTTTGTTTTTACTTACTGAAGCTGAAGAGTTCCCTACATGTGAATACACAGATACAATCAAGGGATATGTGTGAAAACTAAGTTTATCCAAATAGGTTCTGTCTTCTAAAATTTTAAATCTCCAGTGGAATGAAACAGGATGGAAGAAATAGCTGGAGTTCAATTATTTCAGTAGTTTTTGTCATTTTCTCAGAAAAGCGTTTCTAATGGGTTAGTTCTTTGATTCTAACCCTGGTTTCTCCAGGATTGGAATCCACTCATTTAATAACACTCTGATAGCCTTCTAATAAATTTCTTTTAATTTAAGTTCTCCAGGATAGGTTTCTGTTGTTTGCAAACACGTAACTCTAATATAGTATCCACTGAAGCTATGTTACATTGGTAAATGGCATGAGCAACTCCAGCAAGGGCATTAATCTGGCTTTTAAACTGCTCGTCCAGACTATTCTGTTGGTGTCTGGAGACTGTCAATTAACTGCCATCTTTTTTGAATCTTTTTTAAACTTTGAAAAGTCCTTTTGCTCTTGACCTTCAGAAATGAACAATTCTAATAAAATATTAAAAGATATGGACCTGATTTATTTATTTCATTTAGTAGAATGAAAATGAAAGGAGAGAGGGTTTTTTCTTTAGTTTGACAATATTGATGTCTACTTTCCTCTAATTTTAATGCAGAAGCTGTCAGTGTACATTAGAGACAACTCAGTAAATCTTTACAGAGAGGAGACATTGAAGAATATTCTCCTGATGATCCATTTCCCTCTTGAGACCTGCACTACACAGCACATGATATAGAGCATGTCTCCACCAAAATGGAAAATATAGTTAGTTACCATTTTAGTGAAATACACAAGGGATCTCGGAAAAAAGGCCAATATGGTCTCTTTCTAATTATCCAGGGTGAGAAACTTCCATTTGTGAGTGATACATTTTCATATAACTTCTTCTCTTCTTTGTCAGTCTTCTCTGTTTCTATCTCCCTGTCTGTGTATCTGTGTGTGTGCACATCACATACACGTGTGTGTGTGCTTGCCTATTTGAACTTTTCTGTTGCTCATTTGCTACAGACAAAGAATGTATGAGAAGAATCTGTAGCCCACAGCACTTTAAAGGATAGCTGGGAAGAAATCCCTTTTATTGAAATCATGGCTACTTTACTAATTTTCCAGATACACATAGATAGATAAATAACCTTCAGAGATTCTTTCCCATTCCAGTGATTTGTCACTATCATGGAAGAGTTTGATGTTAGTTGCTGTGCAGCTGCTTACTCTCCATATGACACTGAAAACACATAGCCTGGAAAAAGAAGATTTTTTCAGGTCTTACTTTTTATATTATATAATGTTATGCTTGGCTTAAGAGATATCTAAGGACTTTTTTCCTGTACAATGAAATTGGAAATATTCTCCCTGTATGCATGCATCCCTGGGAACAGTTTCTTCAGCAGAGTCAAGTCAAATTCCAGTAACTAATTTACTTTTTTGTGGAAAAAGCCAACAATAAAAATTGTGTATAATTTGCTGTATTTTCCCTGTGTTAGTTTTAGACTCTCAAAGAGAAATATCTTCACCATGCAATGCAGTCGTTACTTAAAATATCCCATGAACAGGATGACTAATCTAGTTTTAAAATTAGATCCCAGTGGCCAAAATATGGTATTTGAGTTATATTGTCTAAATTTTAACTTGAAATTGAAGGCCTAGTGTTTGCTATTGTCTTTGAGTGGTTTATTTGTGTTCTGTCTACATGAAGGAAGTATTTTGCAACATAGACACTGTATGGTTTAGCTCTCAATTTTTAAAAAATTTCTATTTATCTCAGAATAAGTTTAAATTTATTATTTATTTATTTATTTAAAACAAACATTTGCTGAATGCTGGGTGTGGCAGAAGATGATAAATGTACAAAACAAAATAATTGCTATATTATGCCATAGTATGTTACAATAGTTTATTTTCTGATTATACCTTTCCAACTTTTGACCCTTTTTCTTTACTATATCCATGCATTAAATTTAATTTTTGGTTCCCTGATTCTTTAATTTTCTATTTCTCCATCCTGATTTCATTTGCCTCTTCCTTTAATCTTAAAACCACAAAAGCTCTCTTGGTCTTTTTCCTTCATGTCTTTCTCTATAGCTGCACTTAGTAGTCCAATTGTCAACGTGGGTTACCTGTTTACTATGGCCAGGCAAATGTAAAGGAAATCTGTGGGGGTATTGGAGAGTCTAGCCTTTGTTCCTCTCTTCTCATAAGAAACAGTCATTTTTTTCTTAAACAATATCCTTCCTACTTTGCCATGAATCCTACAATATCCCCATTTCCTCAAGTACTTCAGTTCATCAGGTATCACAGCTGAATCTTGTTAACTTGAATGTTTCTTTTTATACTGACTCCTTTCAACAAATTTCCATCTCTCCAACCTAACACAATTAATCAATTGAGAACTCAATCTTGTATATTATTGGAGGCATTACAGCATACTATTCTGTTCATTAACAACCAAAAAGTTACTTACTTACTTATTCTAGCCTCTTAAATGTAACTTATTGTATCTTGAATCCCACTCCTGGAAATCAATGAAACTACTTTTGCCAAAGTTACCCAAAACTTCTAGCTATAAAATTGAAGGAGTTATTTATGGTTCTCATGTAATTAATTTCTGAGTAGTATTTGAGAGTAGGATTGACTATTTAATTTTATTTCCCACTGAAATGTTTTCCTCTCTTGTCTCCTTTGTTTTCTTTCCACTTTTCTAAGCTGTCTTTCTTAGTCTTCTCTTTGGATGTGTATCCTGCACCATGCACCATGTTTCTTTGTTTTCATGGTTCCATCCAATGCCTTACTATCTTCTAAAAATATATTTGGTGGCCCATATATGAATTCTACTAGATTTTCTGTCACCTCAGTATTGCCATTAGGCATTCTGTGATCTCCCCTGAAACAAGAAGGAAAAACTGGGAACTGTGTTTCTGAGAAGGTACATGGCTGTAACGACGACATAGTTTAAGTAAATGACTCCACAGTCATGAGCTGAAGCACAGCTTGCTCCCAGCCATCATGGCACATCTCCAACAGTCCTCAGAGAGCTCTTGTTGGCTGCCCAGTGACACCTCAACTTCAGATTGTGTAAGACTGACCTCTTAATTTCTCTGTCCTAAATCAGTTGTTTCATTGTATCTTGTTAGTAAATGACACTCCAGTTTGACTTGAATTCATAAGCTAAAAATTGGGAGTCATTCTTGGTTTCATAAGGTAAAACTTGGGAGTCATTCCAGCCCTCCTCTTTCCTACTGCCCACGAATCTGGTCAACTTTGAAATGCCTCTTCAATGAACTCTGTTCTCTTGGTACTCACAGACTCTATGTCAACTGTCTTAGCTCTGTCCAGCATAATTCTCAACTATTATTATGTTAATAGTATAGCTATGATTTAAGTTTAACCATAAATGACTCGCTCAATTTTCCTGTTTCAGTTCTTAAATATCTGATTGTTCACATTATGTACCACATTATGTGGTATCTTCAAGCTGTTTTTCATTACCTTCAAGATAGAAGTCAAGACTATTTTGGGTATAAAAGAAAAGGCGATCTTTTTGGCCTATTTTTGTCCTGTCCTATTTTTTCCCAAGTCATTCTCTATGTGTGGCTCCTGTTTGGACCAGGCCTTAATGATGTCCTTTGAGTGTTCTGGGGCTTTGCACTATAATGACTTCTTTGCTTCAAGAATTCCCATAAGTATAGTCTCATTTCAAAAGCATTCTGATGGTCTTCAGCAATCCATTCTCAGCCACAGTTCTTAAACTGTTTTGTGCCTGTCCTCCTCATGCCTTGTTCTTATTTCCAACATATAAGTGGTTGTGCAGTATTGTAAATGTATTTTAATAACCGGGAAACTTTTATCTGTTTCATGAGAATGTGAGATCTTTGAGGACAAGGATTATATTTTTTTTCTGAGTGTGTAGAGCCTTGTTACTACCTACCAAATAGAGCTAATACAGAATAAGAGACATGCATGAAAGAATTCTAGTGACTTCCAAAATCCAGTGAGAGTATAAATCTATAAAACACTGCAAATTTATCATGTGAATGAGATTTTAAAGGTAAATTAGTCAGTCATGCACACTTTAGTTTAGTTCAGTCACTCAGTTGTGTCTGACTCTTTGTGACCCCATGGACTGCAGCACTTCAGGCTTCCCTGTCTTTGATCATCTCCTGGAGTTTGCTCAAACTCATGTCCATTGAGTTGGTGATGCCATCTTGTCCTCTGTCATCCCCTTCTCCTTCTGCTATCCTTTCCCCAAGCATCAGGGTCTTTTCTTTACCATCTGAGCCACCAGGGAAGCCCAAGCATCAGGGTCTTTTCCAATGAGTCATCTCTTCATATCAGGTGGCTAAAGTAGTGGAGCTACAGCTTCAGTGTCAGTCCTTCCAGTGATCATTCAGGATTGATTTCCATTAGGATTGACTGCTTTGGTCTCCTTGCTGTCCAAGGAACTCTCAAGAGTCTTCCTCAGCACCACAGTTCAAAGGCATCAGTTCTTCAGCATTCAGCCTTCTTTGTAGTCAAACTCTTGCATCCATATGTAACTACTGGAAAAACCAGAGCTTTGACTATATGGACGTTTGTCGGCAAAGTGCTACCTATGCTCTTTAATATGCTGTCTAGGTTTGTCATAGGTTTTCTTCCAAGAAGTAATTTCATGGCTGCAGTCACCATTCACATTTATTTTTGGAGCCCAAGAAAATAAGTCTGTCACTGTTTCCATTGTTTGCCGGCAGAGTTTTTATTTTTAACTTCTCTCTGCCACAAACTTACATATGATACAGATCTTCTCTAATCTCATTAGTGAGTATTTACCCATATCGGAATAATGTGAACAAGTTGGTTGATGATTAATGACTTCAGTGGGAAAAATAAAACTTACACTGTTAGGATTGGATAATTTCATTGTCTGGACAAGTAGTCAAGTTTCACACAGAAGGAGCTAGGAAGATATTCTTCAATTTAACAGCTTGAAATGGTTTATTCAAGTTATGTCCTGAATCTACTTTTTTACTAATGATCACAAGTCATAAAAACTGTTCCACAAAACTCCTCCAGTCTGCGATATTGACTTTCCTGTCCCCTAACTTTATTCTGTCTTTTGATTGATCTAACTTGCCCTTTGTGAAAATGAGTTTCCCGAGGGGCACATCCTTTAGTTTAGTTCAGTCACTCAGTTGTGTCTGACTCTTTGTGACCCCATGGACTGCAGCACTTCAGGCTTCCCTGTCTTTGATCATCTCCTGGAGTTTGCTCAAACTCATGTCCATTGAGTTGGTGATGCCATCTTGTCCTCTGTCATCCCCTTCTCCTTCTGCTATCCTTTCCCCAAGCATCAGGGTCTTTTCTTTACCATCTGAGCCACCAGGGAAGCCCAAGCATCAGGGTCTTTTCCAATGAGTCATCTCTTCATATCAGGTGGCTAAAGTAGTGGAGCTACAGCTTCAGTGTCAGTCCTTCCAGTGATCATTCAGGATTGATTTCCATTAGGATTGACTGCTTTGGTCTCCTTGCTGTCCAAGGAACTCTCAAGAGTCTTCCTCAGCACCACAGTTCAAAGGCATCAGTTCTTCAGCATTCAGCCTTCTTTGTAGTCAAACTCTTGCATCCATATGTAACTACTGGAAAAACCAGAGCTTTGACTATATGGACGTTGTCGGCAAAGTGCTACCTATGCTCTTTAATATGCTGTCTAGGTTTGTCATAGGTTTTCTTCCAAGAAGTAATTTCATGGCTGCAGTCACCATTCACATTTATTTTTGGAGCCCAAGAAAATAAGTCTGTCACTGTTTCCATTGTTTGCCGGCAGAGTTTTTATTTTTAACTTCTCTCTGCCACAAACTTACATATGATACAGATCTTCTCTAATCTCATTAGTGAGTATTTACCCATATCGGAATAATGTGAACAAGTTGGTTGATGATTAATGACTTCAGTGGGAAAAATAAAACTTACACTGTTAGGATTGGATAATTTCATTGTCTGGACAAGTAGTCAAGTTTCACACAGAAGGAGCTAGGAAGATATTCTTCAATTTAACAGCTTGAAATGGTTTATTCAAGTTATGTCCTGAATCTACTTTTTTACTAATGATCACAAGTCATAAAAACTGTTCCACAAAACTCCTCCAGTCTGCGATATTGACTTTCCTGTCCCCTAACTTTATTCTGTCTTTTGATTGATCTAACTTGCCCTTTGGATTCAGTATAGTTTTCTTGCTACAAACTTGGACAATAAATATTGTGGTTCTAATTCCCAGTTAGATAGCCTCAGGCTTCCTTTTACAGAGTAACCCTTCCTTGGTTAATCCAGGCTAGTGTTTTCCACTATAGATGGATACTACATAAATATCTAGAGAGCTTAAAAAACAGATTAGCAGTTTCAAACCAGGCCAGTTAGAGAAATCCCTGAGTGTAGGGTTCAAGCACAAACATTTTTTAAAAGTCAGGCGTGAATGTTATTGACAGAGACCCCAAGGCCTTACACCGTGTCACTTCTGTATTCTAAAAGCAGAATAAAGCCACCATCTTCTATTCTTTGGAATAAGGAGCTGAGACAGTCTATAACTCTGTGCAAAGGTATAGGTTTCGATCGAGGCAATGTTCTAAAGGGATTCACAGATAAGATTGAGGAAAGTAGGTTTTAGAATGGCACAATAAACAATGCACAAAAATTACAAGGTTATTGATTCTATTTAACTGTGTTCCAAGACACATCAGATGCCTACATTTTTGCCTAAAACTTTTATTTTGGAAACAAACCTTTCTAGTGTTACATAAAGTTTTTATTCTTCTGATTACATTGAGTATTAGGTGCTTCCGAGATTTTTAGTTTTCAGAGATACAGTTAAATCTTTTCAATTCAAATTTTAAGTTTCATCTGATTAAACTTCAATCTATTTATATTGTTATTAGTACCATCATCATTATCATAGTTTTTTCTATGAGTATTTACCCATATCGGAATAATGTGAACAAGTTGGTTGATGATTAATGACTTCAGTGGGAAAAATAAAACTTACACTGTTAGGATTGGATAATTTCATTGTCTGGACAAGTAGTCAAGTTTCACACAGAAGGAGCTAGGAAGATATTCTTCAATTTAACAGCTTGAAATGGTTTATTCAAGTTATGTCCTGAATCTACTTTTTTACTAATGATCACAAGTCATAAAAACTGTTCCACAAAACTCCTCCAGTCTGCGATATTGACTTTCCTGTCCCCTAACTTTATTCTGTCTTTTGATTGATCTAACTTGCCCTTTGGATTCAGTATAGTTTTCTTGCTACAAACTTGGACAATAAATATTGTGGTTCTAATTCCCAGTTAGATAGCCTCAGGCTTCCTTTTACAGAGTAACCCTTCCTTGGTTAATCCAGGCTAGTGTTTTCCACTATAGATGGATACTACATAAATATCTAGAGAGCTTAAAAAACAGATTAGCAGTTTCAAACCAGGCCAGTTAGAGAAATCCCTGAGTGTAGGGTTCAAGCACAAACTTTTTTTAAAAGTCAGGCGTGAATGTTATTGACAGAGACCCCAAGGCCTTACACCGTGTCACTTCTGTATTCTAAAAGCAGAATAAAGCCACCATCTTCTATTCTTTGGAATAAGGAGCTGAGACAGTCTATAACTCTGTGCAAAGGTATAGGTTTCGATCGAGGCAATGTTCTAAAGGGATTCACAGATAAGATTGAGGAAAGTAGGTTTTAGAATGGCACAATAAACAATGCACAAAAATTACAAGGTTATTGATTCTATTTAACTGTGTTCCAAGACACATCAGATGCCTACATTTTTGCCTAAAACTTTTATTTTGGAAACAAACCTTTCTAGTGTTACATAAAGTTTTTATTCTTCTGATTACATTGAGTATTAGGTGCTTCCGAGATTTTTAGTTTTCAGAGATACAGTTAAATCTTTTCAATTCAAATTTTAAGTTTCATCTGATTAAACTTCAATCTATTTATATTGTTATTAGTACCATCATCATTATCATAGTTATTTTGGTACCTAACTGTTAAAAAGCTATTAAGAACATATACTTAATAGTTTCTAATAATGGCATCAGTGCAATAAAAATTTGTTTCCAACATTCTTCTTTCTGGGAAGTTCTGAAATCTGAAAAGCTAAATCTCTGAATACCTTGTTTTTACTTGCAGGACAAAAATGAAATAGGTTTACTTTGAAATTAAAAATTGCTAATCCTATTTCTCAGAGTTGTTAACAGTGAGCCACTGTTTACAATTGGATTATCCACTGAACCAAGGGCTGCGTACCATGTATGCAGAAATTGAAAATGCCTGTATGACTAGCGGCCATTGGTTTTATGTTACTGCACAATAGTAAATGTGCCATATCTTTATCACTACAGTCAATGGCATTTTAAAAAGTACACCTTCATGATTAGAAACACATGAAAATAAATCATTTGGTGAGGAGAAAATTAAAAATACAATTATCAATGAAGCTCATTTAAGTTTTGGCTATCTCAATAATAATTTTTTTCAGGTAAGTATTTTATAAAAATGTGCAGGTGTTATCAAAGGAATCATACTGTGCTAGGAGATAAATATGTTTTATGTGGTTTCAGTCTCTGGATATCATATGAAGCATGGACTGATATTTTGGTCCTCATGTTAGGATGGAGATGTTGTTCTCAGTCCTCTTGTATGTGTCTTAATTGGGTTATTACAGAGAAACAGTGTGTATGTGTGTGTGTATCACGGCAGAACACAATAAATACTTGTTTCCAACAGTTCTGTTTATCTATGTATTTATAAAGATGTTTATTGTAAAGATTGAGGAATGGGCTCATGATTATGGAGGCTAGTGAGTCTCAAGATATTTAGGGTGATTCAGTAAGCTGGAAACCCAGGAGAGTTGACAGTGTTTAATTCTGGTCCACAGAAGGCTCAAGACCCAGGAAGAGCTGATGTTTCATTTAAAGTCTGAAGGTATGGGAAAAGCTACCTTTATACTTTTGCCTTATCTTTGTATCATTGTACTTGATAAATTTTTTCTTTTTTCAGAGATACAGTTAAATCTTTTCAATTCAAATTTTAAGTTTCATCTGATTAAACTTCAATCTATTTATATTGTTATTAGTACCATCATCATTATCATAGTTATTTTGGTACCTAACTGTTAAAAAGCTATTAAGAACATATACTTAATAGTTTCTAATAATGGCATCAGTGCAATAAAAATTTGTTTCCAACATTCTTCTTTCTGGGAAGTTCTGAAATCTGAAAAGCTAAATCTCTGAATACCTTGTTTTTACTTGCAGGACAAAATGAAATAGGTTTACTTTGAAATTAAAAATTGCTAATCCTATTTCTCAGAGTTGTTAACAGTGAGCCACTGTTTACAATTGGATTATCCACTGAACCAAGGGCTGCGTACCATGTATGCAGAAATTGAAAATGCCTGTATGACTAGCGGCCATTGGTTTTATGTTACTGCACAATAGTAAATGTGCCATATCTTTATCACTACAGTCAATGGCATTTTAAAAAGTACACCTTCATGATTAGAAACACATGAAAATAAATCATTTGGTGAGGAGAAAATTAAAAATACAATTATCAATGAAGCTCATTTAAGTTTTGGCTATCTCAATAATAATTTTTTTCAGGTAAGTATTTTATAAAAATGTGCAGGTGTTATCAAAGGAATCATACTGTGCTAGGAGATAAATATGTTTTATGTGGTTTCAGTCTCTGGATATCATATGAAGCATGGACTGATATTTTGGTCCTCATGTTAGGATGGAGATGTTGTTCTCAGTCCTCTTGTATGTGTCTTAATTGGGTTATTACAGAGAAACAGTGTGTATGTGTGTGTGTATCACGGCAGAACACAATAAATACTTGTTTCCAACAGTTCTGTTTATCTATGTATTTATAAAGATGTTTATTGTAAAGATTGAGGAATGGGCTCATGATTATGGAGGCTAGTGAGTCTCAAGATATTTAGGGTGATTCAGTAAGCTGGAAACCCAGGAGAGTTGACAGTGTTTAATTCTGGTCCACAGAAGGCTCAAGACCCAGGAAGAGCTGATGTTTCATTTAAAGTCTGAAGGTATGGGAAAAGCTACCTTTATACTTTTGCCTTATCTTTGTATCATTGTACTTGGATTCTTTTTCTCTTTCTGCATACACACACACACACACACACACATACATTTCAAATCCACTCTTTTTCAGTGCATCTTATTTTGCTTTCATTCCATAGAATCTCAAAAAGTCAAACATGACTGACAGCGTGCACATACACATAAACATTCATTTATCACCAGGCCCCTCTGTTCATGGGATTCTCCAGACAAGAATACTGGAGTCGATTGCCATTTCGTCCTCCAGGGGAATGTTCACATAGCGATATATATATATATATATATATATATATATATATATATGTATATATATATATATCCTTTTTTCAGGGGAATCCGATGGAACCTTCAATTCCAAGCAGAGTCCCTCCCTCCCCAGCATTATCACATGCATCATGCTCAGGCTCTGGGCAATGAAACAGAAAGCTCAGAGGTAGATCTATATCAGAATCTTTATATCCATATCTATATATAATTATATACAAATACATATTTGTAAAGAGGAAAAGTTGGGAGTGTGATAAAGGTAGGACAAAGGCTCAGATAGTGTGAGGGGGTGGAGCCCCAGTAAATTGCATTCTTTAGGTATGTGTATAAGCAGGACCTGGTAGCCAGGACACTTAGAATTGCTCCTGTCACCTGGCCTCTTGATCCCATCCAAGGGAGTTAGGAGGCCTGGGTTCTGCCCAAGGTTTGGAATAGTACAAGAAAGAATTTTAGCTGACTTTGCCTGGAGACTGATGGTGGACAAGAGTTTAATATAAGTGACATCTTCACTCTAAGCCAAGATTTGAGGGGAAACCACAGGCTTGGAGCAAGCGTCTTTGAAGCTTGATAATTGCAATGAAAGACAAAGTAATTTAGACAAAGGGCAGGGCGACCTCCCTTTGAAATCATCTTGAGCCAGAGTCTGCTCTGGCCCCAAGTCTAAGAAACTAGAGCATTTCACGGGGACAGATCTGCAGGTCTAGGCTTCTCTTCTCATGCCTCATGGGCTAACGTCTGAGAACTATTGTCAGCTCCCATGAACTCTCTGTGTGTAGATGAGTGACTTCTTGTCAATGTTGGAATCTGGATAGATGGTCTTGGGATGATAGAAATGGTATAGGCTGGTTCTTGGGGCTAAAATCTGAGAGGTGATTCCAAGGAACCAGCCCTTCACCCACACTTCCAGGGTGATGGAGATAGTAGGAGGTGCAGATTTGAGTGACAGTGAGCTCTTGGCTTCTTTATAGCTCCATGTGTTTCATTAAGGTAAGTGAAGTGGGGCTTGTAGATCATGAGGTCAGGTTACCCCATGTCCAAGACGATCTTTTCCTTGGAGATGGCAGCCAGGTCCTTGTGCCCGTATGATTGTACATTGAGTTTGTGCGCTAGCTCAATTTTTCCAGCTGCCATTAAGATAAATGTATAACTAGTACATTAAAAAAATATTTATTTGTCTGCATCTGATCTTACTTTCAGTATGTGGGATCTTTTGGGGTCTTTCACTGTGATGTGCAGACTCTCTAGTGGTAGTGGCATGGGCTCAGTAGTTGCAGCATGTGAGCCTAATTGTGGCATGTGAGATCTTAGTTCCCTAACCAAGGATCGAACCCACGACCCTGCATTGCAAGGTGGATTATTAACCACTTGGACCACCAGCAAAGTCCCACTAATACATTAACAAAAAGTTTGTTTGAGTGCACTATGTAAAAGTAAGCCAGGTTATTATCTTCAGTTTGGGGAGATTAAAGTTTCTAGTAATTATTCTCAAAGGACGGTTAGAAAAGTTTAAAGCAATTATTTTTTAATTGAATGTTTAATTTTGTAAATGCCTATGAAATATGCAGGAGTAAAGGACTGGACCCCTGGGTCACCTGGCCTCTTGATCCCATCCAAGGGAGTTAGGAGGCCTGGGTTCTGCCAAGGTTTGGAATAGTACAAGAAAGAATTTTAGCTGACTTTGCCTGGAGACTGATGGTGGACAAGAGTTTAATATAAGTGACATCTTCACTCTAAGCCAAGATTTGAGGGGAAACCACAGGCTTGGAGCAAGCGTCTTTGAAGCTTGATAATTGCAATGAAAGACAAAGTAATTTAGACAAAGGGCAGGGCGACCTCCCTTTGAAATCATCTTGAGCCAGAGTCTGCTCTGGCCCCAAGTCTAAGAAACTAGAGCATTTCACGGGGACAGATCTGCAGGTCTAGGCTTCTCTTCTCATGCCTCATGGGCTAACGTCTGAGAACTATTGTCAGCTCCCATGAACTCTCTGTGTGTAGATGAGTGACTTCTTGTCAATGTTGGAATCTGGATAGATGGTCTTGGGATGATAGAAATGGTATAGGCTGGTTCTTGGGGCTAAAATCTGAGAGGTGATTCCAAGGAACCAGCCCTTCACCCACACTTCCAGGGTGATGGAGATAGTAGGAGGTGCAGATTTGAGTGACAGTGAGCTCTTGGCTTCTTTATAGCTCCATGTGTTTCATTAAGGTAAGTGAAGTGGGGCTTGTAGATCATGAGGTCAGGTTACCCCATGTCCAAGACGATCTTTTCCTTGGAGATGGCAGCCAGGTCCTTGTGCCCGTATGATTGTACATTGAGTTTGTGCGCTAGCTCAATTTTTCCAGCTGCCATTAAGATAAATGTATAACTAGTACATTAAAAAAATATTTATTTGTCTGCATCTGATCTTACTTTCAGTATGTGGGATCTTTTGGGGTCTTTCACTGTGATGTGCAGACTCTCTAGTGGTAGTGGCATGGGCTCAGTAGTTGCAGCATGTGAGCCTAATTGTGGCATGTGAGATCTTAGTTCCCTAACCAAGGATCGAACCCACGACCCTGCATTGCAAGGTGGATTATTAACCACTTGGACCACCAGCAAAGTCCCACTAATACATTAACAAAAAGTTTGTTTGAGTGCACTATGTAAAAGTAAGCCAGGTTATTATCTTCAGTTTGGGGAGATTAAAGTTTCTAGTAATTATTTTCAAAGGACTGTGCTACCAGCCACGGTTAGAAAAGTTTAAAGCAATTATTTTTTAATTGAATGTTTAATTTTGTAAATGCCTATGAAATAGGCAATCTGTGGGTTTTGTATTTGTAAGAACAAGGAGTGGTAAATTTGATTATATAACATTAATAGCATTATATTAGAAATTTAGTCTCAAAGAGATGAACACTTATGCATTTATAAATAAATTTAACATAATATATGATATTAATATAATTTTGTGAGTTGAAAAACATACACTAAAATTAAAAATTTTAAAGTATAGTTATATAAACATAAATAGAAATAGATGTGTAAACAGTTTCCCTTGCAATTGAATTGATAGTCTTGAGTAATCCTTAGTGCTTTATACTCCAGTGGGTCAAATCTGTGACTCAGCATCAGAATTTGACTGCTAAGATCATTCAGTGGTTTTATATTTTTAAAAGACTGCATCTTTTGCTGAGATTATGTGGTTTATTACCTCCCCTCCATAGTTTTAAATTGTTTGGATACTTTCATTTCAGTGTCTCTCTACAATATTCAATTGTTCGAATACTTTAATTTTAGTATCCCTCCACATTTTCCAGTTGTTTAAATTGTTTTATTTCAGTTGTGTCTTAGAGGTAGCAGAGCAAAACAGTGAGTCATGAAATCAAGAGAGCAACAGGTGAAAGACTAATAGAAGCAGATTTCGGTCAAATTAGTGATATTCGAGAAAGTTAAACATAGGTGCGTTTTCTAGGAAATCTATAGCTAAAACCAAAAGCAAAACATGGATAGCTGAATTGGCAAAGAGATATTTTGCAGACTGCCAACTCAGTATTGCATTATGTGGCATGGGATTTTTTCTCTAACGGCAGTAGGCATGTGAGCCTAATTGTGGCATGTGAGATCTTAGTTCCCTAACCAAGGATCGAACCCACGACCCTGCATTGCAAGGTGGATTATTAACCACTTGGACCACCAGCAAAGTCCCACTAATACATTAACAAAAAGTTTGTTTGAGTGCACTATGTAAAAGTAAGCCAGGTTATTATCTTCAGTTTGGGGAGATTAAAGTTTCTAGTAATTATTTTCAAAGGACTGTGCTACCAGCCACGGTTAGAAAAGTTTAAAGCAATTATTTTTTAATTGAATGTTTAATTTTGTAAATGCCTATGAAATAGGCAATCTGTGGGGTTTTGTATTTGTAAGAACAAGGAGTGGTAAATTTGATTATATAACATTAATAGCATTATATTAGAAATTTAGTCTCAAAGAGATGAACACTTATGCATTTATAAATAAATTTAACATAATATATGATATTAATATAATTTTGTGAGTTGAAAAACATACACTAAAATTAAAAATTTTAAAGTATAGTTATATAAACATAAATAGAAATAGATGTGTAAACAGTTTCCCTTGCAATTGAATTGATAGTCTTGAGTAATCCTTAGTGCTTTATACTCCAGTGGGTCAAATCTGTGACTCAGCATCAGAATTTGACTGCTAAGATCATTCAGTGGTTTTATATTTTTAAAAGACTGCATCTTTTGCTGAGATTATGTGGTTTATTACCTCCCCTCCATAGTTTTAAATTGTTTGGATACTTTCATTTCAGTGTCTCTCTACAATATTCAATTGTTCGAATACTTTAATTTTAGTATCCCTCCACATTTTCCAGTTGTTTAAATTGTTTTATTTCAGTTGTGTCTTAGAGGTAGCAGAGCAAAACAGTGAGTCATGAAATCAAGAGAGCAACAGGTGAAAGACTAATAGAAGCAGATTTCGGTCAAATTAGTGATATTCGAGAAAGTTAAACATAGGTGCGTTTTCTAGGAAATCTATAGCTAAAACCAAAAGCAAAACATGGATAGCTGAATTGGCAAAGAGATATTTTGCAGACTGCCAACTCAGTATTGCATTACTTCTCAGTCGTTTGCTTAAGGACAAACAGGGCTCCTTCAATTTTTGCTTATGGAGACAAAAGGGAAATCATCTGTTTTAAGTAGGATGTGGCTTATAGAAGCATCTTATTAAAATGACATTCTCCCTATGGGAATGTGTATTAAGAAACAGTTCACCCAGTCTAAAATCAATTACTTCTGCCTGTGGCAAAGAAAGTCTGAGTTAAACATAATTCTCAGAGGTAGTTAGCATTCCATTGAAGGTTACTGCTTCCATCCAAGAGAGGAGTAGCCCAATTTAATCAATTCTCTGAATGTGAAACCTCAGATAGTAAACAGCTTAGGTTATAAACAGTGCAATTGTTAAGTATAACAGTTAAGACACTGTATTTTAACTCGATAATTCACAGAGTACTCAATGGTTAGCCAGAGAGTTCTAATTGTTACCTGAAGTTTTATTCAGAAGTAAACACAGAACAAGTTTGAATATTAACTTATTTCCATGATTCTAGATCATTCCCGTGCCCTCCCCGCCCACCCATATGTTCTGCACATTGCAGTCAGTTTTCTTTCTAAAAGAAAAATGTAGGTCTCTCTCCTGCTATGTTCTCTTGGTAGAATTTCAAGAACTTTACATGGCTTAATGGGCCCTTGATCTCACCTCTCCTTACTTCTCTAGTCTCATCTTTTATCTCCATACCTCTCAACTGCCTTTCCTTTTCTTCCACCTTTAGCACTATGCTGTAGTCATTCTACATTTCTTTAGTTCTGGTAACATAATGTAATTTCTCATTGTATGTGTGCTTAATCATTAAGTCTTGCCCTTGTGACCTCATGGACTGTAGCCCACCAGGCTCCTCTGTCCTTGGGATTTCTCAGGCAAGAATCCTGGAATGGGTTGCCATTTCCTTCTGCAGAGATCTTCCTGACAGCTAAGCATTAATATAAACTGTTGTCCCTATTAGGGAATTTATTCTCTTGCTTTTTGCCTAATTCATTTTATTATTTATGTTTCAATATGAGTACAAGTTCCACTGGATATTTTCCCCAGACTCACCAAGACTCTGTTAGAATTCTTTATGCATAGTCCCATAATACTCTGTGTTATATTGTAGGTATCCCTGTGTTGAGTTTGCTGGCTTATTTAGTACTATGTCTAGTTTTCACTCTGATATATTCCTAGAGGCTACGTGCTGGGCAAGTAGTAGTTGCCCAAAAAGTGCTTATTGAATGATTGCATAATTAAAATCTTAGTTGATGTAAAGGTGTTTCTCAGTCTGTTAGTTAATATATAAATGATTCTCAGCACACCTTAGAAATTTGATCCACTGCCAGTAGAAGCAGTGGCTTACTTTGTAGTGGTTTTAATGGCAAATGGAAGTAGAGGAAGATTTCCAATTGCATGAGTTACATGTTGGGGGCTGTCTTTAGTTTGAAAAGTTCCCAGATAACTGCTGTATTCCCACATATATGTTATTTTCTATTATGGTTTGTCATAGGACATTGAATATAATTCCTTGTGCTATAAAATAGGACCTTGTTGTCCATCCATTCTGTATGGAACAGAATGTACTAACCCAAACTCCTCCATCCATCCACCCCCTATCACCCCTCCCCTCTTGGCAACCGCAAGTCTGTTTTCAATGTCTATAGGTATGTTTCTGTTTAATAGACTGGTTCATTTGTGTTCATATTTCAGATTCCACATATAAGTGATGACATATGATGTCTGTCTTTCTCTTCCTGACTTGCTTCACTTAGTATGAGAATCTCTAGTAGCATCTCATGCTGCTGCAAGTGGCATTATGTTGTTCTTTTTTAATGGTTCAGTAGTATTCCATTCTATATATGTACCACATCTTCTTAAACCATTCATCTGTCAGTGAACATATATACTGTTTCCATGCCTTGACTATGGGACAGGGGTTCATGTATATTTTAGAACTATACTTTTGTCCAGATATATGCTCAGGAGTGGGATTGCTGGATCATATAGTAATTCTATTTTTAATTTTCTGTGGAGTCTCCATAGTGGCTATACCAACTTGCATTCCCACCAACTAAGAGGGTTTCCTTTTCTCCACACACTCACTCTCCAACATTTGTTATTTGTAGAGATTTAAATTCTGGCCATTATGACTGGTATACACTGATACCTCATTATAGTTTTGATTTCCATTTCTTTAAAAATTGGTGATATTGAGCATATTTTCATGTGCCTGTTGGCCACTTGCATATCTTTTTTGGAGAAATGTCTGTTTAGGTCTTCTGCCCATTTTTTGATAAGATTTGTTGTTCTTGTTGTTGAGTTGTAAGAGTTGTTTGTATATTTTGGAAATTAAGCCCATGTTGGTAGTTGCCCAAAAAGTGCTTATTGAATGATTGCATAATTAAAATCTTAGTTAGTAAAGGTTTTTTTTATTAAAATGATTCTCAGCACACCTTAGAAATTTGATCCACTGCCAGTAGAAGCAGTGGCTTACTTTGAGTGGTTTTAATGGCAAATGGAAGTAGAGGAAGATTTCCAATTGCATGAGTTACATGTTGGGGGCTGTCTTTAGTTTGAAAAGTTCCCAGATAACTGCTGTATTCCCACATATATGTTATTTTCTATTATGGTTTGTCATAGGACATTGAATATAATTCCTTGTGCTATAAAATAGGACCTTGTTGTCCATCCATTCTGTATGGAACAGAATGTACTAACCCAAACTCCTCCATCCATCCACCCCCTATCACCCCTCCCCTCTTGGCAACCGCAAGTCTGTTTTCAATGTCTATAGGTATGTTTCTGTTTAATAGACTGGTTCATTTGTGTTCATATTTCAGATTCCACATATAAGTGATGACATATGATGTCTGTCTTTCTCTTCCTGACTTGCTTCACTTAGTATGAGAATCTCTAGTAGCATCTCATGCTGCTGCAAGTGGCATTATGTTGTTCTTTTTTAATGGTTCAGTAGTATTCCATTCTATATATGTACCACATCTTCTTAAACCATTCATCTGTCAGTGAACATATATACTGTTTCCATGCCTTGACTATGGGACAGGGGTTCATGTATATTTTAGAACTATACTTTTGTCCAGATATATGCTCAGGAGTGGGATTGCTGGATCATATAGTAATTCTATTTTTAATTTTCTGTGGAGTCTCCATAGTGGCTATACCAACTTGCATTCCCACCAACTAAGAGGGTTTCCTTTTCTCCACACACTCACTCTCCAACATTTGTTATTTGTAGAGATTTAAATTCTGGCCATTATGACTGGTATACACTGATACCTCATTATAGTTTTGATTTCCATTTCTTTAAAAATTGGTGATATTGAGCATATTTTCATGTGCCTGTTGGCCACTTGCATATCTTTTTTGGAGAAATGTCTGTTTAGGTCTTCTGCCCATTTTTTGATAAGATTTGTTGTTCTTGTTGTTGAGTTGTAAGAGTTGTTTGTATATTTTGGAAATTAAGCCCATGTTGGTGATATCATTTGCAAATATTTTCTGCCATTTTGTAGGTTGTCTTTTCATTTTGTTTATTGTGTCCTTTGCTATATGAAAGCTTGTAAGCTTGTGTAGGCCCCGTTTGTTGATTTTCGTTTTATTTCTGTTGCCTTGGGAGACTGACCTAAGAAAACTTTTTTATAGTTTATGTCAGAGAATGTTTTGCTCATGTTCTCTTCTAGGAATTTTATGGTGTCTTATGTCTAAGTCTTTAGCCATTTCAAATTTATTTTAATTCATATTGTGAGAGTGTGTTTTAACTTCTTTGATTTAAATGCCCAACTTTCCAAGCACCATTTGCTAAAGAGACTGTATTTTTCCACTTTTATATTCTTCTTCTATATTCTCCTTTGTCAAGATTAATTTTAGCAATATTGATTTTTCTAATCTTAGAGTATCCATTATTTTTCCATTCCTTTAAATTGCATTTAATGTCCTTTATTAATGTTTTATAGTTCTTAACACATGTTTTTCACTTCCTTGGTCAGATATATTCCTAAATATTTTACTTATTTATTGTTATTTAAGAGATATTATTTTTTATATTTCCTTTCTGATATTTCACTGTTAGTGTAAAGAACTGACTATACCAGCTTTTGTATATTAGTTCTGTGCATTAACCTTATCTCCTGCTATTTTTGCTGAATTCATTTATCAGTTATATTAGCTTTTATGTGGAGTCTTTGGAGTTTTCTGTATATAGTATCATGTCATGTGCATATAATGGCAATATTACCTCTTCCCTTCCAATCTGAATATTTTTTCTTTTTCTTTTCTTCCTGTATCTGATTGCTGTGGTTAGGACTTCCAATACTGTGTTGAAGAGAAGTGGTGAGAGTTGCCATCCTTGTTTTGTTCTATATTTCAATGGGAAGGCTTTAAGGTTTTCACCATTGATATTGGTATGATATTTGTTGTGGTTTTGTCAATAAATAGCTTTTATTATAATGCAATATTTTCCCTCTATACCCACATTGATTGAGAGGTTTAAATCGTGAAAGGATGTTGAGTTTGTCAAATGCTTTTTCTGCATCTATTGAGATTATTATATAGTTTTGTCTTTTCATTTATTGATGTGATATATTACATTGATTGATTTGTGTATGTTGAACCATCCTTGTGAAGTTGGAATGAGTCCTATTTGGTCATGATGTATGATTATTGTTGTGTGCTGCTGGATTCAGTTTGCTAATGTTTTGTAGACAAATTTTGCACTTATATTCATCAAAGTTATTGGCCTGAAGCTTTCTTTTTTGGTGGTATCGTCTGGTATTGATATCACGGTGACTATGGTTTCATAGAATGTCTTTGAGAATGCTCCTTCCTCCTCAATCTTTTGGAAAAGTTCTCCTTTGGCAGCTGGGTGATGTGTCCAATTACAAGCCAGTGCTCTGGAGCACGTGTGCCCAGGGCTGGTGCTCTGCAGCAAGAGAGTCCGCTGCGATGGGAGGCCCACACATGCCTAAGAATAAAGATGGATGAAAAATAAATGATGACTGAGGCAAAAAGAAAAAAGTTAAAAAAAATTCTCCTTATTCTCCTTTGTTTGCTTTGTGGAATTTTCCTCTGAAGCCATCTGGTCTTGTACTTTTGTTTGTAGTGAGCTTTTTTTTTAATTATATGTTCTATTCTGTTTCTAGTGATTGTTTCTTCTTTTTTTTTTTTTTAAACCTTTATTTTACTTTTAACTTTTACAGAGTTTTGTTGTTCACAGACATGCATGTTCTCAGATTAGTCACATGTATATCCCCCCCTTCCCTCCCCTCCCGACCATCACACAGCACCCCTGAAGGATACCCTTTTCTCACAGAGCAATGACTAGAGCTGTTTTCTTCACTTATGATAGTACAGGCCTTCATGCTACTTCCTTTACGCCTCTCACCCACTGTTCCTTCCCCACAATGTCCATATGTCCACTGTCCATGTCTGTCTTTCTGTCACTTCACTGCATGTGCCATCATCACCATCCTACTAGATTCCATATATATGTGTTAATATACTGTATTTGTCCTTCTCTTTCTGACTGACTTCACTTTTGATGATACATTCTAGATCCAGCCACCTCATTAGGGCTGATTCTTCTGCATTTCTCTTTACAGTTGTGTACTATTCCATTGTATACATGTACCAGAGCTTTTGGATCCATTCGTTCGTCGATGGACATCTAGGTTGCTTCCATGTTCTGGCTATTGTATAGAGAGCTGCAATGAACATTGGGGTACAGGTGCTTCTTTCAGTTTTGATTTCGTCAGGGTATAAGCCTAAGAGTGGGATTGCTGGGTCATATGGTGCTTCTATTTTTAGTTTTTTAAGAAATCTCCAGACTGTCTTCCATAGAGGCTGAATCAATTTACACTCCCACCTGCAATGCAGGAGTGTTCCCTTTTCTCCGCAGCCTCTCTAGCATTTATTGTCTGTCAATTTGTGGATGATGGCCATTCTGACGGGTGTGAGGTGATATCTCATTGTAGTTTTGATTTGCATAATTATTAGTGAAGTTGAGCATCGTTTCATGTGCTTTTGGGCCATCTGTATGTCATCATTGGAGAGGTGTCTGTTTAGGTCCTTTTACCATTTTTTGATTGGGTTGTTCGTTTTTCCAGTGCTGAGTTGTCTGAGTTGCTTGTAGATTTTGGAGATTAATTCTTTGTCTGTTGTTTCATTTGCTATGATTTTCTCCCACTCTATGGGCTGTCTGTTCAGCTTTTTTGTAATTTCTTTAGCAGTACAAAAGCTTTTAAGTTTCATGAGGTCCCACATGTTCATTTGTCTTTTTAGTTCCACTATTCTGGTAGGTGGGTCAGAGAAGATCTTGCTTTGATTGATGTCCTTGAGGGTTTTGCCTATATTCTCCTCTAAGAGTTTGATGGTTTCTGGCCTTACATTTAAGTCTTTAATCCATTTTGAGTTGATCTTAGTGTATGGTGTCAGGGTATGTTCCAACTTCATTTTCTTGCATGTAGCTGTCCAATTCTCCCAGCACCATTTGCTAAAGAGACTGTATTTTTCCACTTTTATATTCTTCTTCTATATTCTCCTTTGTCAAGATTAATTTTAGCAATATTGATTTTTCTAATCTTAGAGTATCCATTATTTTTCCATTCCTTTAAATTGCATTTAATGTCCTTTATTAATGTTTTATAGTTCTTAACACATGTTTTCACTTCCTTGGTCAGATATATTCCTAAATATTTTACTTATTTATTGTTATTTAAGAGATATTATTTTTTATATTTCCTTTCTGATATTTCACTGTTAGTGTAAAGAACTGACTATACCAGCTTTTGTATATTAGTTCTGTGCATTAACCTTATCTCCTGCTATTTTTGCTGAATTCATTTATCAGTTATATTAGCTTTTATGTGGAGTCTTTGGAGTTTTCTGTATATAGTATCATGTCATGTGCATATAATGGCAATATTACCTCTTCCCTTCCAATCTGAATATTTTTTCTTTTTCTTTTCTTCCTGTATCTGATTGCTGTGGTTAGGACTTCCAATACTGTGTTGAAGAGAAGTGGTGAGAGTTGCCATCCTTGTTTTGTTCTATATTTCAATGGGAAGGCTTTAAGGTTTTCACCATTGATATTGGTATGATATTTGTTGTGGTTTTGTCAATAAATAGCTTTTATTATAATGCAATATTTTCCTCTATACCCACATTGATTGAGAGGTTTAAATCGTGAAAGGATGTTGAGTTTGTCAAATGCTTTTTCTGCATCTATTGAGATTATTATATAGTTTTGTCTTTTCATTTATTGATGTGATATATTACATTGATTGATTTGTGTATGTTGAACCATCCTTGTGAAGTTGGAATGAGTCCTATTTGGTCATGATGTATGATTATTGTTGTGTGCTGCTGGATTCAGTTTGCTAATGTTTTGTAGACAAATTTTGCACTTATATTCATCAAAGTTATTGGCCTGAAGCTTTCTTTTTTGGTGGTATCGTCTGGTATTGATATCACGGTGACTATGGTTTCATAGAATGTCTTTGAGAATGCTCCTTCCTCCTCAATCTTTTGGAAAAGTTCTCCTTTGGCAGCTGGGTGATGTGTCCAATTACAAGCCAGTGCTCTGGAGCACGTGTGCCCAGGGCTGGTGCTCTGCAGCAAGAGAGTCCGCTGCGATGGGAGGCCACACATGCCTAAGAATAAAGATGGATGAAAAATAAATGATGACTGAGGCAAAAAGAAAAAAGTTAAAAAAAATTCTCCTTATTCTCCTTTGTTTGCTTTGTGGAATTTTCCTCTGAAGCCATCTGGTCTTGTACTTTTGTTTGTAGTGAGCTTTTTTTTTAATTATATGTTCTATTCTGTTTCTAGTGATTGTTTCTTCTTTTTTTTTTTTTTAAACCTTTATTTTACTTTTAACTTTTACAGAGTTTTGTTGTTCACAGACATGCATGTTCTCAGATTAGTCACATGTATATCCCCCCCTTCCCTCCCCTCCCGACCATCACACAGCACCCCTGAAGGATACCCTTTTCTCACAGAGCAATGACTAGAGCTGTTTTCTTCACTTATGATAGTACAGGCCTTCATGCTACTTCCTTTACGCCTCTCACCCACTGTTCCTTCCCCACAATGTCCATATGTCCACTGTCCATGTCTGTCTTTCTGTCACTTCACTGCATGTGCCATCATCACCATCCTACTAGATTCCATATATATGTGTTAATATACTGTATTTGTCCTTCTCTTTCTGACTGACTTCACTTTTGATGATACATTCTAGATCCAGCCACCTCATTAGGGCTGATTCTTCTGCATTTCTCTTTACAGTTGTGTACTATTCCATTGTATACATGTACCAGAGCTTTTGGATCCATTCGTTCGTCGATGGACATCTAGGTTGCTTCCATGTTCTGGCTATTGTATAGAGAGCTGCAATGAACATTGGGGTACAGGTGCTTCTTTCAGTTTTGATTTCGTCAGGGTATAAGCCTAAGAGTGGGATTGCTGGGTCATATGGTGCTTCTATTTTTAGTTTTTTAAGAAATCTCCAGACTGTCTTCCATAGAGGCTGAATCAATTTACACTCCCACCTGCAATGCAGGAGTGTTCCCTTTTCTCCGCAGCCTCTCTAGCATTTATTGTCTGTCAATTTGTGGATGATGGCCATTCTGACGGGTGTGAGGTGATATCTCATTGTAGTTTTGATTTGCATAATTATTAGTGAAGTTGAGCATCGTTTCATGTGCTTTTGGGCCATCTGTATGTCATCATTGGAGAGGTGTCTGTTTAGGTCCTTTTACCATTTTTTGATTGGGTTGTTCGTTTTTCCAGTGCTGAGTTGTCTGAGTTGCTTGTAGATTTTGGAGATTAATTCTTTGTCTGTTGTTTCATTTGCTATGATTTTCTCCCACTCTATGGGCTGTCTGTTCAGCTTTTTTGTAATTTCTTTAGCAGTACAAAAGCTTTTAAGTTTCATGAGGTCCCACATGTTCATTTGTCTTTTTAGTTCCACTATTCTGGTAGGTGGGTCCCACGAGTGTTTATTTTCTTACCCTAGGTTTTAAGTCACATGTATATCCCCCCCTTCCCTCCCCTCCCGACCATCACACAGCACCCCTGAAGGATCCCCTTTTCTCACAGAGCAATGACTAGAGCTGTTTTCTTCACTTATGATAGTACAGGCCTTCATGCTACTTCCTTTACGCCTCTCACCCACTGTTCCTTCCCCACAATGTCCATATGTCCACTGTCCATGTCTGTCTTTCTGTCACTTCACTGCATGTGCCATCATCACCATCCTACTAGATTCCATATATATGTGTTAATATACTGTATTTGTCCTTCTCTTTCTGACTGACTTCACTTTTGATGATACATTCTAGATCCAGCCACCTCATTAGGGCTGATTCTTCTGCATTTCTCTTTACAGTTGTGTACTATTCCATTGTATACATGTACCAGAGCTTTTGGATCCATTCGTTCGTCGATGGACATCTAGGTTGCTTCCATGTTCTGGCTATTGTATAGAGAGCTGCAATGAACATTGGGGTACAGGTGCTTCTTTCAGTTTTGATTTCGTCAGGGTATAAGCCTAAGAGTGGGATTGCTGGGTCATATGGTGCTTCTATTTTTAGTTTTTTAAGAAATCTCCAGACTGTCTTCCATAGAGGCTGAATCAATTTACACTCCCACCTGCAATGCAGGAGTGTTCCCTTTTCTCCGCAGCCTCTCTAGCATTTATTGTCTGTCAATTTGTGGATGATGGCCATTCTGACGGGTGTGAGGTGATATCTCATTGTAGTTTTGATTTGCATAATTATTAGTGAAGTTGAGCATCGTTTCATGTGCTTTTGGGCCATCTGTATGTCATCATTGGAGAGGTGTCTGTTTAGGTCCTTTTACCATTTTTTGATTGGGTTGTTCGTTTTTCCAGTGCTGAGTTGTCTGAGTTGCTTGTAGATTTTGGAGATTAATTCTTTGTCTGTTGTTTCATTTGCTATGATTTTCTCCCACTCTATGGGCTGTCTGTTCAGCTTTTTTGTAATTTCTTTAGCAGTACAAAAGCTTTTAAGTTTCATGAGGTCCCACATGTTCATTTGTCTTTTTAGTTCCACTATTCTGGTAGGTGGGTCAGAGAAGATCTTGCTTTGATTGATGTCCTTGAGGGTTTTGCCTATATTCTCCTCTAAGAGTTTGATGGTTTCTGGCCTTACATTTAAGTCTTTAATCCATTTTGAGTTGATCTTAGTGTATGGTGTCAGGGTATGTTCCAACTTCATTTTCTTGCATGTAGCTGTCCAATTCTCCCAGCACCATTTGTTGAAGAGGCTGTCTTTGTCCCATTTTATATGTTCGCCTCCTTTGTCAAAAATAAGGTACCCATAGGTGCATGGCTTTATCTCTGAGTTCTCGATCTTGTTCCATTGGTCGATATTTCTGTTTTTGTGCCAGTACCATACTGTCTTGATGACTGTTGCTTTGTAGTAGAGTCTGAAGTTGGGGAGGCTGATCCCCCAGCTCCATTCTACTTCCTGAGGATTGCTTTGGCTATTCGAGGTCTTTTGTGTTTCCATATGAACTGTGTTATTTGTTGGTCTAGTTCTGTGAAGAATGTTATTGGAAGTTTGATAGGGATCGCATTGAATCTATAGATGACATTTGGTAGTATGGTCATTTTCACAATATTGATTCTCCCGACCCAGGAACATGCAATATTTCTCCATCTGTTTAAGTCTTCTTTAATGTCTCTCATGAGTGTCTTGTAATTTTCTGTGTACAGTTCTTTTGTTTCTTTGGGTAGGTTTATTCCTAGATATTTGATTCTTTTGGTTGCGATGGTGAAGGGGATTGCCTCTTTGATTTCATTTTCTGATTTTTCATTGTTTGTGTATAGGAATGCCAGTGATTTCTGTATATTGATTTTGTATCCTGCAACTTTGCTGAATTCGCTGATTAACTCTAGTAGTTTTGTAATAGTGTCTTTGGGATTTTCTATGTATAATATCATGTCATCTGCAAATAGAGAGAGTTTGACTTCTTCTTTTCCAATCTGGATTCCTTTGATTTCTTTCTCTTCTCTTATTGCTATTGCTAGAACTTCCAGGACTATGTTGAATAGTAGTGGTGAAAGTGGACACCCTTGTCTTGTTCCTGATCTTAGAGGGAATGCTTTGAGTTTTTCACCATTGAGGATAATGTTCGCTGTGGGCTTCTCGTATATGGCTTTCACTATGTTAAGATAAGTTCCTTCTATGCCCATTTTTTGAAGAGTCTTTCTCATAAGTGGATGCTGTACTTTGTCAAAGGCTTTTTCTGCATCTATTGAGATGATCCTGTGATTTTTATCTTTCAATTTGTTGATATGGTATATCACATTGATTGATTTGCGGATGTTGAAGAATCCTTGCATGCCTGGGATGAACTCAACTTGATCGTGATGAATGAGCTTTTTGATGTGTTGCTGAATTCTGTTTGCTAGGATTTTGTTGAGGATTTTGGCATCTAGATTCATCAGTGAAATTGGCCTATAATTTTCTTTTTTTGTGATGTCTTTGCCTGGCTTTGGTATCAGGGTGATGGTGGCCTCGTAGAATGTGTTTGGAAGTGTTCCTTCCTGGGCAATTGTTTGAAAGAGTTTTAGAAGGACAGGCCAAGGGAGATTCCTTTCTTCCTGAGAAGGTCTTTTGTGTTTCCATATGAACTGTGTTATTTGTTGGTCTAGTTCTGTGAAGAATGTTATTGGAAGTTTGATAGGGATCGCATTGAATCTATAGATGACATTTGGTAGTATGGTCATTTTCACAATATTGATCCTCCCGACCCAGGAACATGCAATATTTCTCCATCTGTTTAAGTCTTCTTTAATGTCTCTCATGAGTGTCTTGTAATTTTCTGTGTACAGTTCTTTTGTTTCTTTGGGTAGGTTTATTCCTAGATATTTGATTCTTTTGGTTGCGATGGTGAAGGGGATTGCCTCTTTGATTTCATTTTCTGATTTTTCATTGTTTGTGTATAGGAATGCCAGTGATTTCTGTATATTGATTTTGTATCCTGCAACTTTGCTGAATTCGCTGATTAACTCTAGTAGTTTTGTAATAGTGTCTTTGGGATTTTCTATGTATAATATCATGTCATCTGCAAATAGAGAGAGTTTGACTTCTTCTTTTCCAATCTGGATTCCTTTGATTTCTTTCTCTTCTCTTATTGCTATTGCTAGAACTTCCAGGACTATGTTGAATAGTAGTGGTGAAAGTGGACACCCTTGTCTTGTTCCTGATCTTAGAGGGAATGCTTTGAGTTTTTCACCATTGAGGATAATGTTCGCTGTGGGCTTCTCGTATATGGCTTTCACTATGTTAAGATAAGTTCCTTCTATGCCCATTTTTTGAAGAGTCTTTCTCATAAGTGGATGCTGTACTTTGTCAAAGGCTTTTTCTGCATCTATTGAGATGATCCTGTGATTTTTATCTTTCAATTTGTTGATATGGTATATCACATTGATTGATTTGCGGATGTTGAAGAATCCTTGCATGCCTGGGATGAACTCAACTTGATCGTGATGAATGAGCTTTTTGATGTGTTGCTGAATTCTGTTTGCTAGGATTTTGTTGAGGATTTTGGCATCTAGATTCATCAGTGAAATTGGCCTATAATTTTCTTTTTTTGTGATGTCTTTGCCTGGCTTTGGTATCAGGGTGATGGTGGCCTCGTAGAATGTGTTTGGAAGTGTTCCTTCCTGGGCAATTTTTTGAAAGAGTTTTAGAAGGACAGGCATTAGCTCTTCTTTAAATGTTTGGTAGAATTCACTTGTGAAACCATCTGGCCCTGGGCTTTTATTTTTGGGTAGATTTTTGATCACAAGGTCGATTTCTGAGCTTGTGATTGGCTTGTTCATAGTTTCTATTTCTTCCTGGAGATTATAGTTGAAAATTTCCCCAACATGGGAAAAGAAATAGTCAATCAAGTCCAAGAAGCACAAAGAGTACCTAACAGAATCAATCCGAGAAGAAACACACCAAGACACATATTAATGAAGTTAACACAAATTAAACACAAAGTTAGAATTCTCAAAGCAGCGAGGGAAAAGCAACTAGTGACATACAAGGGAAAGCCCATCCGTTTAACAGCTGATCTTTCAACAGAAACTCTGCAGGCCAGAAGGGAATGGCAGGACACATTTAAATGGCTGAAAGAGAATAATCTGCAACCAAGAATCCTCTACCCTGCAAGGATCTCATTCAAAATTGATGGAGAAATCAAAAGCTTTACAGACAAGCAAAAATTAAAAGAATTTAGTCACACCAAACCAGCCTTACAACAAGTGTTAAAGGGACTTATATAGAAAACAAGTATAAAAGGAGAAGATCCACGAAACAAACCCATCATAACATCTAAGAAGATGAAAATAGGATCATTTGTATCAATAATTACTTTGAATGTCAATGGACTAAATGCCCCAACCAAAAGACACAGAGTGGCTGAATGGATCCAAAAACACGACCCATACATATGCTGCCTCCAGGAAACTCATTTCAGACCTAGAGACACTCATAGACTGAAAGTGAGAGGCTGGAAAAAGATATTCCATGCAAATGGAAATCAAAAGAAAGCTGGAGTAGCAATCCTCATATCAGATAAAATAGATTTTAAAGTAAAGAAGATTCTAAGAGACAAGGCAGGTCACTACATCATGATTAAGAAATCCATCCAAGAAGAAGACATAACAATCACATATATCTATGCTCCCAATGCAGGAGCACCCCAATACATAAGACAAACACTTTCAGACATAAAAGAAGACATTGACAGCAACACAATCATAGTAGGAGACTTTAACACTCCTCTCACACCAATGGACAGATCATCCAAACAGAAAATTAATAAAGAAACACAAGCCTTAAATGCCACACTAGAAGAAATGGACCTCATTGATATCTTTAGGACTTTCCATCCAAAAGCAGAAGAATACACTTTCTTCTCAAGTGCTCACGGAACATTCTCCAGGATAGACCACATCTTGGGCCACAAATCAATCCTCAGTCAATTCAAGAAAACTGAAATTCTATCAACCATCTTCTCGGACCACAATGCAGTGAGACTAGAGATCAACTACAGGAAAAAAACTGCTAAAAACACAAACACATGGAGATTAAACAACACGTACCTAAAAAACCAACTGATCATTGAGGAAATCAAAGGAGAAATAAAAAAATTCCTAGAAGAAAACGACAATGAACACACGACAGTGCAAACCTATGGGATACTGCAAAAGCAGTTCTAAGAGGGAAGTTTATAGCAATACAATCCCACCTCAAGAAACTAGGAAAATCTCAAACAGACGACCTTTCCTTACGCTTAAAACAACTGGAGAAAGAAGAACAAAAACACCCCAAAGCCAGCAGAAGAAGGGAAATCATAAAGATCAGAGCAGAAATAAATGAAAAGGAAACAAAAGAAACAATAGTAAAGATAAATAAAACAAAAAGCTGGTTCTTTGAAAAAGTCAATAAAATCGACACACCACTGGCCAGACTCATCAAGAAAAAGAGAAGAACCAGATCGCCAAAATCAAAAATGAAAAAGGAGAGATTACAACGGATAATGCAGAAATCCAAAGGATTATAAGAGGCTATTATGAACAACTCTATGGCAACAAACTGGACAACCTGGAAGAAATGGACAGTTTCTTAGAGAAGATTAACCTCCCAAGATTGTTTCTTCTTGATTCAGCTCTGGTTGGCTGGAATATCTGTGGACAGAGCAGGCTGGTGGGCTACAGTCATGGGGTTGCAGGAGAGTCAGACACAACTTAGCAAGTAAACAACAATAAATATTTCTAGAAAGCTGTCCATTTCTGCTAGGTTGTCTGATTTACTGTTGTATAATTCTTTGTAGTATTCTCTCTCTCTTTGTATTTCTGTGATAAAAACTGATGTTTCTTATTTTCATTTCTTATTTTGTTTATTTGTCTTTTATTTCTGTTTTCTTCTTGGTAATTCTAGACAGAGGTGTGTCAGTTTTGTTTATCATTTCAGAAAAGTATCTCTTGGTTTTATTGTTTCATTTTTTTCTGTTGTTTTTGAATCTCTACTTATTTCCTCTCTAACCATTATTATTTCCTTCTGATAGAGGAGTGGTAGATAGGTTACTTTGTGATGGTGTCAGATTCTTGATCTCCAAAGTAGAAGAATTCACATTGGGATCAAAAACACTTGGCTTTGGTGACTCAGAGCTTCGTGCAGTAAAAAGTTTATTAAAGAAAAAAGGGAAGGATTCACTGGTGGTCCAGTGAATAAAGAGTCTGCCTTGCAGTGCAAGGGGCACCGGTTGGATCCCTGGCCCGGGAAGATCCCACATGCCGCAGAGTGGCTGGACCAGTGTGTCCAATTACAAGCCAGCGCTCTGCAGCACATGTGCCTGAGCTGGTGCTCTGCAACCAGAGAGTCCATTGCAATGGGAGGCCCACACAGGCCAAAGACTAAAGATGGACTAAATACATAAATAATAATTTAAAAAAAACAATAAAAGAAGCCAAAACTAAAAAAAAAAGGAATCCATCTATGTTAGCACATATGCCAAGCTTCCTTTTTTATGGGTTGCTAATATTTCATTATGTGTGCTTTTTGTGTGTGTGTGTTGTTTTTTTTTTTTTTTTTTTATCAATTCACCCATAGATGGGCACTAAGGTTATTTCTATATCCTGACCATTGTAGATATTACTGCAACAAACAGAGATATGTAGATCTCTTTTGCAATATTTATTAAGTCTTCAATCTTTACTTGAATATAACTGACAGATAAAATTGTACATACTTAAGGTGTACAGCATGATGGTCTCATATACCTGTATGTTGTAGAATTATTGGTTACATTATTTAGTCATTTGATTATATCCCTCCCCCACCCCCGCAAGGCATGTATGCAAAAAACCAGGCAGGTAAACCAAAAACAATAAACACTTGATTTTAATGCAAATTCAAGAATGTCATTTCAGATTTAATTGTAAACAATCAAGCATTTCTTTTTGTCATTTGTGAAGAGATTTATTGTTTTCTTTCTAATTTTACAAGAAACGTATGTTCGTTGCATAAACTGGAAATGCATAAAAGCATTGACAAAATTAACAAGTACCCATGACCCATACCCTCAGAGATAATGATCATTAGTATGTTGATATGTTTCCCTCCAGTTTCTAAACATATATTTTTAAATTCACACAACACAAATGTTGGTTCCAGATATAAACATAGTGATTCAGTGCTTCAATATGTTACAAAATGATGATTATGCGTGTACATTTTATCCTTGTGACTCATTTATTTTGTAACTGGAAGGTTGTACCTTTTAATCTCCTTCACTTATTTAACTCATCCCCTCGAAGCCCTCTTCTGACAGCAACTTATTTGCCTGTCTTTCTCAGTGTCTTTTAGTCTTATTTCTGTTTGGTTATGTGTGTTCATTTGTCTGCCTAACTTGTTTCACTTATTTCCCTTACCATAATACATTTTAGGTCAATCCATATTACTCAAGATATTGTGTGTGCGTGTGTGTGTGTGTGTGTGTGTGTGTACATGTCTAAGACACATCATCTTTGTTCATCTTCTTGTCACAATGGGCACTTAGTTTTGTTCTGTATCTTGGCAATTATAAGTAATGTTACAACAAATATAAGGGTGTATGAGTGCTAACTAACTTTGTCAGGTCTGACTTTTGTGACCCTACGGACTACAGCCTGCTAAGTGCCTCTGTCCATGAAATTCTCCAGACTAGAATACTGGAGTGGGTTTTCATGCCCTCCTCCAGGGAATCTTCCCAGCACAGGGATTGACCTGTGTTTCTTAAATCTACCTGCATTGTCAGGCTGTGTTTAACCACTAGCTCCCACTGTGAAGCCCATAAGAGTGAACATTTATGCATCCTTCTCCCCGACCCCTTAAGGTGTACAGCATGATGGTCTCATATACCTGTATGTTGTAGAATTATTGGTTACATTATTTAGTCATTTGATTATATCCCTCCCCCACCCCCGCAAGGCATGTATGCAAAAAACCAGGCAGGTAAACCAAAAACAATAAACACTTGATTTTAATGCAAATTCAAGAATGTCATTTCAGATTTAATTGTAAACAATCAAGCATTTCTTTTTGTCATTTGTGAAGAGATTTATTGTTTTCTTTCTAATTTTACAAGAAACGTATGTTCGTTGCATAAACTGGAAATGCATAAAAGCATTGACAAAATTAACAAGTACCCATGACCCATACCCTCAGAGATAATGATCATTAGTATGTTGATATGTTTCCCTCCAGTTTCTAAACATATATTTTTAAATTCACACAACACAAATGTTGGTTCCAGATATAAACATAGTGATTCAGTGCTTCAATATGTTACAAAATGATGATTATGCGTGTACATTTTATCCTTGTGACTCATTTATTTTGTAACTGGAAGGTTGTACCTTTTAATCTCCTTCACTTATTTAACTCATCCCCTCGAAGCCCTCTTCTGACAGCAACTTATTTGCCTGTCTTTCTCAGTGTCTTTTAGTCTTATTTCTGTTTGGTTATGTGTGTTCATTTGTCTGCCTAACTTGTTTCACTTATTTCCCTTACCATAATACATTTTAGGTCAATCCATATTACTCAAGATATTGTGTGTGCGTGTGTGTGTGTGTGTGTGTGTGTGTACATGTCTAAGACACATCATCTTTGTTCATCTTCTTGTCACAATGGGCACTTAGTTTTGTTCTGTATCTTGGCAATTATAAGTAATGTTACAACAAATATAAGGGTGTATGAGTGCTAACTAACTTTGTCAGGTCTGACTTTTGTGACCCTACGGACTACAGCCTGCTAAGTGCCTCTGTCCATGAAATTCTCCAGACTAGAATACTGGAGTGGGTTTTCATGCCCTCCTCCAGGGAATCTTCCCAGCACAGGGATTGACCTGTGTTTCTTAAATCTACCTGCATTGTCAGGCTGGTTGTTTAACCACTAGCTCCCACTGTGAAGCCCATAAGAGTGAACATGTTTTTTCAAATTACTGTTTTTGTTTTTAATAAGTATACAGGAAAGGAATTGCTGGACCATATGGTATTACTGTTATTTTTTTGAGTTTGGCTTTTAAATAGGCATTCTGCCTATTATTAAGTATGAGGTAGTATCTTATTGTGGTTTTGATTTTCATTTTCTTGACGATTAATGATGTTGAGTATCTTTTCATGTGCCTGGTGGCCATCAGTAAAGTCTTCTTTTGAAAATGTCTATTAAGATACCCTGTCCAGGGCTTCCTTGGTGGTCCAGTGGGTAAAGATTCTGCCTTGCAGTGCAAGGGGTGCTGGTTCGATCCCTGGCCCGGGAAGATACCATATGCCGTGGAGCGGCTGGACCCGTGTGTGCCTGATTGCGAGCCAGCGCTCTGGACTGCAGGTGCCCAGAGCTGGTGCTCTGCGACAAGGGCAGCCACAGTGATAGGAGGCCCACACAGGCTGAAGAATTAAGATAGATGAGAATAAATAAACTAAGGACCAATAAAAAAGAGGCCAAAATTTAAAAAAAAAAAAAAATCCTCTGTCCATTTCTTAGTCTAGTTGTTTTTTATTGTTGCTTGAGTTCTTTATATATATATTGAATATTAATCCATTAACAGATATATAGTTTGTAAATATCTTCTTCCATTTAATAGGTTGCTTTCTTTGCTGTTGTTTCCTTTGCTGTGAAGAAGCATTTTAGTATTGTGTAGTCTCATTTGTTTATTTTTGCTTTGGTTACATTGCCTTTAGAGTCAGATCTAAAAAAATCTTGCCAGGAGAAATGGCAAAGAGCTTATGTTGGGGGCTTCCCTGGTGGTCCAGTGGGTAGGGACACCGCCTTGCAGTGCAAGGGGCACCGGTTCGATCCCTGGCCTGGGAAGATCGCACGTGCCGTGGAGCTGCTGGACTGATGTGTCCAATTACTGAGCCGGAGCTCTGGGGCGCATGTGCCCTGAGCCAGTGCTCTGCGACAACAGAGGCCACCGCGATGGGAGGCCCACGTGGGCCAAAGAACAGAGATGGATGAAAATAGACAAATGGAAGACCAATAGAAGTGACCTGCCCGCCCCCTTCCCTCCCCAACTTACCCCCCACCCCCAAAATATAAAGATCCCACCTGCCATGCGGCTTGGCCAAAAAAAAAAAAAAAAAGAGCTTACGTTGCATGCTGTCTTCTTGTCCTTTGCGTTTTAATGAACTACATTCTCTTTATGCACCCTTTCTTTTAGGCAATATGAGCCCCTAACCTATCTGTGAATATAATTTTATTATTGTGTCTATTTTAATATTACTTAAAATATTCTCTTTTCCTCAAAAGGTCTTACCTTTTATCTCTTGTGTATGTGTTGAATTTCTTCCATTAATCTGAAATGTGTCTCAGTATTACCTTCACTTTTTGAAAAGCATAATTTTTAATTCAAATTTTTATTGCTCCAGTTATTTTATACATCTTATGGCAATTAACTCTTTAAATATTATATTTGTGTTTTTCTGAAGATGTAATTTCCACTCATATAAGTTTCTTGGTAATATGGACTAATGTCTTATTTATCAGTTTATACTGTATAATGCGTAGCAAGATATCCTGAAAAGAGCAGGAGAACTTTTGAATTACTGAGCTAAAATGTTTTCAGAAGAGGCTCAATTACAGTCTTACTTATATCAAAGAAAACAAGGAAAGAAAGAAGTTTATATAGCAGATTAAAATTATTTTTTATCTTAAAATTCTGAAGAGAAATTTCAAAAATATTTTGAAGTTTTTCTGTCATCTGTTTAATAGGTTTATGTATATATTTTAAAATTTACCAAACTCAAGTGTAAAGTACTGGACTGGGGAATTTTTAAAACTACTGTTTTATTCATTCTAAGTCATTATTTTGTTTCATTTCACAGTAATTGATATATATCAGTGATCTTATCAGATAACACATGCTGGAGTCATACCAAATGTAATTTTGAAGCTAGCCTGAGTAAGATATTTGGGATTGATATATGCCCAAAGAAGGTTTTTGTGATTTTTCTCCAGCTTACAAGTATCTGAAATCTTTTCAGCTGATCCATTTTAGAATTTAAGACCAGAAAGTTTAGATAAGCATCTTAGGAATTATGACTGTTTTCTCAAATGTGGCAGGTGTGCAGTGCTTTATTTTGGCTTTCATACAGAATCCTAATCCATGCAGGAAGTATGCCACTTGATATGTCTCAGTCATTAGTTCTATGGACACCGCTAAGCTGTGAGATACAAATTGCCGTCACGGAGAGCACACACCTGTTTAATACTTAACAGCTCTTGTCATGGAGGTCGTTTGAAAATAGGGTAGTTCTAAATGCATCCTTGTTTCCTGGGCTAGACACTGTCAGGCTGGCAGACGTCCCCACCAAGACCCTTGTCCAGCATGGCTTCCGTGTCCGTCATGTCCTCGCACTCCTCCATTAGCAGGCGGTCATTCACCTGTGAGGTCCTTGTTGCCTCCGCTGGACCCTGTAAGCTATTTGAACTTAGCAGTCTTCAGAGGATCCAGCACTGGCTCTTTTGATTTCTTTTTTCCCAAGAATGGCCAAGTAGATAATGTGTTAGACTTGGGCTTATGAAGGAGTCAAAACAAAACAGCTTGCTCTACAGTTAAAAATGGAGAAATCTCACGTTGAGTTGTCCCAGCTCTCTGAGGGCTGATCAGGGCTGATTATTTTGAAAGCTTTTTTGCTCAGATTTCATTACACAGCTTAAGTGACTGCCCCAGTGTCCTCAGGTGTGAATAGGAGTGAAAAGTACAGCCCAGGGAAAGGGCTGAGCACAGCCTTCCTAAAGAGATCAGGCCTTCTTATTATCCATGGCAACAACAATAAAAACCAGCACCACCACAGAAAAAGTATTGTCTGTTTTTTATTTACACCTACAATGCTTGTCTCGTCAGGTCATGCATTTTCTTGGAGAATACCACTAAAATCCTTTCAAACAATTTCTGATGTTACTCATGTCATCGTGCTGTAATGTCAGAGATGTAATCATGGATGTTTAAAAAAATGTAGTTGTAATTTGCCTTTTTTTGTTTTTCAAAGGTCAAGCGTTTTAGCTGTTTAGTAAAATGTTTCAGGGTTTCTTTTTTTTTTTTTTTTAGGTTAAGACAATGTGTGCCTGCAACATTCATCATTTAAGAAAATGGTGTTTTTCTCTTTCAGACCCTAATTTCCACTCATTATCAGAGAGCTGAATTCTAAATCAAAGATTATGGAACAGAGATGTGCAACTTGAATAAAACATTTCCAGAAGAGCCTGAATAATGGTCCTGAATAAAGGGAACTGAAATGTTCTTGAATTGTAATTGGAAAAAATTCAAGTGTATGTACTCAGGAGCACATCTACTAAGAAGAGGTTAGTTATTATCATTCTTAGTGCTATTTAACATTTATGGGCCTCAACGGTATTTTTAGGTCTGAATTGAATACAAGTGGTCTGATAAGTGATCTCCCTTCCAAATTATCCATGTGGAGATTTACCTGTAATCATTCTCTGTGCAGAGGGAGACGGCACTGATAAACAACCCCAGAACAGGTGGACTGTTAATACAGCAATATAATCTAACTCAGAGCAAAATAAAGTGACTAGTTCAGACAAATATGACCTTTGAAAGTATCATTCGATACTTTCTTCTCTTATCTGATTTCTCCATGACTGGACCTTCAGAAGTTAGTGAACACATTTGTTGGACTCACACAAGATTGCAGAGAAATTGAAGAAGGAAGTAAAGGTAGATTGAGGAGGACTGAAGATTGGGGTCAGCTTGATCTCACGGATTTTATGCTTTACAGATAAGTAATTGAATGTCTTTTCTTCTTAGTCTCATATCAATAATATAGAAAAGTAGTGAATGCTGTTTTTGAGAAACTTGCATTCTTGATTGTGAAAAACCGTAATAGAAAAATTTATGAAGTAACAAATATTATTGTCCAGAGGAAATTAAAAATAAGAGCATAATCCAAAAACTAAATGTTAGATGAGATTGAGAAAGGTAGATGTATGACTCGTGATAGAATCTGGTAAGAGTGAATACATACTTCCATGTATAAATTTCTATGCAGGTTTTTTACTATATACAAAAGAAAAAACTCGTCCCACCACCTAAGGTGAAACTAAATATCCAGAAGTTATTATAATACAGGAGACAGATGCATTTTAAGCTAAGAAGCATAGACTTTGTTCTCTAAGCATGAGAGTGCTGTTCAAATTCTTGAACAGGTTGGGTGACATGTCCAGAATTGCATTTTATGAAGATTAGCCTGATGGCATTTTCAGGATTGATTAGCGTGAAGTCTGCATTGTGACAGAATAGATTGTGATAATGCAAGTCTGAAATAGGATTCTGGCAAAGAGAATAGAAAGGAAGAAATTGATTTAGAAAGATCCATGACAGTGGGACTTCAGGACTTGATTATTAGATATGGAACCTGAAGTAGGGAGACGTTAGAGATGACGTCAGGCACTTTGAGCCTGGGATGAGAAATCAAGAATATCCTGACCGTCGCTGGTTTATTATTATATCCTGGCTGCTGTGAATCACGTAGTGGACTGCATTTTAAAATCTTGGGTCCAAATCTTTGTTCCACATCTACTCAGTAGCCTGTGTCATCCTGGCATCGTTTTTGCATAGTGATCCGTTGCTAACCGTAGATTATACATCACTGAAAAGTAGAGTGTGTGGCAAAACTAAGGTTGACTAGACCAAGAGAATGCAGGAAAAAATTGCGTTTCATGTATTTTAAAAATTACATGTCAGTAAATAAAAAATTATAGTAACATTCACTTTCTAGATCAACCGGAGTTAGAAATTTGCACTACATTTATTTATCCCATTGAAACAAGAAGCACTCATTAAACATACACATATGCACACACTCACGTGAGATAACTTTTTTTTTGGCTTCACTTTTAGTTTTTCAGGCAATATTGCTGAAGCGTAATCTGCTGAGGTAGATTCTCCCAGAAGTTTTATATTATGCAAAGTGATTTCCTTTTAAAGTCTTCATACCAACCCTTACTGACTTGAAACTTAATATATCTTACACTTAAATTCTCTTTTGCATTTTTAGTAAGTCTGAGCCAAATGCTTGTAATAACTGCTTGGCACGTTCACAAATTATGAAGACCCTGAAGGACACATATTTATCCTTTCTTATCTACATATTGAGAGCATGTTTTTGTAGCATGGGGTTTAAATAGATACCTAGTACCTACAGAATACCCTAGACTCATTTAAGTAGTCCAGGGAGGTGGGGAAGTAATCATTTTGGTAGACAATTTTGCTTACAGAGATTGGAAGTATTTTACATAGAAATATATGCACGCAGTTTAAAAACTTTATGCAGGTGTATATATATATATATATATATATATAAAATAACCATTCTATAGAAATGTAAAAACATGATTGCCAAATCCACAGATAAGACATTACTAAACTGTCTTCATTTATTCATGATTTCAAATACGTACTGCCTTTATTTTCTTCTGTTTTGAATTTCTCATCTTTATTGAAACCTTTATTTTCTTTTACAGTATGTGGTTCTGTAATTCTCAAACTATAGAAGTGTCACAGAAGCACATAAAGCCAGAGGATAAATATCACCAACTTCATGTAAAGCATGAAACTGTTAAATTTAGTGTTTTTGGAGAGTTTGCAAAGCTTTAACATTAAAATAAACATTTATTGCTGTTGTTTTTTAGTGAAGCCATAATTCATAGGAATTTAAGTGATCAAGCTCAAAATTTTGTCAGGTTAGGTGCAGACAACTTTGTACTCTCCATGATTCCTGGAGAACTTGCTCACAAAATGATGTGCAGCTTTGGGGTCAAGACAGATACATCTAGTTTAAGTTCTGAATTCATTATTAACTAGCTGGAAGGCTTTGGTGGTTTACTTAATTTTTCTAAAACTTAGCCTCACTGTAAAAGGAGGGAATCATACTACTTTTGTTTGCTAGAAAGATGAAAGGACATATTGTGTGTAAAATACTTACTAAGGACCTATCACAGGGTTAGTGGTTCATATGTGGTCATCTGTATGATAGTCATCTTTTATATTATGCAAAGTGATTTCCTTTTAAAGTCTTCATACCAACCCTTACTGACTTGAAACTTAATATATCTTACACTTAAATTCTCTTTTGCATTTTTAGTAAGTCTGAGCCAAATGCTTGTAATAACTGCTTGGCACGTTCACAAATTATGAAGACCCTGAAGGACACATATTTATCCTTTCTTATCTACATATTGAGAGCATGTTTTTGTAGCATGGGGTTTAAATAGATACCTAGTACCTACAGAATACCCTAGACTCATTTAAGTAGTCCAGGGAGGTGGGGAAGTAATCATTTTGGTAGACAATTTTGCTTACAGAGATTGGAAGTATTTTACATAGAAATATATGCACGCAGTTTAAAAACTTTATGCAGGTGTATATATATATATATATATATATAAAATAACCATTCTATAGAAATGTAAAAACATGATTGCCAAATCCACAGATAAGACATTACTAAACTGTCTTCATTTATTCATGATTTCAAATACGTACTGCCTTTATTTTCTTCTGTTTTGAATTTCTCATCTTTATTGAAACCTTTATTTTCTTTTACAGTATGTGGTTCTGTAATTCTCAAACTATAGAAGTGTCACAGAAGCACATAAAGCCAGAGGATAAATATCACCAACTTCATGTAAAGCATGAAACTGTTAAATTTAGTGTTTTTGGAGAGTTTGCAAAGCTTTAACATTAAAATAAACATTTATTGCTGTTGTTTTTGAGTGAAGCCATAATTCATAGGAATTTAAGTGATCAAGCTCAAAATTTTGTCAGGTTAGGTGCAGACAACTTTGTACTCTCCATGATTCCTGGAGAACTTGCTCACAAAATGATGTGCAGCTTTGGGGTCAAGACAGATACATCTAGTTTAAGTTCTGAATTCATTATTAACTAGCTGGAAGGCTTTGGTGGTTTACTTAATTTTTCTAAAACTTAGCCTCACTGTAAAAAGGGAGGGAATCATACTACTTTTTGTTTGCTAGAAAGATGAAAGGACATATTGTGTGTAAAATACTTACTAAGGACCTATCACAGGGTTAGTGGTTCATATGTGGTCATCTGTATTAATTGATAGCTGCTATCAGCATTGTATGATAGTCATAAGAGGAGATATATATTTGATCTTGTGAATTTTAAAGCTTCTTCCTAGGACCACTTGTAGCTGGACAGTTGTTTATCTCTTCACTGCTGTATCAACCTTACATCCTTTCCTCCATTACCACATACATTTCTATATAATTGTGATTTAATAGTTTGTTTGCCTTTGTTACTCCAAGTAACCATCAACTTCCTGAATACATGTTCTGGGAATGTATATGGATCTTTAAGTATACAACAAGTGACAATAGGTTTATATGTAATCATATGTGCATGATTCAGTTATATGTGTGTATATATATATATGTATATATATATATACACACACACATACAGACATATCTTTAAATGTATGTTCTTTTTCATATTCTTTTCTATTATAAGTTATTGCAAAATATTGAGAATAGTTCACTGTATCATATAGGAGGTACTTGTTGGTTATCTATTTTACATAGTGTGAAAATGCTAATCCCAAGCTCGGAATTTATCCCTTCTTGACCCTTCCTTTCATCTCTGGTATACGTGAGTTTCTTTTCTATGCCTGTAGGTCTATTTCTGTTTTGTACATAAATTCACCTGTGTAATGTTTTTTTTTAGATTTCACATATAAGCAATATATACTTGTCTTTGTCTCATTCACTTAGTGTGATAATCTCTAGGTTCCTTCATGTTGCTGGCCGATGGCACTATTCTTTTTTATGGCTAATAGTCTGCTGTCGGCATTATGTATGTATATGTGTGTGTGTGTGTGTGTGCTGAGTCCCTTCGGTCTGACTCTTGCAACCCATGGACTGTGGCACATCAGGCCGCCCTGTCCCTTACTATCTCCTGGAATGTGCCTAAGTTCATGTCCATCTAGCCAATGTTGCTATGCAACCATCTCATCCTCTGCCACCCTCTTCTCCTTTTACCTTTAGTCTTTCCCAGCATCAGGGTCTTTTCCAGTGAGTCTGCTCTTTGAATCAGATGGGCAAAGTATTGGCACTTCAGCTTCAGCATCAATACTTCCAATGAATATTCAGGATCGATTTCCTTTAGGATTGACTGGTTTGATCTCTTTGCAGTTCGAGGGGCCCTCCAGAGCCTTCTCCAGCACCATAACTCACTTGAAAGCGTCAGTTCTTTGGTGATCAGCCTTCTTTAGGGTTCAACTCTCACATCTGTACATGACTATTGGAAAGATCATAGCTTTGACTGTGGTTCTTTCTCAGCAAAGTGGTGTCTCTGCTTTTTAATATACTGTCTAGGTTTGTCATAGCTTTCCTTTCAAGGAGTAAGCATCTTTTAATTTCCTGACTTCATTCCTTATCTGCAGTGATTTTTGGAACCCAAGAAGAGAAAAATCTGTCACAGCTTCCACATTTTCCCTATTTGCCATGATGGGACCAGATGCCATAATATTAGTCTGTTTAATGTTAAGTTTTAAGCCAGCTTTTTCACTCTCTTCTCTCACCCTCATCAGAAGGCTCTTTAGTTTCTCTTCACTTTCTGGCATTAGAGTGGTATCATCTGTATACCGGAGCTTATATATACACATACAGATAAATTGATACATATGGACATTTGGGTTGCTTCCATGTCCTGGCTATTGTAAATAGTGATGCAGTGAGCATTAGGGTATATGTATTTTTTTCAAATTATACTTTTCTCCAGATACTGTGCCTAGGACTGGGATTGCAGGATCGTATGGAAACTCTCTCTTTAGTTTTTGTAACATACCTTCATACTGTTATCCATGTTGGCTGTACCAGTTTACATTCCCATCAGCAGTGTAGGAGAGTTTCTTTTTTACCATACTGTCTCAGCATTTAATATTTGTACACTTTTTGATGATGGCTATTCTGATTCATGTGAGGTGATACCTCATTATAGTTTTGATTTGCATTTTTATAACAATTAGCAATATTGAGTAAAATACTGTTAATCACCAATTGAATTTTTGTATTTCCATCTTTGTGGAAAACAAAAATACTTTATTAACTTCACAAAGTTTTTTATATTGAACTTTAATCATATGAAAGTAATAAGTTCTAGTGAGAACATAAAGCTAGTATACAGAAATTTCTCTAGTTCATGGTATACTGTGGACAGGGTAGAACAGTTGGTAATTCTGAAAAGATTAGGGTTTATCACGTATAGAAGGGCTTTGTCATTTATAAAAGTAAAAATTCTCATTTTAAGTGAATAAAAAAGCAGACATTTCAAATCAATCATTTTCCAGTTTTGCTATATTAGTTCATTGGCAAAAGTTGATACATGAAGTACCATTTAGTTTCTACAGTGGATTTAATTTACTATTTTGAGTTTAGATACAAATTATTTTGAAGTAAAATGCTTCGCTGTTAAATTTTGCGCCTCTAATGTCTACAGATACAGGTATTATTTTCAATGGAGAGATAAATATCAAAAATATTCTGAAGGTTGAGGGCAATTCTTTTTTTCTTACTACTGAATTTATTTGTGTTATAAAATATAAATACACATAACCTTCTTATATACTTATGATAACACTTAAGCCACTTATCTGTTCTTTCTAAGCTCCAAATCAGACATGAGGTAGAAATAAATTAGGTAAAAGACAATCGACTACAAATAAGGTGGACCTTTAAACAAGTGACTTACTGTACTAAGGGCAAATCTTATGCAAATTTATGGGTAGAGATGGTTATGTGAGTAATTTACAGATAGTGTATGCATCATCTTAGTCTGAGTTATCTTAACAAACTGAATTCTGGGATTTTCCTGTCCAAGGGACTGAACCTATGTCATTTGCATCTGTGACATTGGCAGACAGATTCTTTACCACAGAACCGTCTTACCACAGAACCGTCATTGTGAAGAAATTTAATCAGTTTTACATAGGGTTTATTCTGGGTTAGAAGTTTTGATATCCAGAGATTTTGGGCCCTTTTTTCTTTAAACTTACTTTATTGAACTTTGATGGCTATTCTGATTCATGTGAGGTGATACCTCATTATAGTTTTGATTTGCATTTATAACAATTAGCAATATTGAGTAAAATACTGTTAATCACCAATTGAATTTTTGTATTTCCATCTTTGTGGAAAACAAAAATACTTTATTAACTTCACAAAGTTTTTTATATTGAACTTTAATCATATGAAAGTAATAAGTTCTAGTGAGAACATAAAGCTAGTATACAGAAATTTCTCTAGTTCATGGTATACTGTGGACAGGGTAGAACAGTTGGTAATTCTGAAAAGATTAGGGTTTATCACGTATAGAAGGGCTTTGTCATTTATAAAAGTAAAAATTCTCATTTTAAGTGAATAAAAAAGCAGACATTTCAAATCAATCATTTTCCAGTTTTGCTATATTAGTTCATTGGCAAAAGTTGATACATGAAGTACCATTTAGTTTCTACAGTGGATTTAATTTACTATTTTGAGTTTAGATACAAATTATTTTGAAGTAAAATGCTTGCTGTTAAATTTTGCGCCTCTAATGTCTACAGATACAGGTATTATTTTCAATGGAGAGATAAATATCAAAAATATTCTGAAGGTTGAGGGCAATTCTTTTTTTCTTACTACTGAATTTATTTGTGTTATAAAATATAAATACACATAACCTTCTTATATACTTATGATAACACTTAAGCCACTTATCTGTTCTTTCTAAGCTCCAAATCAGACATGAGGTAGAAATAAATTAGGTAAAAGACAATCGACTACAAATAAGGTGGACCTTTAAACAAGTGACTTACTGTACTAAGGGCAAATCTTATGCAAATTTATGGGTAGAGATGGTTATGTGAGTAATTTACAGATAGTGTATGCATCATCTTAGTCTGAGTTATCTTAACAAACTGAATTCTGGGATTTTCCTGTCCAAGGGACTGAACCTATGTCATTTGCATCTGTGACATTGGCAGACAGATTCTTTACCACAGAACCGTCTTGGAAGCTCTTCTTTTGCTTACTTTAGCTTAAGTAGCATAATAACTTATTTTAGATTGTGCATTGTGAAGAAATTTAATCAGTTTTACATAGGGTTTTTATTCTGGGTTAGAAGTTTTGATATCCAGAGAGTAAATGTTGGGTAAATCTTCTTACACATTTATTCTTTTATTTATACATTCAACAAATATTTACTAGGTTTATATCATCTCTTTCAGTTAAGTATAAAACACTTCTTATAGTATTCATTTAAAAAATGCTAGCATTATTTTTGTTGCTATCATGGAAAAGAGAACTGCTCACAGTTTTTAGGTAAAACTATCTTAGATTTTGAGGGATTTTTTTGTGATAAAAGAACCTAAAGTAGTATTTTGCAAGTTGTGGATCCTAAGCCTTCAGAATAAAACTCTCCTGAGATACCTTCCAAAATGTAAGTTCTCTAGGAATGGGGTCTGGGAGTTACACTTTCAACAAGTTTTTAGGTGATTTTATTTGTACTTCAGAGATCGGGTGCCACTCCAGAAGAGCACAGGGGATGAGTCTAGGGTTTGTGTAGAATTTCATATGTGAATGGATGTTAAAAACAGTCCTTAAATTACTCATAAATATGGGCCTATGCTTTGAGGAATAGTGGATTGCTTCTCTCTTTTTTTTTTTTTTTCATTTTCTACTCCCCTCCTTTGCTGCTTCTTTCTCCTTATTGCTTCAAGCCCCTCCTAAAGCAAATGCCTACAGGTTTCAAACATTTTTTTTTTTTTTTAACATTTCCCACCCATAATGCTTCTTTTATTTAGTATTTGTTTTCATGCTTCTTTTATTCTTTGGCATGTGTGGGCCTCCCATTGCAGTGGCCTCTCTCACCGCAGAGCACCAGCTCTGGCCACGTGGCTACAGAATGCTGGCTCATAATTGGGCACACTGGTCCAGCCAGCTCCTTCCCGGGCCAGGGATCCAGCCGGTGCCTTGCACTGGGATCTTTATGGACCACCTTTCAATTTAAAACAGATAGTGTATGCATCATCTTAGTCTGAGTTATCTTAACAAACTGAATTCTGGGATTTTCCTGTCCAAGGGACTGAACCTATGTCATTTGCATCTGTGACATTGGCAGACAGATTCTTTACCACAGAACCGTCTTGGAAGCTCTTCTTTTGCTTACTTTAGCTTAAGTAGCATAATAACTTATTTTAGATTGTGCATTGTGAAGAAATTTAATCAGTTTTACATAGGGTTTTTATTCTGGGTTAGAAGTTTTGATATCCAGAGAGTAAATGTTGGGTAAATCTTCTTACACATTTATTCTTTTATTTATACATTCAACAAATATTTACTAGGTTTATATCATCTCTTTCAGTTAAGTATAAAACACTTCTTATAGTATTCATTTAAAAAATGCTAGCATTATTTTTGTTGCTATCATGGAAAAGAGAACTGCTCACAGTTTTTAGGTAAAACTATCTTAGATTTTGAGGGATTTTTTTGTGATAAAAGAACCTAAAGTAGTATTTTGCAAGTTGTGGATCCTAAGCCTTCAGAATAAAACTCTCCTGAGATACCTTCCAAAATGTAAGTTCTCTAGGAATGGGGTCTGGGAGTTACACTTTCAACAAGTTTTTAGGTGATTTTATTTGTACTTCAGAGATCGGGTGCCACTCCAGAAGAGCACAGGGGATGAGTCTAGGGTTTGTGTAGAATTTCATATGTGAATGGATGTTAAAAACAGTCCTTAAATTACTCATAAATATGGGCCTATGCTTTGAGGAATAGTGGATTGCTTCTCTCTTTTTTTTTTTTTTTCATTTTCTACTCCCCTCCTTTGCTGCTTCTTTCTCCTTATTGCTTCAAGCCCCTCCTAAAGCAAATGCCTACAGGTTTCAAACATTTTTTTTTTTTTTAACATTTCCCACCCATAATGCTTCTTTTATTTAGTATTTGTTTTCATGCTTCTTTTATTCTTTGGCATGTGTGGGCCTCCCATTGCAGTGGCCTCTCTCACCGCAGAGCACCAGCTCTGGCCACGTGGCTACAGAATGCTGGCTCATAATTGGGCACACTGGTCCAGCCAGTCCTTGGCATGTGGGATCTTCCCGGGCCAGGGATCCAGCCGGTGCCCCTTGCACTGCAAGGCAGACTCTTTGCCCACTGGACCACCAGGGAAGCCCAGGTTTCCAACTTTTTAACCGAAGACTGCTTTGGAAAAGCTGACTCCTCTACTGTTATATCTTTATATAATCTTGGAAACCACCGAAGTGCAATGTTTTGATTTCATTTCATTTTCAAAAGTGCTTAAGAAGTGAACAACACACCCACAGGCTCTAATTACAGAAGCTAAAAATGTGCCTTGGTTCACAGAGTGCTACAGCTTGAGTATCTGGCTATGCTTTAAGGTATTTTCATTGATTCCTTTGATTCATTTTCTGTTGAGCTGATCAGATATTGTTAGAGCAGTTGTTAGTTTCAGGATAATTTTTCTGCTACCTCTATCTGGACCCTGGTGAGAGAAAAGGAGGGGAAGTTAAACATCTTCTTGTAATGCAGAGACGAATAGCCCTGAAAAGGTCCCAGTGTGGCACTTCTGGCATTGGTCAACGAAGCTGAAAAGCAGTGTGGGACAAACAAGGAAAAATGGGGGAGAAATGTTCCCATAAATTCAAAATTAAGTTCCTCCTTCAATTTCCGTGAAGCAAACTCCCTGTGGTGCACATCTGGCAGGCCATTAACTTTTGTTACCTTATTTTATTAAATAATCTTAAGGTGAGAAGAATTGCTCCACTTGGAGAGTTGAATTAACATTGAGGCTGAAGTCAGGGCCATTGTGCTGTCATTTGCTGAGTATCCAGGAGCCAGCAAAGCATATTGCCCTCACAGCCTTTACCACGTTTTCCACCAAAGGTTGCAGTTCTTTGTCATTTTAAAAAATCATTGCTCCTGAAAGTTATTTTTTAAATATATAAATCAGCTGATCAGTGGCCTGTATCTGCTGGGGAAAAAGTGACTGCAAGATTCTTTATGCTTTATAGCTTCTTGCTTGCATGTTTTTACTGTATTATTTTCTACAGAAGCTTGAACATCAAAACTATTTACACAGAGCTTTTTCAATGATCCATCAAAAGGATGTGAACTGTTGATTGCACCATTTTCTTTATTTGCACAGCTGTTGTAACCTTCAATCTAAATCATTTTCTTACCGTGTCTTCCCTATTTCTTTTTCTCTCTTTTGGGAGCTGTCACTTTCTAAAGTAAGCATTTCATATTCCAGCAACAAAGCTGTTTGTGTGCATTAATTTCTAGGCCAGGAAATTACTTATTAGTTATTGTTTATTAGGTTATTTTCTGTTAAAAATTCTGGGCAAATGTTGGAGAAAGAAGGGTGAATGCCTCACTTTTTGTTGAATTTAATGTAATTTTTGTAGCTTTTGTATCTTTATGCTTGTTTGTGAGTGTGCATCTGCTATATTTAAAATATCTATATATCTTAATTATGATCTTTAAACCAAAACAATTAAGGTAAAGTATTTATTCAGTTTTATGAATGATTCTAATACACTTTCCAAAATAATACAGTGTCTCTTATAATTAATTTGTCTCTGAACATTCATTAGTTCGATAATTAAAACAAAGTTCTAACAAACTCTGAATGTTTTGCTGAGGAAAACATTTAAATGTTCTTTTAGTCTTATAGGCTTATCATAAAGCTTCTGAAATAATTTCAAAAGCTTGTTTTCAGCTTATAAACATTTATAATGATGATAATATTTTTGAGATGTAAATAAGTAACTGAATCTTGAATTTTCTTTCTAGATTCTAGTAGAACTGCTTAGTGAGTTACATTAAGAAATTAATTGTTACATATTTTTGTTTAACCATCTCACCTTAACTGAATATCTTCATCTACATGTATCAATGTATAACATGCTGTGGTGCTGCAAAATGAATTTTATCAAATTCTTTTGCATTTGGCAATAGTACTGAAAGTTGAATTAGGGTGAAATGTAATTATGGAGATGAGAAGTCAAGCAGGAAAGGTATGATTTTGAATAAGGAAAACTGAGGTTCAGATTTCAAAGGCTTTTTATGAAAGTTTGTATGAAGAGTAAATACAATGTTTTATGATTCTAAATGTGTAGTTCTTTCCAGTATAGCGAGTGAGATTCGTTGTATTATTTTTGAAAATTTTTAATTTTACTGAGTCATTTTTAAATACATATACAAAGTAGGGTATACAAACAGACAATTTCAGTGTAAAATTGAGTCCTATAAGTCCTTGAGATGCTGTTCACTTTCTACTTTTATTTCTTTTCTCTCTTGGGAGCTGTCACTTTCTAAGGGCATTTCATATTCCAGCAACAAAGCTGTTTGTGTGCATTAATTTCTAGGCCAGGAAATTACTTATTAGTTATTGTTTATTAGGTTATTTTCTGTTAAAAATTCTGGGCAAATGTTGGAGAAAGAAGGGTGAATGCCTCACTTTTTGTTGAATTTAATGTAATTTTTGTAGCTTTTGTATCTTTATGCTTGTTTGTGAGTGTGCATCTGCTATATTTAAAATATCTATATATCTTAATTATGATCTTTAAACCAAAACAATTAAGGTAAAGTATTTATTCAGTTTTATGAATGATTCTAATACACTTTCCAAAATAATACAGTGTCTCTTATAATTAATTTGTCTCTGAACATTCATTAGTTCGATAATTAAAACAAAGTTCTAACAAACTCTGAATGTTTTGCTGAGGAAAACATTTAAATGTTCTTTTAGTCTTATAGGCTTATCATAAAGCTTCTGAAATAATTTCAAAAGCTTGTTTTCAGCTTATAAACATTTATAATGATGATAATATTTTTGAGATGTAAATAAGTAACTGAATCTTGAATTTTCTTTCTAGATTCTAGTAGAACTGCTTAGTGAGTTACATTAAGAAATTAATTGTTACATATTTTTGTTTAACCATCTCACCTTAACTGAATATCTTCATCTACATGTATCAATGTATAACATGCTGTGGTGCTGCAAAATGAATTTTATCAAATTCTTTTGCATTTGGCAATAGTACTGAAAGTTGAATTAGGGTGAAATGTAATTATGGAGATGAGAAGTCAAGCAGGAAAGGTATGATTTTGAATAAGGAAAACTGAGGTTCAGATTTCAAAGGCTTTTTATGAAAGTTTGTATGAAGAGTAAATACAATGTTTTATGATTCTAAATGTGTAGTTCTTTCCAGTATAGCGAGTGAGATTCGTTGTATTATTTTTGAAAATTTTTAATTTTACTGAGTCATTTTTAAATACATATACAAAGTAGGGTATACAAACAGACAATTTCAGTGTAAAATTGAGTCCTATAAGTCCTTGAGAGAAATATAGAACCCCATAAATAATTTCATATTTGTATGTTTTAATTGCTTGAGTAATACAGAGATACTTTATAAAGTATTTCAAAACTCAGAATTATATGAAATTAAGACTAGGATAGTCTGCTTTTACTGTCTCAGCAGCAACTCCCATTTTCTTCTGTTGATTCAACAATGTAATTTTCTTGTCTGTTTACTACTATTCTTTTTTTTTTTCTTAAAGTGTGTCTTAGACTTCTCATATGATTTATCTTGCTTTTTAATTACTTTAGAGCTTTTCATAGTATAGTAGCAATATGATATAATTTTATGTACATTTCTCTCATTGTTGAGCAGCAATTTGTCCATATTTGGGGAACTGAATTGTGCTCATATGTTTCTTTTTTCATATATTTGGGTACACAAGTTACTATTCCTTACTGATATTTCTAGAAACTGAATTCATGGTTCACCGTCATGCTCACTTCTGAGTTTTTTTTTTTCTTTTTTCCTCTTTTTACCCATCATGCCTCTTTTATTTATATTCATTTTCATCCAACTTTTTTATTCTTTGGCCTATGTGGGCCTCCTATTGCAGTGGCCTCTCTTGTTGCAGAGCACCAGCTCTGGGCACATGCACCCCAGAGCCCTGGTTACTAGTTGGACATACCAGTCCTGCTGCTCTGCGGCATGTGGGATCTTCCCGGGCCAGAGATTGCCCCTCGCACTGCAAGGCAGACTCTTTACCCACTGGACCACCAGGGAAGCCCTCACTTCTGAGTTTGATTCGTTCAGCCACAGTACCTCCCCTGTCAACAGCACACAAGTGATCTTGTGTCTCCACAGGTGCCAAATCAGATTCATCAATTATAAATTATTTTCTACAAAGGATAACGTTATTATTTTAGTTTGCACTTCCCTGATTATTCATAGTGCTGACCAGCTTTTCAAATATTTATTTTCCCCTGGGAATTGTCTATCCCTATGCTTTACCATTTTTCTATGAAGTTTCTCTCTCACTTGTATGTAGAAGTACTTTGTATAATCTAGTTGAAATCTAAACATAAAGAAGACAGAAGAGTGAGGTTACTTCCCAGTCCTACATTCTGTCATCTGCAAAATGGGAACAATAAGACACATTCCTCATGGTAAGAGCCGAATAGTTGTTAGTTGTTTTTGTTAGTTTTCTATGACTATGTATCTAAATCTATAGTGTTCTTTATAAAGAAGTCTATTTTTCAGTACAAAATAGAGTAGACAAGTTCCCAAGATGTTAATTATATGTATTTCTCTTACCTAACTTGCAGATTCCTAAAGGGAATTTTTAAGAGGATCTACTGGTATTTGTCAAATACTAGGTAAAAACTCACTGACCGGTTCATTTAATCAATACTGACAGAGTGAGTTTGTTCAGGTCCCGTTTCCAAATACATAACTATCTGACTCATCTGAATTTGTTCTTTATATTGAATAATTTAATCAAATACTTGGTTATCTCTAATGTATTTATTATTTGTAGATAAAGATAATATTGGAGAAGGAAATGGCAGCCCACTCTAGTATTCTTGCCTGGGAAATCCCATGGACAGAGGTGCCTGGCAGGCTATGTCCACGGGGTCGCCAAAGAGTCATGACTGAACGAATAAACAACAATAAATAGTATACGTATGAGATTTATGGTAATTCATTTCACATTTATTTTCATGAAATTCCAACATGAAATCTGCTTTCTTTGACTTTGAAATTTTAGTTCCACTGTTTAGGTACATAAGTCTGTTTGCATATTTTATCATACAGAGAAAGAGTATTTAGAGAAATGGAGGAAAGATGAATCCAGATGCAATCAGAAGACATACTTTTATTTCGAAGAACAAGAACCTAATTCTTTTCTCTGGGCAGATAGATTTTGAAGGTGAATTTTCTTTTATGAAAGATTGTGTAAATACTTTTTTCCCCTTACAACTTTCTTAATATTATAATTCCCTAAAATTCTTAATTTTACCTCCAAAGACTCCTGCATACTTACATTACCATGTTCTTTTAATTTTCCTTGACATTGCTTATCCTATTGCACTGGTATTCTAAAACTTATTTTTTTGCCCCCTTAATCTGCTAATTGAGGTTTTACTGTCTGACATTCTTAAATCTGCTTTTTCTTGCCAGATGACTTCGTGTTCTCTCGGCATGATTCTTTACACTCACCCTCTGCCTTTCCAACTTTCGATTTATATCATCTCTCTCATTCCTCTTTTCTTCAGCTGCACTGGGCTTGTTTTATTGTGTGCATAGATGAAAAATGCCCTCATGACAGAAAATGTCGCTGCTAATCTTATTTTCCATTCCTAGTGTGTACTTTATTAAATATTTTTCTTATTTCTTAACCTATGTACTGACACAGTGCCAGGCTTATTTCAAGATTTTAACTCAGTCAACACCAACTGGCATGTGTTAAACTAGGAGAAAAAAAGAAATCAAACAGAATAAGAATTACCAGAGATCAACTGTACTTTCTGGATGAAGAACTTTGGTAATTGAATTGTTACATAGCCAGCAAGTATAGGGAAGATGTCCAAGATAAAATCAGCCCATTTTTTTTTCTAGTATTCTATTTTATTTGTAGATAAAGATAATATTGAGAAGGAAATGGCAGCCCACTCTAGTATTCTTGCTGGGAAATCCCATGGACAGAGGGGGCTGGCAGGCTATGTCCACGGGTCGCCAAAGAGTCATGACTAAACAATAAACAACAATAAATAGTATACGATGAGATTTATGGTAATTCATTTCACATTTATTTTCATGAAATTCCAACATGAAATCTGCTTTCTTTGACTTTGAAATTTTAGTTCCACTGTTTAGGTACATAAGTCTGTTTGCATATTTTATCATACAGAGAAAGAGTATTTAGAGAAATGGAGGAAAGATGAATCCAGATGCAATCAGAAGACATACTTTTATTTCGAAGAACAAGAACCTAATTCTTTTCTCTGGGCAGATAGATTTTGAAGGTGAATTTTCTTTTATGAAAGATTGTGTAAATACTTTTTTCCCCTTACAACTTTCTTAATATTATAATTCCCTAAAATTCTTAATTTTACCTCCAAAGACTCCTGCATACTTACATTACCATGTTCTTTTAATTTTCCTTGACATTGCTTATCCTATTGCACTGGTATTCTAAAACTTATTTTTTTGCCCCCTTAATCTGCTAATTGAGGTTTTACTGTCTGACATTCTTAAATCTGCTTTTTCTTGCCAGATGACTTCGTGTTCTCTCGGCATGATTCTTTACACTCACCCTCTGCCTTTCCAACTTTCGATTTATATCATCTCTCTCATTCCTCTTTTCTTCAGCTGCACTGGGCTTGTTTTATTGTGTGCATAGATGAAAAATGCCCTCATGACAGAAAATGTCGCTGCTAATCTTATTTTCCATTCCTAGTGTGTACTTTATTAAATATTTTTCTTATTTCTTAACCTATGTACTGACACAGTGCCAGGCTTATTTCAAGATTTTTAACTCAGTCAACACCAACTGGCATGTGTTAAACTAGGAGAAAAAAAGAAATCAAACAGAATAAGAATTACCAGAGATCAACTGTACTTTCTGGATGAAGAACTTTGGTAATTGAATTGTTACATAGCCAGCAAGTATAGGGGAAGGAATACAGAATGTCCAAGATAAAACTGAGGAGAATTATTGAGTCTGTTAAATTATATCTGAATAATCTATTCCTGTGATAGAACCTGTTTCTATTGGAAAGCCTCATATGACTGAATCTGAGAATGAAATTACCATCAGACCTAAAGCTCATTTTTGACAGTGCACAGCACTGCCAGATATGTAGCTCATTAAGCAATATAACCAAGTGTTTGATCATGACTGACCATCCGCTCCCAAAGATAAACATCTTACATACATGTTAAGTTTAGAGTAGCTTTTTTTTCTTTTCCTGTATGTGTGAATAAGAATGAACAAATTGAAAGATTTACAGTTTTTCAGTTTCTGACAGTTTACTGAATATGTTGAGACTAGCCTGGCATTTTAAAATACATTGAAAATATATTTCCAGTGTTTGCATTATATCCTTTTTGGTATAAATGTTTGTTTAGATAACCCTACACATGTGAGGGTCTGCTAGAAGGTTAAAAAAAGAAAAAGACAGGATAATTTTGCTGCAGAAAGAACTGTTAGTTTATAATGATGAAAAATGACATTAGATATTAAATAGAATGAGGAATACCGATTTAAGCTGTATCACATCAGCGAATTGCAATTATCTTTTCCAAAGGCAGAAGACATCCTGGCATAATTTTAGTGTTTCTGAAAAATTATTTATACTTTACAAGCTTTCAAAATAATCTTCTCTTCTTTTCGACATTTGCAGAATACCCTCTACTCAGTCAAGCCTTTTAAAACGGTTTTTGAGGACCAAATTGCTTGCTTTAGTTGTAAGGATGGGTTTACTGCTCTTCTGTAAGAACAACAATTTGGGGTTAAACTTTGATGTTTAACCTCATAAAAAGAAAGTTTGAGTTTTCATTTTTTTATTAAAAATATGGCAGCCTAAAATAACAGAAAACAGAGTTGGGATGAAATTCAAATATATTCTTACATAATAAGGATAGATTTTTATCAAGCTTAGATCACAGTATTAATCTCTTAATCTGATGAAGATACATATCGTAAAAATGTTGCCATTTCCATATATTTCAGAGTAATTTGACTACTTTCACTTCAGAAACCAGTTAGTTACCTGATGAATTTTGCTAGTGAGAGCTTGTGAGGGAAGAAAATTTATGCTAAACCCATCCCATTTCTCTTCCTTTATTGAGGATTCGTAATTTACTGGTAGATAAATGATACCTATGGAAAGTTAAGTGCACTTTGCACTTAAAAAGTTGTGTTTTTTTTATTATTATTATTATTTTGTAGTGTTAGACTTGCATCAAAGGCCTGGTATGTCCGTTTCCAGTGTTTTGCATTTTATCAGTATAATCAAGAAAGGCTCAAGCCTGAAATAGCAAATAACGAGGCAAGTCCTTAATTCAGGTGTAGTTCTGGGGATGTAGGGGAAACCTTCTGCTTGCTTAGGGCCCTACTCAAGCTCTACTGTACTATGTTTTCCCGGATGTTAAAGAGTACAGTTGGAACAACAGTCTACACATCCAGTGCACAGGGTGACTGTGTCACAGCTGGTCCCACGTATTTTATTATGATGTTGAGAGAACAGTACTAGCTAAAGAAAAATGACAACTTTTATTATATGCTGAATACTAAGAAAAATAGGTCATCTCCTCATATATTTTATCACAGAGGTAGAGATACAGAACGCTTTTGAAGTCCTTACTGTTGTTGACATGAGGCAAAAAAAGGTGGTGTTTTAATATATAATTTTGTTTTTCATTTTCTCCAAACTGGTGTTTCTTATTTTTAGCTGACACTAATACTACCTTTTAGATGATTGAGTATGTCTTCCTTTTAGGAGCTCAGATTAAAATATAATATTTACGTAAAAACATACAGTTTATAAAAACTTGCTCATTCAACTATTCACTTAGTATAGTCCTTACTGTTGGTATTTAAGGAATAAAAGTAAAACAGATTAATCTACTCTAGTATTCTCCAGCAGTATTTCATACTGTTTTACGTAAACCAGATTATTGATCCCATGAAAAACTCCAAAGCTAAAAAATATAAAGAAAATAAAAAGACTAATCAGTTTGAATTGCTAATAATTTTTTTGAAATGGGACAACATAAAAAGCATATGGAATGATGAAGAAAATAGTGATGTGATAGTGTATTATGAATTTTTCTCTCTTCCTATATTTAACATTCTTTTTATAGTGAAGTTTTCTTATTCAAACAGCTAAACATCCAATGTTTTTGCTTCAGAAAAGGGATGAGACCATAGCAGGCAGAGAACACAGGAATGAGTATGAGTAAAGCACTGATGTTTGGTGCAATTTGAGGGCAAAGATGATCTGCCCTTTCCTTTTTCTACAAAGCCCAGGCAAGCTTCAGGATCCAAAGAGGAAGTATCTGCAAAGTTTCTGTTATTTGTTTTTTATAGTCAGTAAGTCATGTCTGACTCTTTGCAACTCTATGGACGATAGCCCCACTAGGTCCCTCTGTCTATGGAATTCTCCAGGCAAGAATACTGGTGTTGATTTCCTCCTCCAGGGGATTTAAGTTTGTGTAGTCAGAAACAGATTGAGTTAAGAAGTACTGTGCTCTCCAGGGTTGTTGCCAAGTAACAGAATGAACTGCTGAGTGAAGAGTGGTCTCTTTTTTTTTAAGATTTATTTATTTATTTATTTATTTATTTATTTATTTATTTATTGGGGGGGTTGGGTGTTGAGGGAGGAGAGCAGGCAGGCTACTTCTATTGGTCCTTCATTTGTCTGTTTTCATCCATCTTTGTTCTTTGGCCCATGTGGGCATCCCATCGCAGTGGCCTCTGTTGTCGCAGAGCACTGGCTCTGGGCGCATGCGCTCCAGAGCTCCGACTCGGTAATTGGACACATCGGTCCAGCCGCTCTGCAGCACGTGGGATCTTCCCAGGCCAGGGATCGAACTGGAGTCCCTTGCACTGCAAGGCGGTGTCCTTACCCACTGGACCACCAGGGAAGCCCCGAAGAGTGGTTTCTGAAGAGACTCTGTGGTTGGGAAATGAGATGGTTTGACGTTGACCTCTTGATGATGTTGTTGAGTTGTTCAGTAGTGTCTTACACTCTTACAATCCCATGGAAGGTAGTCTGGCTGGCTCCTCTGTCCATGTAATTTTCTAGGCAAGAATGCTGGAGTGGATTGTCATTACCTTCTCCGGGGATCTTCCTTACCCAAGAATCAAACCTCCATCGCCTCCTTGGCAGTCAAGTGGTTTACCATTGAACCACCAGGGAAGCCTTAGTGGATTCTCAAGGATGACCCAGGCTAAACACACTTTCACTCCATCACTTAGTTCTTCAAAGCTTTGAACTCATACCCAGAGTTGTGAGTGAAGAAATGGAGGATTGGCAAAATTCAGTGGTTTTCCATTGAGTATGAGTAAAGCACTGATGTTTGGTGCAATTTGAGGGCAAAGATGATCTGCCCTTTCCTTTTTCTACAAAGCCCAGGCAAGCTTCAGGATCCAAAGAGGAAGTATCTGCAAAGTTTCTGTTATTTGTTTTTTATAGTCAGTAAGTCATGTCTGACTCTTTGCAACTCTATGGACGATAGCCCCACTAGGTCCCTCTGTCTATGGAATTCTCCAGGCAAGAATACTGGTGTTGATTTCCTCCTCCAGGGGATTTAAGTTTGTGTAGTCAGAAACAGATTGAGTTAAGAAGTACTGTGCTCTCCAGGGTTGTTGCCAAGTAACAGAATGAACTGCTGAGTGAAGAGTGGTCTCTTTTTTTTTAAGATTTATTTATTTATTTATTTATTTATTTATTTATTTATTTATTTATTTATTGGGGGGGTTGGGTGTTGAGGGAGGAGAGCAGGCAGGCTACTTCTATTGGTCCTTCATTTGTCTGTTTTCATCCATCTTTGTTCTTTGGCCCATGTGGGCATCCCATCGCAGTGGCCTCTGTTGTCGCAGAGCACTGGCTCTGGGCGCATGCGCTCCAGAGCTCCGACTCGGTAATTGGACACATCGGTCCAGCCGCTCTGCAGCACGTGGGATCTTCCCAGGCCAGGGATCGAACTGGAGTCCCTTGCACTGCAAGGCGGTGTCCTTACCCACTGGACCACCAGGGAAGCCCCGAAGAGTGGTTTCTGAAGAGACTCTGTGGTTGGGAAATGAGATGGTTTGACGTTGACCTCTTGATGATGTTGTTGAGTTGTTCAGTAGTGTCTTACACTCTTACAATCCCATGGAAGGTAGTCTGGCTGGCTCCTCTGTCCATGTAATTTTCTAGGCAAGAATGCTGGAGTGGATTGTCATTACCTTCTCCGGGGATCTTCCTTACCCAAGAATCAAACCTCCATCGCCTCCTTGGCAGTCAAGTGGTTTACCATTGAACCACCAGGGAAGCCTTAGTGGATTCTCAAGGATGACCCAGGCTAAACACACTTTCACTCCATCACTTAGTTCTTCAAAGCTTTGAACTCATACCAAGAGTTGTGAGTGAAGAAATGGAGGGATGATGGTGATTGCCTAATATTAAGTTCTACTGCAAGGAGAGGTGTGGGTTCAATAGAAAAAAATGGGTTATCCTATAGAAAAAATTTGTTCATTTTTTATTTTTATAGAAAAATTAATGATTTCTTCATCAACTGAGTTTATGGAATGTGATCTAAAGTCTTTTATTTATACATTATTTATACATTTTATAGCGTATTCTTTTACTCCAAATATGTATCAGCAACAGTAAGTGACAGACATTTTATTTTATCCATGCTTCTAAAATAGAGTGTTTAAAATTAAAGCCTTTTGAAATTATTATATTTTGAGTGTCAGGAATTAGAATCTGTGTTCTTTCTTTTTTTAAATAAAGTATAGGAATAGTACTTAAAAATCTATGTAAACCTTAACATTTTTATCATTTTTTTTTTAATTGAGATGTCTGTGATATGCAGTGTTATGTTAGTTTCAAATGTACAGCATATTGATTCAGTATTTTTGCTTATGTGCCGTATAAGTTATTTCAAGATAATGAGCGTAATTCCTTATGCTATGCATGTACAGCACAACAAGTATATCCGTGATGTTGACTTATTATATATACTTTTGTCTGTATCTGTTAATTTAATACCCCTAATTTGTCTTTCCCCACTCTCCTCTTCCTTTTGGTAACAAAAAGTCTGTTTTCCATATCTGTGAATCTGTTTCTGTTTTGCATATACATTTGTATTGTATTGTTTTTTAGATTCCATATATAGGTTATATTATATAGCATTTGTCTTTCTGTTTGATTTATTTCACTAAGCACAATATTCTTTAAGTCCATCCATGCTGCTACAAATGGCAGTAGTTCATTTTTTATGACTAATGTTCTATTGTATATATACTTATCTTTTTAAATCAGTTGTCTTTTGAGAGGCACCTGGCTTGCTCTCATATCATGACTGTTGGAAATAATTTTTAAACATTACAGTGCATGTATCTGGAGTGGATTGTCATTACCTTCTCCGGGTATCTTCCTTACCCAAGAATCAAACCTCCATCGCCTCCTTGGCAGTCAAGTGGTTTACCATTGAACCACCAGGGAAGCCTTAGTGGATTCTCAAGGATGACCCAGGCTAAACACACTTTCACTCCATCACTTAGTTCTTCAAAGCTTTGAACTCATACCAAGAGTTGTGAGTGAAGAAATGGAGGGATGATGGTGATTGCCTAATATTAAGTTCTACTGCAAGGAGAGGTGTGGGTTCAATAGAAAAAAATGGGTTATCCTATAGAAAAAATTTGTTCATTTTTTATTTTTATAGAAAAATTAATGATTTCTTCATCAACTGAGTTTATGGAATGTGATCTAAAGTCTTTTATTTATACATTATTTATACATTTTATAGCGTATTCTTTTACTCCAAATATGTATCAGCAACAGTAAGTGACAGACATTTTATTTTATCCATGCTTCTAAAATAGAGTGTTTAAAATTAAAGCCTTTTGAAATTATTATATTTTGAGTGTCAGGAATTAGAATCTGTGTTCTTTCTTTTTTTAAATAAAGTATAGGAATAGTACTTAAAAATCTATGTAAACCTTAACATTTTTATCATTTTTTTTTTAATTGAGATGTCTGTGATATGCAGTGTTATGTTAGTTTCAAATGTACAGCATATTGATTCAGTATTTTTGCTTATGTGCCGTATAAGTTATTTCAAGATAATGAGCGTAATTCCTTATGCTATGCATGTACAGCACAACAAGTATATCCGTGATGTTGACTTATTATATATACTTTTGTCTGTATCTGTTAATTTAATACCCCTAATTTGTCTTTCCCCACTCTCCTCTTCCTTTTGGTAACAAAAAGTCTGTTTTCCATATCTGTGAATCTGTTTCTGTTTTGCATATACATTTGTATTGTATTGTTTTTTAGATTCCATATATAGGTTATATTATATAGCATTTGTCTTTCTGTTTGATTTATTTCACTAAGCACAATATTCTTTAAGTCCATCCATGCTGCTACAAATGGCAGTAGTTCATTTTTTATGACTAATGTTCTATTGTATATATACTTATCTTTTTAAATCAGTTGTCTTTTGAGAGGCACCTGGCTTGCTCTCATATCATGACTGTTGGAAATAATGTTGCTGTAAACATTACAGTGCATGTATCTTTTTGCATTAGTGTGTTCATTTTTTCTGGGTGTATACCTAGGGATGAAATTGCTAGATGATGTTGTAGTTCTTTTTTTAGTTTTTTAAGGAATCTCCATACTGTTACATTCCCACCAGCAGTGTTGGAAGGTTTTCTTTTCTCCACATCCACACCAATATTTGTTATTTGTGCTGTTTTTGATGAAAACCATTATAACAGGTATGGAATGATATCTCATTTCTATAATAATTTGCTATATTGTCTATTTATGTGCTTGTTAGCTGTCTGTGTTTCTTCTTTAGAGAAACTGTCAATTAGGTCTTCTGCCCATTTTCTTTTTTTGATTGGGTTGTTTTGTTTTTGGTATTAAATTTTATGAGCTGTATGTATGTTTTTGATGTTAACCCTTTGTTGGTTATATCATTTGTAAATGGCTTTTAATTTTTTTTTAGATTTTTCTGATCAATGACTACTTCTGATTAGAAATACTTAGGAAAATCATTACAAAAATAAAACAGCTTGGAAGACATCAGAAGTTCATTCTGGCCATTATATTGTCATTAGATGGCTTTTAAAATAAATTATCATAATCTTGCTTGGATACTTATTACTATGGAAAACATTTTAAGTCATAAACATAAATCATTTTTCATATGGAATTAGTGTTTCACCATTTTCTGTTTAAAAGAAACTCTTATCAAGGTAGATAAATGTTGTGGTTGTTTGGTTGTTAAGTTGTCTCCAGCTCTTGTGCAGCCCCAAGGACTCTATGCCACCAGGCCTCCATGGGATTATCCCAGGAAGAATACTGGAGTGGGTTGCCATTTCTGTTTTGCATATACATTTGTATTGTATTGTTTTTTAGATTCCATATATAGGTTATATTATATAGCATTTGTCTTTCTGTTTGATTTATTTCACTAAGCACAATATTCTTTAAGTCCATCCATGCTGCTACAAATGGCAGTAGTTCATTTTTTATGACTAATGTTCTATTGTATATATACTTATCTTTTTAAATCAGTTGTCTTTTGAGAGGCACCTGGCTTGCTCTCATATCATGACTGTTGGAAATAATGTTGCTGTAAACATTACAGTGCATGTATCTTTTTGCATTAGTGTGTTCATTTTTTCTGGGTGTATACCTAGGGATGAAATTGCTAGATGATGTTGTAGTTCTTTTTTTAGTTTTTTAAGGAATCTCCATACTGTTACATTCCCACCAGCAGTGTTGGAAGGTTTTCTTTTCTCCACATCCACACCAATATTTGTTATTTGTGCTGTTTTTGATGAAAACCATTATAACAGGTATGGAATGATATCTCATTTCTATAATAATTTGCTATATTGTCTATTTATGTGCTTGTTAGCTGTCTGTGTTTCTTCTTTAGAGAAACTGTCAATTAGGTCTTCTGCCCATTTCCCATTTTTTGATTGGGTTGTTTTTTTTTTGGTATTAAATTTTATGAGCTGTATGTATGTTTTTGATGTTAACCCTTTGTTGGTTATATCATTTGTAAATGGCTTTTAATTTTTTTTTAGATTTTTCTGATCAATGACTACTTCTGATTAGAAATACTTAGGAAAATCATTACAAAAATAAAACAGCTTGGAAGACATCAGAAGTTCATTCTGGCCATTATATTGTCATTAGATGGCTTTTAAAATAAATTATCATAATCTTGCTTGGATACTTATTACTATGGAAAACATTTTAAGTCATAAACATAAATCATTTTTCATATGGAATTAGTGTTTCACCATTTTTCTGTTTAAAAGAAACTCTTATCAAGGTAGATAAATGTTGTGGTTGTTTGGTTGTTAAGTTGTCTCCAGCTCTTGTGCAGCCCCAAGGACTCTATGCCACCAGGCTCCTGGGTCCATGGGATTATCCCAGGAAGAATACTGGAGTGGGTTGCCATTTCCTTCTCCAAGGGGTCTTCCTGGACCAGGGATTAAACCTGTGACTCCTGCATTGGCAGACAGATTCTTTACCACTGAGAGAGTAGGGAAGCCCTTATTTAGTCCTGGTAAATGTTATAATACAATTTTCATAAAATTAGATTAAAGAGTTGTTATATCTGGTATTAATGTAAAGGGTTTTGAAATTAAGTGAAACTAAAATAAACAATAGCAACAAAACCTGGCACATACACTTGTCTGAAGGAGTTACTAGTCAATGCCTTCTTAGATATAATTACTATGATGTAACTAAGAAGGCATAACATAAAATAATGTATAATTTTGATGAGTTATTTAAAGTAGTATCTTTTTAGTATTAGTGTTTTAGGCCATACTTGCCTGTTATTCCAGGAATCTCTTGACTTCCTACTTTTGCATTCCAATTCTCTATGATGAAAGAACATCTTTTTTGGTATCAGTTCTAGATGGTGCTTTAGTTCTTCATAGAACCAGTCAGCTTCAGCTTCTTCAGCTTCAGTGGTTGAGGCATAGACTTGGATTACTGTGATGTTGAATGGTTTGCCTTGGAAATGAATGGAAATCATTCTGTTATTTCTGAGATTGTTTTTTGTTGACTATGAAGACTCCTCTGTTTCTTCTAAGGAGTTCTTGCCCCCAGTAGTAAATACAATGGTCTTCTGAATTAAATTCACCCATTCCCATCCATTTTAGTTTACTGATTTCCATTATCCACAATTCAGCTTCTGATTAATATTGGTCATAAAAAAAGGGAAGACATCAGAAGTTCATTCTGGCCATTATATTGTCATTAGATGGCTTTTAAAATAAATTATCATAATCTTGCTTGGATACTTATTACTATGGAAAACATTTTAAGTCATAAACATAAATCATTTTTCATATGGAATTAGTGTTTCACCATTTTTCTGTTTAAAAGAAACTCTTATCAAGGTAGATAAATGTTGTGGTTGTTTGGTTGTTAAGTTGTCTCCAGCTCTTGTGCAGCCCCAAGGACTCTATGCCACCAGGCTCCTGGGTCCATGGGATTATCCCAGGAAGAATACTGGAGTGGGTTGCCATTTCCTTCTCCAAGGGGTCTTCCTGGACCAGGGATTAAACCTGTGACTCCTGCATTGGCAGACAGATTCTTTACCACTGAGAGAGTAGGGAAGCCCTTATTTAGTCCTGGTAAATGTTATAATACAATTTTCATAAAATTAGATTAAAGAGTTGTTATATCTGGTATTAATGTAAAGGGTTTTGAAATTAAGTGAAACTAAAATAAACAATAGCAACAAAACCTGGCACATACACTTGTCTGAAGGAGTTACTAGTCAATGCCTTCTTAGATATAATTACTATGATGTAACTAAGAAGGCATAACATAAAATAATGTATAATTTTGATGAGTTATTTAAAGTAGTATCTTTTAGTATTAGTGTTTTAGGCCATACTTGCCTGTTATTCCAGGAATCTCTTGACTTCCTACTTTTGCATTCCAATTCTCTATGATGAAAGAACATCTTTTTTGGTATCAGTTCTAGATGGTGCTTTAGTTCTTCATAGAACCAGTCAGCTTCAGCTTCTTCAGCTTCAGTGGTTGAGGCATAGACTTGGATTACTGTGATGTTGAATGGTTTGCCTTGGAAATGAATGGAAATCATTCTGTTATTTCTGAGATTGTTTTTTGTTGACTATGAAGACTCCTCTGTTTCTTCTAAGGAGTTCTTGCCCCCAGTAGTAAATACAATGGTCTTCTGAATTAAATTCACCCATTCCCATCCATTTTAGTTTACTGATTTCTAAAATATTGATATTCACTCTTGCCATCTCATGCTTGAACGTTTCCAGTTGGTTCATGGACCTAACATTACAGGTTCCTATGCAATATTATTCTTTAGAGCATTGGGCTTTACTTCCATCATCAGACATATCTACAACTGAGAGTCCATTACACTTTGGCCCAGCCACTTCATTTTTACTGGCTTGCGTGAGCGCTGAGTCACTTCAGTTGTGTCTGACTCTGTGATGCTATGGACTGTAGCCTGCCAGGCTTCTCTGTCCATGGTATTCTCTAGGCAAGAATACTGAAATGGGCTGCATTTCCTTCTCCAGTGGATCATGTTTTATCAGAACTAGTCACTATGACTTGTCCATCTTGGGTGGTCCTGAATAGCATGGCTCATGGCCTCATTGAATTATGCAAGTGCCTTTGCCATGACAAGACTGTGATGCTTGAAGGAGATATAATAGACACACACACACAAAAACTTCGGTGGTCACTCATCTAGGGTCAGATATCCTAGAGTGTGAAGTCAACTGGGTCTTAGGAAATAATAGTTTGCACAAAACTAGTGAAGGTGATGGAATTACAGCTGCACAATTTAAAATCCTACAAAAAGTTGCTGTTAAAGTGCTGCACTCAGTATGTCAGCAAATTTGGAAAACTCAGCAGTGGTCACAAGGCTGGAAGATGTCCATTTTCATTCCAATCACAAAAAAAGGCAATGGCAAATAATATCCAAAGTACCATATAGTTGTGCACATTTTACACACTAGCGAAGTTATGCTCAAAGTCCTAAAATTTAGGCTTCAGCAGTACTTGAACTGAGAATTTCCAGATGTGCAAGAAGGGTTCCAAAGAGGCAGAGGGCCCCAAGACCAAATTGCCAGGCATGATGAAAGCAAGGGAATTTAGGGTTCGCTTCAGTGGTTGAGGCATAGACTTGGATTACTGTGATGTTGAATGGTTTGCCTTGGAAATGAATGGAAATCATTCTGTTATTTCTGAGATTGTTTTTTGTTGACTATGAAGACTCCTCTGTTTCTTCTAAGGAGTTCTTGCCCCCAGTAGTAAATACAATGGTCTTCTGAATTAAATTCACCCATTCCCATCCATTTTAGTTTACTGATTTCTAAAATATTGATATTCACTCTTGCCATCTCATGCTTGAACGTTTCCAGTTGGTTCATGGACCTAACATTACAGGTTCCTATGCAATATTATTCTTTAGAGCATTGGGCTTTACTTCCATCATCAGACATATCTACAACTGAGAGTCCATTACACTTTGGCCCAGCCACTTCATTTTTACTGGCTTGCGTGAGCGCTGAGTCACTTCAGTTGTGTCTGACTCTGTGATGCTATGGACTGTAGCCTGCCAGGCTTCTCTGTCCATGGTATTCTCTAGGCAAGAATACTGAAATGGGCTGCATTTCCTTCTCCAGTGGATCATGTTTTATCAGAACTAGTCACTATGACTTGTCCATCTTGGGTGGTCCTGAATAGCATGGCTCATGGCCTCATTGAATTATGCAAGTGCCTTTGCCATGACAAGACTGTGATGCTTGAAGGAGATATAATAGACACACACACACAAAAACTTCGGTGGTCACTCATCTAGGGTCAGATATCCTAGAGTGTGAAGTCAACTGGGTCTTAGGAAATAATAGTTTGCACAAAACTAGTGAAGGTGATGGAATTACAGCTGCACAATTTAAAATCCTACAAAAAGTTGCTGTTAAAGTGCTGCACTCAGTATGTCAGCAAATTTGGAAAACTCAGCAGTGGTCACAAGGCTGGAAGATGTCCATTTTCATTCCAATCACAAAAAAAGGCAATGGCAAATAATATCCAAAGTACCATATAGTTGTGCACATTTTACACACTAGCGAAGTTATGCTCAAAGTCCTAAAATTTAGGCTTCAGCAGTACTTGAACTGAGAATTTCCAGATGTGCAAGAAGGGTTCCAAAGAGGCAGAGGGCCCCAAGACCAAATTGCCAGCATTTTGTTGGATCATGATGAAAGCAAGGGAATTCCTAAAAATAGGGGTTTTACAGCTTCATTGAAAGCCTTTGACTGTGTGGATCACAACAAACTGTGGAAAATTTTAAAGAGATGGGAATAACAGACCACCTTACCTGCTTCTTGAGAAACTTGTATATGGGTCAAATAGAAACAGTTTGAAGTGAACATTGAGCAATGGACTGGTTCAAAATTGGGACAGGAATACGATAAGGCTGTGTATTGTCACTTTTTTAATTTAACATATTCAGAGTACATCATGAGAAATGCTGCATTGGATGAATCACAAGCTGGAACTAAGATTGCCAAGAGAAATATCAATAGCCTCAGATAGGCTGATTATATCACTTTAATGACAGAAAGTGAAAAGGAACTTGAGTCTTTTTTTTTTTTTAAGGGTTATTTTTTTGGGGGGTGGGGATGGGTTAGTGAGGGAGTGGGATGGGTGGGCCACTTCTACTGGTCTTTCATTTATCTGTTTTCATCCATCTTTGTTCTTTGGCCCATGTGTGCATCCCATCGCAGTGGCCTCTGTTGTCGCAGAGCACTGGCTCTGGACACATGCGCTCCAGAGCTCCAACTTGGTAATTGGACACATCGGTCCAGCCGCTCTGCGGCATGTGGGATCTTCCCAGGCCAAGGATCGAACCAGTGCCCCTTGCACTGCAAGGCGGTGTCCTTACCCACTGGACCACCAGGGAAGCCGTAAAGAGTCTTGATGAAGGTGAAAGTGGAGGGTGAAAAAAATGGATTAAAACTCAACATTCAAAAAACTAACATCATGGCATCTGGACCAATCACTTCAGGGCAAAAATAGAAGGGGAAAAAGTAGAAGCAAGGGCAGATTTTCTCTTCTTGGGGTTCAGAATCTCTGGTCTCAGTGATTGCAGTCATGAAATTAAAAGATGCTTGCTCATAGGATGAGTGCTAGATAACGTGTTGAAAAGCAGAGATATCACTTTGCCTACAAGGGCCCATAGAGACAAAACTACGTTGTTTCTCATAGTCATGTACTAATGTGAGATTTGGACCATAAAGAAGGCTGAGTACTGAAGAACTGATTTTTTTGAATTGTGGTGCTGGAGAAGACTCTTTAGAGTCCCTTGGACAGCAAGAAGATCAAACCAGTCAATCCTAAGGAAATTGGCCATCAATATTCATTGGGATGGCTGACGCTGATGCTCTTAATACTTTGGCCACCTGATGCTAAGAGCTGAGTCATTGAAAAGATGCTGATGCTGGGAAAGATTGAAGTCATATGGAGAAGAGGGCGCAGTGGATAAGATGGTTACAGTGATATCACTGACTCAGTAGACAAGAATTTGAGCAAACTCCGGGAATAGAGGACAGGGGAGTCTGGCATGCTGTAGTCCTTGGGGTCAGAAAGAGTCAGACACAATTTAACAACTAAGCAATAACAAGAATAACAACAAAAATATCTATCATATATTTTTCACTTACAGTTACCATGAAGTTTTGATGTAACTGTGTATGTAAATACATGATTGCTTCAATTTTTTGACCTGTTAATTTTATGCATCTGAAATATCCTGCATGTATCCTATTCTCCTCTCACGATTACTGGTTTTTATATTATATTTTTATGTGTATGGTTTCCTACCCTTATTGTGTATTTGCCTTTCCCACTGAGTTTTCTCATTTGTGAATTTCTTGTTTGTGGTTGTGGTCTCTAACCCCCCATCCCCTTCCTAGAGAAGTTCCATGAGCATTTGTTGTAAGGTTAGTTTGGTGTTCTGAGCTTCTGATTGTAAAGCTTTTCATTTCTCCATCAAATGTGAATGAGAGCCTTGCTGGTTAGCATATTCTTGGTTGTAGGTTTTTCACTTTCATAGCTTTAGGTATGTCTTGCTTCTCTCTTCTGCAGAGTTTCTGCTTAAAAATCACCAGATAACTTCATGGGGATTCCCCTGTATATTATTTATTGCTTTTCCCTTGTTGCTTTTAATATTTTTTCTTTGTATTTAAATTTTTTTAGTGTCATAAATTTGTGTCTCAGCATGTTCCTCCTTGAGGTTATCCTGCACTAGACTCTGTGCCTCCTGAACTTGGGTGAATGTTTCCTTTCCCATGTTAGGGAAAATTTTAGCTCTAATCTCATCGATCTTTATGTAGGAGTTACTAAGATCTCTGTTTTCTGTTTTATTGCCTCATTATACTTTCTGTCCCAGAACTTTCATTCATGACTAGTGTTTCGGTCCAAGTTCAAGAACTCTTGATCTCCAATTATCGCTTTAATCTTTGAAACTCAAAAATGTTCAAGTCTTTAATCTTTTTTCTCTTTACCTCATCTCCATCTTAAGTATTGATGGGAAGGACGGAGTTAGGAAAAAGAAGTTTAGCAGAGGAACTCAAACATGCCTCTGAAAAATTCCACATGTATGGTCCTTAGAGATTAGGCAACAGAATATGCTCATTTCAACCGTGAAGTATAGGATCGACTTCCTAATATTTTATATCCTGATGTAAATAATTGAGAAAATGTGAAGATGGACATTTGATATCCTGATATATTTTTCACTTACAGTTACCATGAAGTTTTGATGTAACTGTGTATGTAAATACATGATTGCTTCAATTTTTTGACCTGTTAATTTTATGCATCTGAAATATCCTGCATGTATCCTATTCTCCTCTCACGATTACTGGTTTTTATATTATATTTTTATGTGTATGGTTTCCTACCCTTATTGTGTATTTGCCTTTCCCACTGAGTTTTCTCATTTGTGAATTTCTTGTTTGTGGTTGTGGTCTCTAACCCCCCATCCCCTTCCTAGAGAAGTTCCATGAGCATTTGTTGTAAGGTTAGTTTGGTGTTCTGAGCTTCTGATTGTAAAGCTTTTCATTTCTCCATCAAATGTGAATGAGAGCCTTGCTGGTTAGCATATTCTTGGTTGTAGGTTTTTCACTTTCATAGCTTTAGGTATGTCTTGCTTCTCTCTTCTGCAGAGTTTCTGCTTAAAATCACCAGATAACTTCATGGGGATTCCCCTGTATATTATTTATTGCTTTTCCCTTGTTGCTTTTAATATTTTTTCTTTGTATTTAAATTTTTTTAGTGTCATAAATTTGTGTCTCAGCATGTTCCTCCTTGAGGTTATCCTGCACTAGACTCTGTGCCTCCTGAACTTGGGTGAATGTTTCCTTTCCCATGTTAGGGAAAATTTTAGCTCTAATCTCATCGATCTTTATGTAGGAGTTACTAAGATCTCTGTTTTCTGTTTTATTGCCTCATTATACTTTCTGTCCCAGAACTTTCATTCATGACTAGTGTTTCGGTCCAAGTTCAAGAACTCTTGATCTCCAATTATCGCTTTAATCTTTGAAACTCAAAAAAATGTTCAAGTCTTTAATCTTTTTTCTCTTTACCTCATCTCCATCTTAAGTATTGATGGGAAGGACGGAGTTAGGAAAAAGAAGTTTAGCAGAGGAACTCAAACATGCCTCTGAAAAATTCCACATGTATGGTCCTTAGAGATTAGGCAACAGAATATGCTCATTTCAACCGTGAAGTATAGGATCGACTTCCTAATATTTTATATCCTGATGTAAATAAGTGAGAAAATGTGAAGATGGACATGAGTAGATGAATCAGTCTGTAAAGGTACTTAGAAACTTGATGGCAAACATTACATCATGGAGTCTGTATAAAATATATGTGGAAAAGAAACCAATTATAATATTTTTTCATTTTTTTTTCTAGCTTAAGTTTTTTTCTCTTGCTTGATTCACTGTGCCATGAGAGTCCTAATAGGTCAACTAGTAAAGCAGCAGTCTGGAAACTGAGATGTTCTGTAGCCCATCTCCTGCTGGGCTTTTAATTTACTGTGTAACCTTGAACATGCCTCTCAATATCTCTGTGCTTCAATGTCAGGATCTGAAAAAAAATGATAATGGGAAGAAATATTATGCTTCAGGTATATTTGTGAAGAAAAGCTAGTAAATGTGATTGAAATGCACTTTGAAAATAGAAAATCCTAATTTTAAGAAAAGGAAATCAGTCAAACTCTAGAACTGAGAATGGCCTTAAATGTATGTAGCCGTTGATGTAGAGATTTAGGTTTAATGTGAAGAAAATTTTCCCGAAAGTGAGTTGTTAAAATAGATTACTTCTTTGGCTTATATTTTCCTGCTGTTTCACATTTTATTATGTCAAAGCCAATCTCCAACAAAGTATATGTGGAAACTATAAAATAGAAATCACATAGTAACTATAACCAGTTATATGAGATATGGCCAGGCTTTTTGAGTACACAATCTTGGTGGTCAGTGGTCAGTTTTTGTATTGTTTAAATAAATACTAGGCTGATATCAAACAGAATCTGTCAAGTAAATGATGCTGTTTGGAAACTTTAGAATTTCATTGCTTAAAACATTGTTTGTCTGTTTCTCTAAGAATCCTTATTAATCACATGGTTATTCTAGATATCTCCAATTGTAAAACTTGAGTCAAAGGGAAGGTTATCTTGTTTATTTACATTTTAGGCAAAGAGTGATTTGGGAGACTACAGAAACCACATTCTAAGTGGTCATGTGGTATTTTTCCCTATTTCTAAGTTTGTTATCATACTTGTTATCTTTCTAGAGCAGATGGTAAAGAATTGGCATAAGATATGAGTAGTTCTTTTGGAGGGAAAGATTAAAATAGTGATTTATGAATGAAAAAAAAAATATATGAAATATTGTTTAACCTGACTAAAATATTTTCCTTAGAGGTCATATGATGAATTCATTAAAAGGCATTAGTTTCTAGAATACTAATATTGTTGTCTTGAACTTAGTATTAATTTTTTTACATTTGCTCTTTTATGTTTGGAGCATCAGTCTCCTGAATCTTTGCTTGATTCAAAAATCTCAACTTTGAAATGAATATTTTTGCAATGGTGTTTGAGCAAGATTCAGATGTTGCTAATACTAATGGAAATTTCAATTAGGTATAAAATCCAATGTAAAAATTCTGCTACATTATCATGTAGTTAAGAGATCTGCTTTGATTTTTTTTTTTTTCCTTTGGCTGCTACTGTTTTTTTTATTTATTTATTTATTCATTTATTTTTAAGTTTTTACAGAGTTTTGTTGTTCACAGACATGTATGTTCCCAGATAAGTCATATGCATATCCCTGGTCCCCTTCCCCCTCCTAGGCACCCCTACCCACCCCTCCAGGCTATCACATCAAGCCCTTGTAGGAACTCCTATTCCCTTAGTGCAATGACAATAGCTATCTTTTTCACTTCTTTGGCTTATATTTTCCTGCTGTTTCACATTTTATTATGTCAAAGCCAATCTCCAACAAAGTATATGTGGAAACTATAAAATAGAAATCACATAGTAACTATAACCAGTTATATGAGATATGGCCAGGCTTTTTGAGTACACAATCTTGGTGGTCAGTGGTCAGTTTTTGTATTGTTTAAATAAATACTAGGCTGATATCAAACAGAATCTGTCAAGTAAATGATGCTGTTTGGAAACTTTAGAATTTCATTGCTTAAAACATTGTTTGTCTGTTTCTCTAAGAATCCTTATTAATCACATGGTTATTCTAGATATCTCCAATTGTAAAACTTGAGTCAAAGGGAAGGTTATCTTGTTTATTTACATTTTAGGCAAAGAGTGATTTGGGAGACTACAGAAACCACATTCTAAGTGGTCATGTGGTATTTTTTCCCCTATTTCTAAGTTTGTTATCATACTTGTTATCTTTCTAGAGCAGATGGTAAAGAATTGGCATAAGATATGAGTAGTTCTTTTGGAGGGAAAGATTAAAATAGTGATTTATGAATGAAAAAAAAAATATATGAAATATTGTTTAACCTGACTAAAATATTTTCCTTAGAGGTCATATGATGAATTCATTAAAAGGCATTAGTTTCTAGAATACTAATATTGTTGTCTTGAACTTAGTATTAATTTTTTTACATTTGCTCTTTTATGTTTGGAGCATCAGTCTCCTGAATCTTTGCTTGATTCAAAAATCTCAACTTTGAAATGAATATTTTTGCAATGGTGTTTGAGCAAGATTCAGATGTTGCTAATACTAATGGAAATTTCAATTAGGTATAAAATCCAATGTAAAAATTCTGCTACATTATCATGTAGTTAAGAGATCTGCTTTGATTTTTTTTTTTTTCCTTTGGCTGCTACTGTTTTTTTTATTTATTTATTTATTCATTTATTTTTAAGTTTTTACAGAGTTTTGTTGTTCACAGACATGTATGTTCCCAGATAAGTCATATGCATATCCCTGGTCCCCTTCCCCCTCCTAGGCACCCCTACCCACCCCTCCAGGCTATCACATCAAGCCCTTGTAGGAACTCCTATTCCCTTAGTGCAATGACAATAGCTATCTTTTTCACATGGTTAGTATAGGTTTCCATGTTACTCCCTCTGTGTCTCCCACCCACTATTCATTCCCCACAATGTCCATATGTCTATTCTCTGTCTGTTTTTCCATGGGCTCACTGTGTGTGTTATCATTACCCTTTTACTAGATTCCATATATATGTGTTAGTATACTGTACTTGTCTTTCTCTTTTTGACTTATTTCACTTTTTATGATAGGTTCTAGATCCAACCACCTCATTAGGACTGATTCTTCTGCATTTCTTTTTACAGCTGAGAAGTATTCCATTGTATATATGTACCAGAGCTTCTGGATCCATTCATTCATTGATGGACATCTAAGTTGCTTCCATGATCTAGCTATTGTATAGAGAGCTGCAATGAACATTGGGGTACAGGTGCTTCTTTCAGTTTTGATTTCATCAGGGTATAAGCCAAAGAGTGGGATTGCTGGGTCATAGGGTGCTTCTATTTTTAGTTTTTAAAGGAATCTCTATACTGTCTTACATAGCGGCTGTATCAATTGACGTTCCCACCAGCAATGCAGGAGTGTTCCCTTTTCTCCGCACCCTCTCCAGCATTTATTGTCTGTCAATTTGTGGATGATGGCCATTCTGACGGGTGTGAGGTGATATCTCATTTTAGTTTTGTTTTGCATTTCTCTAATACTAAACGAGGTTGAGCTTTGTTTGATGTGGTTTTTGGCCATCTGTATGTACTCTTTGGTGAGATGCCTCTTTAGGTCTTTTTCCCATTTTTTGATTGGGTTGTTCATTTTTCTGGTGCTGAGTGGTCTGAGTTGCTTGTAGATTTTGGATATTAATTCTTTGTCTGTAATTTCATTTGCTGTGATTTTCTCCCATTCTGTGGGCTGTCTGTTCAGCTTTTTTTGTAATTTCTTTTGCTGTACAAAAGCTTTTAAGTTTCATGAGGTCCCACATGTTCATTTTTGTTTTCAGTTCCGCTATTCTAGTAGGTGGGTCAGAGAAGATCTTGCTTTGATTGATGTCTTTGAGTGTTTTGCCTATATTCCCCTATAAGAGTTTTAGGGTTTCTGGTCTTACATCTAGGTCTTTAATCCATTTGAGTTGATCTTTGTGTATGGTGTCAGGAAATGTTCCAAATTCTTTTTTTTGCACATAGATGTCCAATTTTCCCAGCACCATTTGTTGAAGAGGATGTCTTTGTCCCATTTTATATTTTCGCCTCCTTTGTCAAAAATAAGGTATCCATAGGTGCGTGGGTTTATCTCTGGGTACTCTATCTTGTTCCATTGGTCTATAGTTCTGTTTTTGTGCCAGTACCATACTGTCTTGGTCTACTTCTTTGGGTAGGTTTATTCCTAGATATTTGATTCTTTTGGTTGCAATGGTGAAGGGGATTGCCTGTTTGATTTTGTTTTCTGATTTTTCATTGTTTGTGTATAGGAATGCCAGTGATTTCTGTGTGTTGACTTTGTATCCTGCGGCTTTGCTGAACTCGTTGATTAGCTCTAGTAGCTTTGTAATAGAGTCTTTGGGATTTTCTATGTATAGTATCATGTCATCTGCAAAAAGAGAGAGCTTGACTTCTTCCTTTCCAATCTGGATTCCTTTGATTTCTTTTTCTCGTATTGCTTGCTAGGACTTCCAGGACTATGTTGAATAGTAGTGGTGAAAGTGGGGAACCTTGTCTTGTTCCTCATCTTAGAGGGAATGCTTTCAGTTTTTCACCATTGAGGATAATGTTTGCTGTGGGCTTCTCATATGTGGCTTTTACAATGTTGAGATAGGTTCCTTCTATACCCCTTTTCTGAAGAGTTTTTATCATAAACGAATGTTGTACTTTGTTGAAGGCTTTTTCTGCATCTATCGAGATGATCATGTGATTTTGTTCCTCAATTTATTGATATGGTGTATCACAATTTTGATTTTGTTCCTGAAGTTTAGTTTTATTTTCTCCCATTCTGTGGGCTGTCTGTTCAGCTTTTTTGTAATTTCTTTTGCTGTACAAAAGCTTTTAAGTTTCATGAGGTCCCACATGTTCATTTTTGTTTTCAGTTCCGCTATTCTAGTAGGTGGGTCAGAGAAGATCTTGCTTTGATTGATGTCTTTGAGTGTTTTGCCTATATTCCCCTATAAGAGTTTTAGGGTTTCTGGTCTTACATCTAGGTCTTTAATCCATTTGAGTTGATCTTTGTGTATGGTGTCAGGAAATGTTCCAATTCTTTTTTTTGCACATAGATGTCCAATTTTCCCAGCACCATTTGTTGAAGAGGATGTCTTTGTCCCATTTTATATTTTCGCCTCCTTTGTCAAAAATAAGGTATCCATAGGTGCGTGGGTTTATCTCTGGGTACTCTATCTTGTTCCATTGGTCTATAGTTCTGTTTTTGTGCCAGTACCATACTGTCTTGGTCTACTTCTTTGGGTAGGTTTATTCCTAGATATTTGATTCTTTTGGTTGCAATGGTGAAGGGGATTGCCTGTTTGATTTTGTTTTCTGATTTTTCATTGTTTGTGTATAGGAATGCCAGTGATTTCTGTGTGTTGACTTTGTATCCTGCGGCTTTGCTGAACTCGTTGATTAGCTCTAGTAGCTTTGTAATAGAGTCTTTGGGATTTTCTATGTATAGTATCATGTCATCTGCAAAAAGAGAGAGCTTGACTTCTTCCTTTCCAATCTGGATTCCTTTGATTTCTTTTTCTCGTATTGCTTGCTAGGACTTCCAGGACTATGTTGAATAGTAGTGGTGAAAGTGGGGAACCTTGTCTTGTTCCTCATCTTAGAGGGAATGCTTTCAGTTTTTCACCATTGAGGATAATGTTTGCTGTGGGCTTCTCATATGTGGCTTTTACAATGTTGAGATAGGTTCCTTCTATACCCCTTTTCTGAAGTTTTTATCATAAATGGATGTTGTACTTTGTTGAAGGCTTTTTCTGCATCTATTGAGATGATCATGTGATTTTTGTTCCTCAATTTATTGATATGGTGTATCACATTGATTGATTTGTGGATATTGAAGAATCCTTGATGCCTGGGATGAGCCTGACTTGATCATGCTGTATGAGTTTTTTGATGTGTTGTTGAATTCTGTTTGCTAGGATTTTGTTGAGGATCTTGGCATCTAAGTTCATCAGTGAAATTGACCTATAATTTTCTTTTTGTGTGTTGCCTTTGCCTGATTTTGATATCAGGGTGATAGCGGCCTCATAGAATGTGTTTGGAAGTGTTCCTTCCTCTGCAATTTTTTGAAAGAGTTTTAGAAGGACAGGCATTAGTTCTTCTTTAAATTTTTGGTAGAATGCACCTGTGAAGCCATCTGGCCCTGGACTTTTATTTTTAGGTAGATTTTTAACCACAAAGTTGATTTCTGAGCTTGTGATTGAGTTGTTCATAGTTTTTATTTCTTCCTGGTTGAGTTTTGGGAGATTAATGTTTTCTAAGAAACTGTCCATTTCCTCCAGGTTGTCCAGTTTGTTGCCATATAGTTGTTCATAATAGTCTCATAATCCTTTGGATGTCTGCATTATCTGTTGTAATCTCCTTTTTCGTTTTTGATTTTGTTGATCTGGTTCTGCTCTTATTTTCTTGATGAGTCTGGCCAGTGGTTTGTCAATTTTGGTTATCTTCTCGAAGTACCAGCTTGTTGTTTTATTTGTCTTTACTATTTCTTTCACTTCTTTTTCATTTATTTCTGCTCTGATCTTTATGATCTCCCTTCTTCTTCTGGCTTTGGGGTATTTTTGTTCTTCTTTCTCCAGTTGTTGTAAGTGTAGGGTTAGGTCGTCTATTTGATATTTTTCTTGCTTCTTGAGATAGGATTGTATTGCTATAAATTTCCTTCTTAAAACTACTTTTGTCATATCCCATAGGTTTTGCACTGTCATGTGTTCATTGTAATTTTATTCTATGAATTTTTGTATTTCTCTTTTGATTTGCTCAGTAATCAATTTGTTTTTTAGGTATGTGTTGTTTAATCTCCATGTTCTTGTGTTTTTAAATTTTTTTTTTTCCTGTAGTTGATCTCTAGTCTCATTGCGTTGTGGTCCGAGAAGGTGGTGGATATAATTTCAGTTTTCTTGAATTGACTGAGGTTTGATTTGTGGCCCAAGATGTGGTCTATCCTGGAGAATGTTCCATGAGCACTTGAGAAGAAAGTATATTCTTCTGCTTTTGGATGGAAGGTCCTAGAATATCCATGAGGCACTTGGAAGTGTTTTTTCTTGGCATCTAAGTTCATCAGTGAAATTGACCTATAATTTTCTTTTTGTGTGTTGCCTTTGCCTGATTTTGATATCAGGGTGATAGCGGCCTCATAGAATGTGTTTGGAAGTGTTCCTTCCTCTGCAATTTTTTGAAAGAGTTTTAGAAGGACAGGCATTAGTTCTTCTTTAAATTTTTGGTAGAATGCACCTGTGAAGCCATCTGGCCCTGGACTTTTATTTTTAGGTAGATTTTTAACCACAAAGTTGATTTCTGAGCTTGTGATTGAGTTGTTCATAGTTTTTATTTCTTCCTGGTTGAGTTTTGGGAGATTAATGTTTTCTAAGAAACTGTCCATTTCCTCCAGGTTGTCCAGTTTGTTGCCATATAGTTGTTCATAATAGTCTCATAATCCTTTGGATGTCTGCATTATCTGTTGTAATCTCCTTTTTCGTTTTTGATTTTGTTGATCTGGTTCTGCTCTTATTTTCTTGATGAGTCTGGCCAGTGGTTTGTCAATTTTGGTTATCTTCTCGAAGTACCAGCTTGTTGTTTTATTTGTCTTTACTATTTCTTTCACTTCTTTTTCATTTATTTCTGCTCTGATCTTTATGATCTCCCTTCTTCTTCTGGCTTTGGGGTATTTTTGTTCTTCTTTCTCCAGTTGTTGTAAGTGTAGGGTTAGGTCGTCTATTTGATATTTTTCTTGCTTCTTGAGATAGGATTGTATTGCTATAAATTTCCTTCTTAAAACTACTTTTGTCATATCCCATAGGTTTTGCACTGTCATGTGTTCATTGTAATTTTATTCTATGAATTTTTGTATTTCTCTTTTGATTTGCTCAGTAATCAATTTGTTTTTTAGGTATGTGTTGTTTAATCTCCATGTTCTTGTGTTTTTAAATTTTTTTTTTCCTGTAGTTGATCTCTAGTCTCATTGCGTTGTGGTCCGAGAAGGTGGTGGATATAATTTCAGTTTTCTTGAATTGACTGAGGTTTGATTTGTGGCCCAAGATGTGGTCTATCCTGGAGAATGTTCCATGAGCACTTGAGAAGAAAGTATATTCTTCTGCTTTTGGATGGAAGGTCCTAGACATATCCATGAGGTCCATCTCTTCAAGTGTGGCATTTAAGGCTTGTGTTTCTTTATTAATTTTCTGTTTAGATGATCTATCCATTGGTGTGAGAGGAGTGTTACAGTCTCCTACTATGATTGTGTTATTGTCAGTTTCCTCGTTTATGTCAAAGTATTTGTCTTATGTATTGAGATACACCTGTGTTGGGTGCATAGATATTCATGACTGTTATGTCTTCCTCTCGGATGGATCCCTTAATAAAGATGTAGTGACCTGCCTTGTCTCTTAGAATCTTCTTCATTTTAAAGTCTATTTTTTCTGATATGAGGATTGCTTCTCCAGCTTTCTTTTGATTTCCATTTGTGTGGAATATCTTTTTCCATCCTCTTGCTTTCAGTCTGTGTGTGTCTCTACGTCTGAAGTGGTTCTCTTGTAAACAGCATATATATATGGGTCTTGCTTCTGGATCCATTCAGCCAGCCTGTGTCATTTGGTTGGAGCATTTAGTCCGTTTACATTCAAAGTAATTATTGATGCGAATGTTACTATTGTCATCTTCTCAGATATTTGGGGTTTGATTTGTAGGACTTCTCCTACTCTTGTATTTATTGGCTATATCAGGCCCTTTAACACGTTGTAGGGCTGGTTTCGTGGTACGAAATTCTTTTAGCTTTTGCTTGTCTATGAAGCTTTTGACTTCTCCATCAATTCTGAATGAGATCCTTGCTGAGTTGAGCATTCTTGGTTGTAGGTTATTCTCTTTTAGCCATTTAAATGTGTCCTGTCATTCTCGCCATTTAAATGTGTCCTGTCATTCTCTTCTGGCCTGCAGGGTTTCTGTTGAAGGAACAGCAGCTAAACGTATGGGGTTTCCTTTATATATTATTTGTTGTTTGTTTCTAGCTGCTTTAAGCAATCTGTCTTTATATTTAGTCTGTGTTAGTTTGATTTGAATGTGCCTTGGTGTGTTTCTTCTAAGGTTTATCCTGCATGGAACTCTTTGTGCTTCTTGGACTTGGTTAACTATTTCCTTTCCCATGCTGGGGAAGTTTTCAACTATAACCTCTTCAAGAATTTTTTCATAGCCTTTATTTCCCTCTTCTTCTTCTGGGACTCCTATAATCCTAATGTTGGTGTGTTTGATATTGTCCCATAGGTCTCTGAGGCTATCCTCAGTTCTTTTAATTCTTTCGGCTTTGTTCTGTTCTTCGGCACTTATTTCCACCATTCTGTTTTCCAGCTCACGTATCCGTTCTTTTGCCTCTGATACTCTATAGTTGTGACCTTCTATAGTATTTTTGAGTTCAGCAATTGAGTTGGTGGTCTCTATTTGCTGATTTTTCATTTCTTGTGTGTCTCTTCTCACTGCACTAATTTCCTCTAATATTCTGTTTTCAGTGTTTTGCATCCTCATTAGTATAATTTTTCTGAATTCTCTTTCAGATAATTTGTCCATCTCCTCCTCTGTCATTTGAAGCTGTGATTCTCTAGCTTGGTCCTTCATTTGTGCAGTGTTTCTCTTTCATTTCATTATTAGGTTAGTTTTTGGTTCTTTGTGGGTGTCTGTGTGTACGGAGTTCTTTTCCCCACCAGGCTTCTTGGCTGAATTCTCCCTTCCTTTGGGTTTCTGTCCTTCTAGAACGGTTCAGTGGTTTGTGTCTTGGATGGTGTTAGGTTTTGTTTACAGGTGAACAATCTCTTGTGTTGTATGTTCTTTGATAGTGTGGGGTCTTGGAATCAGGGCTTCTACTCCGAGGATCCTTGGTTTGATGTCTGGCCAGGTAATGTAGGCTCTATGTCTGGTTTGCTATGGTGGTCAGTGGTATTATTTCAAATATAAGAATATGAGGAACAAGAGGTACATCCCTGATGGGTGACAGTCATAAATCCATGCAGATATTTTCTAACATAGTGGGAAAATATACATACATACACATTAATAACTGCAACTGAACAGTCTTACAGGGATAAATCACAGGACATTTTTCTTGCAAATGGTACAATCAAAGATGGTACCTGGCCTTTAAGCTCTAAATTAATTGAAATACTGCCTGGAAAAATAGATTCAGGGCAAGGTCCTGGCTGGGAATATTACAATGAAAGCAGTTTTTAATTAAGACATGTGTTAGGGGTGACAGGAGGAGAGTGTATGTGTAATGAGAAGGAATAGATTGATCTTGCAAGAATTTTGTAGGGTTAGGTAACAAAGATTAGTGTGTTGTAGAGTTTGGTACAGCTGGAAGAGAAGAGTAGAAACAGAAAGATAGAAAATATTTATATACAGAATATTAGTAGATAGAAAAAGATTTTACATTTAGAACATAGAGAGGACGCAGTGGCAAAAAGGACAAAAAAATAAAAGTTTAAAAAAATTAATGAAATTAAAAATTAAAAAAAGAAAAAAAATTGAAAAGCAAAGACATAAAACCAAACCAAACAAGCGAACAAATAAAATAAAACAAAACAAAAATTTGGGTAAATTCTGTCCCTAGTTTTTATCTTCTTATCTATGTGTGGACCTTCCACCATTTTGCTCTTGATGTCGTCCCAGGTTGTCTTTCCATTGCAGAGCCAGTTGCTCTGGTTTCTGTTCTTGCTTTCAGCAAACAAAGGCTCTGCAGCCGTCTCAGCTGCTGGCCGGGGCAGTGGGCTGTTCCCAGTTCATCGGGCCAGGGCCGCTCGCGTGGTCCCACGTTGGAGGGGGCTCCCGGATTCCACTGCGCACCCTCTGGTAGCTTCCAATCCCTGCTGTTCTCCTGGTTTCCTCTGCCGCAGCTCTCTGCTGCCTCCGGGACTGCAGCTTCCCCTGGGGCTGCACGGACTTTTCAGGCCACCAGTGGGTGCGCAGTGCCTGATAGGGGACTAAACCACAACTTTGGGCACGAGGTTCCCAGTCCGACTTGAGCCAGGTTTTTGGGCTCTATGTCTGGTTTGCTATGGTGGTCAGTGGTATTATTTCAAATATAAGAATATGAGGAACAAGAGGTACATCCCTGATGGGTGACAGTCATAAATCCATGCAGATATTTTCTAACATAGTGGGAAAATATACATACATACACATTAATAACTGCAACTGAACAGTCTTACAGGGATAAATCACAGGACATTTTTCTTGCAAATGGTACAATCAAAGATGGTACCTGGCCTTTAAGCTCTAAATTAATTGAAATACTGCCTGGAAAAATAGATTCAGGGCAAGGTCCTGGCTGGGAATATTACAATGAAAGCAGTTTTTAATTAAGACATGTGTTAGGGGTGACAGGAGGAGAGTGTATGTGTAATGAGAAGGAATAGATTGATCTTGCAAGAATTTTGTAGGGTTAGGTAACAAAGATTAGTGTGTTGTAGAGTTTGGTACAGCTGGAAGAGAAGAGTAGAAACAGAAAGATAGAAAATATTTATATACAGAATATTAGTAGATAGAAAAAGATTTTACATTTAGAACATAGAGAGGACGCAGTGGCAAAAAGGACAAAAAAATAAAAGTTTAAAAAAATTAATGAAATTAAAAATTAAAAAAAGAAAAAAAATTGAAAAGCAAAGACATAAAACCAAACCAAACAAGCGAACAAATAAAATAAAACAAAACAAAAATTTGGGTAAATTCTGTCCCTAGTTTTTATCTTCTTATCTATGTGTGGACCTTCCACCATTTTGCTCTTGATGTCGTCCCAGGTTGTCTTTCCATTGCAGAGCCAGTTGCTCTGGTTTCTGTTCTTGCTTTCAGCAAACAAAGGCTCTGCAGCCGTCTCAGCTGCTGGCCGGGGCAGTGGGCTGTTCCCAGTTCATCGGGCCAGGGCCGCTCGCGTGGTCCCACGTTGGAGGGGGCTCCCGGATTCCACTGCGCACCCTCTGGTAGCTTCCAATCCCTGCTGTTCTCCTGGTTTCCTCTGCCGCAGCTCTCTGCTGCCTCCGGGACTGCAGCTTCCCCTGGGGCTGCACGGACTTTTCAGGCCACCAGTGGGTGCGCAGTGCCTGATAGGGGACTAAACCACAACTTTGGGCACGAGGTTCCCAGTCCGACTTGAGCCAGGTTTTTGGGCTGCAACCCATGGGATATTTTCCTGTTCCGTTCCGCATGCTTCCCGCTAGCAGTGTCTCAGCTCACCTTGAACCTGGAGGCCCTGTACTGTCCTGGAGGGATTTTCATGCTGAGCGCTGTGTTCTGTCCTCTCGGTGCACTTCCCAGCGCTCTCTCTGCCTGGTCGTTGTGGGAGTTGGGGTACAGGGCTTTCAGAACAGGGGCTCTGGTAAAGTTCTGACTGCTCCCTCTCTTACGCTTGTAGACCTGAGGAGTTCTTTTGTCGTCTAGCGGCTGGTTTGTTGATGGTGTTTCATTTCTTGATTAGTTCTGGTAATTCTACTGGGGAGCTGGTGAAATCCTCATCTCATTCCTCCGCTATCTTGGCCCCCTCCGGCTTGCTTTGCGTTTTTGAAGATTGTCCTAAATAGACAATAAACTCCAATGGAGGTGCGTAATAATTCCATCAGTTTATCCGAAGTAAATCTTATGATTCTTACATAGATGAAAGGAGATTGAAGATCATGATTTACCCATTGCTTTACCCATCATTTTTCAATTGAAATTTTCACTAGTTTAAGTTTCAGTACCTAACTTGTCCATCCTGAATTAAGAACCTAAAATCAAAGAATTTAGAAACATGATTCTCAAGAAATCAGTAAATTTACAGAAATTTGCTAATTTTAAAGTTTTAAGCAGTGAGCTTTTAATTGTGATGATAATATGTTACATTTGATTTTTTAATCATTGAAAATACAGTGAAGGCCCACTTTATCTTAATTTCATGTACAACTTTCAGTTCCTGAGCTATAGTCATAGCTTGATTGGATGTTAAATCATCTGTCACTGTTGGCCTTGAAGTTTTTTCTTAATATGGTTTTCTTTTTTGTTTTAAGTTTTTGCATTTCTAGAAAGCCATAGTGACAAATGCTTTCCTTTGTATCATGGTGTGATTTAAAAAGTCTTCATTAACATCCAGTGCAACATATAGTATTGATAACATCTTAGGCACTTAGTGAGTTTTCTTTATTTATATTTATTTTGGTGGGGGTGGGGAGTGGAGCGGGCGGGCTACTTCTATTGGTCTTTCATTTGTCCATTTCCATCCATCTTCGTTCCTCGGCCTGCGTGGGCCTCCCATCGCAGTGGCCTCTGTCGTCGCAGAGCACCGGCTCTGGGCGCATGCGCTCCAGAGCTCCGGCTCGGTAATTGGACACATCGGTCCAGCCTCTCCGTGGCACGTGGGATCTTCCCAGGCCAGGGACTGAACCGGTGCCCCCTGCACTGCAAGGCGGTGTCCTTACCCACTGGACCACCAGGGAAGCCCGAGTTTTCTTTAATATCACAATAATTATATCATTGTCCAAAAGGGATGCACAGACTTTTCCCTATAGAAACTTAGGAAAGAATGAGGAGAAAAGGATGAGAGAAAAGTGGAACCAATAAAGGCAGAAGTTATGTTTTACTTAGAAAACCAGGAACTGAATTTTTAATGCACTTTTTAAATAAAATATTAGCTTGACTCCCGCTTTGCTATAGATTTTTATATGTATAATGTGGACTTGGGGACTCATTTCTATTTGGGAAAATTAGTGTTAGTTGCATCTTTACCAAGTGTGGTAGCTACTACATAAAGGACAGAAAGAAAAATCAGTAGTGTATATATGCCACTTATCTGAGACTGGTAGAATTATATTGACTTATCACAAAACATTTGCTTTGTAAAGTATGAAAAGCAGCAATCAATATGTTAAGACTTGCTCTTGTGGTACAAATTCTATTGGTCGCTAATATTAATACTTTTGTAATGCACATGATTACTGAAATTGAGATTTTATGTTCTGTTATAATGGGAAATGAAGAACTGGCAATTACATCCTGAAAGATATTCTTGTCGAGCTATAGTCATAGCTTGATTGGATGTTAAATCATCTGTCACTGTTGGCCTTGAAGTTTTTTCTTAATATGGTTTTCTTTTTTGTTTTAAGTTTTTGCATTTCTAGAAAGCCATAGTGACAAATGCTTTCCTTTGTATCATGGTGTGATTTAAAAAGTCTTCATTAACATCCAGTGCAACATATAGTATTGATAACATCTTAGGCACTTAGTGAGTTTTCTTTATTTATATTTATTTTGGTGGGGGTGGGGTGGGGAGGGAGGGGAGCAGGTGGGCTACTTCTATTGGTCTTTCATTTGTCCATTTCCATCCATCTTCGTTCCTCGGCCTGCGTGGGCCTCCCATCGCAGTGGCCTCTGTCGTCGCAGAGCACCGGCTCTGGGCGCATGCGCTCCAGAGCTCCGGCTCGGTAATTGGACACATCGGTCCAGCCTCTCCGTGGCACGTGGGATCTTCCCAGGCCAGGGACTGAACCGGTGCCCCCTGCACTGCAAGGCGGTGTCCTTACCCACTGGACCACCAGGGAAGCCCGAGTTTTCTTTAATATCACAATAATTATATCATTGTCCAAAAGGGATGCACAGACTTTTCCCTATAGAAACTTAGGAAAGAATGAGGAGAAAAGGATGAGAGAAAAGTGGAACCAATAAAGGCAGAAGTTATGTTTTACTTAGAAAACCAGGAACTGAATTTTTAATGCACTTTTTAAATAAAATATTAGCTTGACTCCCGCTTTGCTATAGATTTTTATATGTATAATGTGGACTTGGGGACTCATTTCTATTTGGGAAAATTAGTGTTAGTTGCATCTTTACCAAGTGTGGTAGCTACTACATAAAGGACAGAAAGAAAAATCAGTAGTGTATATATGCCACTTATCTGAGACTGGTAGAATTATATTGACTTATCACAAAACATTTGCTTTGTAAAGTATGAAAAGCAGCAATCAATATGTTAAGACTTGCTCTTGTGGTACAAATTCTATTGGTCGCTAATATTAATACTTTTGTAATGCACATGATTACTGAAATTGAGATTTTATGTTCTGTTATAATGGGAAATGAAGAACTGGCAATTACATCCTGAAAGATATTCTATTGGCTGAAAATAAACATCTCAATGAGCATCTTGCCTTTAAATTTAACCTATAGGAAAACTTTTTTCCTAAGATATGTTTTACACATACCCTCAGTACATCAAGTTCTTTTTTTGTCTTGGTGAGGATTGACTAGTTAATGTTTACAAAGTATTTTGAAGATATAAAGTGCTATGCAAGTGCTAATCCCAATGAAAAGTATTTTATACTGAATCTGAGAGCTGATTTGTGCAGTATCCAGCTTTGTGAGTGAACTGAGCAAAGATGATTAAAATCAACATCATTTGTAATTTAAAATGCTGTGAACAACAAAGACAATCCAACTATGGCTTTCATTTTGGCAGGCTGCAAATATAGATTGCTGAACAGCGGTAGTCTGTCAATATAAAACATTTAGCACTTCAGTAAGCAACATGAGAGTTTTCTACATTAAGCAGGAAAAACATATATATATACATATATATATATATATATATATGTGTGTGTATATATATGTATATATGAAATCAGATTTGATGTAACATTTTTTTATGGATTGGCTGTATAATTATTAAAAAGAAAACTGCAACTCAACAATATCTAAGAGAGAGTCTTCACTATAGAACTTAGCAGTATGGTGAATGCTCAGGAAAAGGAGACTTCTCCATAAGACTTCTCACAGCCATCCTGAATGTGCAGAAGACGGATGAAAGAAATCAGTTGCACTGACTAAAGAGGAATTGTAATCATAAGGAAAGATTTTAAATAGATAAAAAATTGACACCACTTAAATGAGAAGTAGCTTTTAAATGCATTTGGATGGTTTATACAATCTAGTTTCACAAAAGGCAAAATATTCTAATAAATGTTGATTGAGTCCACAAAATAGTTTCAGACCTTTGTGGGAACACTTTTATTTATTATACTTTTATAATGTCAGTCTTAAAAATAATTTAATTCTGCTCTTAAGGGATATAAAATGAGTAAGACACAAATAATGAACTTAGAAACTAACAGTCTGAGAAGTATAATAAAATGTCTGAATAGGGCCTCCCTGATGGTCCAATGGGTAAAGACACCTCCTTGCAGTACAAGGGGCACCGGTTCTATCCCTGGCCTGGGAAGATCCCACATGCCACGGAGTGGCTGGATCGGTGTGCCCAGTTCACGGAAGTGGCTGGCATCTGAAATTCCTAAGATATGTTTTACACATACCCTCAGTACATCAAGTTCTTTTTTTGTCTTGGTGAGGATTGACTAGTTAATGTTTACAAAGTATTTTGAAGATATAAAGTGCTATGCAAGTGCTAATCCCAATGAAAAGTATTTTATACTGAATCTGAGAGCTGATTTGTGCAGTATCCAGCTTTGTGAGTGAACTGAGCAAAGATGATTAAAATCAACATCATTTGTAATTTAAAATGCTGTGAACAACAAAGACAATCCAACTATGGCTTTCATTTTGGCAGGCTGCAAATATAGATTGCTGAACAGCGGTAGTCTGTCAATATAAAACATTTAGCACTTCAGTAAGCAACATGAGAGTTTTCTACATTAAGCAGGAAAAACATATATATATACATATATATATATATATATATATATATGTGTGTGTATATATATGTATATATGAAATCAGATTTGATGTAACATTTTTTTATGGATTGGCTGTATCATTATTAAAAAGAAAACTGCAACTCAACAATATCTAAGAGAGAGTCTTCACTATAGAACTTAGCAGTATGGTGAATGCTCAGGAAAAGGAGACTTCTCCATAAGACTTCTCACAGCCATCCTGAATGTGCAGAAGACGGATGAAAGAAATCAGTTGCACTGACTAAAGAGGAATTGTAATCATAAGGAAAGATTTTAAATAGATAAAAAATTGACACCACTTAAATGAGAAGTAGCTTTTAAATGCATTTGGATGGTTTATACAATCTAGTTTCACAAAAGGCAAAATATTCTAATAAATGTTGATTGAGTCCACAAAATAGTTTCAGACCTTTGTGGGAACACTTTTATTTATTATACTTTTATAATGTCAGTCTTAAAAATAATTTAATTCTGCTCTTAAGGGATATAAAATGAGTAAGACACAAATAATGAACTTAGAAACTAACAGTCTGAGAAGTATAATAAAATGTCTGAATAGGGCCTCCCTGATGGTCCAATGGGTAAAGACACCTCCTTGCAGTACAAGGGGCACCGGTTCTATCCCTGGCCTGGGAAGATCCCACATGCCACGGAGTGGCTGGATCGGTGTGCCCAGTTACAAGCCAGCACTCTGAAGTGCATGCGTCCAGAGCCAGTGCTCTGAAATAAGAGAGGTCACTGCAGTGGGAGGACCTCATAGGCCATAAGAATAAAGATGGATGAAAGTAAATTAAAAAAAAAAAAAAAACACAATAAAAGAGGCCAAAAATTTTTTTAAAAAAATGTCTAAATAAGTATCTATATTACAGAAAAGAATGTGCAAATTTCATGATTAAGATACCAATTTGAGGTTTTGGGAATTTGAGGAAGAAAATTTGAATCCATTGGGGGAAATCATAGAATAAAATGATAAGAGTTCTTCTAGTTTACTTATCTATTATCTATTGAATATTTTGATGAGAAATGTTTAAGATAACAGCAACAGTAACAAATAATTTGGTTCATTAATTCTATATGTATTTATCCTGATTTTTATATTTAATGACAAAAGGTGTTAGATTTAGAAAATGCATTACTTTGGTACTAAATTAAGGTTTTGTCTATATATAGTTCATAGATTACTTTTTTTCTGTTGTGAAACATTAACCATACTAGTATGTTTAAAGAGAGTCCATACATTTTTGTAAAAAGTTGCAACAAAACCAGTTTACATATTTTTACCTAAATTTTGGACAGATATGCTTAAATCATCATACTTTATTGAGTCAATTGGACAATGAACTTTCTCAGTAATAAAGCTGGAGCTGTGATTTGCCCAAAATATAGAGAGATACTATAATATCTAAATCTGTATCTGTAATATCTATATCATTCTAATGGTTTTAACTGTTGGTCTTATTCTTTAACATGCATCCTTCAGATACCTATAACCCTTATACCACTGCTTTTTCATGATTTCATAATTTCTTTTCATTCACAATCCTAGATCTCCTTTCCTTATCTATTTCCTTTCTCCAATTAGAATTCTTTGTTTGTATGTGTTTATTTCTTTCACATGCACACTCATTAAGAAGTATTTGAAACATTTAGAAGTAAGGGGAAAAAGTCCCCCTATAATAAAGTGTCCGAATAGGGCCTCCCTGATGGTCCAATGGGTAAAGACACCTCCTTGCAGTACAAGGGGCACCGGTTCTATCCCTGGCCTGGGAAGATCCCACATGCCACGGAGTGGCTGGATCGGTGTGCCCAGTTACAAGCCAGCACTCTGAAGTGCATGCGTCCAGAGCCAGTGCTCTGAAATAAGAGAGGTCACTGCAGTGGGAGGACCTCATAGGCCATAAGAATAAAGATGGATGAAAGTAAATTAAAAAAAAAAAAAACACAATAAAAGAGGCCAAAAATTTTTTTAAAAAAATGTCTAAATAAGTATCTATATTACAGAAAAGAATGTGCAAATTTCATGATTAAGATACCAATTTGAGGTTTTGGGAATTTGAGGAAGAAAATTTGAATCCATTGGGGGAAATCATAGAATAAAATGATAAGAGTTCTTCTAGTTTACTTATCTATTATCTATTGAATATTTTGATGAGAAATGTTTAAGATAACAGCAACAGTAACAAATAATTTGGTTCATTAATTCTATATGTATTTATCCTGATTTTTATATTTAATGACAAAAGGTGTTAGATTTAGAAAATGCATTACTTTGGTACTAAATTAAGGTTTTGTCTATATATAGTTCATAGATTACTTTTTTTCTGTTGTGAAACATTAACCATACTAGTATGTTTAAAGAGAGTCCATACATTTTTGTAAAAAGTTGCAACAAAACCAGTTTACATATTTTTACCTAAATTTTGGACAGATATGCTTAAATCATCATACTTTATTGAGTCAATTGGACAATGAACTTTCTCAGTAATAAAGCTGGAGCTGTGATTTGCCCAAAATATAGAGAGATACTATAATATCTAAATCTGTATCTGTAATATCTATATCATTCTAATGGTTTTAACTGTTGGTCTTATTCTTTAACATGCATCCTTCAGATACCTATAACCCTTATACCACTGCTTTTTCATGATTTCATAATTTCTTTTCATTCACAATCCTAGATCTCCTTTCCTTATCTATTTCCTTTCTCCAATTAGAATTCTTTGTTTGTATGTGTTTATTTCTTTCACATGCACACTCATTAAGAAGTATTTGAAACATTTAGAAGTGTAAGGGATTGTAACAAACTCTCTAATGGTCCAACCACCCAGAGATATGTGTTTTTTAATATTTTTGGTATGTGTCTTTCAAAGCATTTTTTTCCTTCCTCAAGTACTTTCAAAAGTTTGCATAATGTGACATAAATACATATCATGCCTCATGTCATTTACGTCCTGGATATTTCTTCTGGAAGATGTCAGTGGTGTCTTTCACCATCCCTTAAACCCCTCTGAAATAGGATATACCAGAGTATTTAAGTCTTCTCCAAGATGAAAAGAAGTTAATATATTAATACAAAGCTCCAAACCAAAGAATTTTATGAACAGGTCAGCATTGCCACTTTTTGGAAAGCATTATATTCTAGGATGGAATGTGGTAGAATGAGATGTCAGGAGTTTTGTGCTTTCAAGCCCTGTCTGTGTGGAAGGGGAATAACTGTGTCTATCCATTCCAGCTTTTTCACTAAAAAGTGGGTTTCTTAAATTTAAAACAGTTTAATTCATTTTTATTTCAGCAGAATCTAGCACAGTATGCCCCACATATTGAGTGGCTAATGAAAGACCCTTACATAGAATGACAAGGCTGTACTAGATAACTTTAAGATCACTTAAAGTCTATTTTTGGTGAATGATTTATAAGCTATATATGAATCCTTCATAATGAGAAAAATTACAGTTAATTCTTGTATTTTACATATGTGAAATCCTTAACCTGTTGTGGTCAATGTTCTTTGTATTTGATGGCTAATATCATTTTCACAAATTCTAAATGAGAAAATAACCTTGTTTTCATCGTTTTGCAATGACTGAAGTTCAGAATCTTAATTTTCTCAAGTTCATATAGTGAGTAAGTGAGGTAAAGCATATGAGCCCAGTTCTACACCAGAGTAAGTATGATGCCACGCTACATTCCTGAGGGAAACAGCTAATAATGGAAGGCTCCAAGAATGAGGGAGCCAGCACTTTCAGAACTTAAAATCATCAGCAGCTCAAAAGTGATCTGAAAAGTTCCTTCGGTTTCTTTTTTTTTTTTTTTTTTTGATTAAAAATTATGACATGCTATTCTTGGTGAAATAACCAAGTTTGTTAATAAAAGTAAGACTTACTAGGGTGTTTTCCAATACGATATTCATTTCTCAGCTGCATTTTGATAAGGGTATTTTCAAATTGGGAATTATCCCAAAATAGAGTGAAGAAATTAAAAACCATTTCATTAAAGAGTTACAATAGCAGAGTTTTAAGAGCTCACAGGAGAAAAGAATGTGTACGCAACTTTCAATAATGGTTATTTGTAGGACACAGAGAGTGCAGTGAAGATGTGGGGTTGGATGTTAAAGGGAATATATTGAGTTGGCCATAAGGTTCATTTGGTCTTTTGTGTAAGATGGCTGTAGTAGCACTTAGTTGTCTTTAACTTCATTCAACAAAACAGTGTTAGATTGTATTGTGACAGTTGTCATACCAATGTACAATTAAGAAAAATCAACGTTGGTGAATTTTTGTGTAGTCGTTTTAATGTTGAAGAAGGAAGAAAAAGAGCAACATTTTCAATGTATTATGCTTTATACTTTCAGGAAATATAAAAAGACAACTGATATGCCAAAAAAAAAAAATGATTTGTGCAGTATATGGAGAAGGTGCAGTGACTGATGAAATGTGTCAAAAGTGGTTTGCAAAGTTTCATGCTGGGGATTTCTTGCTAGTTGATACTCTTTGGTCAAGTAGACCAGTTGAAGTTGATAGTGGTCAAACTGAGACATTAATTGAGAAAAATTAAAGTTATAGCATGTGGGAGATAGCCAACATACTCAAAGTATCCCAAACCAAGTGTTGAAAATATTTTCACTAGCTTGGTTATATTACTTGCTTTGATGTTTGGGGTCCACATAAATGAAAAAAAACCTTCCTGACTGTATTTCCCCATCCAATTCTCTACTGAAATGTAATGAAGATATTCTGTTTTTAAAACAAATTGTGATGAGTGATGAAAAGTGGCTTCTGTACAATCCTGTAGAATGGAGTATCATTGGGCAAGCATAATGAACCACTGCCAATCACACCAAAGGCCAGTCTTCATCCAAAGGTGGTATTGTAAATGTGGTGGGATTGGAAAGGAGTCCTCCATTATGAGCTTCTTCCAGAAAACCAAATGATTCATTCCAACAAGTACTGCTCCCAGTTAGACTAACTGAAAGCAGCACTGGACAAAAAGCATCCAAAACTGATTTAGAGAAAATGTATAATCTTCTATCAGGTTAATACATGACCATATGTTTGTTTGATGACCAGGTTAAAACTGTCACAACTTGGCTGGGAAGTTGTCATTCATCCACCATATTCATTAGACATTGCAACTTCAGATGTCTATTTTGGTCTTTACGAAATCCTTCTGGAAATTTTCCATTCCTGGAAGATTGTAAAACATAGTCTTTAGTGCAGTGAAGATGTGGGGTTGGATGTTAAAGGGAATATATTGAGTTGGCCATAAGGTTCATTTGGTCTTTTGTGTAAGATGGCTGTAGTAGCACTTAGTTGTCTTTAACTTCATTCAACAAAACAGTGTTAGATTGTATTGTGACAGTTGTCATACCAATGTACAATTAAGAAAAATCAACGTTGGTAAATTTTTTGTGTAGTCGTTTTAATGTTGAAGAAGGAAGAAAAAGAGCAACATTTTCAATGTATTATGCTTTATACTTTCAGGAAATATAAAAAGACAACTGATATGCCAAAAAAAAAATGATTTGTGCAGTATATGGAGAAGGTGCAGTGACTGATGAAATGTGTCAAAAGTGGTTTGCAAAGTTTCATGCTGGGGATTTCTTGCTAGTTGATACTCTTTGGTCAAGTAGACCAGTTGAAGTTGATAGTGGTCAAACTGAGACATTAATTGAGAAAAATTAAAGTTATAGCATGTGGGAGATAGCCAACATACTCAAAGTATCCCAAACCAAGTGTTGAAAATATTTTCACTAGCTTGGTTATATTACTTGCTTTGATGTTTGGGGGCCACATAAATGAAAAAAAACCTTCCTGACTGTATTTCCCCATCCAATTCTCTACTGAAATGTAATGAAGATATTCTGTTTTTAAAACAAATTGTGATGAGTGATGAAAAGTGGCTTCTGTACAATCCTGTAGAATGGAGTATCATTGGGCAAGCATAATGAACCACTGCCAATCACACCAAAGGCCAGTCTTCATCCAAAGGTGGTATTGTAAATGTGGTGGGATTGGAAAGGAGTCCTCCATTATGAGCTTCTTCCAGAAAACCAAATGATTCATTCCAACAAGTACTGCTCCCAGTTAGACTAACTGAAAGCAGCACTGGACAAAAAGCATCCAAAACTGATTTAGAGAAAATGTATAATCTTCTATCAGGTTAATACATGACCATATGTTTGTTTGATGACCAGGTTAAAACTGTCACAACTTGGCTGGGAAGTTGTCATTCATCCACCATATTCATTAGACATTGCAACTTCAGATGTCTATTTTGGTCTTTACGAAATCCTTCTAATGGGAAAGTTTTCCATTCCCTGGAAGATTGTAAATGGCACCTGGGATAGTTCTTTGCTCAAAAACAAAAAGTTTGGAGAAGATAGAATTATGAAATTGTCTGAAAAATGGCAGAAGGTAGTGGATTAAGATGGTGAATAGCTTGTTCAATAAAGTTCTTGGTGAAAATGAAAAACTGTATTTCATTTTTACTTGAAAACTGAGGGAGCTTTTGGGCCAATCCAATAATGTTATTCAAAATATTCCAGACTGGAGGGTGAATTTGTGGAAGTCTGAATAGAAATTTACCTCATGTAACTTTACACTTCAAATTTAAGAATAATGGGTGAAAATCCCTAGGAGATCAAATTGAACTCTATTAGAAGCATCATTTTAATTATTAAAAATATGAGGAAATGGGTTAAAGGAAAATTTATTCACAGTCTTGCTAGGGGCCATCTAGTACACTGTGGAAGTATTCCTCGAGAGAGAACCTGGCAAGAAAAAAAAACCTGGTGTTGGGCAAAGTGCAGAGATTTCTGCTACTAAAACCTTATTGCCAGGTCCGAATGGAGCTGCAAGGTGGACAGTGAGCTCTGGATTCCTAGTTAGGGGCCTGATAAGTGCCAGTGCTTGGGGTGGAGCTGAGGCTGCAGATCACTGCTAAGAGGTTCCAGCTGTCAGGGAACAGGCAGGCTATTTACATGAGTAAGTCTTAGACAACTTGGATATAAAAGATTTTAGCATTTTGATGAGTTAAGATTACTTGAACACTTGGAAAAATAAAATTGCAGATCTTTTCATAAACTGTTAGTAATTACTAAAAGAAATCATTTCCAGAAATAGTATGTTCAGATCAGTGGTTCTCAAATATGACAGCATAACTCCCAACTCAAGAGCATTAATTCTGATTTAGGAGTGGGATGAAATTATTTCCAAGTTAACTTTTTCTCTTTTAAAAGACATTAATCAGCCCCCTCTTCTATTTCCCCCAGCAATAAGATATAATTACCCAGTTTTAAAAAGTTCTGTATCTGTCTATTGTATAGAAATATTTCTTTACTTACCTTTATGAAAGTCAGTGAATTATTCAGTTTAAAAGAAAAATTTTTTAGTTTTTGTTTATATTATGGGCTTCCTTGGTGGCTGGGATGGTAAAGAATCTACCTGTGATCTGGGAGACCTGGGTTTGGTCCCTGGGTCAGTGCTCTTGCCTGAAGAATGCCATGGACAGAGGAGCCTGGTGGGCTTCAGCCATGGGGTCGCAGAGTCAGACACAACTGAGTGACTAGTACTTTCATTTTTTTTTACATTATGGTAAATAACAGCGTGAATATTTCCATTTTAGGTATTTGATTGAATCATCTAGGAATTTTTTTTTTTTCCTCCTAGGAAGCTAAAGGTCTGTTTTATTGTTTTTAAAGTAAGAGGAAAAATTGTATCTCTAAATATTAATTCTCTTTTTCTTATTAATAAGAACCCCAATTTTAGCTGACTGCCTTGCTACTCAATTCAGAACTGATTTTTCCTATCATTGATTGTGACCTTATAAATAAATTTTAGCCAGTGAAAACTAAGTATTATGTAAAACTTTTAGGATATATTGTCTAAGGTTATAAGATTTCTATACTTATTCCCTTTGATTTCCCTGTCATGTTGACAATGATAAGGCATCTGTCTTATGATATGAGACAGCACAATCAAGGTGGAGGTTTTAACAGGAAGTTACATAAACAGCCCTGAGCTACCTAAATCTGTTACTCAATGAGAATAAATGTTCATCTTGTTCATCATATTTTGTAAGTGCCATTGTTGTTGTTGTTGTATTTGTGTGCTCAGTTGCTCAGTCATGTCCGACTCTTTGCGACCCCATGGACTGTAGCCCACCAGGCTCTTCTGTCCATGAGGTTTCCCAAGCAAGAACACTGTAGTGGGTTGCCATTTTCTTCTCCTATTGTTATATGTAGCTGAACTTAAAGCTGATATACCAGAAGATTTAACAATCAAGGTCACACACACACATGCATTCCTTCACATTTGTGCAATATTGTTGTAGTTATTCTGTGTTGGAGCTGCTTAGTAACCTTTAGAGATGTGACAGGGATTACAAAATACCTTTGACAATTTGAACTGCCACAAACTGGCATAAGTGACTGATGTATTTCTAGATCTTGCCTTCTGCAGAAGAAGAAAGCTGCCCCCAAATCCATGCCCAAACATAGTACCTTATGGGTTGTTGAAATATGTATTTGGAAAGTCAGTCATACATAGAAAAGAAAATTTAGAACAATATGATGATGAAGGTGTTTAGTTAAAGAAAATGCATTCTTGGCATCTGGAGTCTACAAAAATATAAGAAAGTTTGTGATAAATGTTATTCTATTTTAAAACACAAAAGTTTAGGCTGTTCATTGAAATAATGTGGAGGAAAGTAGGGCGGATTGAGTCCTAGCTTCTTGCTTCTACCTTGTGATCTGGTACCTGTTTATCCCTGGACTTAGCTCTTCAACACAGTATGCATGCATGCTAAGTCACTAAAGTCATGTCTGACTCTGCGATCCCATGGATTGTAGCCCACCAGACTTCTCTGTCCATGGAATTCTCCAGGTAAGAATACTGAAGCACTGACAAACTGGTTCCTTCCCACTAGCACCACCTGGGAAGCCCAGAGTTGACTGCAGTTAGTTAACTGAATTTTTTCTAAGTACCGTTCATGGACTCTGGAGCTGAAGGCTCCCTACTTGCTTTGGGGTGCTAAGGGCATTGTGCTGATATTTTGATGCTGTTCCTTTATCCGTGCTGTTCACGAGGTGGCTGCTGTATGTAAACCTGTATTAAGAATTACTGATGTTGGCATAGATACAGCAAATAGATCAAATCATGCATAAATGCTCTACAGGGAAATTGGGCAAAGTCTATGAAACTGTCTTCTTTTGGGGAGTTTTTTAGACCCTAGGAATGTTTTAAGAACATCTTTAGTATAAATACCTAAATTACACTTATATTTAAGTCTTGTCTGTGACTCTGAGATCTATGAAAGAAAATAATTGAAGAAACACTTTATGCCAAAAGTAACTCTAGCTGTGTTCTTAAAGCTTATATGTTAAAAATAACTTCTGGGGCTTCCCTGGTGGTCCAGTGGGTAAGGACACCACCTTGCAGTGCAAGGAACGCCGGTTCGAGCCCTGGCCTGGGAAGATCCCATGTGCGCGAGCAGCTGGACCAATATGTCCAATTACCGAGCCGGAGCTCCGGAGTGCATGCACCCAGAGCCAGTGCTCTGCGACAACAGAGGCCACTGTGATGGTAGGCCCACACAGGCCAAAGAACAAAGATGAATGAAAATAAATAAATGAAAGACCAATGGAAGTGGCCAAAAATAAATAAATAACTTCTGAAAGGGTTGTGTTGCAGAGGTTTGCAATTTGTCACCATGCAAAAGTTACTATTAAATTCACTCTCATTTATGTAAATCTAATACTAACATGTCCTTATAAACATTCATTTGCACAAATGGATAGAAAGAAAGTGAGGTTATAGTGTTATTTCAACTGATTCTTAGGTGAGACTAAGGAGCATTGTTTGAAGAAACTGATCACACACAAACATACGTGTACATACACATTTGTTATTTACCCATTCTTCCTCTTTAACTTGCCAAGTATAGTATGTCTACATAAATACGCTTATAAGTATGCAGTTTTATAGATTTTAATAAAGAGAAAATACCTAGGTAACCGGGACTTATATTAAGTAAAATAAAATGATAGACTTTCCAGGTGCCTAATCTTATTCCCTTCTAGCCTCAAGCACACCATAAGGGTGCCAGTATTCCAATAGTATAGATGAGTTTTGCCTTTTTTGCACTGTTGTTTTTTTTCCTTAAAATATTAAGGAATAAATCATTTTCAGTGAAGGAAAGAAATACAGAAATGTTAAGAATTCAGGTCGATACATGTTTACACATATGAACATTTACTGCTGTATGTAAACCTGTATTAAGAATTACTGATGTTGGCATAGATACAGCAAATAGATCAAATCATGCATAAATGCTCTACAGGGAAATTGGGCAAAGTCTATGAAACTGTCTTCTTTTGGGGAGTTTTTTAGACCCTAGGAATGTTTTAAGAACATCTTTAGTATAAATACCTAAATTACACTTATATTTAAGTCTTGTCTGTGACTCTGAGATCTATGAAAGAAAATAATTGAAGAAACACTTTATGCCAAAAGTAACTCTAGCTGTGTTCTTAAAGCTTATATGTTAAAAATAACTTCTGGGGCTTCCCTGGTGGTCCAGTGGGTAAGGACACCACCTTGCAGTGCAAGGAACGCCAGTTCAATCCCTGGCCTGGGAAGATCCCATGTGCCGCGGAGCAGCTGGACCAATATGTCCAACTACCTAGTCGGAGCTCTGGAGTGCATGCGCCCAGAGCTGGTGCTCTGCAGTGAGAGAGGCCACTGTGATGGTAGGCCCACACAGGCCAAAGAACAAAGATGAATGAAAATAAATAAATGAAAGACCAATGGAAGTGGCCAAAAATAAATAAATAACTTCTGAAAGGGTTGTGTTGCAGAGGTTTGCAATTTGTCACCATGCAAAAGTTACTATTAAATTCACTCTCATTTATGTAAATCTAATACTAACATGTCCTTATAAACATTCATTTGCACAAATGGATAGAAAGAAAGTGAGGTTATAGTGTTATTTCAACTGATTCTTAGGTGAGACTAAGGAGCATTGTTTGAAGAAACTGATCACACACAAACATACGTGTACATACACATTTGTTATTTACCCATTCTTCCTCTTTAACTTGCCAAGTATAGTATGTCTACATAAATACGCTTATAAGTATGCAGTTTTATAGATTTTAATAAAGAGAAAATACCTAGGTAACCGGGACTTATATTAAGTAAAATAAAATGATAGACTTTCCAGGTGCCTAATCTTATTCCCTTCTAGCCTCAAGCACACCATAAGGGTGCCAGTATTCCAATAGTATAGATGAGTTTTGCCTTTTTTGCACTGTTGTTTTTTTTTTTTTTTCTCCTTAAAAATATTAAGGAATAAATCATTTTCAGTGAAGGAAAGAAATACAGAAATGTTAAGAATTCAGGTCGATACATGTTTACACATATGAACATCATTCAGATCAGGGTAGAGATTTTTCTCATGCCAGAAGATTTCCTCCTGCTCCTGTCCAGTTATTACCCAACCCTTCCCTAGAAGTAACCACCTTTCTTGGTTTATTTAGTGAGGCTTTTTTGTGTTAACTGCTAGGCTGGTTGTTAGAAGTGAGCAAAATAGTCCACCGCCTCCAAAGAATTTATTGTAGAAAATCTAGATCTATAAGCAGGAAATATTAATACCGTGTACTAAAGGCTGTGATCAAGAAGGGAATAATCTGGGAAATCCCAGAAAGGGCAGCTAAATCCAGTACAAGCATTGGATAAGGCATCCCAGTGGGAGGGACGACTAAACCAAGAGCTAAAAGGGGAAAAATTAGCGAGATAGAAGAATTACAACAGAACCACAAAGGAAACCACTTCTACCGAAGTCTGGAGGCCAGAAATGGAATGGTCTGGAGTTTAGGAGGACTTGATCTTAGAATGTTAAATGGAGAGTGTTGGAAAATGACTTGAGAAGATAGAGACCAGGCGACATAAGAAATTTGACCTTTGTCCTGTGTTTGTGGCAGATATGATCAGATTGGTAATTCAGAAAGTTTACTGACTATAGTTTAGAGATTAAGTTGAGAAGAACAGAGCAGAAGTTACCCGGGAGGATTAGAGATTGTCTCAGTGCATCAACTGACAGTAGAACCAGAAATAGGAATAATGAGAACGACAGCTAGCGGTACAGACACATTAACTAGACCAGGCCCTCCTGAGAATGGATTTTCAGCGCAGCAATGTGAGGTAGATGTTACCAACTCTGTGCTATCGATGAAAAAACTGAAGTACAGAACTGAACAACATAGTCGAGTTGTTCATGTTCAAGTCAGTCGCTCAGTCTGGTTCAACTCTTTGCAACCCCATGAACTGTGCAGCATGCTAGGCTTCGCTGTCCTTTACCATCTCTCAGAGCTTGCTCAAACTCATGTCCATTGAGATGGGGATGCAATCACACTATAAGTAATGGAGCCAAAAGTAAACTCAGAAACTCTAACTCTTGGACTTACCTTCCTATTCCGTGAGTAGAACTAATAACATCATAGATTCATCAGTAGCAAATATTTTTAGCTTACATGCATTGTGATTTTATAGAACTCGCCTCTATTGCAAGAAATCTATTGATTTTCTTTTTCTTTATTCTGTACTCCCATCGCTACTCCTACATATATAAAATTTTCTCTACTGTGATCTAAGGTGTTATAAAAGTAAAACTCTGGCAACTTTCTGGTTGCTTTGTTGATGTTGTGCATGATAACCAAAGGGTATCATTAAAGGTTTTCCATACAAAAAATAAATAAATAAATAAAACAAACCTCATTTTTCCTCATTTTTATTCTGTGTGGTTCTAATTGCCATCTGAATTCAGTGCACACTCCTAAGCATAGAACTCGAGACCCTCAGAAATCCTGAGACAGTCTATGGTTATGCTCATTTTTCTTACTCTAAATCCCCACATATCATAAGTCAAACTCCACTTGTGACTCTGGCTTTTGCTTGGACTGCTCTGTTCTCTCAGTCTTGTGTTTATTCCTGTCTTGAATGTTTTCCATCTCTGTGTTGAAATTGAAGGCACTGTTAAGGGCTCAACTCTGGGAAACTCCTCCACCCCTCACATCTGTCCCTCAGACTCCATTTAGGCTCTTTACTCTGTGAAATCATAGTACTTTCAGAGTATTGTACTTTTTTGAGAACTTTATAGCACTCAGTGAGAATTCTACTTGGTACACTTTCAAGGAAATTAGGAGGGACTGCTTGTCTGCTCAGGTGATCTCACCATCTGGCTTCTATTGCTTGAAATTTTACAATTAAAACCAGAAGTGTATTTGCCGTGAAGCTAACAATGTTTCAACTTCAGTGCCCTCTATCTGAACAGGCCCTTGTGAGTTCTGGGAGTTGTAGAATGTTCTAAGTGGAGAACAGAGCCAGATTGCTGTCGGGAAGCCTGTTTGTAAAACTGTATTTGTAAATTTTCTAGAAAGAGCTAAAAATATAGGCATGCATGAATCTCCATGTCTTAGTGTTTATTGGCGTTTATTTTCTCATTCTTTAGAGAATGATCACTTTCATAACTGACTAAACAATTCATGTTGGTAATTTTGTATTCTTTTTCTTAGAGAGCTCCACAAATTATGCAAATCTCAAGTCTCCCCAAATCTGGATCCATGTCCCATCATTCTACTGACTTAAGTCATGCAGAGCACTGCCTTGCCAGGTTTCATCTTCCAGCATATTTTATTTTTACCACTGGGGATTTTTAGCCATCTCCTAGATAAACATTAGGCCTGGTTAGAAATTAGTCATGTTCCCAGTCCAGAGATTAAAAGCAGTAGCTCATTCTGTCTGCAAGCGTCAGTAATATTATGGATCCTTTTCTGGTCTTGTATGGTAACCAGGTTTCAGGAATTGTGTGCCTTTCCCCTGTTTATTGAATTTCCCAGGTAGCTCAGGGGTAAAGAGTGCCTTCCAATGCAGGAGACAGAGGAGATGCAGGTGTGACCCCCTGAGTCGAGAAGATCCTCTGGGGAAGGAAGTGCAACCCACTCCAGTATTCTTGCCTGGGAAATCCCATGGACAAAGGAACCTAGCAGGCTACAATCCATAGGGTCGTAAAGAGTCAGAGATGACTGAGCAACTGAGCATGCATGCCGCTGTTTCTTATCATCACTTGGCCTATTCAAATAACTAAGACCCTTTTCTGTTTCACTGTGTCTGAGACCCTCCTTGAATATCAGTCAGGGAATATAATCTCGGAGCTGGTGGAGAAAAGGACATACCATTTGGGGAAACTTTGACTGAGGCCTGTAGGAAGACAAGGCCCTGGATTGGTAAGATGTTCATTGGTTAGTAACCATGAAACCATAGCATCCATGGCAACAAAAAAGGCAGTGTTGCAAGGATAGGGATTAGTATGAGTGAAACCAGCATGGAGGACAGGAAAGCCTATAAGGGAGCTGAGTTGCCAAGAGATGGGTGTTTGCTACATGGAGAGTAGAAGATGGTCTGTCAGAGGTACTAAGACATCAGAGGGCCTAGATAGCTAAAAATGAGAGTTACTATTTATCATGGCCAGCGCTGGGAATAGAGAATACTTCTGATTTTTCTTCCTTAACACTGAGATACTGTTTTGAGATATTCTGAAGTATAATAAAAGACTGGCATCTATATGCGAATCTATTTGTGGATAGTAGAAGTACTGTATATAGATTCAAAGCATATTGGTTGTATCAGTAGATGTATAACAGAATCAGTAAATTTATATTGTGTAAGATTATAACTGATTTTATTGCCTCCTTTTTCCTCTTGGGCATTTTTTTTTTTTTTGAATTTAGCACTTGGTAATTTTTTAATTAGGGGCAAGCAAAACTGTCACTGTTCGGAGAAGAACATAAAAGTAAGCATTCAAAAAATGAAAAAAGGATATATGCCAATTGGTTTACAGTGATTATCTTTAAATGATTGCAATATATGTGTTTTTAAAATATCTAATTATTATTATTATTACTATTATTATTTTCAGTTGAATCAGTGAAGTGATACAAGTTTTCATCACTGGCACTATTTTTAAATTAGGAAAATCAAATATCATTATCGAAGGAAAATAAGGAATGAAATATTCTGAAATATTAAGGATGATTATCTTTAGGTGGTAACATATTAGAAGACTTCCTTCTTTTGACATTTTATTTTGAGCAGTTTCTATAATAGAAGCCATTAGCAGTTAAACTTTATCTAACATAATTCAATGTGTTAATATCTAAATATTGTGTAGTTTCATGTATAAGTATTTCCACAAGTAGCTTCAGAAAGCTATCTTACATTGCTGCTTACCTTAGCCCATATCTTCTAAATCAATGACATATTTCCTTTTATAAATATCTTGTTGGCAGTATCTGTTTTGCACATCTCATAACATTGTTTCAAGTGCTGGATTAATTCATTGTCTCATGCAGTAAGCATCAATTTAAGAATTGAATATTTATTTTTTCTGTAATAGTATTTCAAAACTCCTTGCATTTTAGTGCTGGAAATGTAATAGATAAAAATATTTACAACAATGTTTTTAGCAGTAGTCACTAAAAAACCAGCATGGAGGACAGGAAAGCCTATAAGGGAGCTGAGTTGCCAAGAGATGGGTGTTTGCTACATGGAGAGTAGAAGATGGTCTGTCAGAGGTACTAAGACATCAGAGGGCCTAGATAGCTAAAAATGAGAGTTACTATTTATCATGGCCAGCGCTGGGAATAGAGAATACTTCTGATTTTTCTTCCTTAACACTGAGATACTGTTTTGAGATATTCTGAAGTATAATAAAAGACTGGCATCTATATGCGAATCTATTTGTGGATAGTAGAAGTACTGTATATAGATTCAAAGCATATTGGTTGTATCAGTAGATGTATAACAGAATCAGTAAATTTATATTGTGTAAGATTATAACTGATTTTATTGCCTCCTTTTTCCTCTTGGGCATTTTTTTTTTTTTTTTTTGAATTTAGCACTTGGTAATTTTTTAATTAGGGGCAAGCAAAACTGTCACTGTTCGGAGAAGAACATAAAAGTAAGCATTCAAAAAATGAAAAAAGGATATATGCCAATTGGTTTACAGTGATTATCTTTAAATGATTGCAATATATGTGTTTTTAAAATATCTAATTATTATTATTATTACTATTATTATTTTCAGTTGAATCAGTGAAGTGATACAAGTTTTCATCACTGGCACTATTTTTAAATTAGGAAAATCAAATATCATTATCGAAGGAAAATAAGGAATGAAATATTCTGAAATATTAAGGATGATTATCTTTAGGTGGTAACATATTAGAAGACTTCCTTCTTTTGACATTTTATTTTGAGCAGTTTCTATAATAGAAGCCATTAGCAGTTAAACTTTATCTAACATAATTCAATGTGTTAATATCTAAATATTGTGTAGTTTCATGTATAAGTATTTCCACAAGTAGCTTCAGAAAGCTATCTTACATTGCTGCTTACCTTAGCCCATATCTTCTAAATCAATGACATATTTCCTTTTATAAATATCTTGTTGGCAGTATCTGTTTTGCACATCTCATAACATTGTTTCAAGTGCTGGATTAATTCATTGTCTCATGCAGTAAGCATCAATTTAAGAATTGAATATTTATTTTTTCTGTAATAGTATTTCAAAACTCCTTGCATTTTAGTGCTGGAAATGTAATAGATAAAAATATTTACAACAATGTTTTTAGCAGTAGTCACTGTAATACAAATGATGAGGTAGAAAAACATAGTCTGTAGTTACCAAATGGTAGTTTTATTTTCTTCAAAATAGTTTTTCATCTGGGCTGACTGCTCTTATAGAAACTTGTTTAAGACTTTAAGACTTGACTTAGTTTTATTTTAAATTCTTCTTAATATTGTACACAAAGAAAGGACAACTAGTCAAAGAACCAAAAAGTATATATCTTAATCCTAAAGGTACTGTCACTTCAAAGTGAATTACAGCACTATTTGGAAAAAGGCTTGCATTGTTATTTAAGTTCATCCATTCATTTCAACAGGATTAAAGTAAATGATGCACTTACCTCACATGGCATTGAAACTCCTGGTGATGAATGGAAAGGGTGAACTTCAGAGATGCGATGTGCAACATTTAAGATTTGATGGAGGGATTTACTTCTCAAATTGTCATTGCCATTGATTGGATTTACTAATCAATGAGCAAGAACTGACTAAAATGAGAAGCTGTGTCTAAAACTGGTAAATCTATATTTCATATTTTATTTCTGCTTTTTGAAAGACAGAACAATTTGATCAGTGGCTGAGATTGCAGTATATGAGTTGGCTAAACTTATGTTCTGGATCCTTACCTATTAGATGAGCTATTCCAAAAGCTCATCTAAATTTTGCTTCAACTCTCATTATTAATTTGGAAATATTTTGCTAAAAAATAATATATTAGAATTCTAGATTTTAATCATGCTTTTATGCTTCTGGCCTAAATGCATCTTTGTACATTTGCATTTTTAGCCTTTGTTATCACATATTGATTTTTGTTGTTTTTGTTGTTTATTTTTATCATTTAAGCCTTTTTTTCAATTATTAGTATGATTATCTAGGTAAGCAATCTTGATCACTGATATTCTATATTATACAAAAAAACCTGACCAGTTAAATGAAATTAATCAAAGCTACAGTATGGATCATACCTATTTAGTGATAAGTGGCAGTGGTTTTATACTTTCCCAATAATTATTTTAGGTTAATTCATTTCCTTTTAGAACGTACCTGTATAACTACTAACCCTTATTATTTTGAGATTGTGTTGACCACAACTCGTCAGGATACCAAAAACCCATTATTTTATAACTTTTTTTAATACAGTTTGTATCTGGAGTGATTAGTAGGTTTTGGAAATAATGATGATGTTTGCACAGTGTTGTGATGGTAATTAATGCCAGTGATTCGGCCACTTAAAAATAGCTAAAATGGTGAGATTTTATGCTCTATGTATTTTATTACAGTAAAACGTTTAAAAGAAACAGAAGAAAAAAATTAAATTGTATGTGGTATAATCAAAAAGTAACATTTTTGAATAGTTAGGTTTGGGACAGTGCAGATGATAGAGGTTTTTCATTGGACGTTTTAGTAAGGAAATCATTTGTGAGGGGCCTTTGTAAGGAGTGTCATACTAAATTCAACATGGTTAAATATGAACTTGATTTTCAGAGTCCACTGAGTGAAACCTGGCATTTTGAATTGGTAATATTTTGAAATTTTCCGTGTGATTTAGTCAACAAGGAGTTTGAGAGTGTCGCTCTCCAGTGTGGAGATCCAGGTGGCTGGCAACTTGATCCTTTTATTGCCATACACAGCTGCTTCCCCTGCCCTGCATGCCTCCCCCAGCCCCCATCAACTCCCCACAGCTGGATGCTACTTAGAAGTATGTGAGGAACCCAGGAGTGTGACCCTAACATCTTAAAATCCTGCCTCTCTGTTTGAACTGGTAGTCCCAGTTCTCAAAAACATCCCTGAGAAATGGAAAGGGAAAGCCTGTGGTTGAGAGAAGTGGGATATTTCAAAATTTTGCCAAAAACAGCAAAGTCGAAAAATCCTTGGCAAAAACATAAGAACTGGCTACTTTAACACCTTTCTCATTCCTGGGATGCCCTGTTGACTGCAGTGCTACTGTCCCCAAAGGTTCTGTTTTTGCAGGTGGAAAAGCAGTTGGACCAGCACCTTCTCTCCAACTCAAACATTCTTTTCCAGCCCTCTGTGGAGCAGCCCACTTCAGTGAGCTCAGCGTTCAGCTGTCAAATCCCAGAAGGTCCATTAGCCCTTAACCAAATGACAGGTTGTAAAGTTCCTTGGAGTGAAGAATTAGGGTAAGCTGTTAACCTTCCCCATGCAAAGGACAACAAAGAAATTCTAGTAAGAGGTAAAAAGACAGACACTCAATTTACTGTTTCACTTTTAAATTCTCATCCATTGCTCATGGAAAAAAAAAACAAAAAACTGTATGCTTTTCACAGCCATTTTCCTTGGGCAACTGGCAAAGGAGGCTACCTGCAGCAGCAGCCTCTTGGCTTCTCTGCCATTTATTTTCCCCTTCCCACTTACTGCCTACTCCACTCAAGCACCTTGTATGAAGTTATACTGCTTGAAGTGAAGTGCTAAAATCTGCTCACCCTAAATGGGATATGGAAATGTGGGAATATTAGCCCTTAAACAGTAGGCTAAAATTTCTTTCATCCATCTATCCCTAAGGCAAACTGTTATTTTAAAGCCAAAATCACAGGTTGCCTTTTGCTTTGTTAATCAGCAATTGGATGTGTAATTGGAATTTTTTTTTTCTTTTAATGTCAAGATGACTCTTGGGTGTTGATCTGGCAAGTGGAAGTAACATGGAAAGGCTGTATAAGTAGTTTTAGAATGGCAGTTAAAATCTCATAATCTGACTTTAACAATTGATTTTGCTCCAAATTTCCATATTGGTATTATTCAGCTTTTGGCTGAGGTTCTAGAAATTGAACTTTTCCCAGTGAAACTCAAAGTGAGTATATTGGACTTATCGTGTTCATAGTTTGGGTAGGTGATTTTATAGATCTAATTTGCAGACCAGCTTATAGAAACATGAAATGAAAAGACTATTTCCTTTCTTCTCTTGGTAAGGTGGAACATTTTCTTACAGTATGTTTTCCAATTTACTTCTGAAATTTATGAAGGTTAAGAAAAGAACTGGCTATTTTTTTGGGATGCCCTGTTGACTGCAGTGCTACTGTCCCCAAAGGTTCTGTTTTTGCAGGTGGAAAAGCAGTTGGACCAGCACCTTCTCTCCAACTCAAACATTCTTTTCCAGCCCTCTGTGGAGCAGCCCACTTCAGTGAGCTCAGCGTTCAGCTGTCAAATCCCAGAAGGTCCATTAGCCCTTAACCAAATGACAGGTTGTAAAGTTCCTTGGAGTGAAGAATTAGGGTAAGCTGTTAACCTTCCCCATGCAAAGGACAACAAAGAAATTCTAGTAAGAGGTAAAAAGACAGACACTCAATTTACTGTTTCACTTTTAAATTCTCATCCATTGCTCATGGAAAAAAAAACAAAAAACTGTATGCTTTTCACAGCCATTTTCCTTGGGCAACTGGCAAAGGAGGCTACCTGCAGCAGCAGCCTCTTGGCTTCTCTGCCATTTATTTTCCCCTTCCCACTTACTGCCTACTCCACTCAAGCACCTTGTATGAAGTTATACTGCTTGAAGTGAAGTGCTAAAATCTGCTCACCCTAAATGGGATATGGAAATGTGGGAATATTAGCCCTTAAACAGTAGGCTAAAATTTCTTTCATCCATCTATCCCTAAGGCAAACTGTTATTTTAAAGCCAAAATCACAGGTTGCCTTTTGCTTTGTTAATCAGCAATTGGATGTGTAATTGGAATTTTTTTTTTCTTTTAATGTCAAGATGACTCTTGGGTGTTGATCTGGCAAGTGGAAGTAACATGGAAAGGCTGTATAAGTAGTTTTAGAATGGCAGTTAAAATCTCATAATCTGACTTTAACAATTGATTTTGCTCCAAATTTCCATATTGGTATTATTCAGCTTTTGGCTGAGGTTCTAGAAATTGAACTTTTCCCAGTGAAACTCAAAGTGAGTATATTGGACTTATCGTGTTCATAGTTTGGGTAGGTGATTTTATAGATCTAATTTGCAGACCAGCTTATAGAAACATGAAATGAAAAGACTATTTCCTTTCTTCTCTTGGTAAGGTGGAACATTTTCTTACAGTATGTTTTCCAATTTACTTCTGAAATTTATGAAGGTTAAGAAAAGTACTATTCCATTATCTAATAGGTCTTACTAATAGACACCTTTTCTTAAATACCCAGCCTAAATTTTCCATTGCTCATCTGACTTCAAATCTTCATAATTTTCTAGTCTTATAGGTTTTATATCTTAATGTTTGCTAAATCCATAGTTAATAGCTATTCTCAAGATTGTAATTTTTAAAAAATACACATTATGTAATTTTGCTCTCTTAGAAATTCCATGAACTACTGATTGATTTAATGTGTGAAACATCAATGCCCTATTTCTGAAAGAGTAAAAGCTTTATTGACAAGCTACTTCTCAGATAGCAAGGATAGAGTTCATCTGTCTAGCTAAGAGAATTGTTTTGCTTAGCTTGATGCTATCAAAGTATCTTTAAGACGGAGTAAGATGTAACATGGTCATGCTTGTAGGTGATTTTCTGAGGTTGATTCAAGAATGGTATGTATGGAAGAACATAGAATGGAGAGTAACAATGTCTTTCCATCACTAGTAACCTGTGGGGTGTTCAGTCATTGATTTACCAGTAAAAGGCTATGTCTTTCATTACCTGTTATACTTAAATTTTTTAGTGAACTCACATTTTAATTTTTATGTTACATATTGAAAAGCCATCCCTACTAGACTTATCAATTTAGATACTGTATAGATAAAATTTGCTAAAAATACTACCTACACATTTCTCTTTTTAATTAAGTTCAGTGTCTGGTAATAATAGCTATATTTATGTTTAACACTATGTATTGATATCAAATATTACTTGAAGTGCTTAATCAGTATTCATTTACCTAGTCTTAATAGAAATCTTGTCAGGTATGTTTATTATTTCCCTTTCACAGGTGGAGAAAGTGAGGTGCTGATTAATTGATTTGCCTCAGGTTTCACCAGGCACACCACAGTGAGACAGAATCAGGATTAGTATCCATGTATTCGGTCTCTAGAGCCCATGCCTTTTCTTTTGTTAGGCCACTTCTATTGGTCTTTCATGCATTTGAAAAAAACTAATTTCCTTTCTTCTCTTGGTAAGGTGGAACATTTTCTTACAGTATGTTTTCCAATTTACTTCTGAAATTTATGAAGGTTAAGAAAAGTACTATTCCATTATCTAATAGGTCTTACTAATAGACACCTTTTCTTAAATACCCAGCCTAAATTTTCCATTGCTCATCTGACTTCAAATCTTCATAATTTTCTAGTCTTATAGGTTTTATATCTTAATGTTTGCTAAATCCATAGTTAATAGCTATTCTCAAGATTGTAATTTTTAAAAAATACACATTATGTAATTTTGCTCTCTTAGAAATTCCATGAACTACTGATTGATTTAATGTGTGAAACATCAATGCCCTATTTCTGAAAGAGTAAAAGCTTTATTGACAAGCTACTTCTCAGATAGCAAGGATAGAGTTCATCTGTCTAGCTAAGAGAATTGTTTTGCTTAGCTTGATGCTATCAAAGTATCTTTAAGACGGAGTAAGATGTAACATGGTCATGCTTGTAGGTGATTTTCTGAGGTTGATTCAAGAATGGTATGTATGGAAGAACATAGAATGGAGAGTAACAATGTCTTTCCATCACTAGTAACCTGTGGGGTGTTCAGTCATTGATTTACCAGTAAAAGGCTATGTCTTTCATTACCTGTTATACTTAAATTTTTTAGTGAACTCACATTTTAATTTTTATGTTACATATTGAAAAGCCATCCCTACTAGACTTATCAATTTAGATACTGTATAGATAAAATTTGCTAAAAATACTACCTACACATTTCTCTTTTTAATTAAGTTCAGTGTCTGGTAATAATAGCTATATTTATGTTTAACACTATGTATTGATATCAAATATTACTTGAAGTGCTTAATCAGTATTCATTTACCTAGTCTTAATAGAAATCTTGTCAGGTATGTTTATTATTTCCCTTTCACAGGTGGAGAAAGTGAGGTGCTGATTAATTGATTTGCCTCAGGTTTCACCAGGCACACCACAGTGAGACAGAATCAGGATTAGTATCCATGTATTCGGTCTCTAGAGCCCATGCCTTTTCTTTTGTTAGGCCACTTCTATTGGTCTTTCATGCATACATTTTCATCCATCTTTGCTCTTTTGGCATGCGTGAACCTACCATTGCAGTGGCCTCTCTCGCGGCAGAGCACCAGCTCCGGGCGCATGCGCTCTAGAGCGCCGGCTCATAATTGAACACATTGGTCCAGCTGCTCCGTGGCATGTGGGATCTTCCCAGGCCAGGGGTCGAACCGGTGCCTCTTGCACTGCAAGGCAGTGTCTTCACCCAGTGGACCACCAGGGAAGCCCTAGAGTCCATGCTTTTAACCACAACTCTACCACTGTCAAAGTGTAAGTATTTATACTATTAAAGAATACTTCACAATAGTACTTAAAGAGGATTCTTGCCAAAAATATTAAACATGAATTTGGTTCATCCTCTACATTCAATTTCCAATTTATAGGTAATACAGAGTCTTGAGAAAAGTATAAAGGACACACAGAGATCCCGGCAGCAAGATCCAGGCTTTGAGATAGTACAATAGATCTAGTTTCTTTTAGCATATATGCTGCCAGAGTACAAGAAATCTAGTTTCTTTAACAAACAAATTGCAAAGAAGTGAGAGAGAGAATGGATATGTGAGAGGAGTGGAAACCTATGGATTTTTGAAGATGTAAAATACACTCTGTTGTGTTCCTTGCAGCATTGTTTGCAATAGCCAAGAGGCAGAAATTACCTAAATGTCTATCATTTGATGAATACATAAAGAGAATGTGTTATGTATATATACAGTGAAATATTATTTGGCTTTAAAAATATGACAAGAAATTCTGTCATTTGCAAAAACATAAATGAGTCTGGAGAACATTATGCTCAGTGAAATAAACCAAAAGGACAAATATAGTATGGTACTACTTATATGAGGAATCTAAAGTAGTCAGACTCATCTAAGCAGAGAGAAGATTTGTTGTTTTGAGGGGCTGGGGGCTATGGGGGAACAAGGAAAAGTAAAAGGGTACGGTGTTTCAGTTATATCAAATGAATGAATTTATGATATAAACTGTAGAGCAGAGAAACTATAGTTAACAGTGCTGTATTGTACTTACACAGTATAGTATTAAAAATCTGCTAAGGAAATAGATCTTATGTTAAGTGTTCTCATAATATACAAATAAACATAAATAGGGCAGAGGGAACATTTTGATGGTGATAAAATATGTTCATGACATCAACTGTAGTGAGGGTTTCAGTGGTATATATTTATCTCCAAATTCAACTTGTATGCATTAAATATGTATAGCTTTTTATATGTCTATAAAGCCTCAGCAAATTGTTTTTTTTTCTTTTAAAGTAGGACAATTAATAGTTAAGACACCAGTAACAGCATTATTCTTTAAAAAAGGAGAGAGAAATTTAAACATATATTAGCCAGAAATGTGTGGATTTTATTTAGATCCTTCCATAAGAAAAACAATTTTAAAAATTATATGATGTCTAGAATTTTCTTCAAAATAATACTGGATAGGACAAATATATAAGGGAATAGAAGATGTCAGATTGGCCATGGATTTAATATAATTGACAATATGTGATAGAGATATGCAAGTTTATTCTATTTTTGGTCTCTTCTTATATATTAAATTTTAAAAAAGAAAAGATTAATTAGTATTAGGTTGATGAAAAAGTAATTGTGGTTTTGCATTGTTGAACTTTGCCATTTGATATTTGAATACATTCTTAATAAATGTGGTTATGTTATCCATCATTTTAATATACATTTATCACTTTATGTTTTGTTGCTAATGTCTTACTGCTTGCCTTTTTATTTACTTTAGGGAAATGATGTTAGACAAAAAAACTTGAGTGGTGTTTTGAGTTCAGAGCAGGTCACAAAGCAGTGGAGACAACTTGCAACCTCAACAACACACTTGGCCCAGGAACTGCTAATGAAGGTACCATGCAGTGGTGGTTCAAGAAGTTTTGCAAAGGAAACGAGAGAGCCTTGAAGATGAGGAACTCAGGGACTTGCCATCACAAGTTGACAACAACAAATTAAGAGCTGCCAACAAAACTCCTCCTCTTATAAGTACATGAGAAGTTGCCAAAGAACTCAGCATTGACCATTCTACAGTCACTGGGCATTTGAAGCAGATTGAAAAGGTGAAAAAGCTAAGTAAGTGGGTGCCTCATGAGCTGATTGAAAATCAAAAATATGTCATTTTAAAGTATCTTCTTCTCTTTCTACACAACAACAACAAATCATTCCTGGATCAGATCGTGACTTGTGAGATCTTATGTTAAGTGTTCTCATAATATACAAATAAACATAAATAGGGCAGAGGGAACATTTTGATGGTGATAAAATATGTTCATGACATCAACTGTAGTGAGGGTTTCAGTGGTATATATTTATCTCCAAATTCAACTTGTATGCATTAAATATGTATAGCTTTTTATATGTCTATAAAGCCTCAGCAAATTGTTTTTTTTTCTTTTAAAGTAGGACAATTAATAGTTAAGACACCAGTAACAGCATTATTCTTTAAAAAAGGAGAGAGAAATTTAAACATATATTAGCCAGAAATGTGTGGATTTTATTTAGATCCTTCCATAAGAAAAACAATTTTAAAAATTATATGATGTCTAGAATTTTCTTCAAAATAATACTGGATAGGACAAATATATAAGGGAATAGAAGATGTCAGATTGGCCATGGATTTAATATAATTGACAATATGTGATAGAGATATGCAAGTTTATTCTATTTTTGGTCTCTTCTTATATATTAAATTTTAAAAAAGAAAAGATTAATTAGTATTAGGTTGATGAAAAAGTAATTGTGGTTTTGCATTGTTGAACTTTGCCATTTGATATTTGAATACATTCTTAATAAATGTGGTTATGTTATCCATCATTTTAATATACATTTATCACTTTATGTTTTGTTGCTAATGTCTTACTGCTTGCCTTTTTATTTACTTTAGGGAAATGATGTTAGACAAAAAAACTTGAGTGGTGTTTTGAGTTCAGAGCAGGTCACAAAGCAGTGGAGACAACTTGCAACCTCAACAACACACTTGGCCCAGGAACTGCTAATGAAGGTACCATGCAGTGGTGGTTCAAGAAGTTTTGCAAAGGAAACGAGAGAGCCTTGAAGATGAGGAACTCAGGGACTTGCCATCACAAGTTGACAACAACAAATTAAGAGCTGCCAACAAAACTCCTCCTCTTATAAGTACATGAGAAGTTGCCAAAGAACTCAGCATTGACCATTCTACAGTCACTGGGCATTTGAAGCAGATTGAAAAGGTGAAAAAGCTAAGTAAGTGGGTGCCTCATGAGCTGATTGAAAATCAAAAATATGTCATTTTAAAGTATCTTCTTCTCTTTCTACACAACAACAACAAATCATTCCTGGATCAGATCGTGACTTGTGAGGAAACATCAATTTTATTATGACAACCAGCGATGACCAGTTCAGTGGCTGGCCCAAGAAGAAGCTCCAAAGCTCTTCCCAAAGCTAAACTTGCACCAGAAAAGGTCATGGTCACTGTTTGGTGGTCTGCCACTTGTCTAATCCACTACAGCTTTCTGAATCCTGGCCAAACCATTACATCTGAGAAGTATGCTCTGGAAATTGATGAAATGTGCTAGAAACTGCAATGCCTGCAGCTGTCATCAGTCAACAGAATGGGCCCAGTTCTTCTCCATGACAGCACCAGGCCACACACAACCCATCCAGTGCTTCAAAAGTTGAACAAATTGGGCTACAAAGCTTAAATAAAAAGTTTAAAATGCTTATGGTTTTATATAATGAGCTGCCATTTCACATATTGGCATTTGCTTATGTTTTCTTTCACAAAGAATCCTGCAAAGCATCATTGTGACTTTAAGGGAGAGACTATAGTAGGAAAATTTATTTTCGAAAGGAACTGACAGCAAATAAAAATATTGCAGAAATCCTTCAGAGCAGAGAGAGCAGAGTATGAACAAATTTACTGTAAATGGTACTCATTTACCAAAATTGATTAAATTATAGTCAGGATGTACCCTGAAGTGTCCACTTTGGTGGGTGAACTGGATTGTATTTAGGAAATATAGACTACTGCACTGTCTCTGTGCTTTATCATTCAGAAGCCACTCTTGTGCTTTCATAACTTGGAAAATATTGATATTTACCTATATTTTCATTGGTGCTTAGGACATGAAATTTGTTGCAAAGCAACACCATATTTTTTCTTTTAAAATTGGTTAGATTTAGTTGAATAAAACGCACTATGTGCACTGTGAGTTTCTCCCTAGATATGGAAAGATAACTTCCCGAAGAAGGGAATCCCTGAATTAAAAAAAAAAGGTGGGATAATCATCAAAGTTAAAAAAGGCCACAAATGGGAGTAGCGTCAAGCATAACAGGAGTCTTCACTTTCGATGGTAGTCCATGAATTCTTTCCTTCAAGCAAGAACAGGTATGTGCTTTGGTAAAACCATGCTCTAGTGGTTATTAGATGTATTTTCCTGCTCTAAAAATTAACTATTCAAAGTATGAACTCTAAAATATATAAATTGTCAGATGTCATATTTTGTACGTGATGTGCAAATGACTTTTAGTGTGCTTTTTAAAACAAATAATTTTATTTTCAATGTTCTGATTTATATGGTTTATTTACCTTAAAAAAATAAGGTAAATTATTATGACCTTTTGTTATTTGCTTTGGACACAATGATACTCTTCTACTAGTTGTGACTCTTCTCAAGAAAAGGATGGTTTAAAGTTAAAAATAATTGTTAATTCACTTATATTATGACAGTCATGATTTCCAAGAAAATCATCTTCCATTATCTGCATATAGTATCTCTGAATGAACAGTAAGTTGGTACATTATGGAATCAAAGTGTTTATGATGATTTCATGCATTCCTTGGAGTCACCTGTGTAACTACAAAAATGAAAGGTTGAAACAGTAGGGTGAAGATTTCTTTCTTACCTTCAAATAGTTTCAAAATGAGAATATATGAACTTGCTAAATTATAAGAGATAGTTTCATTTATGTCATTTTACACAGTGTCCCAAGTTTATGTATCTCCCTTTAATGCAGGAGACCCCAGTTCAGTTCTGGGGTTGGGAAGATCTCCTGGAGATGGGATAGGCTACCCACTGCAATATTCTTGGGCTTCCCTAGTAGTTCAGACAGTAAAGAATTCTCCTGAGAGATACGGGTTCTATCAGTGGGTGGGAAGATCCCCTGGAGAAGAGGAAGACTTAGTATTCTTCCTGGAGAATTCCATGGCTTGTTCAACATGACTGAGTGACTTTCACATGAATCCTAAAAGCTGGAAAAAGCAGTAATTTGTCACATTTTAGTTTTTCTCAATTCATAAGTTCCCTTGAAAAGCAGATCCTATTTGAAATGTTTCTCTTCATATCAAACAGATATTTTGCTTCACAACATTTTGCTTATCCTGGAGTGACCGTATTTCCTTCCTGGTTTGCAATTTTGATAGTTGTGTAACTATTATTGGCACCCTTTGTCACTCTGAAATAACCTGGACTAGAGAATAAATTGTATAATCAGTCTAGTCCATACCTGTTTGCATAACTAGTTCGAAAATTATAGTTGGTTTTAGAATTCGGTTCTGTATGAAATGAATCTTAGTCAATTATAATCTGAATTGTGAACTGTAATGGAGTTCAGGACACATACCCCCCAGATATGTACCTTGGCATACTGAATATTTTAAATCTGAAGGAGTTTAAGAATATATTAATAACAGAAGCAAGAATTTCATTTTGACCTTTCTCCCACCATTCTCCTCTGAAATATATTAGAAAACCTTCACATGAGAGGTGTCTTCCCTACTGCAGGGGTAATGGAGCAGCCTTATGTACTAAAAGTAAAAAAGATACTGAGAAAAATCCTAACAAACAGGCTTTGCTAATTTTCCTCCAGTTCAGTACACTTGCCTCATCCTCCTTCCTTTCTCCTATTTCCCCATGACCTTCCAGTTTTCATCACACCTAGCATAAAAATACTCAGGTCTGTTTCTTGGTTCTTCCTGTCTTCATGCAGGTTCCAATGCCACATAAAACTTATATTAAATACATTTGTACACTTTTTGTCTGTCAACCTGCCCTTGTCAGTTTAATTTTTGGATGCAGCCACAGTCTCTGAGAAGGTCAAGGAGGACCTTTTCCCCCTTTATATTTGTTTTGCTTTTTTTCCATCAGTGTCAAGAATAAAATAAGAAATACCGAAAATTTAAAGGACTTTAAAGTATGATTTTTTATCAGACCAGAAAAAATGAACCAGAACTTACTACATTAAACATTCCTATTTGATTAATGTTGGTGAAAAAGTAGAGTATAATAGGTTGTAAAAATACATTTGAGCAACAGTGCATTGATACATAGGCATATGGACAGAATTCTCTCACAAACGGAAGTGCCTTAGCCTGACAAATATTTCAATCAATTTATGCTCTGAAGCAGTCTGTTCAGCAATGCCATTGATACAGAATGTTAAGAGTAGAGAGAAGTTAAAATATAACAATGTATTTATTATGCAAATGCTATTGGAAAGTTAACATTATGTGTATATATTTTTAAATGGTTTAAGTACAACACTTTAATGGATCAGTGGGGAAATCAGCTTGACATTTAGATTCTCCCTTGACCTCATGTAAAAAAAAAAAAAGAAAGGATTGTTTCTTATGCATCTTTTTAAGGACATTGGGTTGGCATCAGTTATCTCTAGGGAAATGGAAAACCCTGAACTGACACATTAAAAAAAGTGAAGAGCCTCATAGGTAACCTCTAAAGCATGTTTTAGTAAGCCATGCAGATTGATGCAATAGTATCCTGAATGTAACTTTCAGAATGAAATATGGATAATAATTAAGTAAAATGTCATTTTGAGAATTTTATTCCCAAATGGTTCATTGCTTTCATATTCTAAATTCCAGTGCCCTTGTAGGTTCAATTAAGATGCTTAATTGAAAAATTCCAAGCAAGCAGACTGTCCTGGCCCCCAGAGCGGATTATGCCTAGTAACGATATTTCTGAACTGGACAGAAAAAATACTCACAAATGTTAACAGAAGAACATATATTAAAAATGAAACATTTATTCTTCAAGCATAAAGAAATCAAGCCTGGGAATTAGGGATGCTATGGTAACCTAGAATGCCCTTGTTTTCTTTTTTTTCAGGTCTAATTTTAAATTACCCATGCCTCATTTTTTCTCTTAAAATTCTTTAAGTCTTAAGTAAAGGGTGAAAATACCACTTCCAATAGCAAATTTTGATTTATTAATTCTATTTTCTAGTTACTATCTGTAACTTTTTTGAAGTTCAGGATGAGGTAAACCATTCTTTGCCTGCCAGATGCTCCTTCCAATGTAGGACCAGTAAGATAACCAGGGCTATAGTTTGACTAAGGGCACGAGAGAGACAACTGTATGCTCACATTTGATTTTAATGTGCACATTAGCACCCAGTTATGCCTTATATTGAGATACCATATTTTTATGATGCCTTTTAATTCCTTATAAGGACTTTTGCTTATTGTTTTACTTGTCTTATGTCACATTGCATGTTTTCTGTACTATGGATGAATACCACACAAAACATGAAAGTGAATTACTTGTGTGGTATTTACATGTTTCTGATATATTGGATGGAAATAATTGTGTTGTGTCTTTAAGATTTCTCTGTTATGATTTATATATTTTTTTCTATTTATTTAACTGACTGTGATGAGTTTTAATTGAGGCATGCAAACACAATTCCCTAACCAGGGATTGAATCCAGGCCACCTACATTGGGAGCAGTCTCAGGTGATGGATCACTGGAGAAGTCCTTAGGATATATAGTTACATCTTTTTTTTTTTTTCTGAGTCATTCCAAAAACAGAGAAAAGTAATCAATAATAAAGTATTTTTAATATAACAAGGGTATCATTAACCTTAATTTAAAATGTTTAGAACTCCTATCAATGATATATAATAAGAAAAAGATGAATAAAATATAGGGTCCCAAAGTATTTCAGTGATATTTTTTAGATATAATTGACTGTGGCCATTATAAAAACTATATGATGAGAAACAGTGTTTGCATTTCCTTACAACAAAAGGAAAACGAAAACAATACAGAAGTTTTCTTTGTATTTGTATCTAAGGATGATTTCCTTTTAGAATTTGCTTTTTGAAAATTGCAAATAATTGTGAATAATTATTTCCCTCCTCCCACTTCCTTGCTCTCCTTGTTAAAACTCTCCTCCTCTCTATGTGAAGGTCATTCCTTTTTTTCATCCATTGGCATTCTAACCCAGTACTTAGACAAACCAACTTCTCTAATTTCCATACATCAATTTTCTCTGAGAGTGGCAATAGTAGTGCTGACGGTCTTCTCACTGACCCAGCAAATATTGGTAGTCCTCAGTCCCTAGCCAGAAATAGCCCCTGCCACATAACTTGCATATAAAATCAGTGCCCTGGCTCATGGTACAAAGGTGGCCCTAAAAGTGTGTTTATATTGTTTTAGGGCAGCTGGGCGATCAGATTTTCATGAAATCAGGTTTCTGTATGCTCACATTTGATTTTAATGTGCACATTAGCACCCAGTTATGCCTTATATTGAGATACCATATTTTTATGATGCCTTTTAATTCCTTATAAGGACTTTTGCTTATTGTTTTACTTGTCTTATGTCACATTGCATGTTTTCTGTACTATGGATGAATACCACACAAAACATGAAAGTGAATTACTTGTGTGGTATTTACATGTTTCTGATATATTGGATGGAAATAATTGTGTTGTGTCTTTAAGATTTCTCTGTTATGATTTATATATTTTTTTCTATTTATTTAACTGACTGTGATGAGTTTTAATTGAGGCATGCAAACACAATTCCCTAACCAGGGATTGAATCCAGGCCACCTACATTGGGAGCAGTCTCAGGTGATGGATCACTGGAGAAGTCCTTAGGATATATAGTTACATCTTTTTTTTTTTCTGAGTCATTCCAAAAACAGAGAAAAGTAATCAATAATAAAGTATTTTTAATATAACAAGGGTATCATTAACCTTAATTTAAAATGTTTAGAACTCCTATCAATGATATATAATAAGAAAAAGATGAATAAAATATAGGGTCCCAAAGTATTTCAGTGATATTTTTTAGATATAATTGACTGTGGCCATTATAAAAACTATATGATGAGAAACAGTGTTTGCATTTCCTTACAACAAAAGGAAAACGAAAACAATACAGAAGTTTTCTTTGTATTTGTATCTAAGGATGATTTCCTTTTAGAATTTGCTTTTTGAAAATTGCAAATAATTGTGAATAATTATTTCCCTCCTCCCACTTCCTTGCTCTCCTTGTTAAAACTCTCCTCCTCTCTATGTGAAGGTCATTCCTTTTTTTCATCCATTGGCATTCTAACCCAGTACTTAGACAAACCAACTTCTCTAATTTCCATACATCAATTTTCTCTGAGAGTGGCAATAGTAGTGCTGACGGTCTTCTCACTGACCCAGCAAATATTGGTAGTCCTCAGTCCCTAGCCAGAAATAGCCCCTGCCACATAACTTGCATATAAAATCAGTGCCCTGGCTCATGGTACAAAAGGTGGCCCTAAAAGTGTGTTTATATTGTTTTAGGGCAGCTGGGCGATCAGATTTTCATGAATATTGCAGGTTTCTGGATTCATTTGTTTTCTAACCAAACACATTTCAACACCGTATATCTGGGTTAGGCAAATACTGCTCATGTTCAAGTATTCTCTATTTGTCAAGAAGTTCAAATAAGTTGAAATTAAATGGTTCCTTATTCCATGTACCTCTAGAAGGACAAAAGCTAGAAAAACAGTTCTCATAGAGCTTTTGAAGCCAGTTTATACCAGTCTTTTTTTGCTTAATTTATATGAGAACTTAAAAGTGGCCTTTTCTTTCAGGAGGTGATATTTTGTGTGTCTTTATAATACACAACCAAGAGAAAATTGCTAAGACTACGGTTTAGTCACAGTTCAAAACACATTTCCTGCTGGACAAGTCACTTTGACATTGGTATTTATCTTTGGTATACTTTTTGAGAGAACTGAACTCAATATAGTTTTGCTTCCAACAGGTGTCAGAGAAAAATTTTGAAACTGTGTGTTCTTTGTTCTACATACAACTTTCAAAATTTGTTTTAGTATTCGAATCTGCTCTTATTGAAAATTGTACCGCTAAAAGAAGGGTCTTCCTGCAACCTCCTAAACTTTTAAATTACTGGTTAGTTAATGACTGCTGTCCAGCATTACTAAGATTCCTAGAAACAACCTTGGTGGAACAGAATATCAAAAATTATGGGAAACAGTAGAATGCTAAGAGCATTTAAGAATGTCTCACCCCAAAGAGGGTGGTTTAGTTTTGGAACATATGATCAGGTGTAAATAGGATGCCTCTATAATTTTATTCATGGTAAACAGGGCTTATTAAACATGATTTTTCTTTTATATGAACTTGTATCTTTAACTTCCTTATTTCAGAGACGGCAAAGTAGAACACATATTTGCATTTTGGCAGAAGTTTTAGTCCAATTGAATATTCATTTGCTATCTGATAGGAGTGGGAAAATCCTCCAGGTGCTATTTTATCAAGAAGGCGTCACCACAGACAGTTTTTCCTTTTATCACTATTATTCTCAAAGTTAAGACAAAATATAAGCATTTGGTGCAGCGTTGGTGCTATAGTGGTGAGCATAGCTGCCTTCCAAAATATAAGCATTTGGGTTAAACCAGTTGAAAAATTCTGTATCTGGCTGGCAGTTAAATTTGTAGGTAGGACTTTTCGTTCTCTTGTTTTCTGTCTAGAGAAATTCCTTGAGCATTTGTTGTAGACCAGATTTGGTGTTGCTGAATTCTCATAACTTTTGGTTGTCTGGAAAGCTTTTGATTTCTCCGTCAAATCTGAAGGAGAGTCTTGCTGGGTAGAGTATTCTTGGTTGTAAGTTCTTCCCTTTCATCACTTTATATATGTCATGCCATTGTCATCTGGTTTATAGAGTTTATGTTGAGAAATCAGCTGATACCCTGATTGGGAGTTCACTTGTATGTTGTCATTTTTCACATGTTGTTTTAAATCATTTATCTCTGTCTTTAATTTTTGTCAGTTTGATTAGTGTGTGTCTCAATGTGTTCCTCCTTGAGTTTATCCTGCCTGGGACTCTCTGTGTTTCCTGGACTTCGTTGATTATTCCCTTTCCCATGTTAGGGAAGCTTTTAGCTATTATCTCTTCAAATATTTCCTCTGGTCCTTTCTCTCTTCTTCTTCTGGGACCTCCATAATGTGAACATTCATGCGCTTAATGTTTTCCCAGGGATTTCTTAGGCTGTCTTCCTTACTTTTGATTCTTTTTTCTACATTCTGTTCTGTGGCAGTGATTTCTACTATTCTCATTTATCCATGCTTCTGCCTCAGTTCTTCTGCTATGGATTCTGTTTACTATATTATTCATCTCTGTTTGTTCTTTAGTTCTTGCAGGTCTTTGGTAAACATTTCTTACATCTTCTCAATCTTTGCCTTCATTCTTTTTCCGGGACCTTGAATCATATTCACTATCATTATACTGAATTCTTCTTCTGAAAGATTGCCCATCTCCACTTCATTTAGTTGTCTTTCTGGGGTTTTATCTTGCCCCTTCATCTGGGTCATAACTTTCTGCTTTTTCATTGTGATTAACTTTCTCTCATGTGATTCTGTTTTAATCACTGTGGAATTGTGGTTCTTGGTTCTTCTGTCTCCCTTCTGATCAAGGAGTCCTGATGGGAGGAACTGGTGGTAGGATCTGGTGCTCTGGTGGGCGGGGCCTTGCTTTAATCTGGGTATCTGCTAATGGGTGGGGTTGTGCTCCCTCCCTGGTAGTCTTTTGGCCTGAGGCGACCCAGGCCTCAGGTCAAAGGGCTCTATGGTCAGGTTAATGGCCGACTTCCAAGAGGGTTTATGCTAAAGGGGACCTTCCCAGACAGCTACTGCCAGTAACCCCACCTCCCTCCCTCCACCCCATCCTCGTGGTGAGCCCATGCACACCCACATCTCCACAGGAAGCCCTCCAACACCAGTAGGTAGTTTTGGTTCAGTTTCCTGTGAAGTCACTTGCTCCTTTCCTCTGAGTCTTCGTGCACACAAGGTTTTGTTTGTGACCTGCAAGACTGGAGGTTCATTTCCCCCAGTACTGTGGAAGTCTTCTAATCAAATTGCCCTGACCTTCAAGTTCAGATTCCCTGGGGATTCCCAGAGCATTTGTTGGGTCCCCAGGCTGGGAAGCCTGACCTGTTGTTCTGAACCTTCACAACAGTGGGAGAACTTCTTGGGTGTTATTGTTCTCTGGTGGTGGGTCACGCACCCGGCTGGTATGAGATTTAATTGTATCATGATAGTAATCGTCCCTTCGTCTTGCTGCAGTTTCTTCTTTGTCTTTGAAGATGGGGGATCTTTTCTCAGTGGGTTTCAGCGTCCTCCTGTCAATGGTTGTTCAGCAGCTGGTTGTGATTTTCATGCTTTCTCAGGAGGCGATGAGCGCACATCCTTTCATTTCACCATCTTGAACTGGAAGCCTGGCAATTAAATTTGAATTGAATTGTTTCTTAGGCAATACCATTGTTGCCACAGACTTACTGTCTTAATGATCGCACTAATGCAAAGTGTGTGTGAATGTGTGTGTGCATTGTGTTTGATGAGGAAATGTAGTGTATACTTCTATTGATATGATACTGAAAATGTCTTGATCTTTAATTTTTCAGTAATTAGTGGCTATATATGTTTCACATTGCAAAATAAATTTATGTTTTAATCACTGTGGAATTGTGGTTCTTGGTTCTTCTGTCTCCCTTCTGATCAAGGAGTCCTGATGGGAGGAACTGGTGGTAGGATCTGGTGCTCTGGTGGGCGGGGCCTTGCTTTAATCTGGGTATCTGCTAATGGGTGGGGTTGTGCTCCCTCCCTGGTAGTCTTTTGGCCTGAGGCGACCCAGGCCTCAGGTCAAAGGGCTCTATGGTCAGGTTAATGGCCGACTTCCAAGAGGGTTTATGCTAAAGGGGACCTTCCCAGACAGCTACTGCCAGTAACCCCACCTCCCTCCCTCCACCCCATCCTCGTGGTGAGCCCATGCACACCCACATCTCCACAGGAAGCCCTCCAACACCAGTAGGTAGTTTTGGTTCAGTTTCCTGTGAAGTCACTTGCTCCTTTCCTCTGAGTCTTCGTGCACACAAGGTTTTGTTTGTGACCTGCAAGACTGGAGGTTCATTTCCCCCAGTACTGTGGAAGTCTTCTAATCAAATTGCCCTGACCTTCAAGTTCAGATTCCCTGGGGATTCCCAGAGCATTTGTTGGGTCCCCAGGCTGGGAAGCCTGACCTGTTGTTCTGAACCTTCACAACAGTGGGAGAACTTCTTGGGTGTTATTGTTCTCTGGTGGTGGGTCACGCACCCGGCTGGTATGAGATTTAATTGTATCATGATAGTAATCGTCCCTTCGTCTTGCTGCAGTTTCTTCTTTGTCTTTGAAGATGGGGGATCTTTTCTCAGTGGGTTTCAGCGTCCTCCTGTCAATGGTTGTTCAGCAGCTGGTTGTGATTTTCATGCTTTCTCAGGAGGCGATGAGCGCACATCCTTTCATTTCACCATCTTGAACTGGAAGCCTGGCAATTAAATTTGAATTGAATTGTTTCTTAGGCAATACCATTGTTGCCACAGACTTACTGTCTTAATGATCGCACTAATGCAAAGTGTGTGTGAATGTGTGTGTGCATTGTGTTTGATGAGGAAATGTAGTGTATACTTCTATTGATATGATACTGAAAATGTCTTGATCTTTAATTTTTCAGTAATTAGTGGCTATATATGTTTCACATTGCAAAATAAATTTATGTTTGTGTATAAATTCAGTGAATAACAAATATCTATTTAGAGCAAATTACTTATAACACTTTCTTTTAGACAAAATTTTGTTTTAATTTGCTTTATGCATCTTTAAAAAAAAAAAAAAAACCTTTGAGTTAATATCAGCAAGTATGTATAGTTCCTGGAATCTAAATTTAATTATTATACTGAATTCAGTACTTTTGGTTCTGGGAAAAGGAGAGCAAAATCCTAAATGATGCTTTATATAATGTGCAAATCAGTTGCATAGGTATTTACATTTTTATTCTTAGAAAGTGCTAAGTCTCTTATTCATTGAAATTTACTATAAAAAAGAAATCTGTAGTATCTTTTACTCAAATGGTTGTAAGTAAAATAAACAGCCTGACCTTAACGACTTTAACTCCTGTGTTAACTTTGTACATACTTGAGAATTATAGGCATAGCTGAGTAAATTACTGGAAGAATAATTAGAAAAACAAGAACAACAGGTGATGATTTGATCAGGATATGAAAATCCTAGGTTATTAATTTATTTATCCTTTTCCATTTTATAGTTTTCCTCTTGTTATTGAATACTGTGCTTATTCCCTATTGCTCATTTTAATGAATACTTAACCATATGAAATATTTGTTCATTTCAGCAGAATTCCCTCTGGTTTCAAAAAAGAATGCAGAAGCCATTTCAGAGCTTAATTAGGGACATTTGGAACCTCTGTGCTAGTTCAATCAATTTTATCACAAGTAAAAGCATTTTAACTATTCTCTTTGTCTGTACAATCATTTACAACCCAGCAAAAAAATTCCATTCCTTCCACAGTAAGCTTAACCAAGCAGGATAGTCAGTTAGAGTGAGGTCACACTGGAAAGCATTTTTTAAAGGGTTTTCTAAACCTTTTAAAATTTTAAGTTAAGTTTTAATGAGCATTGCAGGAGAGTTAGATCCCCAGGGGGCAAATCAATTTTGAGTGTTACACTGCCTGTTCCTTTTAGCCTCTGAAGTACTACCTTAACTGACTTCTCCATGGTTATGTTGAGCCAGATATTCAGGATGAAAGAATGCAAATATACAGCCTGTGAATTTCTGTCTCACCCCGGGGTCACCAAATCCTTCAGCCAGTTTATTTTTTCAAGTAGTGAAAGGAATAGGATGCGTAGAACAAAGCAATTTGCTATTTTAGCACTAAGACAAGTGTGAGGCATCAGGTGGGCTGAGGGTTTGGGAGCCTTCATTAGGATATGCTTCGTGACTTTCCCTGCTTGAGTCTAGATCAGCTCCTGGTATACAGAAAGTAAATTTCAGCTTGGGACTCACTGTAATTTAACGTGACTGGCTACTGAAGATGTAGAAGCCGGCCTAATGAAGTTTAGCGCATGTTTACTTTTAGTTTTCCCTTCATGTGTGTATTGTTTTGTGGATTTTGAGATGTAGGAGTCTCCCCTACACAGTTGCACAATTTGCTTCTTTTTCATATATTACCTCAGATAAACTGACACTATACATCTCCCTAAAGGGCATTATGCTTCAGAGTGTACTTCTCTGGGCCTATTTCCTAGTTTCTGCTGTCTCCCTGTGGAAAGGAAATTATATATTAAAGATTAACTGAGCATATCATTTCCTCTCCAGGCTGCCATGAAGTAAGTCCACAGACTGCTGCTCAGTATTTTTGCAGCCTACCCTGTGAAGGAACATTTCCCAGGCTAGATGAGCACATGTTCTTCATTCCATCCATGAATCAGTATTTAGCCTCCTTATTCCTATTGCTCATTTTAATGAATACTTAACCAATAATTTGTTCATTTCAGCAGAATTCCCTCTGGTTTCAAAAAAGAATGCAGAAGCCATTTCAGAGCTTAATTAGGGACATTTGGAACCTCTGTGCTAGTTCAATCAATTTTATCACAAGTAAAAGCATTTTAACTATTCTCTTTGTCTGTACAATCATTTACAACCCAGCAAAAAAATTCCATTCCTTCCACAGTAAGCTTAACCAAGCAGGATAGTCAGTTAGAGTGAGGTCACACTGGAAAGCATTTTTTAAAGGGTTTTCTAAACCTTTTAAAATTTTAAGTTAAGTTTTAATGAGCATTGCAGGAGAGTTAGATCCCCAGGGGGCAAATCAATTTTGAGTGTTACACTGCCTGTTCCTTTTAGCCTCTGAAGTACTACCTTAACTGACTTCTCCATGGTTATGTTGAGCCAGATATTCAGGATGAAAGAATGCAAATATACAGCCTGTGAATTTCTGTCTCACCCCGGGGTCACCAAATCCTTCAGCCAGTTTATTTTTTCAAGTAGTGAAAGGAATAGGATGCGTAGAACAAAGCAATTTGCTATTTTAGCACTAAGACAAGTGTGAGGCATCAGGTGGGCTGAGGGTTTGGGAGCCTTCATTAGGATATGCTTCGTGACTTTCCCTGCTTGAGTCTAGATCAGCTCCTGGTATACAGAAAGTAAATTTCAGCTTGGGACTCACTGTAATTTAACGTGACTGGCTACTGAAGATGTAGAAGCCGGCCTAATGAAGTTTAGCGCATGTTTACTTTTAGTTTTCCCTTCATGTGTGTATTGTTTTGTGGATTTTGAGATGTAGGAGTCTCCCCTACACAGTTGCACAATTTGCTTCTTTTTCATATATTACCTCAGATAAACTGACACTATACATCTCCCTAAAGGGCATTATGCTTCAGAGTGTACTTCTCTGGGCCTATTTCCTAGTTTCTGCTGTCTCCCTGTGGAAAGGAAATTATATATTAAAGATTAACTGAGCATATCATTTCCTCTCTCCAGGCTGCCATGAAGTAAGTCCACAGACTGCTGCTCAGTATTTTTGCAGCCTACCCCTGTGAAGGAACATTTCCCAGGCTAGATGAGCACATGTTCTTCATTCCATCCATGAATCAGTATTTAGCCTCCTTCAAATGCTAAATAATGCATAGTACTGAGCCCTCATTCTAGAAGATATTTTTTTACTACATTTACCTATTATTTTAAAATTTTTGCTGAAAGATCTTATATCAATGAGGCCTACCTGACCATCCGATTTGAATTTGCAACAGGTACCACACCCAGCTATTGTCCAACATTGCTCTGTTTTCTATTTTTTTTTTCCCTCATGGCATTTCTTACCACCCAGCATAGTATATCCTTTTTATTATTAACAAAAATGTAGTTTCTAGGTACAGAAATAAATATAAATCAATATAAAGTGAGATAATAAAATACTGTTTCATTTTTTTCATTGCTACATTTCACATGATTTCATATTTGCATCAAACCTATTAGAGTAGCCTAATTCCCATTTCATTGAAGAGAAAATAGATTAAATAACTTATTTCAGGTCATGTAGTGTATAAGTGGTTAGGATGGCATTTAGATCTATTTATAGCTGACTTAATTGCTTATATTCTTTAGTTTATTTTGATGTTATTTATCTTTGACATGTCTGAGAGAAGGCCTTGAATAACATATGTAGAGTAATCTCTCCTTTTCCAAGGTTTCACTTTTTGATTTTAGTTATCTGCAGTTGACCGCAGTCTGAAAATATTAAATGGAAAGTTCCAGGAATAAACCATTTGTGAATTTTATATTGCTATTCCAAGCAGTGTGATGAACTCCTAACATTGTCCCACTGTTTCCTTCCCAGTATCTGCAGCCATGCATACCTTCTGCTCCTGATACCCAACCACTGACATAATTGCAGTTGACCTGAACATTTTATTGAATTAGATCTCCCTAAAGTTGCACAATTTGCTTCTTTTTCATATATTACCTCAGATAAACTGACACTATACATCTCCCTAAAGGGCATTATGCTTCAGAGTGTACTTCTCTGGGCCTATTTCCTAGTTTCTGCTGTCTCCCTGTGGAAAGGAAATTATATATTAAAGATTAACTGAGCATATCATTTCCTCTCCCCAGGCTGCCATGAAGTAAGTCCACAGACTGCTGCTCAGTATTTTTGCAGCCTACCCCTGTGAAGGAACATTTCCCAGGCTAGATGAGCACATGTTCTTCATTCCATCCATGAATCAGTATTTAGCCTCCTTCAAATGCTAAATAATGCATAGTACTGAGCCCTCATTCTAGAAGATATTTTTTTACTACATTTACCTATTATTTTAAAATTTTTGCTGAAAGATCTTATATCAATGAGGCCTACCTGACCATCCGATTTGAATTTGCAACAGGTACCACACCCAGCTATTGTCCAACATTGCTCTGTTTTCTATTTTTTTTTTCCCCTCATGGCATTTCTTACCACCCAGCATAGTATATCCTTTTTATTATTAACAAAAATGTAGTTTCTAGGTACAGAAATAAATATAAATCAATATAAAGTGAGATAATAAAATACTGTTTCATTTTTTTCATTGCTACATTTCACATGATTTCATATTTGCATCAAACCTATTAGAGTAGCCTAATTCCCATTTCATTGAAGAGAAAATAGATTAAATAACTTATTTCAGGTCATGTAGTGTATAAGTGGTTAGGATGGCATTTAGATCTATTTATAGCTGACTTAATTGCTTATATTCTTTAGTTTATTTTGATGTTATTTATCTTTGACATGTCTGAGAGAAGGCCTTGAATAACATATGTAGAGTAATCTCTCCTTTTCCAAGGTTTCACTTTTTGATTTTAGTTATCTGCAGTTGACCGCAGTCTGAAAATATTAAATGGAAAGTTCCAGGAATAAACCATTTGTGAATTTTATATTGCTATTCCAAGCAGTGTGATGAACTCCTAACATTGTCCCACTGTTTCCTTCCCAGTATCTGCAGCCATGCATACCTTCTGCTCCTGATACCCAACCACTGACATAATTATGGCTAGGTGGCTCAGGATCCCCTGAAACAGATGTGTTCATTAGGAGACTAGAGGTCACCTAAGGCTCCGTCTCAGTGCCTGCATCATCCACCTCACTTTGCCTCATTTTTTCATCTTGCATCATCAGAAGAAGGGTGAGTATAGCACAGTATATTTTGTGAAAGAGATAAAAACCCCATTCACATAATTTTTATTATATATAGTGTTATGATTGTTCCATCTAATTGTTAGTTTTTGTTAGTCTCTTATTATGCCTAATTGAAATTTATTATTGATATATATGTGTAGCAAAATACATGCTATATATAGGATTTGGTATTCTCAGAGGTTTCATTCATCCAGTGGGTGTCATGGATCATACTCCCTGAAGATAAGTGAGAGCTACTGTAATCATATTAGCGTGATTAAATCTTGAGTTTTGAATGGATTCCTGTTAATGAAAAACTTGCTTTTTTTTTTCTATCTGAATTTGCTTTGGATATTTTAGTTCCACTACAATAGAGTAAATAATCCCCAACTTTGGAGAGCTCAGTTCTTCCAAAAAATAGAGTCTAATCGCTGGCCAGAATTCAAAGCTGAATTTAAATCTTTAGGCTCCTTAGCATTTATTTGGCTTTGACTTTTATGTAATCTTTAGACTTTGGGTATTATGTGACACTAAGGATGATGGGCACCTTATACTTAGGTATTTTGTAAACATTTTGTATCTGCTTCATAAGAAATCGCTTCCAAGTGTAAAAGCACAAACAACAAAAATCATAGCTAATTTAAAGTAATTGCTTATATTCTTTAGTTTATTTTGATGTTATTTATCTTTGACATGTCTGAGAGAAGGCCTTGAATAACATATGTAGAGTAATCTCTCCTTTTCCAAGGTTTCACTTTTTGATTTTAGTTATCTGCAGTTGACCGCAGTCTGAAAATATTAAATGGAAAGTTCCAGGAATAAACCATTTGTGAATTTTATATTGCTATTCCAAGCAGTGTGATGAACTCCTAACATTGTCCCACTGTTTCCTTCCCAGTATCTGCAGCCATGCATACCTTCTGCTCCTGATACCCAACCACTGACATAATTATGGCTAGGTGGCTCAGGATCCCCTGAAACAGATGTGTTCATTAGGAGACTAGAGGTCACCTAAGGCTCCGTCTCAGTGCCTGCATCATCCACCTCACTTTGCCTCATTTTTTCATCTTGCATCATCAGAAGAAGGGTGAGTATAGCACAGTATATTTTGTGAAAGAGATAAAAACCCCATTCACATAATTTTTATTATATATAGTGTTATGATTGTTCCATCTAATTGTTAGTTTTTGTTAGTCTCTTATTATGCCTAATTGAAATTTATTATTGATATATATGTGTAGCAAAATACATGCTATATATAGGATTTGGTATTCTCAGAGGTTTCATTCATCCAGTGGGTGTCATGGATCATACTCCCTGAAGATAAGTGAGAGCTACTGTAATCATATTAGCGTGATTAAATCTTGAGTTTTGAATGGATTCCTGTTAATGAAAAACTTGCTTTTTTTTTTCTATCTGAATTTGCTTTGGATATTTTAGTTCCACTACAATAGAGTAAATAATCCCCAACTTTGGAGAGCTCAGTTCTTCCAAAAAATAGAGTCTAATCGCTGGCCAGAATTCAAAGCTGAATTTAAATCTTTAGGCTCCTTAGCATTTATTTGGCTTTGACTTTTATGTAATCTTTAGACTTTGGGTATTATGTGACACTAAGGATGATGGGCACCTTATACTTAGGTATTTTGTAAACATTTTGTATCTGCTTCATAAGAAATCGCTTCCAAGTGTAAAAAGCACAAACAACAAAAATCATAGCTAATTTAAAGTAATATTCCCTGGGTGAATTATTTTAAATGTCTTTAGTGTGAGAATCTAATTTCTTTTAAACTTTGTGATTGCACACATCCTCTGGAAGCACCATAAAGAGCACAAGATACTTAAAGGCGCATCAACAAGGGGAAAAAGATTAAACAGTTGGGGTTATTAATGTGAATTTTGCATAACATTATTACACCAGTCAGGATTGGTTGGATTAAGCTGAGATAACAACCTGGAAATCTAAGTGGTTTACAAGAAAACTGATTTCTACCTTGTGTAAGGCATCTATCAGTGGTCAGTTACAGTTCTGTTCTAACCTAGTTACTTTAGGACACAGACTGATAGATCACGCTCTGTTGAGAACATTACCATCAGTGGTTCCAGAGAGGAACCTCCACCTCTTTCCAGAGGAAAGAAACTTGGCAACTCACATGCTGGTTCTTTTTTTTGTGTTGGAGGCGGGTGTGGGGGGTGGGTTGGGCAGGGAAGGGAGCGGGTGGGCCACTACTATTGGTCTTTCATTTCTCTATTTGCATCTGTCTTTGTTCTTTGGCTCCTGTGTGCCTCCCATCGCGGCGGCCTCTGTTGTTGCAGAGCACCGGCTCTGGGTGCATGCGCTCCAGAGCTCCGGCTCGGTAATTGGACACATGGGTCCAGCCGCTCCGTGGCACAGGGGATCTTCCCAGGCCAGGGATCGAACCGGCGCCCCTTGCACTGCAAGGCGGTGTCCTTACCCACTGGACCACCAGGGAAGCCCCCACATGCTGGTTCTTAAACCTTTTGTTTAGAAATCACACTTCATGGCCCTAAATAAATCACTGTGTTCGTGTGAGTTCAGTAAAGCAAGGAAGGAAACAGGAGGCAAATGTCACAGCCTGATGGCAATGGAGAGGGGCTGTGTAATAATTTTGAAGGAAGGTGAAGAAATAATTGTAAATATTAGGAAGATCTACTTAAACCTTCTTTTAAAATTTGACTCAGAGAGTTAAAAAAATGTTTCTATCTCAAAGTAATATGAAAATATTTTCCCTTAGTTTTTGCTGTCCCTTAAATATAAATAGGAAGTCTGTGCTGTGCTATAAACACACCTATAGAACTCTCTAAGATTACCAGTGCTTTCCACTGATGACCAAATCAGGAAGAATCAACATTCCCTACTACAGTTATTGAAATTGACTCTATTTAAAATGATAAATATTTTTAAGTTCCGAAAATTTGCTCATTTGAAGAACCCCACTCTTCGTTCCCATGTCTTCAGAGTCACCTCACATGTTTACACATACGCGCTTGTTGGCTTACTTCTGTCAAAACGGAATAATCTTTGTCAACCATGCATTCCAAACTACCGTGCATTTTACATAATGAGAACCCAGCTGGCACCGTGGCTTGATTCCATATACTCTGAACATATGGTTTAGGGAAGGCCAGAGGAGCTCTGATCAGGAGACTTGATTCCAATTAGGAGAGATGTATTAGAGCCCATAGTCCTGTGAAGGAAAATATTGTTTTATAAATACAGGCTTCATTAAGCACCTGTCTGCACAATTTACTGAGGTTGTTCAAGTTTAAAGTAAGAATAGCAATGAGGGATTATGCTTTGGTTTGAATATCAAAATTTATTTTGACTAAGGTCAGGACTACAAAGTGAAGTGAAATAGAAACCTCTTTCATGCACCTCTCACTACTGGCAATCTGAAGATTGACTTCGGTATCCCTTTGGGTTTCCAAGTCACTGACAGGCTAATATTTTTCCTCTTTGTTCAAAGAAGTATTTGGGCAACATTTGTCCTCTCGCCAGAGGTATTCAAACAGTAAAGGTTACATTCCTATTACAAATAATTATGTACCCCGAGAATGGGCAAAGGGTGGGAGGGATAGGGATATGCACAGTGCCCTGTGGGCTTAAAGCCTTTCTTAGGCCCCACACAGAATCAGATGACTCTGTGCATTACATCTTTTATTCCAGGCATTATTGACTGCCTTAAACTCTGAGTACTTTTTAGGCAAACTTTTGCCTCAGTGTCAGAGCCAAGTATAGTTCTGTCAACTGCTTCCAGAAGCTTTCCCTTACTAGTCTTGAACTCCCAACATCCTTAGCAGAAATCTATTCCAAGGGCCTACTGACCAATAACTGTGTGATCCTCTTTGAGAAGTAACAAGCAATAATCTTGGAGATTGATTCTTCTTCTCCCTACACTGCATTGCTGAACATTGTTACTTCAGACAACAGCTCCTTAGGAAGCATTTTTAATCTCCTAGGATTGCCTAGTGAAGTTAGATTTTGAAAACCAGCATGAGATCCTTGCATTTTTTTCCATAGCCCATTAGTTTAAGGTGACTTCTAGTACTGACTATGTGGTGCCTATATACTAAGTTGCTTCAATCATGTCCAATTCTTTGCCACCCTGTGAACTGTAGCCCATCAGGCTCCTCTGTTCATGGGATTCCCCAGGCAAGAATACTGGAGTAGGTTGTCATTTCCTTCTTCAGGGGATCTTCCTGACGCAAGGATTGAGCCTGTGTCTCCTGAGGCTTCTGCATTGCAGGCATATTCTTCACCACTTAGCCTCCAAAAAAGCCCATCGTGGCTCCCCATAGAGATGTGAGATCTAGAAATATGTGGTCTTGTGCACAGAACTTGTTGGTTGATCAAGGAATGGCTCTGAGTTTCCTGCAGTTTGTGAGAAGCCAATCATATATTCTAGAGATTTTCAGGTATTCTCTATTAATCCTTCAGTATCCATCATTCTCCACCTTGTTCTGTGGCCTGAGATGTTGTCATTTTTTGAACTGTATGACCTCTGGCTTCTTGTTTGGCCAAGTACATCATTGGTAGGATATTTGAGAGTGAATGGAGAGTGAGGCAGGGATGTTTATTCCCACAGTTTCTCTCTACTGCATTCCTTTATAGTGGCTGCTCTTTCATTCCTAAAGGGTATAATGACTTTTCATGTGGCTAGCACTGATATTGTGCATCATCTCTTCTTGGTTTACCTTAATGCTATTCAGTTTGTAAATAGCCCCTTATGAATGTGTTCCTCCCTTACTCCTTTGGTTATAACATCTTTCTTTTTGTGACTTTGAAGATATGAAGGTATTCATATGATTCATATGATCATTTGATTATAGTTGTCAGTGGTTGAATCAACCCATATGTACCTTAACTATGTATGATGCATTCCTAAGAGGGTTTCTGCACTCTGTGGATACAACCGATACTGTTTTTGTCTCATCAGCTTTCATACTACAGTGTGCTCTTAGTTTCCTGATGCAAAATATCTCCCTTACCTTACTACATAGTCTTCTAATTTTGATAATGCATTTTTCTAGATTTGGAGTCCAACAGTGTATGGACACTAATCTTCTGCAACGTTGAGCAGATATAACTGTTTCCAAAAGAGCTGGGGGAAAATGATTAGATGAAAAGGATTAACCAGTTCTCTGATTTTGCAACTCTGAGCAAAAATTTTAACATGACTAAATTTTAATTTCAACATATGTCAAGTAAGAAAGCTGGGTTAAGGGAGTGACTTTTTTCATGAATGCAGTTGTATTCTTTTACTGGGCCTCATCAATGTGCCAGGCACTTAGAAAACTGATTTTGGTGTGATGAACATCTAGAGCAACTTGATGGAGAATGATTCTAGGAAGTGTCATTTTTCCTTCAAAATTATGTTCCTTGATTCTAGCATTTCCTAACTTGGAATCCATCATCTTTTGAGAAGTTCATGGATGATCTTTGGGCAAGATGTATAACCCCTTGATTGTATGTTGAAAGACTGGGTCCATCTTTGTTCCTCTGGTATGAGTGTCCATATCTGACACTAGATGCATAATGGAAAAATGACTTCCTTCCCAGCAAAAAATTAAGGATGACTATCCTTTTCCTTTTTCTCACTCTTACTCCTTAAAGACATGGGGCGCTATAGTTCCAAAATGCATAATTAATGCATAATTAAAGGGCCAAATATATAACTAATATATGACCTGCTGCCCTCATAAATGCATTTGTCGTTTGTGATGAGCCTTCTTCTTATCACAGTTTTTACATTTCTTTAAAAAATATTGTGGTATATTTTCAGGTCAATCTTTGACTTGTAAAACTGATAGACTTTTTGTCTATGTGACTTTCTTTTTTAACTATAAACAGCAGGCATATTTCAGGACTCTTTTAGGATTAAGAGTAGAAGCAGATTTCTCTAACAGAGAAAATCAGAGTAAGAGTCTTTATTTTAAGATCAGGTATCCAATTCTGTTTTTCAGGTGTTTTTCCTTCTCTGAAGCAGTAACTTGTCTAATGGAATTCTCCCTGAAGTTTCTGTCTCTATCACACTCTTCTATCAAGCCTTTAGTTTCTCTTTCATTGATTTTCCCCCCTCCTGTTTCTCCTTATAAAAGGTGTCAGGTCACATCTACAGGACACCAGTATTTTAATACAGGATCACATTCTGGTGGAGGCAGACAATAAATTTGCCTATGGGTGATGTTTGTGTTTCCAAAATATATCCCTCCCTCCTGTACATGTCAGTCTGATTTCCATCCTCAATATTTTCCCCAAATACTTCAGTTAATTAAACCAGTTATTGTATATCTGTCTACTTGCCTATCTGTGTAATCTATTTTTCTGTCATCTGTCTGTCTATCTCTATAAACTTGTAAAGAATTTTGAGATAGTCTTGTAAGTACTTTACAATAATTAACTCATACTTTTAAAGAATTACCTTATTTTATCCTCAAAACTTGTGATTCTCAAAATCTGTCTCAAAATAACTTTATATTCTTAAAATTATTAAAGATATCAAAGAGTATTTGTTTATATAGGTTTTAGTATGTTGACATTTTTCATATTCTAAAATAAAGTTGGGACCACTTGAAATATTTAGTTAGTAATTGGTTTAATAATGATAATTATAAAACCATTATAAGGGATATAACTTTTTTCATGAAAATAAAAATATTTTCTAACACAAAATCAATGAGGTGAACATGTAGAACTCTGATATTTTCAAATTTTTTAAATAACTGGTTTAATAAAAGACAGCTAGACTCTCATATTTTCTTTTGCATTCAGTCTGTTGTGATATGATATTTTGCCAGAAGCATATGAAAAAAGTCAAGGCTTATTGAGATATCTAGTTGGAAATGAAGGACTGTTTGTTATCTCAATGTTGAATTCAAAATCATGTCAATAAATTTTTCAGGTCAATCTTGAGACTGATAGACTTTGTCTATGTGACTTTCTTTTTTAACTATAAACAGCAGGCATATTTCAGGACTCTTTTAGGATTAAGAGTAGAAGCAGATTTCTCTAACAGAGAAAATCAGAGTAAGAGTCTTTATTTTAAGATCAGGTATCCAATTCTGTTTTTCAGGTGTTTTTCCTTCTCTGAAGCAGTAACTTGTCTAATGGAATTCTCCCTGAAGTTTCTGTCTCTATCACACTCTTCTATCAAGCCTTTAGTTTCTCTTTCATTGATTTTCCCCCCTCCTGTTTCTCCTTATAAAAGGTGTCAGGTCACATCTACAGGACACCAGTATTTTAATACAGGATCACATTCTGGTGGAGGCAGACAATAAATTTGCCTATGGGTGATGTTTGTGTTTCCAAAATATATCCCTCCCTCCTGTACATGTCAGTCTGATTTCCATCCTCAATATTTTCCCCAAATACTTCAGTTAATTAAACCAGTTATTGTATATCTGTCTACTTGCCTATCTGTGTAATCTATTTTTCTGTCATCTGTCTGTCTATCTCTATAAACTTGTAAAGAATTTTGAGATAGTCTTGTAAGTACTTTACAATAATTAACTCATACTTTTAAAGAATTACCTTATTTTATCCTCAAAACTTGTGATTCTCAAAATCTGTCTCAAAATAACTTTATATTCTTAAAATTATTAAAGATATCAAAGAGTATTTGTTTATATAGGTTTTAGTATGTTGACATTTTTCATATTCTAAAATAAAGTTGGGACCACTTGAAATATTTAGTTAGTAATTGGTTTAATAATGATAATTATAAAACCATTATAGGGGATATAACTTTTTTCATGAAATAAAAATATTTTCTAACACAAAATCAATGAGGTGAACATGTAGAACTCTGATATTTTCAAATTTTTTAAATAACTGGTTTAATAAAAGACAGCTAGACTCTCATATTTTCTTTTGCATTCAGTCTGTTGTGATATGATATTTTGCCAGAAGCATATGAAAAAAGTCAAGGCTTATTGAGATATCTAGTTGGAAATGAAGGACTGTTTGTTATTTCAATGTTGAATTCAAAATCATGTCAATAAATTTTTCATAGTCTGTTACATTTGAACACTGGTGCATTTTAAACATTGAATGGGTATTTTTACCTACATAGAATTTTGGAACATTATTCATTAGGCATATGGTCCACTGAGATACACAGGTGCTGGAAGTATTTATACATTTCATTATATAATATGACAGATAAAAATGTATTAAAATGAATATTTTTACTGATTCTTCACTAACATTCTTTTATGAAATTAACCTTTTTTCTTTTACCTGGAAGTGGACTATCGTGAAAAATACAATGGTAATAATATATTTTAGTGCTGTCTTCTTGGCTTTTGCAGGTCAACACATTCAAAAAGGCAAATAATGCCTGAAGATTATTATGAAAGTACTTTTGATCTCACAGATCTGAGAGGGTCTCTGGAATCCCTTGTGTCCACAGAGCACACTTTGATGAACACTGTTCAAAATAATCCTGTATTACAAATGAGAAAACTGAGGCCGAGTGTTTAGGTGGCTTCCTCTAGGATACCTAGCTAGCACATGAAGAAGGTGGTATTTTAACTGCGGTGATCTGCTAAAATCTATGCTCTGAAACTCCATTTTGACAAATCAGACAGCATTTTTTTCAATGGTCACCTTAGTCTATTGATGCCGTTTGTCATCCCTGTTGTTTCTTCTCTCAACTGTTTCCTTCTCTCTGCTTCCATAGTATCAGCCTCTCCTAGTTTTTCTATGCCAGTTAGACAGTTCTTTTTCTGCCTTCTTTGTAGTTACATTCTCCTATAACCATCCATCCTCAAGCTGAAGTACTTTAAGTTTTCATCTTTCCTCTATCTTCCTCAGTTTAAAATCCCTCTAGGCAGTATCCATGCACATGCCTTCATTACCATTGATATGCAGATGACTCAAGGATTTTCATCTCCAGCTCTGATTTCTCATCTGTGAAACACTTTTATTTTTAGCTCATTTTACATGATCTGTTCCTTCAAACACTCTGAACACTAAGAATGTTTGAAATATATGTAGGACTGGCACCCTTTTCCCACTCATGCCCTCAGCCTAAAGCTGCTTCTTTGCTGTGCCTGTTCAGTGAAAGTTGTTACCATCCATCCAGTTGTAAGACAGGAACCTAGGAGTTGTTACTTTTTTGCTCTCATGCCCCCGTAATACTCCCACCCTGGACTCTGCCGCTAAATGGTGACTGCATTATTATTATGCATTATTATTATTATTAATGTCCCTCAACACATTTTCCACAGTAGGGGCAAAGTATCATGCAAATTCACATCGTTTCCTTTCTGCTAAAAATTTCAGGGCCTCTTCATTGCCTTTCTGATAAAGCCTAATACTTTAGACTCACATATGAATAGGATGACTATAAGCCACCAGTCACTCAGTAACTGGTAACCCCAACTATGCCTAATGTTATTAGTAGAAACCCATTGCACTCTTAAAATTGCCTTGGTTTGCATGATGAATCTACATTGCCACCCTGCCTGTGGATGTCTGGCAAAATTTGATCTCTCATCTCATCATGTACAGAGCTCTTCCTTACTCTGAACCTCAACATAAATGGCTTTCTTTAAGTTCATGATTTAAAAGCATTTTAATCTACTTACCTTCTACCGTTTCCTCAGATTTTATTTCAGACTTCATTCTCATTTTACGGTAGGCTTCCAGATTTTACCTGATTCAGACCCATAGCAGTATAAACATTCTCTTCATAGCTCTTGTTTCTTTTGTAGTGTATAGTTTTGTGCTAAATTTCCATATCATATTTTAGACTGTAAACTCTATGGAGACACCCCAGAATATCCTTTTATCTCACTGTTGTGTCCTCAACATCTTTCAGTATTTGGACAAAGTGGGCATTCAATAACATTTGAAGAAGCAAACAATGCCTGAGATAGTAATTCATAGTTTTTACTAACATTTGTGAAAAAAAAATAGTATTTATTTTTGAACACTCTTTAAAATGGACATAGCTTTAAGTGTTGTTAGGATCCCTTTTTTCTAGGTTAGTTCATCAGAGAACTTTTCCTTTTTTATAGGAAGAGCTGAGGGGATGAAACTTGAGTAGGAGGAGCAAGGAAAAGATTATTCAAGAATAGAGGGGTGGCAGGAGTTAAGCGTGTGCATCTGAGTGTGTGTGAATTTGTATGTGTGTTCATGTAGTTTGTTGGTGGTACAAATTTTTTGGGAGGAGACTGTTTTTCTCTCTTTAACTTCGGTTCTGCAACCCTGTGGACAAAGCCTCACAATGAAGCTATGAGTCCTGCCATGCAAGGCCATCCAAGACAGGTCATTGTGGAGAGTTCTAACAAAACGTGGTCCACTGGAGAAAGTGATGGCAAGCCACTGCAGCATCCTTGCAGCAAGAATCTCATTACCAGTATGAAAAGGCAAAAATATATGACACCGGAAGATGAGCCCATAGGTTTGTAGGTGGCCAATATGCTACTGGGGAAGAGTGGGGAGAATAGCTCCAGAAAAATGAAGAGGCTGAGCCAAATCGGAAATGATCTTCAGTTGTGGATGTGTCTGAAGATGAAAGTAAAGCCTGACGTCACAAAGTAGAATATTGCATAGGAACCTGGCATGTTAAGTCCATGAATCAAGGTGAATTGGGCATGGGCAAGCAGTAGATGGCGAGAGTGATCATAAACATTTTAGGAATCCATTAACTAAAATGGATGGGAATGAATGAATTTAATTCAGATGACCATTATATCTACTACTGTGGGTAAGAATCCCTTAGAAGAAATGGAATGGCCCTCATAGTCAACAGAAGTCTGAACTTCAGCCCTTGGATGCAGTTTCAAAAATGACAGAATGATCTTGGTTTGTTTCCAAGGCAAACCATTCAACATCACAGTAATCCAAGTCTATTTCCCAACCACTAATGCTGAAGAAGCTGAAGTCGAATGGTTTTATGAAGACATATAAGATCTGTTAGAACTAAAAAAGATGTCTTTTTCATCATAGGGAATTGGAATGAAAAAATAGGAAGTCAAGAGATTCCTGAAATAACAGGTAAGTTTGGCCTCGGAGTTCAAAATGAAGCAGGACAAAGGCTAAAAGCGTTTTGCCAAGAGAACACACTGGTTTATAGCAAGACCCCATCTGAGGGATGAAACTTGAGTAGGAGGAGCAAGGAAAAGATTATTCAAGAATAGAGGGGTGGCAGGAGTTAAGCGTGTGCATCTGAGTGTGTGTGAATTTGTATGTGTGTTCATGTAGTTTGTTGGTGGTACAAATTTTTTGGGAGGAGACTGTTTTTCTCTCTTTAACTTCGGTTCTGCAACCCTGTGGACAAAGCCTCACAATGAAGCTATGAGTCCTGCCATGCAAGGCCATCCAAGACAGGTCATTGTGGAGAGTTCTAACAAAACGTGGTCCACTGGAGAAAGTGATGGCAAGCCACTGCAGCATCCTTGCAGCAAGAATCTCATTACCAGTATGAAAAGGCAAAAATATATGACACCGGAAGATGAGCCCATAGGTTTGTAGGTGGCCAATATGCTACTGGGGAAGAGTGGGGAGAATAGCTCCAGAAAAATGAAGAGGCTGAGCCAAATCGGAAATGATCTTCAGTTGTGGATGTGTCTGAAGATGAAAGTAAAGCCTGACGTCACAAAGTAGAATATTGCATAGGAACCTGGCATGTTAAGTCCATGAATCAAGGTGAATTGGGCATGGGCAAGCAGTAGATGGCGAGAGTGATCATAAACATTTTAGGAATCCATTAACTAAAATGGATGGGAATGAATGAATTTAATTCAGATGACCATTATATCTACTACTGTGGGTAAGAATCCCTTAGAAGAAATGGAATGGCCCTCATAGTCAACAGAAGTCTGAACTTCAGCCCTTGGATGCAGTTTCAAAAATGACAGAATGATCTTGGTTTGTTTCCAAGGCAAACCATTCAACATCACAGTAATCCAAGTCTATTTCCCAACCACTAATGCTGAAGAAGCTGAAGTCGAATGGTTTTATGAAGACATATAAGATCTGTTAGAACTAAAAAAGATGTCTTTTTCATCATAGGGAATTGGAATGAAAAAATAGGAAGTCAAGAGATTCCTGAAATAACAGGTAAGTTTGGCCTCGGAGTTCAAAATGAAGCAGGACAAAGGCTAAAAGCGTTTTGCCAAGAGAACACACTGGTTTATAGCAAGCACCCTCTTCCAACAACACAAGAGACGACTCTACACATGGACAACAGCAGATGGTCAATACTAAAATCACACTCACTGTATTCTTTGCAGCTGAAGATGGAGAAGCTTTGTACAGTCAGCAAAATAAGACCTGGAGCTGACTATGACTCAGATCATGATTATTGCAAAATTCAGCCTTAAATTGAAGAGAAGAAGGTAGGGGAAAATACTGGACCATTCAAATATGACCTAAATCAAATGCTTTTTGATTATACAGTGGAGGTGATGAATAGATTCAAGGGGTTAGATCTGGTAGATATTGTGCCTGGGAAACTATGGACAGAGATTCAGAACATTGTATAGGAGGTGGTGACCAAAACCATCCAAAAGAAAAATGCAAGAAGGCAAAATTATTGTCTGAGGAGGCTTTTCAAATAACTGAGGAAAAAGGAGAGACTAAAGGCAAGGGAGAAAGAGAGGCAGATACTGATGTAATTTTGCACTTGAACCATTAGAGTAGAATTTCTTGATGAAGGCAAGCCAGTGGTGCTTTCTTTTCTTTTTGTTTTTTTTTTTACACATGGTCAGAAGGTGCATTCTTGACTCACTGGCCCCTCTAGCACCATGGCCCTTGCTTCAGTTCACTGAAGGAGAGGCCAGGGAAAATTATGCAGCTGTGTGTCAGGAGGGTAGCCAGAGAGGTCACTGTAGCTTTGTTTAATGAGCACATGGAAGACACAACCTCTGCCCCCAGCTTATCAGAATTTTCCAGAAGCTGAATACTGATATAATACCCTGACTTATAGGTGATTTCATAATGACTTCTGTTATAAATGCCTTGAAGAAGGCTTCTTACAAAGGGGTCACGCTGAGATCGTGATCAGTTTGAGAAACATCCCCACATATTTTAGCCCATTATTTGCTTTTGGATTGAAAAGGGTAAACTCTGAATCTAATGGCAGGAACCTTATTTTAGTTAAAATTCTGAAAGCACCAAATGACTTTCGATCTATTGGAGACTAGGAGACATTCACATTACTTTACTGACCTGCGAAGTGGCACATGACTGCTATAATTACATGAGTCCAAGCTCCTCCTAAACCAGTGTTCTACCTTGAAGGCAACTGATGTAATAACTACATGCCAAAATATCTGGGAATATATTGAATGTCTGTGATACTTAGTTTATTCATTTAGCCCAAGGTAATGTATATAATCTAGCTCCTTGAAAGGTACCAAACACATTTGAAATACTTATTTGTGTTGTGCATTGTCTGGGACTTAATGATAATTTTTGTTTAGCAGTCTGTAGAAATCTTCCCGATAACCAGTGTTCAGTCATCAAGACTAAGAGTGTTAAGACTTTTTCTTATAAAAGAAATAAAAAAACTTGTTCTTATATGAGTCATCAAAATTTTCTTTCCTCATAATTTTATGCAACTTTACAGTTTGTGATTATTCCATTGTAACTTTGAATTCTTAATTCAGTCATTGGTATCATTGGTACCAATGGTAATTGGTAATTACTGATTGCCTTTCTAGTCTCCCTGTTATTAAATGTGTAGCAATGATGATTATTTCTTTAAATAGGAATTCAGTCTAGGAAAGTAGTCAGTGAAATCAATTTTAATTAATGTGACTGTCACCATAAATTTAGTATTAATTTACTGTGTGGTATAAGTAAAATGTTAAACTTTGCCTTATTTGATATTTTTGTTTTATAAACAAAGTTTTTAAAGATAAATCTGTATTTTAGAATTAAGAACTGAAAATAAAAAAGATAATGTAAAAATTCAAAATTTTGGTAGTTTTGAAACCTTTTCCTTTAGTTTCATGAATGTTATATTTTTCATTTAAAATATATATTAAATTCCACCTGTGAACATTTCTTGAAGTAGATAATTCATTTTGAAGTTTGAATTGTGTTTTATACATTGGGCCATAAATTGCAGAGTGTGTTCTATTAATATTTATTTGATAAATATTTATTAAATACTATTAATATTGAGCATAATTGAAACTATATATCTTTACCAGCCAATGTTCATTAAATATACATTTTGACTTTCTTTTATTATAGAATGTGACATACTGAATTATCATTATTTCTTTAAGTGTCTCTCCTCATATCAAGTATAAAAACGTCTACTGGAATACCATTGAGATGTATTTAAATTTGTGTCTACCAGACACAAATGTTCCTACATTTTCTGGTCCATGGTCAGAGCTCAGTAATGGATTGTTGAATGGGTAGGATATCTATAAAATGCACATAATCATAAGTGAATAAACTTACCAAAGAGAGAATTGACCACTCAAGACCCAAATACAGATACGTATGACCAGATCTGCACATTCAAAAGAAATATGTCAGCAAAGAGGGTTGCTGATATGCTGTGGAATTATCAGAACTGATATATTGCTTCTTGCTTTCTGGTGTGTGTGTGTGTGTGTGTGTGTGTGAGAGAGAGAGAGAGAGAGAGAGAGAGAGTGAGTTTGTAGGAGAAAAGGGGACTATTATCCTGATGGGGCAGGAAAAATGGAGTCTGAACAAACCCTATGATTTGAGAAATTCATGATAGACTTACTTTGAGAAATACCATCCAAAGGTTCATGAATGCATTCAGTAAATATATATTGAATGTTTGCTATATGCACTGTTTTAAATTGTGAGAAAACATCAGTGGTCAAAGCAAAATCTAACTCAGAGTCCACATTTTAGTTGATAAAATATATTTGGAGAATAAAGAAGGTTCATTTGTTAGAGAGACAATAGAAAGATGTTCTTTTCATTTTAAGTGCAGTCTTTTAAATCATGTCTGAAAAAGAGATGCCCAGAGAAGAGATTCCAGGGTTTCCACTCCTTTCTTTCAATTCTTAGAGCTATCTGGAAATGAATTATCCCCGTTGGCTTACTTAACCCCCTGCACGCTACAATTTCAGCTAGTTTCCTCAGAGTCTGTGTCTACAATGGGAATGAAGGGAAATGGAAAACAATAAGCACTAGGATGAAATAAAGGTCAGGGGAGGAATTTTTAACAGGAGAGAAATTATGCAAGTGAAAGCGTTAGTCACTCAGTCATGTCTGACTCTTTGTAACCCCATGGACTGTAGCCTGCCAAGCTCCTCTGCCCATGGGATTCTCCAGGCAAGAATACTGCACTATGTAGCCATTCTCTTCTCCAGGGAATCTTTCCAACCCGGGATCAAACCTGGGTATCCCGCACTGCAGGCAGATTCTTTACTGTCTGAGAAAGAAGAAAAAGTAATAAGAAACTATATTTAGATTTATTTCTAGAGCAAGGGGAAATGAGAAAAGATGTTTGTGAAAGCAACATCCATACTTGGTTAAAATCCCAGGTGATTAGACCTAGATATTAATTTTCACAATCTCTCATATTTCTTTATTTTATTCAATGTGGTAAACAAATATTATTTAAATATTATTAATTAAATTATCATTTAATTCTCTTTAAACTTCAAGATGTTATAATTTTCTTTACCATTTAAGGGTAGATTTCCTTGACTGTCTTTTGTAATTTTTACCTGCTTTTCTTCAGATATGTAAGTCCCTAAATATACCATGGGAATTGTTGTATTTCTTTCTCTGTTATTTTGTGCTTTATTAGAAATAATCTTTCTTTTTTAGACATTAGAAGTTGCACATGTGTATAGACAAAGAGTCTTGGGATTACATTAGCACCTTTTTTGAAGCTATCTCTTTATGAAGCTCTGTCTTGACATATAACTGAGGAGAAGACACTTGCCCATATCAAAACTTGAGCACTAATGGAGAATGCCGGAGGGGTTCATCTTCCCCAGGTGATGTCACCAATATACACTGAATCTCTCAGGAAGGTAGCTCTGGTGATTGATCACTTTAATTTCCGTATCACTCAAAAATATTTTTCTGTGCCCGTAATAATTTTATTTATTTGATTTTGCAGTTTTTTTTGTTTTGTTTTAAATAGATTTTAATAAACTGCCACATTCTTCTAAAACAAGGTAAACATGTGTAAAACAATCACTATGACCTTTTCAGTGTCTGCTTATAGTTCCAGTTCACCTATTGGTTTCCATGTACAATGGGTTCAATTAAAACTTCTTACTACTATCTACATGCCCAGTCTTCCCTCTGCATAGTCAAATTTTATGAGGAAAAACCTTTATTTTTGAAGGTAAAATCAATCCGCTGAAAATGGTGTAATATAAGTCTCTAGTCTGTGCAAATGTAGGGACATAGGTATTCTTAAAGTCAAGTACACTTGAGTAAACCTAAGGATTTAGTAGTTAATACAAGTTACACATTTGCACAGTCATCCCTATTGTTTATAAAGATGTATGTTTTGCATAACATTTGCATTGCTTTTCTTGTCAGTCAGTTTTAGCTATTCTCAGTTTGATGAGGCTGGACAGGTGGCCGAGGTGTGTACATAGTCATGAGGCTATAGGAAGAGCATTTAAATGTGTTTGGTCACATAAATGTGTAGAAAGATAAAGAGGGATGCAGAGAGAGAGAGAGAATTTTTTCCAAAAGGTGTGGGTTCCTTTGTGACCATAAACTTACTGGACAGTCTTCTTTAAATTTAATTTTTAAAAAATTTTTTTTTTCATTTAATTCTCTTTAAACTTCAAGATGTTATAATTTTCTTTACCATTTAAGGGTAGATTTCCTTGACTGTCTTTTGTAATTTTTACCTGCTTTTCTTCAGATATGTAAGTCCCTAAATATACCATGGGAATTGTTGTATTTCTTTCTCTGTTATTTTGTGCTTTATTAGAAATAATCTTTCTTTTTTAGACATTAGAAGTTGCACATGTGTATAGACAAAGAGTCTTGGGATTACATTAGCACCTTTTTTGAAGCTATCTCTTTATGAAGCTCTGTCTTGACATATAACTGAGGAGAAGACACTTGCCCATATCAAAACTTGAGCACTAATGGAGAATGCCGGAGGGGTTCATCTTCCCCAGGTGATGTCACCAATATACACTGAATCTCTCAGGAAGGTAGCTCTGGTGATTGATCACTTTAATTTCCGTATCACTCAAAAATATTTTTCTGTGCCCGTAATAATTTTATTTATTTGATTTTGCAGTTTTTTTTGTTTTGTTTTAAATAGATTTTAATAAACTGCCACATTCTTCTAAAACAAGGTAAACATGTGTAAAACAATCACTATGACCTTTTCAGTGTCTGCTTATAGTTCCAGTTCACCTATTGGTTTCCATGTACAATGGGTTCAATTAAAACTTCTTACTACTATCTACATGCCCAGTCTTCCCTCTGCATAGTCAAATTTTATGAGGAAAAAACCTTTATTTTTGAAGGTAAAATCAATCCGCTGAAAATGGTGTAATATAAGTCTCTAGTCTGTGCAAATGTAGGGACATAGGTATTCTTAAAGTCAAGTACACTTGAGTAAACCTAAGGATTTAGTAGTTAATACAAGTTACACATTTGCACAGTCATCCCTATTGTTTATAAAGATGTATGTTTTGCATAACATTTGCATTGCTTTTCTTGTCAGTCAGTTTTAGCTATTCTCAGTTTGATGAGGCTGGACAGGTGGCCGAGGTGTGTACATAGTCATGAGGCTATAGGAAGAGCATTTAAATGTGTTTGGTCACATAAATGTGTAGAAAGATAAAGAGGGATGCAGAGAGAGAGAGAGATGCAAGTGTGGGTTCCTTTGTGACCATAAACTTACTGGACATCATTCTTTCACTTTGAAACTATTCAGGACTGTTAGTACAATTCTACATTTTCTCCACAGACTTGAACAATTTAACAATATTGTCACTGACTGTGGTCCTACTTTGCCCTTTTAAAAAGTCACCTTCCTATGTAGTTGCTCTCTTCCTTTTTTTAATGATAGCACACAAGAAAATAGTTTAAACTGTAACCTCTAAAACCACTTAAGCAGATCTTACCTATAAAATGGAGTGTGTGTCCTCACCACAATACATTCACATTGGCATTGGAAAAGTAAAATCTTAATTTTTAGAGTTATGGAGTTGAAAGGCTACCACCACAAAATGTGCCTGATGACATTTACACAGCATCAATGATACGACACTTTAGAATGAGAGCTCCTTGTCTCCTGACTGTGGCCCACCTGCAAGTCATTAGAGACCATACTATATAGCTCAAGTCCTGACCATATTATTTATAGAGCTTGACCAAGCTGTCAGAGAATAATCACAGCATTTTATACTTCTGCTGTGCCCTACATCTCAATGTGCCTTACTAACATGAATAAATTCTTATATCACTTCTGTGTGGTATTGGATAAATATTATGACATCAAGTTTCACAGACGGAGAAGTAGAAAATGAAGCACAGATGTTAAACAATTTTCTCCAATCCTGAGTCAATATGTAGCACTTTTCTACAGGCCATATAAATAATACCAAGGATCAAAACTGATGTGTGGGGAAGTTGAGATGGGTGGAGGGAAGTGGGGCTCATTTAAGCCAATTGAATATGGAAAAGCCACAGGGGGAGTAGTTAAACTAGGAAAGTGATTTAAAAAAAGGCGGAGATTATGTCACTGTGATTTATTTAGCTTCTATCCTAGTGCCTTCCCTGAAGGATTTGCAATTGGAGATTTAAGATTCTCTTCTCCCCTGAGGTATTTCTGCATTGAAAAACTGAGAACAGACACTAGGAAGAAAATCATGTAAGATTTCTAATGAGGGGTTATTGTTCAGTTGGTCTGATTATACTCTGGTAGTGAATTTGTAGATGGACTAGGGAAAAGTTGATTGAGAACTCATATTTATGATACCTTTAGCACTGGATCTCTCATCTTAATTCTTTTTTTATCCATTTAATCTTTATCCACATCTGCTTATGGTTACATACTTCCTTACATTGCAAAAAATATATATTATATATGTAATATTCTTATAAATATTTATAATATATTCAATATAATATATATTGAGTATAAATTGGATGTTTCTATATATATAATATATATATATAGATGACACTGTTTTTACTATCTTAATATTTTATTTTCTCAGGATCTCAGATTAAATCAAAATTTACTCCACGTGTAGACTACAGTGATTAAATAATCATGTCTTTAGTATCTGTCTCCCACTCTAGAGGCCTTGAGAATAGCAACTGTCTGTCAAGTTTTCACCACTCCTTCTATCTCTAGCATGTACCAAAGATTCTGGCATATCATAGCTGTTCAGTAAAAATTTTGTGAAAGAGAGATTGGATAAATGAAAGAAAGAAGTATTGAAATGTTGCATTTGAATGAATCTTGATCAGAGCCTCCGGAAACCCCCAAGACTGGAGCAATGACTGATTCAGAGAAAAAAACTGTACTTCCCTGCAGTTTCAAAAAGTTACTATGTCACGCAGAAGGATAGGGTATAAGGCACCAAAGGAGCAAATAAGACACTTGTGGAAAGTACCTTTAGAATAAGAGTAAAAGGGCATATCTTTCTTATCTGTGGAGAACCTAGGCTCCAAGTGAATACTGTAAGCAATTTGAAGGAACCACTTGAGTGCAGGTTCTAAAACTAAGTTTAAGAAGTTGGTCATAATCCTAAAATCAAATGGGAATGTCAGTTACCCATTTTATAGTAAACAAAGGATTAAGTGAAGATAGTTATTGCACACCAAAGCATACAGGTGTACTGAATTGTGAAGATCATATTGGTCTCTATGAAGATGCTGCAACTAGTTTCTTGATCAATCTAAAATCTGATGGATACTTTCTCAGTTACTTTCTTTTAAGGAATAGAGATTCACTGGCAGTTAGGATCCCTATCCGCATAAGTGCTAAAAAATATAATTAGAACCGGGTGTAGGTATTTCTACATTGAAAAACTGAGAACAAACACTAGGAAGAAAATCATGTAAGATTTCTAATGAGGGGTTATTGTTCAGTTGGTCTGATTATACTCTGGTAGTGAATTTGTAGATGGACTAGGGAAAAGTTGATTGAGAACTCATATTTATGATACCTTTAGCACTGGATCTCTCATCTTAATTCTTTTTTTATCCATTTAATCTTTATCCACATCTGCTTATGGTTACATACTTCCTTACATTGCAAAAAATATATATTATATATGTAATATTCTTATAAATATTTATAATATATTCAATATAATATATATTGAGTATAAATTGGATGTTTCTATATATATAATATATATATATAGATGACACTGTTTTTACTATCTTAATATTTTATTTTCTCAGGATCTCAGATTAAATCAAAATTTACTCCACGTGTAGACTACAGTGATTAAATAATCATGTCTTTAGTATCTGTCTCCCACTCTAGAGGCCTTGAGAATAGCAACTGTCTGTCAAGTTTTCACCACTCCTTCTATCTCTAGCATGTACCAAAGATTCTGGCATATCATAGCTGTTCAGTAAAAATTTTGTGAAAGAGAGATTGGATAAATGAAAGAAAGAAGTATTGAAATGTTGCATTTGAATGAATCTTGATCAGAGCCTCCGGAAACCCCCAAGACTGGAGCAATGACTGATTCAGAGAAAAAAACTGTACTTCCCTGCAGTTTCAAAAAGTTACTATGTCACGCAGAAGGATAGGGTATAAGGCACCAAAGGAGCAAATAAGACACTTGTGGAAAGTACCTTTAGAATAAGAGTAAAAGGGCATATCTTTCTTATCTGTGGAGAACCTAGGCTCCAAGTGAATACTGTAAGCAATTTGAAGGAACCACTTGAGTGCAGGTTCTAAAACTAAGTTTAAGAAGTTGGTCATAATCCTAAAATCAAATGGGAATGTCAGTTACCCATTTTATAGTAAACAAAGGATTAAGTGAAGATAGTTATTGCACACCAAAGCATACAGGTGTACTGAATTGTGAAGATCATATTGGTCTCTATGAAGATGCTGCAACTAGTTTCTTGATCAATCTAAAATCTGATGGATACTTTCTCAGTTACTTTCTTTTAAGGAATAGAGATTCACTGGCAGTTAGGATCCCTATCCGCATAAGTGCTACATATAATTGCATAGAACCAGACATTGCAAACATAAATATATAAATATGGCCATCTATTTCAGGATAAGTATTACAAAGAAAATAATATAGTGTATTAGGGATTAGAGAGTAACTAGGGTAATAGTGGAGGTGGATGTCTTTTTTTCAATCCAGCTGCCGGAGATAATTTCTGTAAGGACATCACATGTGAATTGAATCTAAATGTATAAAAAAGAGATGAACTGGAGGAAACAGCATCCTAGGGTGGTGATTGTCTTCCATAAATGCAAAGGCAGAGAAAGAGACGAGCATAGTACATTTACGGAAGAGGACCCAAGGTAGGTGTGTCCTTGTGAACATAGTTGGGAGAATAAACTACTATATAAGGAGTCAGGAGATACAGACAGTAGTGTTGCTTAGGCCTGGCTACCAAAGCATGGTTCATGGAAAAAACAGAATTTACATGGCCTAATTTACTTTTGAAAGATTAACTCTGAGTCTTAATGGAATAATTTAATTAGTATGAAGACTATAGCAGAGGATGTGAGGTTCTGGAAGAAGTCTGGGTGACATTATGGTAACTAGGAGAAGAAAGCTGGCATTAGAGGTGGAGATGTGAAGAAGTGAGTATCCATAGAACTAGGAAGGTGCTGTTGGACTGACCGGCTAAGAAAAACGTTTAAAATAAGAGACTTCCCATAGACACTTGACCTAAGCAATGGATATATGGTAGTATTATCTACTAAGATGGGAAAATACCAAAAGAGTAACAGATCTGGAAGTTATAACCACAAGTCTGAAATTGGACATATACAAAATATCCAGTTCTTTTAAAGTCCGGATTTCCTAATAGATAACTCTGCTGGAGGTATATCTTATTTAAAACCAGTGGACTATGGGAGAGTATCTAGTGGTGAAAGAGAGGAGTATATCAGACCGAGGCCCTGAAATACCCCAGCATTTGAAGATTCTATGAGTCTTTGTTTTTATATACTCTTACAAGTGCTTTTTAAATTGGACATATAGCAAAAAAATTGTGAAGATCATATTGGTCTCTATGAAGATGCTGCAACTAGTTTCTTGATCAATCTAAAATCTGATGGATACTTTCTCAGTTACTTTCTTTTAAGGAATAGAGATTCACTGGCAGTTAGGATCCCTATCCGCATAAGTGCTACATATAATTGCATAGAACCAGACATTGCAAACATAAATATATAAATATGGCCATCTATTTCAGGATAAGTATTACAAAGAAAATAATATAGTGTATTAGGGATTAGAGAGTAACTAGGGTAATAGTGGAGGTGGATGTCTTTTTTTCAATCCAGCTGCCGGAGATAATTTCTGTAAGGACATCACATGTGAATTGAATCTAAATGTATAAAAAAGAGATGAACTGGAGGAAACAGCATCCTAGGGTGGTGATTGTCTTCCATAAATGCAAAGGCAGAGAAAGAGACGAGCATAGTACATTTACGGAAGAGGACCCAAGGTAGGTGTGTCCTTGTGAACATAGTTGGGAGAATAAACTACTATATAAGGAGTCAGGAGATACAGACAGTAGTGTTGCTTAGGCCTGGCTACCAAAGCATGGTTCATGGAAAAAACAGAATTTACATGGCCTAATTTACTTTTGAAAGATTAACTCTGAGTCTTAATGGAATAATTTAATTAGTATGAAGACTATAGCAGAGGATGTGAGGTTCTGGAAGAAGTCTGGGTGACATTATGGTAACTAGGAGAAGAAAGCTGGCATTAGAGGTGGAGATGTGAAGAAGTGAGTATCCATAGAACTAGGAAGGTGCTGTTGGACTGACCGGCTAAGAAAAACGTTTAAAATAAGAGACTTCCCATAGACACTTGACCTAAGCAATGGATATATGGTAGTATTATCTACTAAGATGGGAAAATACCAAAAGAGTAACAGATCTGGAAGTTATAACCACAAGTCTGAAATTGGACATATACAAAATATCCAGTTCTTTTAAAGTCCGGATTTCCTAATAGATAACTCTGCTGGAGGTATATCTTATTTAAAACCAGTGGACTATGGGAGAGTATCTAGTGGTGAAAAGAGAGGAGTATATCAGACCGAGGCCCTGAAATACCCCAGCATTTGAAGATTCTATGAGTCTTTGTTACTCAACTACACTCCATGCACCTATAGCATCAGCATCATTTGGAATTTTCATAGAATTGCACGATTTCCAGACTTAATGATTTATAATCTGAATTTCTACAAAAAGTTCTACTGCACACGATTGTATTATAGTAAGCAAAAAAAGACAGAAATGGTGTAATGATTGAAACAGAGGATTTAACTTGTAACATGTGGTATCAGAAATATCAAAAGAGGGAAGCGTTTTAGGCATGAAGAAATGATCAAACCTATGGAATGCCCTGGTAAGTCAGATAAGGTAAGGGCACAGAGTTGTTCTTTGAATTTTATCACAGTGTACTTTCTTGTAAAATCTGTTCTACATTTATCCACATTATTAGTAATAATCTTCATCAGCATAAAAATACTCTGTTGGCTCCATTAAGCCTTTTTTAAAAATCTTATACCCACATCTCATACTAATTCATTAGTTTCCTCCTTTTTTGTAGGAAAACTTATCAAAATAATTGAAAAATTATCATGATTTGTGCCTTCACTTCTTATTTTCTCTTTGATAAATTCCATTGTGGTTTTTTGTACCAATTATGGACAGTAGAGTTACTTTATAGCTGCACTGATGCAGTTTAATGCTTTTATCCAGGAATTACTAGATATTTTATTTAAATATGAAAAAAAATATTTTAAAATACTTAAATAGGTACTGCTAGATAGGCTGATTTTATGTTCATTATGGGAATAACTTCCACTTCCACATACTAGTTATATCTGGTATTAAATGGAGCATCTCTATACAGAACTAGTATAAAAATGAGTTGAAACAATCACCTCCATGGTAAAGTGGATAAAATTAATACTGCATCACAGGATCTGTCAAGGTAAATAGAGGAAGTTGAAGATGTTGACAGTTATATTTATCTGGGTTGTGTGTTGATGGGAAATTTAGCAACAGAAGAAAGCTAGAGTGTGTAAAAAATAGTCTTCATCATTAGGTGAAAAGCTGCCAAAAAAGAGCAAAGAAAAATTCAAAGAGCTATATAATTCTGTTATGCTGTCTCCAGCCGTACAAGTGCCACATGTCTGAAAGATACCCTAAGTGCTGGTTGAGAACTCTAGCGAAAGGATGTAATCTTTAAGTAACTCAAAGTGCAATGGAACACAGGATGCACTCAGATTTACTGACCTATTAAACATGGGCTGAGTTACAATCATAATGTGGCAGTTATGGTTACAACATAGGTGATGAATAATTCAGTTGAGTTTAATTCCTTCAAGCTACAGAGCTAGGCACTGTCCTGGCTACCAGTATTTATAAATTTGTTGTATCGAGTTTAATGGCAAAGAAATGGTGTGTTTATCAAAACATTATTGGAGACAGTGGCAAACGCAGTTTCCCAAAGTCAAGTTCAGATAAACTAATGTGTATGTTGGGCAGTGAGCTATTTAGGGAAAGGAATAATCATATTGAGTTGTGGGAATGAGAAGAAATTTCATGAATAAGAAATATGCATTTTTTGTGCACCTCCACTACCAGTCATAAGACCTGTAACATAGGCACACACGAAATAGAATGCTGAGTGCATAACTGAGGTAGAGGTTTAGGGAAATTTAAGAGAGGCTCCAAAATGTGTAGATGGAGAGGAGGGATATGAATAGGGAGTACCAAAGTATGGATTCATAGGCGTTATTCCAGAGAATAGCAGATGATCCATTTTAATAGGAACATAGAATGTGCGGCACAGGGATGGTCAGTGTATGGTTCTGAACTTTGTGATAACTGACAAGCTGCACCAGAGGAACTGTGTTCCCTGGTGCATGTGGTGAGCTCATCAAAAGGAAGGGACATTTTTCTTCTTGCAAAGGCTGTCAGGTGCTCTATGTACCTTTAGGTTTTTATCTTCCCAGAGATGGGGGTTTTTGTTTTTTGTTTTTGTTTCTAATTTGTACAAATGTGCCTCATAGGCTAGGGTTTTATGTAAGAAGGTAGTGGGAAATTGCTCTGGAAAGCAAAGCTAAGGCCACGCCACAGAGAATCCTGAATGTTTCTGGGAGGGATCCATTCTTAATTTGGGAGGCAGTGTGCAACTAATTGGAGAAGGTTTTCAGCAGAGGGGGCTGTGTTTGTAGCTTTGGCTTAGACCTTAGAGTGAGTGCCATGTGAAAAGATAGGAGTGGTAAGACCAGTGGGGGTTTGTAGCTTTGGTCGTAGACGTAAAGGATGTCAAATCCTTTGAAGTAACTTGCAAAGTGCAATGGAACACAGGATGCACTCAGATTTACTGACCTATTAAACATGGGCTGAGTTACAATCATAATGTGGCAGTTATGGTTACAACATAGGTGATGAATAATTCAGTTGAGTTTAATTCCTTCAAGCTACAGAGCTAGGCACTGTCCTGGCTACCAGTATTTATAAATTTGTTGTATCGAGTTTAATGGCAAAGAAATGGTGTGTTTATCAAAACATTATTGGAGACAGTGGCAAACGCAGTTTCCCAAAGTCAAGTTCAGATAAACTAATGTGTATGTTGGGCAGTGAGCTATTTAGGGAAAGGAATAATCATATTGAGTTGTGGGAATGAGAAGAAATTTCATGAATAAGAAATATGCATTTTTTGTGCACCTCCACTACCAGTCATAAGACCTGTAACATAGGCACACACGAAATAGAATGCTGAGTGCATAACTGAGGTAGAGGTTTAGGGAAATTTAAGAGGCTCCAAAATGTGTAGATGGAGAGGAGGGATATGAATAGGGAGTACCAAAGTATGGATTCATAGGCGTTATTCCAGAGAATAGCAGATGATCCATTTTAATAGGAACATAGAATGTGCGGCACAGGGATGGTCAGTGTATGGTTCTGAACTTTGTGATAACTGACAAGCTGCACCAGAGGAACTGTGTTCCCTGGTGCATGTGGTGAGCTCATCAAAAGGAAGGGACATTTTTCTTCTTGCAAAGGCTGTCAGGTGCTCTATGTACCTTTAGGTTTTTATCTTCCCAGAGATGGGGGTTTTTGTTTTTTGTTTTTGTTTCTAATTTGTACAAATGTGCCTCATAGGCTAGGGTTTTATGTAAGAAGGTAGTGGGAAATTGCTCTGGAAAGCAAAGCTAAGGCCACGCCACAGAGAATCCTGAATGTTTCTGGGAGGGATCCATTCTTAATTTGGGAGGCAGTGTGCAACTAATTGGAGAAGGTTTTCAGCAGAGGGGGCTGTGTTTGTAGCTTTGGCTTAGACCTTAGAGTGAGTGCCATGTGAAAAGATAGGAGTGGTAAGACCAGTTAGAGGAGCAGATCACAAAGCTTTACTTAATGTAAGAAGACAGTGTGTTTCATGAATTAGATAACATATTATGGTAACTATGCAGTGCATGAGCTTGGTGAAATATAGAAGTACATCTGCATTACTAGACGTATGGAATCAATGCCTATGACTAATAGAAAAAATCAGTATACTAATATTTCTCTTCTCTTTATGTTTCTGGAATTAATTATTTTAAAGTTAAATGTTTCTATGTTGATGGCAAGGTAAGAATGTCTTTTATCATGCTCAGTTACTAATTTTCACTGTTATTTTAGTCTTTGAGTTTTTCATGAGAAAATCAACTCCATTCAAAATTGTATGATAGAAATTCTTGTAAGAATTAGATCTAAGTAAATAAACATTGATCTTAATATCTTATGTATAAACATTAGAAAACTTTATGAATATGTTATTCCTGATCTATAGGCTGAAATACCTTTATTTAGTCTTTAGCCTACCACATTGTTAATGGAAACACACAATTAAAAGAGATACACGGGTGCGGAGAAAAGGGAACCCTCTTGCATTGCTGGTGGGAATGTAAATTGATACAACCTCTATGGAAGACAATATGGAGATTCCTTAAAAAACTAAAAATAGAAGCACCCTATGACCCAGCAATCCCACTATTAGGCCTATATCCTGATGAAATCAAAAATGATAGAGGCACCTGTACCCCAATGTTCATTGCAGCTCTCTATACAATAGCCAGAACATGGAAGCAACCTAGATATCCATCGACAAATGAATGGATACAGAAGCTCTGATACATATATACAATGGAATACTACTCAGCTGTTAAAAGAAATGCAGAAGACTCAGTCCTAAAGAGGTGGCTTGCTCTAGAACCTATCATAAAAAGTGAAGTAAATAAAAAAGAGAAAGACAAGTACAGTATACTAACTCATATATATGGGATCTAGTAAGATGGTCATGATAACACACACAGTGAACTCATGAAAAAACAGAGAATAGACATAAAGACATTATGGAGACTGAACAGTGGGAGGGAGGCATGGAGGGAGTAACATGGAAACCTATACTGTCATGTGTGGAAAAGATAGCTATTGTCATTGTGCTAAGGGAATAGGAGTACCTTCAACCATTTGGGGCGATGGTCTGGGGGAGTGGGAGGGGGGGAACTGGGTGAGGGGAGGGTCCAGGGATATGCATATGAATGATCTGGGAGCATACATGTCTGTGAACAACAAAACTCTCTAAAATCTTTAAAATAAAGGAAAAAAAAATAAAGGAGATACAGATTAAGACGTGGAAGTCACTACATTTTATGTTGCTAGTCCAGGAGAGGGAGGGAGGGGGATTGTTAGATACTTTCCATTCATCCCTTCCAGTTTGTGCTCTACTCCTCTCATTCTGCTCTCAAAGCCAGCATCCCATCCATGTGGACCACAGCAGTAGGCTTTCTGGATTCCAGTAGGGTTCAGACTATGGGAAAGATAAATCTTCTCCCAACTTCCTCTTTGCAGATGTAACCTTGGGTTGTCTATATCCCTCCCGAATTCCCTGCTCTTCCAATAGCAACTTTCTCTGCTGACCTTCATCTTATGTACGCTCGTAACTGTTTCACCCTCTTGTTCCTCTGAGCCTACTAGGGCTTATAAAAAACCTACTTGTACTAGCCTATCATGATCTCTCTGTCACTTGCAGTGTTCTGAAACTTTATAAATAATCTCTTTATTAAATTCTGTTCAAAGGATCCTAATGTGAAACTGAAACCTATTTCCTTTTGGAGTCACTAACTTAGAGAACAAATATAGGGCTAGAGGCTGTAGCACTAGATATCCATCGACAAATGAATGGATACAGAAGCTCTGATACATATATACAATGGAATACTACTCAGCTGTTAAAAGAAATGCAGAAGACTCAGTCCTAAAGAGGTGGCTTGCTCTAGAACCTATCATAAAAAGTGAAGTAAATAAAAAAGAGAAAGACAAGTACAGTATACTAACTCATATATATGGGATCTAGTAAGATGGTCATGATAACACACACAGTGAACTCATGAAAAAACAGAGAATAGACATAAAGACATTATGGAGACTGAACAGTGGGAGGGAGGCATGGAGGGAGTAACATGGAAACCTATACTGTCATGTGTGGAAAAGATAGCTATTGTCATTGTGCTAAGGGAATAGGAGTACCTTCAACCATTTGGGGCGATGGTCTGGGGGAGTGGGAGGGGGGGAACTGGGTGAGGGGAGGGTCCAGGGATATGCATATGAATGATCTGGGAGCATACATGTCTGTGAACAACAAAACTCTCTAAAATCTTTAAAATAAAGGAAAAAAAAATAAAGGAGATACAGATTAAGACGTGGAAGTCACTACATTTTATGTTGCTAGTCCAGGAGAGGGAGGGAGGGGGATTGTTAGATACTTTCCATTCATCCCTTCCAGTTTGTGCTCTACTCCTCTCATTCTGCTCTCAAAGCCAGCATCCCATCCATGTGGACCACAGCAGTAGGCTTTCTGGATTCCAGTAGGGTTCAGACTATGGGAAAGATAAATCTTCTCCCAACTTCCTCTTTGCAGATGTAACCTTGGGTTGTCTATATCCCTCCCGAATTCCCTGCTCTTCCAATAGCAACTTTCTCTGCTGACCTTCATCTTATGTACGCTCGTAACTGTTTCACCCTCTTGTTCCTCTGAGCCTACTAGGGCTTATAAAAAACCTACTTGTACTAGCCTATCATGATCTCTCTGTCACTTGCAGTGTTCTGAAACTTTATAAATAATCTCTTTATTAAATTCTGTTCAAAGGATCCTAATGTGAAACTGAAACCTATTTCCTTTTGGAGTCACTAACTTAGAGAACAAATATAGGGCTAGAGGCTGTAGCACTACATGCAGTACTGAGTAGAGAGGACCCCCAGGTATTACCTGGAGGGCAGTATTCAAGTATTGAGGTTGAGAATACTAAGTTAGGCAAAGGAATAGTTCCTTGGAGAACAAAAGTTAAAGATAAGAGAAAGTAAGCTGATCTAGGTTCTGGGAGGATCTAGGAAACTATTAGAGAATAAGAATTAAAATATCAGGGCAAAACATGGACTAAGATATACATTACATTGAGGGCATGATAGTAAAGGCAATTACTTTATTCCTCATTTACCCCAATAGCTCCAAGGATAGTTATGAATAACTTTATTTATTAATAACTATCTGAACTGTTGATTGGAAGCAAAGAGCTAAAGTAAGGTAGTGGAGGTATTGATTACAGCAACAATTTTGTTTTTTTGTTTTTTTTTTTTTTAAAGATTTATTCATTTATTTATTTTGTAGGGGGTGGGGTAGGAAGGGAGAAGAGCAGGCGGGCCTCTTCTATTGTTTTTTTTTTTTTTTTAAAGATTTATTTATTTATTTATTTTTGGGCGGGAGGGGGGTCCGGTTGGGGGGGGAGGGGAGTGGGCGGGCCACTTCTATTGGTCTTTCATTTCTCTATTTTCATCCATCTTTGTTCTTTGGCCCGTGTGGGCCTCCCATCACAGTGGCCTCTGTTGTCGCAGAGCACCGGCTCTGGGCACATGCGCTCCAGAGCTCCAGCTTGGTAATTGGACACATTGGTCTAGCCACTCCGCGGCACGTGGGATCTTCCCAGGCCAGGGATGGAACCGGCGACCCTTGCACTGCAAGGCGGTGTCCTTACCCACTGGACCACCAGGGAAGCCCCCAATTTTGTTTTATTAGCAGATCAAAACTGATTTTCTCTGTCCTTTAAGTGTAATGAGTTTTAGAGCTATATTAATAAAGATCCTCTGGAGAAGGAAGTGGCAACCCATTCCACTATTCTTGCCTGGAAAATTCCATGGACTGAGGAGCCTGTGGGGGACTTCAGCCCATGGGATCACAAAGAATCAGATATGACTGAGAACATTAAAGGTATGTATGCTGATCTTTCCCCAGATATCTTCCAGTTCTTACACCAAATCTCAATCTTCACTTTTTGTAATGATCTGAGTACTGGATAGGTTGTTAGGCATGTCTGAGTCTTTGGGATCCCATGAACTACAGCACTTTGGCCTTCACTATCCTTCACTAAATCTTCACTATCTTCAGAAATTCATGTCTATTGAGTCAGTGATGCCATCCAACTATCTCATACTCTGTCACTCCCTTCATTTTCTGCCCACACTCATTACATTGAGGGCATGATAGTAAAGGCAATTACTTTATTCCTCATTTACCCCAATAGCTCCAAGGATAGTTATGAATAACTTTATTTATTAATAACTATCTGAACTGTTGATTGGAAGCAAAGAGCTAAAGTAAGGTAGTGGAGGTATTGATTACAGCAACAATTTTGTTTTTTTGTTTTTTTTTTTTTTAAAGATTTATTCATTTATTTATTTTGTAGGGGGTGGGGTAGGAAGGGAGAAGAGCAGGCGGGCCTCTTCTATTGTTTTTTTTTTTTTTTTAAAGATTTATTTATTTATTTATTTTTGGGCGGGGGTTGGTTTTTTTTTTGGTCACTTCTATTGGTCTTTCATTTATTTATTTTCATCCATCTTTGTTCTTTGGCCCGTGTGGGCCTCCCATCACAGTGGCCTCTGTTGTCGCAGAGCACCGGCTCTGGGCACATGCGCTCCAGAGCTCCAGCTTGGTAATTGGACACATTGGTCTAGCCACTCCGCGGCACGTGGGATCTTCCCAGGCCAGGGATGGAACCGGCGACCCTTGCACTGCAAGGCGGTGTCCTTACCCACTGGACCACCAGGGAAGCCCCCAATTTTGTTTTATTAGCAGATCAAAACTGATTTTCTCTGTCCTTTAAGTGTAATGAGTTTTAGAGCTATATTAATAAAGATCCTCTGGAGAAGGAAGTGGCAACCCATTCCACTATTCTTGCCTGGAAAATTCCATGGACTGAGGAGCCTGTGGGGGACTTCAGCCCATGGGATCACAAAGAATCAGATATGACTGAGAACATTAAAGGTATGTATGCTGATCTTTCCCCAGATATCTTCCAGTTCTTACACCAAATCTCAATCTTCACTTTTTGTAATGATCTGAGTACTGGATAGGTTGTTAGGCATGTCTGAGTCTTTGGGATCCCATGAACTACAGCACTTTGGCCTTCACTATCCTTCACTAAATCTTCACTATCTTCAGAAATTCATGTCTATTGAGTCAGTGATGCCATCCAACTATCTCATACTCTGTCACTCCCTTCATTTTCTGCCCACACTCATTCCAAGCATCAGGGTCTTTTCCAGTGAATCAGCTCTTCACATCAGGTGGCCAAAGTATTGGAGCTTCAGCTTCAGCATCGGTTCTTCCAATGAATATTCCTTGATGATTCCCTTTGGAATTGACTGGTTCGATCTCCTTGCTGTCCAAGGGACTCTCATGACTCTTTTCCAACACCACAGTTTGAAAGCATCAATTATTCAGTGCTCAGCCTTCTTTATGGTCCAGCTCTCACATCGTATATGACTACTGGGAAAACGATAGCTTACTAGATGGGCCTTTATCAACAAAGAAATGTCTGTTCTTTTTAATAGACTGTCTAGGTTTGTCATATCTTTCCTTCCTAGAATCAAGCTATCTTTTAATTTCCTTGCTGCAGTCACCCTCTGCAGTGATTTTGGAGCCCAATAAAATAGAATCTGCCATTGTTTCCATTTCCCCCCCGTCTATTTGCCATGAAGTGATGGGATCAGATGCCATGATCTTAGTTTTTTGAATGTTGAGTGTTCAGCAGCGTTTTCACGCTTCTCTTTCACTGTCATCAAGAGAATCTTCAGTTCCTCTTCGCTTTCTGCCATAAGGTTTGTGTCATCTGCATGTCTGAGCTTGTTGATATTTCTCCCAGCTATCTTGAATCCAGCATGTGCTTCATCCATCCTGACATTTTCCATGATGTGCTCTGCATATAAGTTAAATAAGCAGGATGACAATATACAGCCTTTATGTATGCATTTCCCAATTTGGAACCAGTCTGTTGTTTCATGTTCAGTTCTAACTGTTGCTTCTTGATCTGCATACAGGTTTCATATGAGGGCAGGTGTAGTTTGGTATTCCCATCTCTTTCAGAATTGTCCAGTTTGTTGTGATTCACCCAGTCAAAGGCTTTAGCATAGTTAATGAAGCAAAGGTAGATGTTTCTCTAGCCTTTTCTATGATCCAACACATGTTGGCAATTTGATCTCTGTTTCCTCTGCCTTTTCTAAATCCAGCTTGGACATCTGGAAGGTCTTAGTTCATGTATTGCTAAAGCCTAGCTTGAAGGATTTTGAGTGTGCTAAGACGCTTGGACATCTGATCCCTTCATTTTCTGCCCACACTCATTCCAAGCATCAGGGTCTTTTCCAGTGAATCAGCTCTTCACATCAGGTGGCCAAAGTATTGGAGCTTCAGCTTCAGCATCGGTTCTTCCAATGAATATTCCTTGATGATTCCCTTTGGAATTGACTGGTTCGATCTCCTTGCTGTCCAAGGGACTCTCATGACTCTTTTCCAACACCACAGTTTGAAAGCATCAATTATTCAGTGCTCAGCCTTCTTTATGGTCCAGCTCTCACATCGTATATGACTACTGGGAAAACGATAGCTTACTAGATGGGCCTTTATCAACAAAGAAATGTCTGTTCTTTTTAATAGACTGTCTAGGTTTGTCATATCTTTCCTTCCTAGAATCAAGCTATCTTTTAATTTCATGGCTGCAGTCACCATTCACAGTGACTCTGGAGTCCAAGAAAATAAAATCTTCCATTGTTTCCCCGTCTATTTGCCATGAATTGATGGGATCAGATGCCATGATCTTAGTTTCTTGAATGTTGAGTGTTCAGCAGCGTTTTCACGCTTCTCTTTCACTGTCATCAAGAGAATCTTCAGTTCCTCTTCGCTTTCTGCCATAAGGTTTGTGTCATCTGCATGTCTGAGCTTGTTGATATTTCTCCCAGCTATCTTGAATCCAGCATGTGCTTCATCCATCCTGACATTTTCCATGATGTGCTCTGCATATAAGTTAAATAAGCAGGATGACAATATACAGCCTTTATGTATGCATTTCCCAATTTGGAACCAGTCTGTTGTTTCATGTTCAGTTCTAACTGTTGCTTCTTGATCTGCATACAGGTTTCATATGAGGGCAGGTGTAGTTTGGTATTCCCATCTCTTTCAGAATTGTCCAGTTTGTTGTGATTCACCCAGTCAAAGGCTTTAGCATAGTTAATGAAGCAAAGGTAGATGTTTCTCTAGCCTTTTCTATGATCCAACACATGTTGGCAATTTGATCTCTGTTTCCTCTGCCTTTTCTAAATCCAGCTTGGACATCTGGAAGTTCTTAGTTCATGTATTGCTAAAGCCTAGCTTGAAGGATTTTGAGTGTGACCTGGCTATCCTGTGAAATGAGTGCAATTGTGCTGTAGTTTAAACATTCTTTGGCATTTCCCTTCTTTGGGATTAGAATGAAAACTGATCTTTTCGAGTCCTGAGGCCACTGCTGAGTTTTCCAAATTTGCTGGCATACTGAGTGCAGCACTTTAACAGCATCATCTTTTAGGATTTGAAATAGCTTAGCTGTAACTCCACACCTCCAGTAGCTTTGTTCATAGAAATGCTTCCTAAGGCCCATTGACTTTACACTCCAGTAACACTGGCACTAGGTGAGTGACCACATGATTGTGCTTATCTGCATCATTAAGACTTTTTTTTTTTGTACAGTTCTTCCGTGTATTCTTGCAAGCTCTTCTTAATCTCTTCTGCTTCTGTTAGGTTCTTGCCCTTTCTGTCCTTTATTGGTAAATCATAGCAAATGAGATCCAAGAGAATTATTCAGGTGATATGGTATGAAGAATGATAACCCCCAAAGATGTCCATACCATAATCCCCAGAGCCTATAAATATACTGCCTTACATGGCATAGAAACTTTGTGATTTAAGCTTAGAATCTTGACACTAGGAGATTACCTGGAGTATCTGCTGGGCTCGGTGTATTCGCCTGAGTTTCTAAGAGTAGAGAATCATTCCTGGCTATGGTCAGAAGAAAGGATGAGACCAAAAAACAAAAAGAAAGAGAGAGATGTGAGGTTTCTGGTTTTGATGATGGAGAAGGAAGACTGCTGGCCAAGTAATGTGGGGTACAGGCAAGGAAAAAGATTCTTCCCTAGAGTAAACAGAAGAAAATACAGTCCCACCAAAACCTTGACTTTAGTTAGCCTGATAAGACCCATGTTAGATTTATGGAAGCATAGATAATAAATTTGTGTTAAGTTTAAAAGTTGATGAGAATTTGTCAAGATAGCAATCTTATACCAACATGAATTTACAGATTATAAAACTTGAAAATTTTGGATAAAGAAATAACATACAACAAAATCCCAGCTGTCTTGGAACAAAGTTGAGTGGCATATGCCTGTGGAAGATACTCTGTTTCCTCTGCCTTTTCTAAATCCAGCTGGATGGTTCTTAGTTCATGTATTGCTAAAGCCTAGCTTGAAGGATTTTGAGTGTGACCTGGCTATCCTGTGAAATGAGTGCAATTGTGCTGTAGTTTAAACATTCTTTGGCATTTCCCTTCTTTGGGATTAGAATGAAAACTGATCTTTTCGAGTCCTGAGGCCACTGCTGAGTTTTCCAAATTTGCTGGCATACTGAGTGCAGCACTTTAACAGCATCATCTTTTAGGATTTGAAATAGCTTAGCTGTAACTCCACACCTCCAGTAGCTTTGTTCATAGAAATGCTTCCTAAGGCCCATTGACTTTACACTCCAGTAACACTGGCACTAGGTGAGTGACCACATGATTGTGCTTATCTGCATCATTAAGACTTTTTTTTTTTGTACAGTTCTTCCGTGTATTCTTGCAAGCTCTTCTTAATCTCTTCTGCTTCTGTTAGGTTCTTGCCCTTTCTGTCCTTTATTGGTAAATCATAGCAAATGAGATCCAAGAGAATTATTCAGGTGATATGGTATGAAGAATGATAACCCCCAAAGATGTCCATACCATAATCCCCAGAGCCTATAAATATACTGCCTTACATGGCATAGAAACTTTGTGATTTAAGCTTAGAATCTTGACACTAGGAGATTACCTGGAGTATCTGCTGGGCTCGGTGTATTCGCCTGAGTTTCTAAGAGTAGAGAATCATTCCTGGCTATGGTCAGAAGAAAGGATGAGACCAAAAAACAAAAAGAAAGAGAGAGATGTGAGGTTTCTGGTTTTGATGATGGAGAAGGAAGACTGCTGGCCAAGTAATGTGGGGTACAGGCAAGGAAAAAGATTCTTCCCTAGAGTAAACAGAAGAAAATACAGTCCCACCAAAACCTTGACTTTAGTTAGCCTGATAAGACCCATGTTAGATTTATGGAAGCATAGATAATAAATTTGTGTTAAGTTTAAAAGTTGATGAGAATTTGTCAAGATAGCAATCTTATACCAACATGAATTTACAGATTATAAAACTTGAAAATTTTGGATAAAGAAATAACATACAACAAAATCCCAGCTGTCTTGGAACAAAGTTGAGTGGCATATGCCTGTGGAAGAAAGACCCTATACTGGTGGGGAGAACATAAAAAAAACAACTTAAAAAAAAAGAAAGTCAGTAGGTTAACAGTTCTGCCAGTTAACTACATGAAAAGCCAATAATTTATGCATATAAAATTTGGTATTATTCCAAAACTCAAGAATGTCCACTCTTTTGGCTTCTGTAAAATGTGACGGTGATGGAGATGAGAGAGATCCCCTGGAGGAGGGAATGGCAACCCACTCCAATATTTCTGCCTGGAGAACCCCATGGACAGAGGAGTCTGGCAGCCTACTCCATAGGGTAGCAGAGGGTTGGACATGACTGAAGTGATATAGCACTCACACATGAAAATAGAGACAGAGGAATGTACAGTTGCCACTGCTAGTGGCAGATCTGCTCATTTGTTATGCCGTTCCCAGGAATAAAACTGAGGTTAGCATTGGAAATGATTATGGAGATTTTGATTACACTGTTCTAATGTTTACTTTGGGTTTGATCTTATTGTTTCAATATTGATTTCTCAAAAATTATCATGAGTTTCCTTTTACGTTTGAGAAGAAATAAAATGTTCTGACACCTTGTTTTTCCCATTTCAGAAAGGGTAACTACAAGAATCCTGATATACTGTAAGGATTGATTTTCAGAAAATGACTCATAGTTTCTTCGTAGCCAAGCAATTTCAGGAGAGACTATAGAGCTGGAAAATAGGATCCCTCCCTCATTTAGGGATAGAAAACAACAAGGTTTCCCATACTTAAAAAGAAGGAAAGGATAAGATGTTAATAAAAATAAATCCATGTATGCAGTTCATTTCAACAGGTCATAACTCAGTTTGAAAAGTTATACCAGGAGAAAAGTAATTTTAAAACTTCTTCTAAAGGCATTCGATATATTTTTAAAATTGATGCTTTAGGTTTTATGATGAGCATGCATTAGAAAAACAGAAGTCAGCTGGATAATTCAACAAATGTAGATTTTTCCCACATTGTCATGTTTCAATACAGTTCACAGCTGTATAAATAATGCCATTCATAATCTGGACTTGGGCAAATTCAATTCTGTTTCTAATAATGTGGAATGTGCTAAAATTTTCCGTTTGTTTGAAAAAACTTGGAAAAGACCCTATACTGGTGGGGAGAACATAAAAAAAACAACTTAAAAAAAAAGAAAGTCAGTAGGTTAACAGTTCTGCCAGTTAACTACATGAAAAGCCAATAATTTATGCATATAAAATTTGGTATTATTCCAAAACTCAAGAATGTCCACTCTTTTGGCTTCTGTAAAATGTGACGGTGATGGAGATGAGAGAGATCCCCTGGAGGAGGGAATGGCAACCCACTCCAATATTTCTGCCTGGAGAACCCCATGGACAGAGGAGTCTGGCAGCCTACTCCATAGGGTAGCAGAGGGTTGGACATGACTGAAGTGATATAGCACTCACACATGAAAATAGAGACAGAGGAATGTACAGTTGCCACTGCTAGTGGCAGATCTGCTCATTTGTTATGCCGTTCCCAGGAATAAAACTGAGGTTAGCATTGGAAATGATTATGGAGATTTTGATTACACTGTTCTAATGTTTACTTTGGGTTTGATCTTATTGTTTCAATATTGATTTCTCAAAAATTATCATGAGTTTCCTTTTACGTTTGAGAAGAAATAAAATGTTCTGACACCTTGTTTTTCCCATTTCAGAAAGGGTAACTACAAGAATCCTGATATACTGTAAGGATTGATTTTCAGAAAATGACTCATAGTTTCTTCGTAGCCAAGCAATTTCAGGAGAGACTATAGAGCTGGAAAATAGGATCCCTCCCTCATTTAGGGATAGAAAACAACAAGGTTTCCCATACTTAAAAAGAAGGAAAGGATAAGATGTTAATAAAAATAAATCCATGTATGCAGTTCATTTCAACAGGTCATAACTCAGTTTGAAAAGTTATACCAGGAGAAAAGTAATTTTAAAACTTCTTCTAAAGGCATTCGATATATTTTTAAAATTGATGCTTTAGGTTTTATGATGAGCATGCATTAGAAAAACAGAAGTCAGCTGGATAATTCAACAAATGTAGATTTTTCCCACATTGTCATGTTTCAATACAGTTCACAGCTGTATAAATAATGCCATTCATAATCTGGACTTGGGCAAATTCAATTCTGTTTCTAATAATGTGGAATGTGCTAAAATTTTCCGTTTTTGTTTGCTTAAGGACATGAAAGTCTTTGCACACAAAAGCTCTCTTGTGTTCATATACTTGTAAAAAAATGAGAAAGTTAAAAACCCACCTTAAAATCCTAAGGGCACCAAGCAGTCATCCTTCCAAAGAGGTCTATATTTTCAGACATTACGTGTATTACTGATTGTGGAACAAAATCCACTGCATAATTTCTGTGGTTGTCTAAAACTGACAAAACAGCTGGGAGATAAAAACTTATTGGTTGCTATTTCCCCAGATTTTCTTTCATCTCCCCTCTGAGGAATTTGTTTTCAGAGCATACACAACACAGTCCAAAAAGGGAGGCTTTTTCTGAATGAAACATGTTCTGTCTTAAGCAAGTTCTAAAGGCTAAATGGGAAGCTTTAGAATCTGATGATACCTACTCCATGGAGGCCTGATGGTAAGTCGTGTAATACATCGATGAGTTTATGGCTTTCTCGGTTAGTAATTCCAGATGGTGTGTCTGTGCTCCGGCTGTGCACTCTGTGTAAATCATCCCACTCACAATCAACAGATATCCAGAAGCACTTTAATTGAAAACATTTATTTTACTCATTATTTATAACTTTCAATAGAATCTCCTTCAAGAACATGGAGCTCCTGTTTTTCATAAAGTTGAACTGTTTTTCTGGACAGCAGGTTTTGGCAGGGTATGTGCTGCCTGAAAGAGTTTTTCCTGGGGTTTTTGTACGTTCAGTATCTTTGTGGCTTAATTCTAAGAAATATGGCTATGGAATCTTCTGAAATATGGCTATGGAATCTTCTGCCTCTCTCAACACCACCTTCTTGCCAACTCTTATTTTGGACTAGAGCATACTTCAAAAGAAAAAGCATGTTTTCCACCGTTGAAAAATGATTGCTGTTAATGCCAGGGTCTTGGTATCAGCTCTTCAAACCACTATCATTAATCTTAATTAGAAAACTAAAGCAAAGGTTTTTACCATTTGCAATTAATATGGGACCTAATTTGGATTCAGATTCCAAACTGCACTCCCCTGTCTGCCTGTGTTGGAGAGCGTGTTTTATACCTGCCAGGACCAATATTGTTTTAGTAACCAAGGAAAGAGCAGTGCTTGACTGACATGAGAATAATCTGTGTCGACCATAAGCATTAATCTTATTTAGAAAGTCAAGCTGAACTTTGTCAAAGAAGAAAGATCTAGGGGAAGAAAAAAAAAGAAATTTACTTCAAGCTGCACATAGGATCAAAGCACCAAAGGTTTCATCTTGGATTTTTTTCTATGGGAGAGGTGGTGAATTTGCTGTTTGTAGTAAAGGTCTTGACCTTTACTCTTCCTTATGTTCCTCCTCATTCTTCATAGGAAATATGTGACAGGAGCTCTTCATGGGAGAACTCTTCTTGTGAAAGAGTACTTTGCAATAAATATCTCTAAATTCTTAGAGATATTACCTCTGACTTGGTAAGGGTTTGAAGTCAGTTTTCGTTGAATTTATCTGGATTTACTTAACACAGAAATACTTCTAAGGAGCTATTAGCCTAGACTGTTTATTATATTAAAACTACCATTGATCTCACCTTCGAAATGAACTGCTTAACAGGGATGGTCTGTTCTTTTCTAAAGGTCTGTGAGTGAGTCTGTAAGTTTCAGATCTCAGGAGTCCAGTGGTTGGTTGGAAACTGAGCTCTGGTACTTGAAATTTAAATGAAAATGCCTGAGAGTCAGAAGAGAGTTTGTTTGCAAAAATGTTACCAACTTCTGTAGTAGAGTGATACCTGTATCCATGTAAATAAACATATATATATATATGTGTGTATCCAGATATTTATATGTGTATAAATTCAATTTATCAAAACCTGTGTGTGTATATATGTCACATGTCTTACATATTTTTCAAATATGAAAAAAGATTAAAAGTAGGTATATAGTAGTAGTCAAATCAGGACAATGTTCCTAGTATCTGATTTTTAGTGAATTGATTATTAACTTGCCTTTCAACTTTAAAACACTCAAATGAACAAAGCTACAGATTGATAGTTGAATGATTTTTCTAAGTTTTATTTTTCTGGGAATATGAACTCTGATTGCTAAACACTGTCCCAAAAAGACTTAGAAATTTCTGAAGCTATTGTGATATTATCTCTGTTTAATTAAACTTTTTGCATCTTGATCCTAGTAAATGCAAAGAATTAATGTGACTAAAGCTGGATGTACATGTATGGGTATTTATCATAGTAATTTATATATGTTTTACCCATATTTGAAAATTGAACATTAACCTGGTCAGTAAATATTGATTGCCAAAAGAATAAAATTAAATAGAAAGTGAAACAATCCATCTAACTCTACTGACTTCAAAGTATACCTCAAATATATACCTCCGACATAAACCTTTTCTCAAAACATACCCTTCTTACTAGTTGCTGGGACCCAGAAGCTTACTTTAACCAAACAGAGCTGAATTTCAGTCACCACGAAACACCTTGAAAGTAGCATTAAGGGAGATGGGCAACTGTCAAGAATTTTTATTCTTTCAAAGGATATTCACTTTTGGCTTGTCAGTTTCATCATGGCAATGATATTTCTAACAGTCTTATACACTATGCTTTTCTGTGTGTATACAAGTAACTTTTCAGTGTTAGACATTCCCCATAAAAATTCTATTAAATACTGCATTCTGGCTCTTAAAGATGGTGGATGAATTAACACGGGAATCATTTATGTAGACAATATTCATTATTCTTATTTAGAAAGTCACATTTCCTGATGACCATGAGAGGATTTTATTTTGTTTCTGTATTCTCAGTTGGCAACTAAATCAAAAACCCATTTCCAATAACTGCCAGTACATAGCTCACATATTCCCGTGCTTCATTTTCTTCAGCTATCCTATAAAATGTAAATGTGACAAAGCTGCAGAATAATCTTCTCTTGCAAAGGGCATCCATGGACACCTCGTTTGTATTTTCTTATCACTCACTTTCTCACTAAATACAGCTCTGTCTTTATCTTCTAATCTCTAGTTATAAACTCCTTCACTATAATCATAGGGAAATTGTCTAGTAAACATGATGAATTGGGAAATGTCTATAGTCTAGTAAATAATTCCAGCATCAGGCAAATGCTTTGTAATAAGTTTGAAAGTACTTTGACTGTGGTGTATTCCCTTCTTCTTTTAGAAGTTTTTAGACTTGTGATCTGTAAGGTTTTAAAATAATGAAAGGACCATATCAGAACTACTCTTGGCAATCCCAGAGCTAGGCCCGGTTCTGCATTAGTACCATCTGTAGAAAGATACCAATACCAAACTACCTGTTATGGCAAGTTGCACATTTTTCTTATTTCTTAGGGTACCTTTCAAATCAATACTGTCACTTTTTAAAAAATCAGAATAGGGAAGAGATCCAGTGGGTTAAGATATCAATAAAGTTGAAATAGTACTACATTTTGAAAATCTAAACTAATTAGTCTAGTATTTCTTGAAAAACATAAATTTGTTCATAAGGCCCCTTTTACTTAAGGTCTTTTAATATACAGTGACTGAAGCAAGATGCAATGGGCTGTTTTTTATATTGAGCAAAGTATAATGACATTTTGACATCTATGCATCAGCTTATTTATTCTGCCTGATGTAGTGTTATGATTTGTATGTTTCAGAATTATAGGTAAAAGCCTAGGTAATCTTGAAAATATACATTTTATATTAGATTAATTAAAAATAAAATCCTATAACTCTTAAACAAAAATTTTATATTTTATTATTTTGAAAATAATCATTAATTTGGGAAAATATTTTCTTATGAAGTCTAAATATTGGTACTGACCTCTAGGAAAATGTGAAAAACAACATGAAGAATAGAATAATTGTTTCCATAGTATTTTCCTATAAATATATGTTTAGAAATAGCAACTTTGGAACAAGCGAGGGAAAAATCTAAAACTGTCAAATAATCACAATGTATTAACCCAGAGTAATGCATGTATAACTGTTTTAAGTTATACTGATTCTCAACGTTTTGGTGTTTTCAATCTCAGGAGATAGATGTATTTGGTCTTGTAATATTTTCGCTGTGTGCTTTTTCCAGACACCACTAGAGGCCACACAACTCCAAAAATAAATGAATAATTATATGGATCGCTAATGAAAGAATAAGAGGAAATAGAAAGTTAAGTGGAAGGATTACCACTGTCTGCATGGGAAGATTTTAAATTCAAAGATTTTCCCTGAAAGAGTTTAGATGGCCCTTGTGAAGTCATTAACACTTGTGTATTTTTATTTCCTTCTCTAACTGCAACATATTTTAATATTGCCTACCCTTTATACATATCACTCTGTATATGTGTGTGTGTGTGTGTGTAAGTTGCTCATTCATGTCTGACTCTTTTGTGACCCCACCAGACTCCTCTGTCTATGAGATTTCCCAGACAAGAATACTGGAATGAGTTGCTATTTCCTTCTCTAGGGGATTTTCCTGACCACAGATTCTTTAGCATCTGAGCCACTAAGGAAGCCTATATCTATATCTATATCTATATCTATACAAACACACATGTATGTATAGATGTATATTTTTTTATGTAAATGCCCAGAGCAAACATAGTCTTGAAAGAAATAAATCGTCTTAATGATTAGGAAATTGAATTTAAAATACACTATATTATAGATTTCTAAATGCTTGTTTGCTTTTCATATTAGATTTTTTTTTTTAATATTTGGCCTCTTTTTATTGATTTTTTATTTTTCATCCATCTTTATTCTTTGACCTGTGTGGACCTCCCATCGTGGTGGCCTCTCTTGTTGCAGATCACTGGCTTTGGGTGCATGCCCTCTAGAGTGCTGGCTCATAATTGGACACACTGGTTCAGCCCCTCCATGGCATATGGGATCTTCCCAGGCCAGGGATTGAACCAGTGCCCCCTGCACTGCAAGGCGGACTCTTTACCCACTGGACCACCAGGGAAGCCTCAGATTTATTTTTTATGCTAGGAAAAGAGATAGTTTAAGTTACAATTTATATTTATAACAAAAAAGACCATTCTCTGTGTCAATTGTCACATTATGCCACAAACATATTTTTATAATAATTAGGTAAAGACCCATGGAGAGGAATTGCCTTCTTTCTCCAAGAGCACACCTCCTCCCACATGATCTGAGAATTGTGCGGGGATAACATTTCATTGCCAGTAAACAGATCAATCTTCTGGATCTCTTCTCACATCCTAAGTAAAATTAGATGTAGCATTTTCAGCCTGGTTTCTAAATGTTTTGTCTGCCAGCGGGCCACTTGTCACCTCGAACAGACTTAACCAATTAGTTCAGATCTCTGGTTCCTGGCTAGGCTTGAATCATAGGAAGCTTTCATGGCATCTCAGCGGAAGTTTAAATTGTGACCTTTATGGTGAATAAGTAGTGCCTGGGCTCTGGGAATTTATTTTGTGAAACCAGTAGCATCTGGGCTGATTTTTATAGAAGACAAAATGTTTCCAAGCCTTTCTCTGAGCACCTTTCATTGTGGGCACCTTTGTTTTCCTGATGAGTAAACACAATTTCCTTTCTTTGTCAGCTAGGGAAAGAGCATAAATAACATCATGAAAGCAAAGTAATATCCAAGGCAAAGGCCTGCAGATTTTTAAACTCCCAACTGCTCACACTGAAAATTTCCCCATGATACTATTTCAAAATTAATAGATCAGATTTCTGCAAGGCTTCTCTCCTGTTCAGAAGGATGTGAAGACTCCCCAGGGATATAAAGGCATGTAAGAACTAGTGTTTCCTCCCTAGAAAATAGCAATATATGTATAAACTTTAGAGTTTATCTTTAATAACTGTCTAACTACATGCTTTTTTTCTGAGGTACATCTGAAGTAATTAGACTGAAAAACTAGTCAGAGATTTAGAATTATTACAAGCAAAATGGGAAAGCAGAGTGGTAATGCTATTATTGAAGAGTAATTCAAAGCAGAAAGTGTTAAAAAAAAAAGTCTGCTTTATATTATTCGAAGTGACAACAGCATTTGATAATGCTCAAAAAATTAGTATTTTCCGTCTGAACAAGACAACTTTGTGTCACAAAAAGATGTTATGAATGTGAACACATGAGAGACAAGACTATTGATAAGATTATTTGAAACAACTTTGTAAATGTTCGAAAATTAAATGAGTTACAATTAGATAGAATGACTCTGAATAACGTAAGTAATTTTGAAATGTGTAGATATTCTTGATATCTAATATATAATTTGTCTTTGAATATATGGCTGCTTCTCATATCTAATATATTTAAATATATTTGTGTTATATTTATATATTTATAAAATTATGTATTTCAGGTATTTCTATAGATATGCAGTTAAAAAAAAAACTTCTACATGAGAGAAAAGATCAAGAAATTCTAAAATTTAGATAGTGTATGTTTTTGCTTTAAACACCTTAAAAAATTTCTGTAAACTATGAGAAGCTTTAAATAATGATAGCCTTTAGTACTCATAAAATTATCATAGAGAGCAACTCTTACACGAAGACATAATTCAAGATATTTAGTCTTCATGTGCAGGAGTGCAGGAGCACTTTATGTTTTGAATTGTGCTAATGCTACCTAAATCTGGATTTAGTGTTGCTCAAACAAACTTCTTCTTACATGAATAAACTGTTTCTAAAATTTATATAGAAGTAAACGGGCCAAGAATAGTCAAACCTTACCAGTAAAAGAAAATAAAATAGGGAAACAGATTGAAAAGATTAGTATAAAATGAAAATAATTCCAACTGTGTGAGTGATTTGGTGATAAGTAACTGCCTGTATAAAAGAGTAGATGATTATTTCTTAGAAGAAATTTTGCTTTATGATATTTGTGATATGGCAGGATTTTGGGGCAAAGGAATGACTGTTACATAAGTAGACTTGTAAACTTCAGGTTTCCTGAGTGATCAATAAACAATGATACGTCAAAGACTATCAGATTTTACTGAATACAGATTAACAATCTTAGCTGGTGAAAGTGTCTTTTTAGATATAAAATGGCTTCATTATTGAAGAGTAATTCAAAGCAGAAAGTGTTAAAAAAAAAAGTCTGCTTTATATTATTCGAAGTGACAACAGCATTTGATAATGCTCAAAAAATTAGTATTTTCCGTCTGAACAAGACAACTTTGTGTCACAAAAAGATGTTATGAATGTGAACACATGAGAGACAAGACTATTGATAAGATTATTTGAAACAACTTTGTAAATGTTCGAAAATTAAATGAGTTACAATTAGATAGAATGACTCTGAATAACGTAAGTAATTTTGAAATGTGTAGATATTCTTGATATCTAATATATAATTTGTCTTTGAATATATGGCTGCTTCTCATATCTAATATATTTAAATATATTTGTGTTATATTTATATATTTATAAAATTATGTATTTCAGGTATTTCTATAGATATGCAGTTAAAAAAAAAACTTCTACATGAGAGAAAAGATCAAGAAATTCTAAAATTTAGATAGTGTATGTTTTTGCTTTAAACACCTTAAAAATTACTGTAAACTATTAAAAGCTTTAAATAATGATAGCCTTTAGTACTCATAAAATTATCATAGAGAGCAACTCTTACACGAAGACATAATTCAAGATATTTAGTCTTCATGTGCAGGAGTGCAGGAGCACTTTATGTTTTGAATTGTGCTAATGCTACCTAAATCTGGATTTAGTGTTGCTCAAACAAACTTCTTCTTACATGAATAAACTGTTTCTAAAATTTATATAGAAGTAAACGGGCCAAGAATAGTCAAACCTTACCAGTAAAAGAAAATAAAATAGGGAAACAGATTGAAAAGATTAGTATAAAATGAAAATAATTCCAACTGTGTGAGTGATTTGGTGATAAGTAACTGCCTGTATAAAAGAGTAGATGATTATTTCTTAGAAGAAATTTTGCTTTATGATATTTGTGATATGGCAGGATTTTGGGGCAAAGGAATGACTGTTACATAAGTAGACTTGTAAACTTCAGGTTTCCTGAGTGATCAATAAACAATGATACGTCAAAGACTATCAGATTTTACTGAATACAGATTAACAATCTTAGCTTGTGAAAATGTCTTTTAGATAAAAGACAGAACACACACTGGCATTAGATGTTTATGTAATATGTTACATAAATATAATAAAGTATGCATGTAACATAATATATATGAACAACAAAATATTAATTTTCAAATATATAACTCTTATAGGACATTCAATAGGCAAGTGAACAGACTTGAAAAAATATTAAGATATGAATGGGATTTTGAAGAAGTAATACAAATGACTAAGAAAGGTGTGAAGATTTGTAGCAATCACAGATTTATAGATCAAGATAGCTTTGAGATACTATTTTAGACTCATTCATTAAGTGGAGGTCAAGTCAGACTATACTGAGTCTCACAGATGATGTGCATCACTGGGGTCAATTATGCTGAGAGAAGAATAAATTGGATAATAAGCATGGAAAATAATTTTACTAATCTTGTAAGATCAACTTTTGCTTCCCCTATAAAGCAGTAACTTAACTCCTAAGTATTTATCCAAGAGAAACTCTCAAAACTGTATCAGGCACCTATCAGTGTCTTGTTTTTGACAAGGGAAGAAAGAATATACAATGGAGAAAGGTAATCTCTTCAGTAAGGGGTGTTGGGAAAGCTGGATGGCTATGTGTAAAACAATGCAGTTCAATTACTTCCTAAAACCATACACAATAATAAACTCAAAATGGATTAAAGATCAAAATACGAGACTGGCAACTATAAAACTCTTACAGGAAAGCATACAAAGAACACTCTTTGACATAAATCGCAGCAAGATCCTCTATGACCCACCTCATAGAGTAATGGAAATAAAAGCAAATATAATCAAATGGGACTTAATTAAACTTAAAAAGATTTTGCACAGCAAAGGAAATTATAAACAAGGTGAAGAGATAACCTTCAGAATGGGAGAAAATAAGAGCAAATGAAATAACTGACAAAGGATTAGTCTCCAAAATATACAAGCAGCTCATGCAGCTCAATACCAAACAGCCCAATCAAAAAACAGGCAGGATTTTGGGGCAAAGGAATGACTGTACAAAAACGAAAATTTATGATAATAAATTACGTCAACGACTATCAGATTTTACTGAATACAGATTAACAATCTTAGCTTGTGAAAATGTCTTTTAGATAAAAGACAGAACACACACTGGCATTAGATGTTTATGTAATATGTTACATAAATATAATAAAGTATGCATGTAACATAATATATATGAACAACAAAATATTAATTTTCAAATATATAACTCTTATAGGACATTCAATAGGCAAGTGAACAGACTTGAAAAAATATTAAGATATGAATGGGATTTTGAAGAAGTAATACAAATGACTAAGAAAGGTGTGAAGATTTGTAGCAATCACAGATTTATAGATCAAGATAGCTTTGAGATACTATTTTAGACTCATTCATTAAGTGGAGGTCAAGTCAGACTATACTGAGTCTCACAGATGATGTGCATCACTGGGGTCAATTATGCTGAGAGAAGAATAAATTGGATAATAAGCATGGAAAATAATTTTACTAATCTTGTAAGATCAACTTTTGCTTCCCCTATAAAGCAGTAACTTAACTCCTAAGTATTTATCCAAGAGAAACTCTCAAAACTGTATCAGGCACCTATCAGTGTCTTGTTTTTGACAAGGGAAGAAAGAATATACAATGGAGAAAGGTAATCTCTTCAGTAAGGGGTGTTGGGAAAGCTGGATGGCTATGTGTAAAACAATGCAGTTCAATTACTTCCTAAAACCATACACAATAATAAACTCAAAATGGATTAAAGATCAAAATACGAGACTGGCAACTATAAAACTCTTACAGGAAAGCATACAAAGAACACTCTTTGACATAAATCGCAGCAAGATCCTCTATGACCCACCTCATAGAGTAATGGAAATAAAAGCAAATATAATCAAATGGGACTTAATTAAACTTAAAAAGATTTTGCACAGCAAAGGAAATTATAAACAAGGTGAAGAGATAACCTTCAGAATGGGAGAAAATAAGAGCAAATGAAATAACTGACAAAGGATTAGTCTCCAAAATATACAAGCAGCTCATGCAGCTCAATACCAAACAGCCCAATCAAAAAACAGGCAGAAGACCTAAACAGATATTTCTCCAAAGAAGACATACAGATGGCTAATAAATACATGAAAAAATGTCAACATTACTCATTATCAGAGAAATGTAAGTCAAAACCACAATGAGGCATCATCTCACACCAATCAGACTGGCCATCATCAAAAAATCTACAAACAATACATACCAGAGAGAGTGTGGAGAAAAGAGAACCCTCTTGCACTGTTGGTGGGAATGTAAATTTATGCAGTCATGATGGAGAACTATATGGATATTCCTTAAAGAAAAACTAGTAATAAAGCTACCATATGACCCAACAATTTCACCACTGGGCAATACCCTGAGGAAATCATAATTGAAAAAGCGACATGTACCCCAGTGTTCATCGCGAAACTATTTACAAGAGTTAGGACATGGAAGCAACTTAGATGTCCATCAACGATGAATAAAGAAGCTGTGGCATATATGCACAGTGGATTATTGCTGAGCTATAAAAAAGGAATGTATTTGACTCAGTTCTAAGAAAGTGGGTGACCCTAAAGCCTTTTATACAGAGTGAAGAAAGAGAAAGACAAATATTGTATATTAACAAATATATATGGAATCTAGAAAGACGGTACTGATGAACCTATCTGCAGGGCAGCAGTGGAGACCCAGACATAGAAAACACACTTGTGAAAAAAAGAAAAGAAAACAGAATTATGAACACAGTGGGGAAAGGAGAAGGTAGAACAAATTGAGAGAGTAGCATTTAAACATATATGTTACCATATGTAAAATTAGATAGCCAGAAGAATCAAGAAAAATAACAATAATGTACCTTCATCCCCAAAGAACACCTTAGGAGAATATTCCTAGTCTGTGTTTATCTCTCTCTTCACATACATATGCACATATATATGTTAAATTTATTTATATAAAATAAATGAGTATTTTTTATATTTTATATGTGTATATTGACACAGAGATTCCCTGAGTTTATTAATTTTCAGGAGTATCTTTCTATTGCCATTGTACATGCGTGTGCTAGTGTGCTCAGTTGTGTCCAACTCTTTGTGACCTCTTGGACCGGGGCCCATGAGGCTCCTCTGTCCATGGGATTCTCCAGGCAGACTGCTGGAGTGGGTTGGCATGCAGTCCTCTGGGGATCTTCCTGACTCAGAGACTGAACACCCTCTCCTGTGTGGCAGCTGGTCTTCTGCATTGCAGACAGATTGTTTGCCCGCTGATCCATCATGGAAGCCATTGTATATAAACAACAACAACAACAAAAGACTTTTATATGTTTCCCTCACATCTTTAGATAATTCATTCATTTGCGTTTAAAATGTGGGGAAAATTTGGTTCAGATATATGGTTAAGTCCACTTTCAGCCCCCACTAATGACTTATTGTGTGCAAGAATCCTGAAGTGTTGTTTATCAAGTTCAATGATATAACCACAATATGTTTCAGTGTATCTTATTCTGTGCCAGACTTTTCTTAATGATGCATGTCACTTTAATCTTCACATATAGTACTTTTATTATAGTGTTTCGTGTGTTGGATTACATACTTCTTTCCCAGTGGAAGCCTGTTGTATATCAATATTATGATTTTTAAGCATAGCTGGTCTATTCCACAGTGTTTTGTAAGTTATTTTGGTCTTCTTAACTATAATATTCCTAGATTTTCTTGATTGTCAGGCACTCTCAAGAGCTGTGTGCTTTTTTCCTGTGCCTTCTTTTTTGCACTGATTTTTGTTTGAGATTGGACACTTGAACATTTTAAAAAATGTGATGCACATTCCTTTTATTTGTTTCTGCGGCATGCTTACCTACCATGTATTTTCTTTTCATCTTGCCCTATTGTTATATTATGTGGGTTAATTCTCCTTGACTCCGTGACTACTACTATATCTGAAAACCTGTCTTTCTTCCCCTCTCCAAATATAGTACGTGACTTGAGATGTGACACTTTGGCCCAGTTTGGAGAAAGGTCTTTGCTGAAATTATATGTAGCCTTTGTTGGATGTCCTCGTCATGTCTTACATGTAGTTTATGTAAAATAGTATAAAGCAGGTTCCCACTTCTTAGCTAGATGGAAGACCTGGGTGCCTCAAGTCATTCCCTCCTGTTCATGATGCAGCACTTGAAGGTAGTGAGGGGCCTTTATTCTGTTTTTTTTTCTTTTTCCTAGACAACCTGCTTGTCATGTTCATCTTTGTCTTCAAATTGGTGGCTATTGGTGAGTTTAGGAGACTTTCTTGATTTACATTCTTCCCTGAAATGACCTCCAGGTGTTATAATCTAAGCTTTGCTTTAGCAGAATTCTTTTCTTGGTCAAGATTTTTTTAAAGATTACATGGTGAAATTTTACTTGTAGCATGGTTTTCTTATAGTTGTTGAGATTTGTTATTTCTGTTTTATTTTTTCTTTTTATCTCATATTAACAGATCTAGATTTTATAATCCAGCTTTGTTACCTAGAATTCTTTTGAAATGTAACATTTCTGGAAAAAAGGTAGACAGTCATATAAGCAGCAAAATTCCTATTTTCTAAAACAAAAACTGCCTAGAAAATGATATTATAGTAATGAGTACTTTTTCGTTAGGACTTTAATGGTTATTTTATTCTGAAGTTTGTAGTTTTCTACTTTTTTTCAGATTTATTATTCTGAATGTTTGCTACTTTGATTGTAAACTGCATTGTTTTGTGTGTTGTGCTAAGTTCCTTCAGTCATGTCTGATTCTTTGTGAACCTATGGGTTATGGCTGCCAAACTCCTCTGTCTATGGAATTTTCCAGGCAAGAATATTGGAATTGGTAGCTATTTCCTTCTCCAGGGGATCTTCCTGACTCATGGATTAAACCTGCATCTCTTACATCTCCTGCATTGGCAGGTGAGTTCTTTACCACAAGCACCACCTGCATAGTTTTGGAAATATGCAAAAAATGCTTAATCGTATAAATAAAAAATATATTATTTGTATTTTGCAGTGTACAGCTTTTTTAAGGTCACATGTAAAGTGTAACCAACTGGTAGAACCTTGTTGATGAAGTCTATTAAATATATGATATAAAGGAAAGTTAAATGTAATAGTGTGCAAATTTGAAATTTTGAGACAGAGGATGATTTAACCTCAAATGAGTTTCATAAAATCAAACTTTATTCAATTTTACATCTAGCACTTATTCCACAGGAAATCAATTCACTTCAATGTCTTTTATTGGTTTTTTTTTGGCCTATTGGCTTTCATTTATTTCATGATGCAGCACTTGAAGGTAGTGAGGGGCCTTTATTCTGTTTTTTTTTCTTTTTCCTAGACAACCTGCTTGTCATGTTCATCTTTGTCTTCAAATTGGTGGCTATTGGTGAGTTTAGGAGACTTTCTTGATTTACATTCTTCCCTGAAATGACCTCCAGGTGTTATAATCTAAGCTTTGCTTTAGCAGAATTCTTTTCTTGGTCAAGATTTTTTTAAAGATTACATGGTGAAATTTTACTTGTAGCATGGTTTTCTTATAGTTGTTGAGATTTGTTATTTCTGTTTTATTTTTTCTTTTTATCTCATATTAACAGATCTAGATTTTATAATCCAGCTTTGTTACCTAGAATTCTTTTGAAATGTAACATTTCTGGAAAAAAGGTAGACAGTCATATAAGCAGCAAAATTCCTATTTTCTAAAACAAAAACTGCCTAGAAAATGATATTATAGTAATGAGTACTTTTTCGTTAGGACTTTAATGGTTATTTTATTCTGAAGTTTGTAGTTTTCTACTTTTTTTCAGATTTATTATTCTGAATGTTTGCTACTTTGATTGTAAACTGCATTGTTTTGTGTGTTGTGCTAAGTTCCTTCAGTCATGTCTGATTCTTTGTGAACCTATGGGTTATGGCTGCCAAACTCCTCTGTCTATGGAATTTTCCAGGCAAGAATATTGGAATTGGTAGCTATTTCCTTCTCCAGGGGATCTTCCTGACTCATGGATTAAACCTGCATCTCTTACATCTCCTGCATTGGCAGGTGAGTTCTTTACCACAAGCACCACCTGCATAGTTTTGGAAATATGCAAAAAATGCTTAATCGTATAAATAAAAAAATATATTATTTGTATTTTGCAGTGTACAGCTTTTTTTTTAAGGTCACATGTAAAGTGTAACCAACTGGTAGAACCTTGTTGATGAAGTCTATTAAATATATGATATAAAGGAAAGTTAAATGTAATAGTGTGCAAATTTGAAATTTTGAGACAGAGGATGATTTAACCTCAAATGAGTTTCATAAAATCAAACTTTATTCAATTTTACATCTAGCACTTATTCCACAGGAAATCAATTCACTTCAATGTCTTTTTTTTTTTTTTTTTGGCCACTTCTATTGGTCTTTCATTTATTTATCTTTGCCCTTCGGCCTGTGTGGGCCTCCCATCACAGTGGCCCCTCTCATCGCAGAGCGCCAACTCTGGGTGCATGCGCTCCAGAGCTCCGGCTCGGTAGTTGGACACATCAGTCCAGCTGCTCCACGGTGTGTGGGATCTTCCCAGGCCAGGGATCGAACCGGTTCCCCTTGCACTGCAGGGCAGTGCCATTACCCACAGGACCACCAGGGAAGCCCTCTTTAATGTCTTCTATTTTCTGAGTTTCCATGCTTGAGGATAGTGAGGTATCCTTATCTCGCATCACCAGTTTTCTTTAGCAGCTGTGATTTCTGGTTCCAATGACCAGGCCCAGTTCAGAATCAGTGTTGGAACTGGCAGAATGTTGCCACAATTTTGTTTTTCCAAGCGAAAATGCTCTTTTCACCTTCTTAAGGAAAAGATTGTATTAATATATGCCTGAATTATCCCAGATAACCATAAGGCTCTCAAACACAAGAGCTATTCACCACATTTGGCGTCCTTCTCTTAAGTTCAAGGATCTCCCCAGAAACTTACAGGGTTAAAATATCAGTATTCAAAAGTGAAGTTACTGGTTTCAGATTAAAAATGTGCTGACCGTAAGTTTTGGAATCATGACAGCTTAAAATACTTAAAATTTTATCATAAACTATTGGCCGGTGGAATAACTGCAGTAATAAATAATGGACTTTTGATTATATTATTCCAGTGTGAGGTATATTATATATAACACACTACTCTTCACATGGGAAAGTGAGAGGTGTATATCTTGATGTGATTGGAAATATCCTTTATGCCTAGAAAAGATGATTCATAAAGCTCAATGAGGGAAAGCATATTCACAATACAGAATAGGCTAGTGTGCAGTCACAGAAACAATGAGGAACTGAACCAACTGCAGGCAGATCTCCTCAGTTCATTACAAAATGAGAGAAGCCTGGACTATTTCATTTTGGATTGCTCTTTGCAACCTCATAATCTCTTTAATGGCAGTAATTTGTTAATAAAACAGTGGTAATGAAACAGAAGTATCTGTTTACAGCACTCCCTTTCTATTTTTTGTGCTTATGCCTGCTTTCATTATTTATAGGGAAAGGTACACATTTGCTCTGGCATACATCACTAATAGAAAACCACTTTAGAGGAGGATAGGACAGGACATCGTCAGTAGAGTATAATGTCTATATCTGGAATCATTACTGCCCTCTCTGGAGTGTTTTTTCAACCTTAAAGCAATAGATCTTTAAGCAAGCTAAAAGCTGCAGTACAAACGTATTTTATCTTTAGTCCTTTAAACAATATTTCTTTGGTCTAAATGGGCTCTCCGCATCAGCAATTACTTCTTAAGTTTTTCTCATTTCTTTATTTGGAAACGAACACTCTAGTCTAAACCAATAGTAATTCCAGGAAATAAATTCTCTTTCAAAGATACATGAATTATTTTTCCTCATATCTACTGAAGTTTACTTTTTTCTTCTGTTTCATAATATTGGTAACAGTAGGGTTGTGTCTATGACCTGTATAAAATATTGAAGAGTCCTGATGAAAACATCAAAAAACAATGACAATTCCACAAATCTATAATAACAATAATGAAAAGTTTAATTCATTGAAAAAGTTAATATAATTTTTGATACTCTGAATAGAAAGACCAGCTTTGTTTTCTCAATTCTGAGAAAAGATTTATTTTAGTTCAATTTAATAAATGAATTTCAAATATAATATTTTTAAAGACATTTATTATTTAAAATGTATTTTGCACTTGATAAATTTTCTCAATATGACAACACAGAATACCGTATGAGAAGAAAGGCTATCTAAAATGCAATTCTTTAAGTCTACTGTAAGCAAAAATCCCTTTATAATACAATTCATGTTGCAATACTCTACTCTGTCTTGCCTAATAATCTGAATTCTTTGAAAGGTAGTAGAAAATTACAACAGAAAGGTAGTAAAAGCTTTATCTAGGCTGTCAAAACATTTTCTATTAACAGTGGATTGGCAAGAGAAGGTCTCTCGTTTAAACCAATTAAAGCTGTTTTTTTTTTTTTAAGATAAATGTATTTTTATTTTTAAAATCACATTTCTGAACAAAAAGTCATGGGAATTTTAAATTCCAGCATGATTGCAAAATCAAGGATTATCTGTATCATAGGACATACCCAATATACCAATCTGTATATGTTATTTTGCCATATATTAGCCACGAGGTCAATTCCTAACTACGCCCCACTGCATGACTGATGACTGTTTCCTCGTATGTAAAAAAGGAATAGTGACAATTCTAACCACAGATGGAACTTACTATTAAAGGAGACCATGTGTCAGAACACAGAATGGAACTAGAGTCAACATTTATTTAATACTAACTTAGTGATAGTAGATTTCAAGGACGTAGTAAACTCATCATTTACAGTGGTGTTTATTGGACTGTATATTGGTTGCTTGATACTCAGATTAAGGAAAGGGGGTTTTTATGTGCCTATGGGAGTTACTTTCCTGGGACTAATTTGAAAACAAACTGTGAAATAAACTCTGAGAACTATGAAGTCAGTGTACTTAGGAAAAGTCTTTCTGTTTGTAAATGTTGCACCTTGTGTCCTTTCCAGGCACCAGCACTTTCGATGACACAGGCAGGCCCAGACACAGAACTGTACCCTTTAGTGGGAAGTGAGGACCCATTCGTCTATGGAGGAAAACTGGAATGTTCTTATGAACCTTCTGCAGAATCTACTTAAATGCATGTGAGTGGTTTTCCTTCTTCAAAGGATCTCCTGTTGTCCCCAGCTGAGAGTAAGATCAGCTACATAATCTTCCAGGCTTGGTGCACAATGAAGATGTAGGATGCCTTTTGTTCAAATAGCAGGAAACACATGCTAGCAAAGGTATTTAAAATAAAATTCCTGTCTTCCAAGCTCCTTCTGCCTCTTTCACAACCTAAACTACGTATATTTAAAATATACGATTTAATGGGCTGCTCTTTTTGGTGCAGGGATTTCTGCAGGGCTAGTGCAGACATTCACAGGCCCCTGGGGGGGTCTGGTCTCTGTGACTGAGCAGCTTGCATGGCCCATCAGCTGCCGGGTCCCCGCCTCCTGCCAGACACCAGATCAGCACACTGAGTCTCATATGAACAAGGAAGTCAGGCAGGCTCCAACAAAGGAGGACTCAGAGCCTCAACAGTCATGGTGACCTTTGCCCTTGGAGGTGTCAGCTGCCTAGATGGGGATGAGTGAGAGGCTTATCCCAACATGTCTCCTGCGGGTTGTGCTGAGGAGAGGAATAATCACCACTAAGTTTCACCAGGACTGACTTTCACTTTCTGGGCAGTGGCGACCTGACCCAGGCTGGTAATGCAGGGCAGAGGCTGCTGAGAGAGGGAGAAGAAGGTGAGGCCAAAAACAGGTCCATAGTGGCAGATGTTCTAAGTCTGGGGTGGGCTCACTTGCAGATCACACGTTCAAAGATAAAATTCTTAAGCAGTTCAAGGTAGTGGTCAAAGGTGCCTTAAATCCCTGGTGCTGGCCCTGGGCAGCACCCGTTTCAGGCAGGTGAGGATAGCCCTGATCCAGAGAGAGTGTGAAACCTGTCCTCCTGAGCTTCTGAGCAGATTGCTCTTAAGTGTGTAGGGTGTGCCTTCAGGAGCGTTAAGAAGTGTTGGGATAGTGATATTTCAGTTAAAAATATTATTTATGAATCTAAATCAAGTGATACTCCCTGAATGAGGATCCTTTGGAGTAGACGCTCTCTGGAGGGCGTGCTAGCCTGACGATGACCTGGCTTCCCAGCCAGTCTCACACTGCTTAGAGCACCTATCCACAGGGGCATCTATATTTATTATCCAGCTGATTCTCTCGGCTGCCTTTCCCACGGCCTTCATTGACGGCTGTCACTGAATGCTTCTCCTCCTGTTTCTGCTGATAGGCCATTAAGGTTCTCTGTGTGATTTAATTAAATAAGGTGCTCTCTGGAATTCAAAGACAAGGTCAGAAAATGCTTTCTGAAATTAAAACAATTAGGGATACCCATAAAATAGGTGAAATTAGGTGGAAAGATCTCAAGGGTGCTATCTCTATCCCTTTTCTCTTTAGAGAAATCTGCTTCCTCTCTCATCTCCCCCCACGTCATACTGAGAGTGAGGGTCAGAGTGCATCTTCCAGTCTTGACCAAAAGGCCTCCTCCTTGCCTGCTCAGGGCATTTTCAGCAGATCCCACCCATGCAAGCCAACATTCCATATATTCTTTCGAGAATTTGGCGACTAAGTCAGGGTCTTCCCTCACTCAGGTTTCTCAAGTTCTGGGGAACTCGAGATTGTCGTGACTGACTTATCAACATGTCTCCTGGGCAGTGTGCTGAAACCCTGAGGAGAGGAATAATCACCACTAAGTTTCACCAGGACTGACTTTCACTTTCTGGGCAGTGGCGACCTGACCCAGGCTGGTAATGCAGGGCAGAGGCTGCTGAGAGAGGGAGAAGAAGGTGAGGCCAAAAACAGGTCCATAGTGGCAGATGTTCTAAGTCTGGGGTGGGCTCACTTGCAGATCACACGTTCAAAGATAAAATTCTTAAGCAGTTCAAGGTAGTGGTCAAAGGTGCCTTAAATCCCTGGTGCTGGCCCTGGGCAGCACCCGTTTCAGGCAGGTGAGGATAGCCCTGATCCAGAGAGAGTGTGAAACCTGTCCTCCTGAGCTTCTGAGCAGATTGCTCTTAAGTGTGTAGGGTGTGCCTTCAGGAGCGTTAAGAAGTGTTGGGATAGTGATATTTCAGTTAAAAATATTATTTATGAATCTAAATCAAGTGATACTCCTGAATGAGGATCCTTTGGAGTAGACGCTCTCTGGAGGGCGTGCTAGCCTGACGATGACCTGGCTTCCCAGCCAGTCTCACACTGCTTAGAGCACCTATCCACAGGGGCATCTATATTTATTATCCAGCTGATTCTCTCGGCTGCCTTTCCCACGGCCTTCATTGACGGCTGTCACTGAATGCTTCTCCTCCTGTTTCTGCTGATAGGCCATTAAGGTTCTCTGTGTGATTTAATTAAATAAGGTGCTCTCTGGAATTCAAAGACAAGGTCAGAAAATGCTTTCTGAAATTAAAACAATTAGGGATACCCATAAAATAGGTGAAATTAGGTGGAAAGATCTCAAGGGTGCTATCTCTATCCCTTTTCTCTTTAGAGAAATCTGCTTCCTCTCTCATCTCCCCCCACGTCATACTGAGAGTGAGGGTCAGAGTGCATCTTCCAGTCTTGACCAAAAGGCCTCCTCCTTGCCTGCTCAGGGCATTTTCAGCAGATCCCACCCATGCAAGCCAACATTCGACATATATTCTTTCGAGAATTTGGCGACTAAGTCAGGGTCTTCCTCATCACTTCAGGTTTCTCAAGTTCTGGGGAACTCGAGGTCTGTGTGCATGATGCATCCAGCTCCACAGCCATTAGATGTTCATGGTGAAAGCATCAACCTCCATTCTCCTTAAAAGGCAGCCCACACCGGAGGCTGTCACCACAGCTCAGCACGACAGCTCTTTCAGATGTGGACGGCCACAGCTCCCCTCTTCCACAGGTCCCACGGTCCTCATCAGCTTGCTCTCACTGTATTTCCTCTTCCACACCCATCACTGTTTCCAGTTCCTTGCCTTTACCCTAGAAGTTTCTAAGCCCTACTGTATGTCTTTTCTTTCTTTCTTTCTTTCTTTTTTTTTTTTTTTTTACATTTTACACTCAAATCCTTGGGCTGTCACATTAATTTTACTGTTTTTTTTTTTTTTCCTCGTCATAGCTACATTGTAAAATTTCAATTTTGATTCCACTCACATCCTTCTCTGGTTCTCTGCCTTAGAAGTGGCATAATGAAAGGGAAAAAAAATCTAACACTATGCCTGAGTTTTACTCTAAATGTATAGTTTCAGGCCTTTAACTGACCAGGACCTTTGCTGTCCTTCAGAGTTTATTGTTTATCCCAGCCTTTTCAGCCATTCCTTGGGAGCGTACTCAGAGTTTTGTCACTTTCATTGTGTACTTGAGTTTATCTAAGCAAACTACTTAGGCTCTGCAAACTACTTTCCTACCTCACAGAAAAGCTGGAAACTGAGCATTTCCACAGTTATTTCCCCTTTTCAGATAGAAAGAGACATGTATCTGGGCTAAGTTCACTCCTCTCCATTCTGACTCTGTGCATGAACTGAAGGGTTACTTGGCCTCACTTTGGGAAATATGCGCTATTAATCTTCATTTTATTTAATAAAACAATTTCCCTTAGGTGAAATTAGGTGGAAAGATCTCAAGGGTGCTATCTCTATCCCTTTTCTCTTTAGAAATCTGCTTCCCTCTCATCTCCCCACGTCATACTGAGAGTGAGGGTCAGAGTGCATCTTCCAGTCTTGACCAAAAGGCCTCCTCCTTGCCTGCTCAGGGCATTTTCAGCAGATCCCACCCATGCAAGCCAACATTCGACATATATTCTTTCGAGAATTTGGCGACTAAGTCAGGGTCTTCCTCATCACTTCAGGTTTCTCAAGTTCTGGGGAACTCGAGGTCTGTGTGCATGATGCATCCAGCTCCACAGCCATTAGATGTTCATGGTGAAAGCATCAACCTCCATTCTCCTTAAAAGGCAGCCCACACCGGAGGCTGTCACCACAGCTCAGCACGACAGCTCTTTCAGATGTGGACGGCCACAGCTCCCCTCTTCCACAGGTCCCACGGTCCTCATCAGCTTGCTCTCACTGTATTTCCTCTTCCACACCCATCACTGTTTCCAGTTCCTTGCCTTTACCCTAGAAGTTTCTAAGCCCTACTGTATGTCTTTTCTTTCTTTCTTTCTTTTTTTTTTTTTTTTTACATTTTACACTCAAATCCTTGGGCTGTCACATTAATTTTACTGTTTTTTTTTTTTTCCTCGTCATAGCTACATTGTAAAATTTCAATTTTGATTCCACTCACATCCTTCTCTGGTTCTCTGCCTTAGAAGTGGCATAATGAAAGGGAAAAAAAATCTAACACTATGCCTGAGTTTTACTCTAAATGTATAGTTTCAGGCCTTTAACTGACCAGGACCTTTGCTGTCCTTCAGAGTTTATTGTTTATCCCAGCCTTTTCAGCCATTCCTTGGGAGCGTACTCAGAGTTTTGTCACTTTCATTGTGTACTTGAGTTTATCTAAGCAAACTACTTAGGCTCTGCAAACTACTTTCCTACCTCACAGAAAAGCTGGAAACTGAGCATTTCCACAGTTATTTCCCCTTTTCAGATAGAAAGAGACATGTATCTGGGCTAAGTTCACTCCTCTCCATTCTGACTCTGTGCATGAACTGAAGGGTTACTTGGCCTCACTTTGGGAAATATGCTCTATTAATCTTCTTTTTTTTTTTTTTAACTTTTGAAGCTTCTTACTGTTTGTCTCTTTTCCTCTAACATATAAACACTTGCTAACTTTCCCTATTGTATAAGTATGGAAAACAAAAATTACTTTTCCCATATAATTTTACTTTATCTCTAGTTCAGTTAAAGTTTTTGAAAGAATGTTCTATATTGGCTATCATAGGTGCTTACATCCATGTTAAAGGAAACTCCTATTCATTTCTAAACATACTGAGGACTCAAAAGATGTTCTAGAGACGCTTTATTTTTTATCCAGTGATTGGCATCATTGATTATCCTTGCCTTCTTGATTTTTCCTTGCATGGTGTGTGCCAATTTGCTTAAATATTTGCTATTTATCCTTCTCTTTTAAAAGATTTTCTTCTTGCCTCCATGATCACTAGTGCTTTGTCCCTTTCATAGACTTCTCTCTCCCTTTTTTAAAATCTGTTCCAATGTAGGAGAATTCAGGACATTATTTTCTTCCTTCAATTTTTAGGCACAATTATTCAGACATATGAGTCTTGGGCTTCTGCTTCTAACTAAAATGGAATAAGAAGGATGGAATTTATCTTCCTGCCTAAACAACTGAAACTCTGAATAAGCCTATGAAACTTATTTTCTAAACACTGGGCATCAAGCAATCAAAGCCAGTGAAGCAGGAGAGATAGGAAGGAAGTGAAATGAACCCTGATTGTCTCAGTTTAGTGCTTCAAGGACTTTCCAGGTCATAATTCAGTCAAGTGGATAACCAGGAGGAATTCAGCAGACTCACTAACTTGAGGAAATAATGCTAAGAAGAAAGGACAGAGAACTGAGGATATTTGCCGAGTCCCTCTAGTCTTCAGCAGATTAGTGACTGGCAGACTTTTTGAGGGAACTATTTGAGGCAGGAATAAGATAACCCTAAAGGATCAGAAGAAACAGTAGCTAGAGCTCACCCAGGGCTGGGAAGCGTGACTGTTCCCCAGCCAGACTGGACAGCTTCATAATATGTATTACACTTAGTACGTTCCCAGAATACCTGTCTCAGTATGGGGGACTCTTATCTCAAGAGTAAATGCTGCTTTGGGCCCACTAGACTAAGCTTTCTTATTTTGTTTTTTTCTCTTTTCCTCTAACATATAAACACTTGCTAACTTTCCCTATTGTATAAGTATGGAAAACAAAAATTACTTTTCCCATATAATTTTACTTTATCTCTAGTTCAGTTAAAGTTTTTGAAAGAATGTTCTATATTGGCTATCATAGGTGCTTACATCCATGTTAAAGGAAACTCCTATTCATTTCTAAACATACTGAGGACTCAAAAGATGTTCTAGAGACGCTTTATTTTTTATCCAGTGATTGGCATCATTGATTATCCTTGCCTTCTTGATTTTTCCTTGCATGGTGTGTGCCAATTTGCTTAAATATTTGCTATTTATCCTTCTCTTTTAAAAGATTTTCTTCTTGCCTCCATGATCACTAGTGCTTTGTCCCTTTCATAGACTTCTCTCTCTCTCTTTTTTAAAATCTGTTCCAATGTAGGAGAATTCAGGACATTATTTTCTTCCTTCAATTTTTAGGCACAATTATTCAGACATATGAGTCTTGGGCTTCTGCTTCTAACTAAAATGGAATAAGAAGGATGGAATTTATCTTCCTGCCTAAACAACTGAAACTCTGAATAAGCCTATGAAACTTATTTTCTAAACACTGGGCATCAAGCAATCAAAGCCAGTGAAGCAGGAGAGATAGGAAGGAAGTGAAATGAACCCTGATTGTCTCAGTTTAGTGCTTCAAGGACTTTCCAGGTCATAATTCAGTCAAGTGGATAACCAGGAGGAATTCAGCAGACTCACTAACTTGAGGAAATAATGCTAAGAAGAAAGGACAGAGAACTGAGGATATTTGCCGAGTCCCTCTAGTCTTCAGCAGATTAGTGACTGGCAGACTTTTTGAGGGAACTATTTGAGGCAGGAATAAGATAACCCTAAAGGATCAGAAGAAACAGTAGCTAGAGCTCACCCAGGGCTGGGAAGCGTGACTGTTCCCCAGCCAGACTGGACAGCTTCATAATATGTATTACACTTAGTACGTTCCCAGAATACCTGTCTCAGTATGGGGGACTCTTATCTCAAGAGTAAATGCTGCTTTGGGCCCACTTAAAAGATGATAAGGAGAAGACTGAAAGGACCTAACCATTTATAAATAAGTTAGCTATGTCCCAGAACAAAGCTCAAGAATAATTATAGTAATACGAAAATATATACTACTCAACAAGGTAAAATTTATGCTGTATGGCATATCATAAAAAACATGTAAAGCATCTTAAGAAGCAGAAAAATATGACCTATAAAGAGGAAAAACCTATTAAATCAAAACCAACCCAGAAGTGGCACAGATGTTAGAATTAAGAAACAGGGACATTAAAATAGTTATGTTAACTCTATTCCATGTATTGTAAGAGGTGGAAGGGAGATTGATAGTGTCGCAAAATTAAATGAATGCTATAAAAAAAGACCCAGACAGAACTTTCAGAAATAAAAGCTATGTCTGAGAAAGAAAACCACTGAAAGGCATTTGAATCTATAAACACTCTCCAAAAAAAAAAAAAAAGAAACAACAAACTAGGGAAGACTAACACTAACAACAAAACATATACACCTGTGGAATGAGTCTTCAAGTGGCCCATTATATGTATAACTAGAGCTCCTAAAAGCAAGTAAGAAGTGGAAAACTCATTTGTAGAAATTATCACCAAAAAGGTTACTAATATGATAAAAATTATTCCCTCACATATCCTAGGAGCTTGGTAAACCCCAAACACACACACGTTCTTTTCAACTTACAGATATTTGTGGCTGTTAACTATGGAAAGCTATATCCCCTAGATTAACTCCTTTTTTATATAACCAACAACCTGTTAGACAGCCTTAACTGGGTGCCCTGTAGATAGTGATAGGTTGTAGAAAGCATGGCTAATGCTTCACCTATTTACTGAAGCACTGATCTGTTTCTGACAATGAAACAAATATCAAAATTACACGATGGAAAAGAAATTGTCCTTAAGCTTTAGAAGTCCACAAAGATATATACATATATATATATATATGTATATATGTATGTGTGTATATATATACACACATACATACATATCAATATCTATCTATATATATATGTATATGTATATATATACATATACACACACACACGCATACGTACACATAAGATTTAAAATGCAGTGTGTTAAGTTTCATAACGGTAATGACTAAAAGATGAAAATACCATAGACAGAGAAACCGTATCTGACCAGGAGGAGAGTTAGCTAAAATATACTGTTATTTCAGGTAAATGCTGAAAGTTATGTCCCAGAACAAAGCTCAAGAATAATTATAGTAATACGAAAATATATACTACTCAACAAGGTAAAATTTATGCTGTATGGCATATCATAAAAAACATGTAAAGCATCTTAAGAAGCAGAAAAATATGACCTATAAAGAGGAAAAACCTATTAAATCAAAACCAACCCAGAAGTGGCACAGATGTTAGAATTAAGAAACAGGGACATTAAAATAGTTATGTTAACTCTATTCCATGTATTGTAAGAGGTGGAAGGGAGATTGATAGTGTCGCAAAATTAAATGAATGCTATAAAAAAAGACCCAAACAGAACTTTCAGAAATAAAAGCTATGTCTGAGAAAGAAAACCACTGAAAGGCATTTGAATCTATAAACACTCTCCAAAAAAAAAAAAAAAAGAAACAACAAACTAGGGAAGACTAACACTAACAACAAAACATATACACCTGTGGAATGAGTCTTCAAGTGGCCCATTATATGTATAACTAGAGCTCCTAAAAGCAAGTAAGAAGTGGAAAACTCATTTGTAGAAATTATCACCAAAAAGGTTACTAATATGATAAAAATTATTCCCTCACATATCCTAGGAGCTTGGTAAACCCCAAACACACACACGTTCTTTTCAACTTACAGATATTTGTGGCTGTTAACTATGGAAAGCTATATCCCCTAGATTAACTCCTTTTTTATATAACCAACAACCTGTTAGACAGCCTTAACTGGGTGCCCTGTAGATAGTGATAGGTTGTAGAAAGCATGGCTAATGCTTCACCTATTTACTGAAGCACTGATCTGTTTCTGACAATGAAACAAATATCAAAATTACACGATGGAAAAGAAATTGTCCTTAAGCTTTAGAAGTCCACAAAGATATATACATATATATATATATATATGTATATATGTATGTGTGTATATATATACACACATACATACATATCAATATCTATCTATATATATATGTATATGTATATATATACATATACACACACACACGCATACGTACACACATAAGATTTAAAATGCAGTGTGTTAAGTTTCATAACGGTAATGACTAAAAGATGAAAATACCATAGACAGAGAAACCGTATCTGACCAGGAGGGGAGAGTTAGCTAAAATATACTGTTATTTCAGGTAAATGCTGAAAGTTACACCTTGACGACTGTAATTTAAGAGATCATTTGTGTCGGCGCAGCTGCACCTCCTGGCAGGTGGAGGGCCTCGGGATCTCAGCGCAACCCCGACCGCCTTTCCACCAGGGGGCGCTCGTTTTCTGCCCGGAAATCCGTCTGCTCCCTCGGAGCTCAAGCCGGGACCGCGGAGGCTGCGTGGCATCTGCAGGTGAGTGCACTCCTTGCTTGTCGCGGGGATTCGGGGGAAAGGAGCGAAGTCAGTGGAGAGGCGCTTTTCGGGGGGGGGGGGATGTCGTAGGGGCAAAACCGAGGGGGCCTAACCGAGGTAAAGTGATCTCAGGTGGCCTTGGCTGGCCGCGGCCTTAAGCAGGGCTTCGGGTTCCTGGCAGAACAGAAGGTCGAGTGGGGGAAGTGAGAGCACCGAGCCCTAGCCATCAGACCTGGGGTCAGTGACGAGGTCCTGGCCCTTCGGCTTTACAGAAAAGCATTCCCACAAAGATGTAAGGTAGTGAACAAGTAGAGTGTTTATTCAGAGAAAAAGAGTACACTACCTGTGAATAGACATGCAGGCAGACTCAGTCGTGCCCTCGTGACACTTTTAATCATGAATAGGAAGCATTTCTTCCAGGTTTCCTTCGGCTAATCATTCCTTTGGCCTAGTTCACCGTTCTGTTTGGTGTATCTTAGGGTGCCCCCGTGTGTGCACACACATCCCTTAACCAAGATGGATTCTGCCAAATCGGCTGACAGGTAGTTAGATGTAGCATCACTTCCTTTTTGACCTCCAGCGAGCCTTTGTGTGCATATGTAGTCAGTCGGGGAGATTGCCTCACTTGGAGAATGAAAAATATATGATCTCTGATCTCTTATCTGGGCAGAGCCCAGCCTCTGGTAATCTCTGGGCAGGAGTTGAGAGAAGAGCTTATGTTAAAAAATGTTGTTTGTGAGTTTGATAAAAGGTATTCATTAAAATATTAGAGACAGAAGTCAGGTTACAGTGGGATGAATAAGGATAGGGTGTAGGAGACAATTTACAGATCAGAATTACCAGGGAATTGGTCATGCTCCACAATCCATACCCTCCCTCAAAGGGGAGAACTTTAATTTTGCATAAGCATCATGGGTCAGAAGTGGTGGTATTCAGCAATATCTGAATTCCCTTCTTGCAGCACTGTTGTTCTACATTTCCAATAATTTCTCCTTTGTTGGGACCTCCGGCAGGGACCTCGGGATCTCAGCGCAACCCCGACCGCCTTTCCACCAGGGGCGCTCGTTTTCTGCCCGGAAATCCGTCTGCTCCCTCGGAGCTCAAGCCGGGACCGCGGAGGCTGCGTGGCATCTGCAGGTGAGTGCACTCCTTGCTTGTCGCGGGGATTCGGGGGAAAGGAGCGAAGTCAGTGGAGAGGCGCTTTTCGGGGGGGGGGGGGTGTCGTAGGGGCAAAACCGAGGGGGCCTAACCGAGGTAAAGTGATCTCAGGTGGCCTTGGCTGGCCGCGGCCTTAAGCAGGGCTTCGGGTTCCTGGCAGAACAGAAGGTCGAGTGGGGGAAGTGAGAGCACCGAGCCCTAGCCATCAGACCTGGGGTCAGTGACGAGGTCCTGGCCCTTCGGCTTTACAGAAAAGCATTCCCACAAAGATGTAAGGTAGTGAACAAGTAGAGTGTTTATTCAGAGAAAAAGAGTACACTACCTGTGAATAGACATGCAGGCAGACTCAGTCGTGCCCTCGTGACACTTTTAATCATGAATAGGAAGCATTTCTTCCAGGTTTCCTTCGGCTAATCATTCCTTTGGCCTAGTTCACCGTTCTGTTTGGTGTATCTTAGGGTGCCCCCGTGTGTGCACACACATCCCTTAACCAAGATGGATTCTGCCAAATCGGCTGACAGGTAGTTAGATGTAGCATCACTTCCTTTTTGACCTCCAGCGAGCCTTTGTGTGCATATGTAGTCAGTCGGGGAGATTGCCTCACTTGGAGAATGAAAAATATATGATCTCTGATCTCTTATCTGGGCAGAGCCCAGCCTCTGGTAATCTCTGGGCAGGAGTTGAGAGAAGAGCTTATGTTAAAAAATGTTGTTTGTGAGTTTGATAAAAGGTATTCATTAAAATATTAGAGACAGAAGTCAGGTTACAGTGGGATGAATAAGGATAGGGTGTAGGAGACAATTTACAGATCAGAATTACCAGGGAATTGGTCATGCTCCACAATCCATACCCTCCCTCAAAGGGGAGAACTTTAATTTTGCATAAGCATCATGGGTCAGAAGTGGTGGTATTCAGCAATATCTGAATTCCCTTCTAACTTGCAGCACTGTTGTTCTACATTTCCAATAATTTCTCCTTTGTTGGGACTCTATGACTGAGGTCTAATCAGCAAAATATGAGCAGAATTCAGAAGCAGCAGTGTCAGATACATCCTCTAAAATTTCTCATGGGATCTTCCATATTCTTTTCTTCCCTGTGCTCATAGGTAGTTGCAGACCATTCAGAAGAGGACTGGGAATGGTGGTGGAGCACCAGATGGACAAAAGCCTTGGTCTCGTAGCCACCATGTGGAAGCTCATCTCCTGACACTGGTACTGTGACATGCTTATCTTTAATTTCTATTTGCCCGAGTCTGTAGATACTTGCTTTGCAACGTTGTGGGTTGCAGCAGTTTTTTGAAACCAGAGCTTCTGAATTCTTTGAAGGATTTGTAAAATTCCATGATGTGTTTTATTGCAATACCCAAGTTTATTCTTTTATCTACTTCTGGTTTACTGTCTACAGTACTGACAGTTCCCAGAATTAACTCTTGTGCAGATGCTGGAGGTTTGGGTGCAGAGACCAGCAGGTGCCTCGGCAGTGCCTGCACTGGGACCCCTTCCTCCAGCTGGGCCAGCCCACCGCTGCCGTGGCTGCTGCCTCTGCCGATCCGTGTTCAGGTCCTGACTGGGTTTTACTCACAGAGTCCCAAGAATCCTGGACGACCCCCGCAGAATCTAGCTGTTGCCACATATATCATCTCTGCTTGTAGACATGCTCCAGTGCTCCAGACGACTGCATTTAGAAACAGGTCCTAAGATGAAATTGCAAGAATTTCAAGATGGTGACATGAGCACATTCAACCAAATATGGGGGGGTCCCTTCTGAGAATGGGACCCTGTGGGGTGGCTCAGTTGTGTGGCTGTGAAGTAGTTACAATCCCCAAAGTGGTTTAGGTTTAGGTACAGTTTCATCCAGAGGTGTATAATGTCAGGGCCTTACATGAATAAGGATAGGGTGTAGGAGACAATTTACAGATCAGAATTACCAGGGAATTGGTCATGCTCCACAATCCATACCCTCCCTCAAAGGGGAGAACTTTAATTTTGCATAAGCATCATGGGTCAGAAGTGGTGGTATTCAGCAATATCTGAATTCCCTTCTAACTTGCAGCACTGTTGTTCTACATTTCCAATAATTTCTCCTTTGTTGGGACTCTATGACTGAGGTCTAATCAGCAAAATATGAGCAGAATTCAGAAGCAGCAGTGTCAGATACATCCTCTAAAATTTCTCATGGGATCTTCCATATTCTTTTCTTCCCTGTGCTCATAGGTAGTTGCAGACCATTCAGAAGAGGACTGGGAATGGTGGTGGAGCACCAGATGGACAAAAGCCTTGGTCTCGTAGCCACCATGTGGAAGCTCATCTCCTGACACTGGTACTGTGACATGCTTATCTTTAATTTCTATTTGCCCGAGTCTGTAGATACTTGCTTTGCAACGTTGTGGGTTGCAGCAGTTTTTTGAAACCAGAGCTTCTGAATTCTTTGAAGGATTTGTAAAATTCCATGATGTGTTTTATTGCAATACCCAAGTTTATTCTTTTATCTACTTCTGGTTTACTGTCTACAGTACTGACAGTTCCCAGAATTAACTCTTGTGCAGATGCTGGAGGTTTGGGTGCAGAGACCAGCAGGTGCCTCGGCAGTGCCTGCACTGGGACCCCTTCCTCCAGCTGGGCCAGCCCACCGCTGCCGTGGCTGCTGCCTCTGCCGATCCGTGTTCAGGTCCTGACTGGGTTTTACTCACAGAGTCCCAAGAATCCTGGACGACCCCCGCAGAATCTAGCTGTTGCCACATATATCATCTCTGCTTGTAGACATGCTCCAGTGCTCCAGACGACTGCATTTAGAAACAGGTCCTAAGATGAAATTGCAAGAATTTCAAGATGGTGACATGAGCACATTCAACCAAATATGGGGGGGTCCCTTCTGAGAATGGGACCCTGTGGGGTGGCTCAGTTGTGTGGCTGTGAAGTAGTTACAATCCCCAAAGTGGTTTAGGTTTAGGTACAGTTTCATCCAGAGGTGTATAATGTCAGGGCCTCAGTTTACATTTCTGCAGTTTCCTCTGTCTTTTCATTCTGTATGTATTGGTTCTTACATATTGGTTCCATTCTTTGACTAGTTTCCTTCATGAACGCAAAATGACTTCAGGCGTTCCAGGTCTCGTATCCATATACTACACACTCTATAGGAAAAGAAATGCTAACTACTTAGGTGTGGGTTACATGGTCATGTGCCTGGGTGATTAGTGTAGCTCATGTGTACCACTCTTTAGTAAGGTTTTCTGGACCCATGTGGCTCCTAGCATGAAAACTGAGGACTCTTAGCAGAGCAGAAGCTCCTACTGCAGACAAAGTCACAGATGTCCACTAAAGGATATGACTGACTGATAGATTGAGGTACTTCATCCTGGGAAAGGACTTGTACCTATGACTCTTGTTCCAAAATCCACTGCAACTGTGACTAATGCCATATAAACTTATTTCTAGATAATTATAATCTGTAATTGTTAAAAGAATATTGTGATGAGAAGAAAATTCTCTTAGAGATGCTGCCTACTTAGAGAAACTGAAAAAGAAGCACATAGTAAGTACTCAAAATGTTACCAGCGTCTTTCCAGCATTTCTGGAGGAAGATGTCCCAATGACCAGTGCTGATTATGTTCTAGGTTAACGGGTCTCTAAAGACATAAAGGATAAAGCACTAGCTGATAGAACTATCTTTAAAGCAATAGCAATATTCCTTATTATTAATCCGTGACTAACAGGCAGCTCCTCTTACGTATTTTGGCTTTTGTGATTAACCTACACACCTGGAGGAAGTATACAAATGTATCATAGCTACTAATAAATTATCAATTTAGCATAAATAAATCTTAAAAAGTTCTTATGTATTCCTTTTCCCAAGAAACATAATATCATTTGGTAATCAAGAAACCTAAAAAAATAAAAAAAAAATAGAATAAAATTAGAACAAAGAAACAGCAAACTATCTTTTTTTTTTTCAAGAGTTTATTTATTTATATTGGGGGGGGGGGTTTGGGGAGGGAGCGGGGCAGGTGGGCCACTTCTATCAGTCTTTCGTTTATCTATTTTCATCCATCTTTGTTCTTCTGCCCGTGTGGGCCTTTCATCGCAGTGGCCTCTGTTGTTGCAGAGCACCGGCTCTGGAGTGCAGAGCATGCGCTCCAGAGCTCCGGCTTGGTAATTGGACATGTAAGTCCAACTGCTCCGCGGCACGTGGGATCTTCCCAGGCCAGGGATCGAGCCGGTGCCCCTTGCATTGCATGGCGGTGTCCTTACCCACTGGACCACCAGGGAAGCCTAGCAAACAATATCTTGATGATGATGTCAGCTTGTATAGCTGAGGGTGTATAGTTCCATGCATGTGTTTGCCCATTAATTAATTACAGTTGATTTATTTCACAATGATTGGGCACTCTCATGTTCTCAGTTTTATTCAGTTGCAAAGATAAGCCTAATATGATGGAGTGGCCCCTCAAACATCAGCCTTAAATATCTTCTGTATTTTAATGATCTTAACCAGACCTGACCATTTTCCCTGCTTCCTATACTTCACTACCAAATTGCAAATATTCCATTTCCTAAGTTTGTCTGTGATTGTATATACCCACTGATTTCATCCAGAAAATGGTACTGGAAGTGCTGCCGAATTCAAACTCACATTGCTTGCTGCATGGCCAGTCAGTCAGTTAAGAAACAGGTGCTGGGTCAGGGAATGACAACTTGATTCAAAAAGCCAGCAAGTCCAGAAGATGATGAGCTTGTGTCCCAGAGAACACTCGCTCTGTTTTAATACTGGTTTCTTTTGTAGGGCAAAGAGAGGGAGGTGAGGAGGTGAAGTGAAAAAGGAGATAAATTGTTTTATTTCTTTCTTCCTGAAGCCATGTATAGATGGCGCCTGGTCTGGATGTTTCTCCTATGAGCTTAATGGAGGATATTTTAGCTTAATGCTCCGTATGCAAGGTGGGGTTCCCAGAGATGGGTCACTATATATGCTGTAAGTTGAGACACAGACCTTCAGTGATTGATTAACTTATAGCGAAAGCACTAGAATTCAAAGGCTGGAGTAAAAGAAATAGATCCAATATGGAGCCAGATTTGTTCTTCTCCATTACAAGAGTATATAATTTAAAAATTAGTATAGTATAGCATAATAATTCTATATTTATCTTGAACTTTTAAATTAAATAGGAAAAATAGACATGGAAGGAGGCAAAATTTAGATAATTGATTTGATTATTAAATAATTCAACATATAATTTGGTGAATTTAAAAAGGCCTTTTTTTTTTTTTTACTATGATAGCCACTGAATTTCACTTTGGTGGGGACTAAGTTACTTCTGTAAAATAAAGATTAAAAGAGGTTGTTTCTCCTCTTCAAATCATTCTTATTATGTGCATTCAATTTGCAAAGACAAGCAATTACTGCTCTTTGAATCTGGCAAGTAGCCACCATTTTTAATTGAAATGGTATTTTGCAAACTAAAGATCATGAAAACAAGGAAGTAGTGTTGATGTGTTAACAGGAGTGAGCTATAAGGAATGGCAGTTACATATTTTAGCACGTAAAAATATTTTCCAAATTATCAGTTAGTAAAATCTCTGTGACTGTCAGACTGTGTTAAGTGGGTAAACTTAAAGATTATAAGGGCACTTATAAAGATGCTTTTTCAAAGACACAAGTGCATCATAATGGTAGTATCATAGGAGTATGGGAACTTGGTTTAAGTAGACCACAAATCTCTTGCTCGACCAACCAAGTTAAGCAGGATTTCAGCATTAGATTGATCTGCATGATTCCATCTTGGGCACCTTATAGTTGAGAGACCTTGATTTAATGTCACAAACAGTATGAAGCTTCATTTCTCTTATATCTCAGAACACTCAGCATTAGTTTTGCATTAATACTGGTTTCTTTTGTAGGGCAAAGAGAGGGAGGTGAGGAGGTGAAGTGAAAAAGGAGATAAATTGTTTTATTTCTTTCTTCCTGAAGCCATGTATAGATGGCGCCTGGTCTGGATGTTTCTCCTATGAGCTTAATGGAGGATATTTTAGCTTAATGCTCCGTATGCAAGGTGGGGTTCCCAGAGATGGGTCACTATATATGCTGTAAGTTGAGACACAGACCTTCAGTGATTGATTAACTTATAGCGAAAGCACTAGAATTCAAAGGCTGGAGTAAAAGAAATAGATCCAATATGGAGCCAGATTTGTTCTTCTCCATTACAAGAGTATATAATTTAAAAATTAGTATAGTATAGCATAATAATTCTATATTTATCTTGAACTTTTAAATTAAATAGGAAAAATAGACATGGAAGGAGGCAAAATTTAGATAATTGATTTGATTATTAAATAATTCAACATATAATTTGGTGAATTTAAAAAGGCCTTTTTTTTTTTTTTACTATGATAGCCACTGAATTTCACTTTGGTGGGGACTAAGTTACTTCTGTAAAATAAAGATTAAAAGAGGTTGTTTCTCCTCTTCAAATCATTCTTATTATGTGCATTCAATTTGCAAAGACAAGCAATTACTGCTCTTTGAATCTGGCAAGTAGCCACCATTTTTAATTGAAATGGTATTTTGCAAACTAAAGATCATGAAAACAAGGAAGTAGTGTTGATGTGTTAACAGGAGTGAGCTATAAGGAATGGCAGTTACATATTTTAGCACGTAAAAATATTTTCCAAATTATCAGTTAGTAAAATCTCTGTGACTGTCAGACTGTGTTAAGTGGGTAAACTTAAAGATTATAAGGGCACTTATAAAGATGCTTTTTCAAAGACACAAGTGCATCATAATGGTAGTATCATAGGAGTATGGGAACTTGGTTTAAGTAGACCACAAATCTCTTGCTCGACCAACCAAGTTAAGCAGGATTTCAGCATTAGATTGATCTGCATGATTCCATCTTGGGCACCTTATAGTTGAGAGACCTTGATTTAATGTCACAAACAGTATGAAGCTTCATTTCTCTTATATCTAAGAACACTCAGCATTAGTTTTGCATTATAGGTTTTTTGAGTTGTATGTGAAGATTAAATAAGATAATATCTAGAAAACACTTATCCCTGTCTTTGGTATGCTGATGTTCAATAAATGGTACCTACTGTTTTTGCTAATTGGGAGCATGGAGGTTGAAATGTGTACAAAAATGATAATTTTCATAAAGAAGTTTTATATTTAACTGAAGTTGTATATTTTAATATATGTCAATATTCAAATCTAGTAATATACTCAATCTGTTTTATGTGGATTCTCCTTCTGTTCAGCTTTGTTCTGAATTTATTTAGAATAAGTCCACATTCAGTATTAAATTACCAAGCCTGTGACTCTTACCCTCACCTCTGAAATTAAGTCAAGGTTATAGTGCTTTCTGCCCAAAAAAGTGACTATACAAAAAAGATTGCTTATTGATTACATAACAAAGTAACCAGAGTCAATTAATTGTTGACTTATTAATTAGTCTTTTTTTTTAAAAAATTACTTATTTATTTGGCTTAGTTGCATCATACAGGATCTTTCTTCTGTTGTTGAGGCAGTAGAGCGTAGTCACCCTGAGCCATGGGGGATCTTAGTTCCCTGACCAGGAATCAAACCCCTGTACTCTGCATTGGAAGGTGTATTCCTCAACCACTGGACCACCAGGGAAGTCCCAGTCCATTTTTCTCAGCCAGTAGTTTTATCCTATGAGCACTACAAGCCAAGAATAATGATCATGAAAGGTATTTATTACAGGAGTGAGCTATGGGATACATATTTTAGCACGTAAATATTTTCCAAATTATCAGTTAGTAAAATCTCTGTGACTGTCAGACTGTGTTAAGTGGGTAAACTTAAAGATTATAAGGGCACTTATAAAGATGCTTTTTCAAAGACACAAGTGCATCATAATGGTAGTATCATAGGAGTATGGGAACTTGGTTTAAGTAGACCACAAATCTCTTGCTCGACCAACCAAGTTAAGCAGGATTTCAGCATTAGATTGATCTGCATGATTCCATCTTGGGCACCTTATAGTTGAGAGACCTTGATTTAATGTCACAAACAGTATGAAGCTTCATTTCTCTTATATCTAAGAACACTCAGCATTAGTTTTGCATTATAGGTTTTTTGAGTTGTATGTGAAGATTAAATAAGATAATATCTAGAAAACACTTATCCCTGTCTTTGGTATGCTGATGTTCAATAAATGGTACCTACTGTTTTTGCTAATTGGGAGCATGGAGGTTGAAATGTGTACAAAAATGATAATTTTCATAAAGAAGTTTTATATTTAACTGAAGTTGTATATTTTAATATATGTCAATATTCAAATCTAGTAATATACTCAATCTGTTTTATGTGGATTCTCCTTCTGTTCAGCTTTGTTCTGAATTTATTTAGAATAAGTCCACATTCAGTATTAAATTACCAAGCCTGTGACTCTTACCCTCACCTCTGAAATTAAGTCAAGGTTATAGTGCTTTCTGCCCAAAAAAGTGACTATACAAAAAAGATTGCTTATTGATTACATAACAAAGTAACCAGAGTCAATTAATTGTTGACTTATTAATTAGTCTTTTTTTTTAAAAAAATTACTTATTTATTAGTCTTAGTTGCATCATACAGGATCTTTCTTCTGTTGTTGAGGCAGTAGAGCGTAGTCACCCTGAGCCATGGGGGATCTTAGTTCCCTGACCAGGAATCAAACCCCTGTACTCTGCATTGGAAGGTGTATTCCTCAACCACTGGACCACCAGGGAAGTCCCAGTCCATTTTTTCTCAGCCAGTAGTTTTATCCTATGAGCACTACAAGCCAAGAATAATTTTAAGGACTGGAGAATATATCTAGTGAAATGCTTCCAACCTGGTATTCCTTAGAATCATATGGGAATATATATAAATACCTATACCTGGGCTCTATACCCAAAGATTCTGATTTAATTAATTTGTGTGGCACTCAAGTGAATTTAAAATCTCCCTGTGGCAATTCTAATACATATCTGTGCTTGAGAGCTATATATTTAAAGCATTGGTTCTTAGTTTTGTGAACAACTACAATATTCACCTGGGAGTTTTAATTTATTATTAATTAATATAATTTAAATTTTTATTGAGATATAATATATAAACATAAAAATGTACTAATCTTGAATGCACAGCTCAGTGAATTTTATATATGTGTATCTCTAGATAGTAACTCAAATCATTATATTTTCTTTAGTCCAAAATCTTCCCTGTGACTCTTTTTTTATTTCTTTTTTAAATTGAAGTACAGTTGATTTATAATATTCTCTTAGTTTCAGATGTACAACATAATTCATTATTCTGATAGATTATAATCCTTTTAAAGTTATTACAAAATAATGGCTGTGTCTCCCCATCCTGTACAATATATTTTTGTTTTTTAATTATTTATGTATAGTTGTTTGTATCCTTTAATCTCCCACTCCATTTTGCCCTTCTCTCCTTCCTTCTCCCCATTGTTAACCAGTAGTTTGTTCTTTAAATCTCTGAGTTTGTTTCTGTTTTGTTATATGCATTTGCTTATTTTCATTTTAGATTCCACATTTAAGTGATAACACACTTCTTGTCTTTGTCTGTCTTACCAAGCCTGTGACTCTTACCCTCACCTCTGAATTTTCAAGGTTATAGTGCTTTCTGCCCAAAAAAGTGACTATACAAAAAAGATTGCTTATTGATTACATAACAAAGTAACCAGAGTCAATTAATTGTTGACTTATTAATTAGTCTTTTTTTAAAAATTACTTATTTATTAGTCTTAGTTGCATCATACAGGATCTTTCTTCTGTTGTTGAGGCAGTAGGCGTAGTCACCCTGAGCCATGGGGGATCTTAGTTCCCTGACCAGGAATCAAACCCCTGTACTCTGCATTGGAAGGTGTATTCCTCAACCACTGGACCACCAGGGAAGTCCCAGTCCATTTTTTCTCAGCCAGTAGTTTTATCCTATGAGCACTACAAGCCAAGAATAATTTTAAGGACTGGAGAATATATCTAGTGAAATGCTTCCAACCTGGTATTCCTTAGAATCATATGGGAATATATATAAATACCTATACCTGGGCTCTATACCCAAAGATTCTGATTTAATTAATTTGTGTGGCACTCAAGTGAATTTAAAATCTCCCTGTGGCAATTCTAATACATATCTGTGCTTGAGAGCTATATATTTAAAGCATTGGTTCTTAGTTTTGTGAACAACTACAATATTCACCTGGGAGTTTTAATTTATTATTAATTAATATAATTTAAATTTTTATTGAGATATAATATATAAACATAAAAATGTACTAATCTTGAATGCACAGCTCAGTGAATTTTATATATGTGTATCTCTAGATAGTAACTCAAATCATTATATTTTCTTTAGTCCAAAATCTTCCCTGTGACTCTTTTTTTATTTCTTTTTTAAATTGAAGTACAGTTGATTTATAATATTCTCTTAGTTTCAGATGTACAACATAATTCATTATTCTGATAGATTATAATCCTTTTAAAGTTATTACAAAATAATGGCTGTGTCTCCCCATCCTGTACAATATATTTTTGTTTTTTAATTATTTATGTATAGTTGTTTGTATCCTTTAATCTCCCACTCCATTTTGCCCTTCTCTCCTTCCTTCTCCCCATTGTTAACCAGTAGTTTGTTCTTTAAATCTCTGAGTTTGTTTCTGTTTTGTTATATGCATTTGCTTATTTTCATTTTTAGATTCCACATTTAAGTGATAACACACTTCTTGTCTTTGTCTGTCTGACTTATTTCACTCAGCATAATGCCCCTCTAAGTTCATCTACATTGTTGCAAATGGCAGAATTTCTTTTATTTAATGTCTAGGTAATATTCCATTGTGTGTGTATGTGTGTGTGGATAGAACTTCTTCTTTATCGGTTCATCTATTGACAGACATTTAAGTGGCTTTTATGCCTGAACTATTGTAAATAATGTGGCTATGAGCATTGCTGTTGCTGCTGCTGCTTTGTTGCTTCAGTCGTGTCTGACTCTGTCAGGCTCCTCTGTCCATGAAACTATCTACGCAAGAATACTGGAACAGGTAGACATTCACTCCTCCAGGGGAACTCCAGGTTTGATTCCTGGGTCTCCTATGACTGATTCGGATTTATGTATAGCTGTAAACAACAAAACTCTGAAAAAGTAAAATAAAAATAATTATATCAGGAAGATTCTTTATCACTGAGCCACCAGGGAAGCCTATATATAAATATTTTATATATATATATATATACAATATGTATATTATAAATATATATTATACTACATAATATATGTTATAAATATGTATGTGTGTACACACATATATATGTATATATATTTGTGACCCCATGGACTATAGCCTGCCAGACTTTTCCGTTCATGGGACTGGGTTGCCATATCTTTATCCTGGCTATGAACATTAGAGTTTGTGTATATATATATATATGTATTTCAAATAAATGTTTTAATTTTTTCCCGATATATACTTAGAAGTGGAATTGCTGGATTATATAGTAGTTCTAATTTTAGTTTTTTAAGGAACTTCCATGCCGTTTTCCGTAGTGGCTACACCAATTTATATTCTAAAGTCAGGAAGGTTGGCAAGCCTGTGTCTCCCCATCCTGTACAATATATTTTTGTTTTTTAATTATTTATGTATAGTTGTTTGTATCCTTTAATCTCCCACTCCATTTTGCCCTTCTCTCCTTCCTTCTCCTCATTGTTAACCAGTAGTTTGTTCTTTAAATCTCTGAGTTTGTTTCTGTTTTGTTATATGCATTTGCTTATTTTCATTTTTAGATTCCACATTTAAGTGATAACACACTTCTTGTCTTTGTCTGTCTGACTTATTTCACTCAGCATAATGCCCCTCTAAGTTCATCTACATTGTTGCAAATGGCAGAATTTCTTTTATTTAATGTCTAGGTAATATTCCATTGTGTGTGTATGTGTGTGTGGATAGAACTTCTTCTTTATCGGTTCATCTATTGACAGACATTTAAGTGGCTTTTATGCCTGAACTATTGTAAATAATGTGGCTATGAGCATTGCTGTTGCTGCTGCTGCTTTGTTGCTTCAGTCGTGTCTGACTCTGTCAGGCTCCTCTGTCCATGAAACTATCTACGCAAGAATACTGGAACAGGTAGACATTCACTCCTCCAGGGGAACTCCAGGTTTGATTCCTGGGTCTCCTATGACTGATTCGGATTTATGTATAGCTGTAAACAACAAAACTCTGAAAAAGTAAAATAAAAATAATTATATCAGGAAGATTCTTTATCACTGAGCCACCAGGGAAGCCTATATATAAATATTTTATATATATATATATATACAATATGTATATTATAAATATATATTATACTACATAATATATGTTATAAATATGTATGTGTGTACACACATATATATGTATATATATTTGTGACCCCATGGACTATAGCCTGCCAGACTTTTCCGTTCATGGGACTGGGTTGCCATATCTTTATCCTGGCTATGAACATTAGAGTTTGTGTATATATATATATATGTATTTCAAATAAATGTTTTAATTTTTTCCCGATATATACTTAGAAGTGGAATTGCTGGATTATATAGTAGTTCTAATTTTAGTTTTTTAAGGAACTTCCATGCCGTTTTCCGTAGTGGCTACACCAATTTATATTCTAAAGTCAGGAAGGTTGGTTCCTCCAACTCTGTTCTTTCACAAGATTGCTTTGGCTTTTTGGAGTCTTTTTTGTTTATGTACAACTTGTGAAATTATTTGTTCTAGTTTTGTGAAAAATACAATTGGTAATTTGATAGGAATTGCATTGAATTTATAGATTGCTTTGGGTATTATAGTCATTTTCACAATATTGATTTTTTCAGTCCAAGAACATGGTATTTTATCTCTGTATCTGTTCATGTCATTTTTAAATTTGAGATTCCCTAAATCTGTCATTTGAACTTTCAAGCTATTATATTGCTTACCTAAAGTTTGATTTGTGAGCACAGTCGATTCATTTCCTATGGTCTGAGTTAAAGACTTTAGGACTACAAAACAGCTTGGATGAAGTATAAATTTTTTGCTAGCTTGATCTTTTTATGCATTAATAGTTGGTTTTGGAACATGAATTATGCATTCATATTTTTTTTTCCTGTTTCAAACACCAGTGACTGGACTGGATATTCAAAAGTAAATAGGTAAATATATACCCTGACTTGAAGAATCTTATAATCTAGTGAGTGAGATAGATACATTAACAGTTAAATGAAAGGACAAGGAAAGGGAGTGCCCAAGCTTTCTGGGCTTGACACGACAAAGTCTTAGAAAATGCCTGAAGGCTCTTGTTCTTTAAGGTGGGGACTCACTGTTCTGATGTTTTATCATCCATTCTTTCTTATGTCAACATCTTTTTTTTTTTTTTTTTTACTTATATCATAGAATATTATTGTTGAGACAGTGAAAGAAATTCAGGTTTACCTGTTAAATCTTTCTAGGTGACTCGTGAGTCTCCTGTAGAGAAATCTGACAAAGTGAAACCACTCTGTGTTTGAGCACTTTTAGGGATGGAAAGCTCAATATGTTTCAGGGTAGCCTAGTCCATCGTTTTAATGATACAATTATTCAAAATTTACTTGAACAGTAACTCTTAATTTTTGCTTCTAATCATTTTTCATTCATTCATTACAGACCTGTCTTTGTTTTTTTCAACCTTGAAATAGAGGACATTAATAAAAGCACGTATGTAATTTAAAAGTTTAATTACTTCTCAGGTATACATGGCAAAATCAATTTATAAACATCAATGGAAACATATTTTAGACAGTTTTAATGTACCACAAATTTAATAGCTATCATTTTAGGGGCATATCATTAAATGTCATTTCCCAACTTATGGAAAGTGTGTTTCTGTTAATGGTACTAGTTCATAAAAAATTTTAAGACTATCTGCAACTCATTTTAAAAATGCAGTTTTGATCAGTAAAAAAGATGCTTTTAAATGGCACCATAAAGAGTAACCTAATAGAGCTAGTTTAAAGGAAATTAAGTAGTTAAGAAATTTTTCTTTATCTTATCTGAAAAATTCACTGAATAATATTTGTAGCATTTAAGCACTTCATTAGAAAGCATTATCATTACAGATGTGGTATAGAGTTAATTTACAGTGCAGGTTTTGTATCACTATCAAAGGTGGCAGAATAAATAGTACTTCATTGACTTTAGGAATAATTTTCTTGATTGTTTCATTTATTTAAAAATGCAAAGAATGAAATCATTAATGTGTATACCATTGTGATTTCATAAGTATTTAGGTAGGACATTAATGAAAATATTAATAAAAAGAAAGTGTGAAGACTGTATATTTTTTTGTGTGATGTTTGCACTTAGTGCTCATAACAAAGTTCAGATAACTTTGTTCATGCCAAAGTTACTCAGTTTCAGTACTCCACAATGAGTGTGAAATTCTTGATTTAAAAGAATAATTGCACACCTTCTGCAAGATTAAAAAATCAATTATACTTGTTCTTAATTTGATATAATGTTTGTTCCCACTTTGAGTGGCCAGCCCTCTATTCCCTTAGATGTTCTACTCCCTTGATTAATATAGAATTAAAGAATGTCAGATGTGGACAATAAAATACTAATTCTACTCATGTACTTGTAATCTAAGTTAAAATTAATTCATTCTCTTCTTATTCCTGTCTTGCCAAACTCCTGTATGTTTTGAACTTCACAAGTTTTTTTCTGGTTTTTCCAGTATACCCTAAGCTATGCTTAATTTAGTTGTGGTTATCTTTAATGTGAATGTAGACCTTACTTTCATCCAAATTTATTCTTCTTGGCCCTATGTTTTTCACTGTAGGGGCTATATCTACATAGATAGATAGATAGATTGATTGATAGATATCTGTATATCCTTGACACATGATACGTATAACCTGTATATCCTTATAGATATAGATATTTCTCCTTTAGTGAATAATGTCATGATGGTTTTTTTTTAACATCAGCATTATTGAACAATGAAGTTCTCAGATAGTTGACTAAACATTTATTTCTGGGTGTCTTTGCGGGTGTTGGTTGATAGATGAACATTTGAATCAGTGAAGCAGATTGCCATCCTCAGTGTAGGTAGAGCTCATCCAGTCCTTTGAGGGACTGAATAGAATACTGCCTGGTCTGGAAGGAGAGTGGTGGTAGCAGGGGAGGGAGAGCATGGGGACTGATGGGTAGGGACCTTGTTCTTTAATAAATTCACTGAATAATATTTGTAGCATTTAAGCACTTCATTAGAAAGCATTATCATTACAGATGTGGTATAGAGTTAATTTACAGTGCAGGTTTTGTATCACTATCAAAGGTGGCAGAATAAATAGTACTTCATTGACTTTAGGAATAATTTTCTTGATTGTTTCATTTATTTAAAAATGCAAAGAATGAAATCATTAATGTGTATACCATTGTGATTTCATAAGTATTTAGGTAGGACATTAATGAAAATATTAATAAAAAGAAAGTGTGAAGACTGTATATTTTTTTGTGTGATGTTTGCACTTAGTGCTCATAACAAAGTTCAGATAACTTTGTTCATGCCAAAGTTACTCAGTTTCAGTACTCCACAATGAGTGTGAAATTCTTGATTTAAAAGAATAATTGCACACCTTCTGCAAGATTAAAAAATCAATTATACTTGTTCTTAATTTGATATAATGTTTGTTCCCACTTTGAGTGGCCAGCCCTCTATTCCCTTAGATGTTCTACTCCCTTGATTAATATAGAATTAAAGAATGTCAGATGTGGACAATAAAATACTAATTCTACTCATGTACTTGTAATCTAAGTTAAAATTAATTCATTCTCTTCTTATTCCTGTCTTGCCAAACTCCTGTATGTTTTGAACTTCACAAGTTTTTTTCTGGTTTTTCCAGTATACCCTAAGCTATGCTTAATTTAGTTGTGGTTATCTTTAATGTGAATGTAGACCTTACTTTCATCCAAATTTATTCTTCTTGGCCCTATGTTTTTCACTGTAGGGGCTATATCTACATAGATAGATAGATAGATTGATTGATAGATATCTGTATATCCTTGACACATGATACGTATAACCTGTATATCCTTATAGATATAGATATTTCTCCTTTAGTGAATAATGTCATGATGGTTTTTTTTTAACATCAGCATTATTGAACAATGAAGTTCTCAGATAGTTGACTAAACATTTATTTCTGGGTGTCTTTGCGGGTGTTGGTTGATAGATGAACATTTGAATCAGTGAAGCAGATTGCCATCCTCAGTGTAGGTAGAGCTCATCCAGTCCTTTGAGGGACTGAATAGAATACTGCCTGGTCTGGAAGGAGAGTGGTGGTAGCAGGGGAGGGAGAGCATGGGGACTGATGGGTAGGGACTTGCTCCTTTCTGCCTGATTGTATGAACTGGGACATGGGTCTTTGGCTTTGGTATTGAGATTCACACTATTGATTTTCTTGGTTCTCAACCCTTTGGACTCAGACTGAATTATACATGAATTTAAAGAATTACAGCGGGCTTCCCTTGTAGCTCAGCTGGTAAAGAATCCACCTGCAATGCAGGAGACCCTGGTTTGATTGCTGGGTTGGGAAGATCCCCTGGAGAAAGGATAGGGAACCCACTTTAGTATTCTTGGACTTTCCCAGTGACTCACATGGTAAGGAATGCATCTGCAATGTGAGAGAGCTGAGTTCCATCCCTGGGTTGGGAAGATCCCATGGAGAAGAGAAAGGCTTGTATCCACTCCAGTGTTCTTGCCTGGAGAATTCCATGGCTTGCCCATGGGTTACAAAGAGTTGGACACAACTGAACGATTTTCATTTTTGAATTCTAGTACCTATTTTCTTGCGTCTCTGGCTTGAAGATGGCTGACAGTGGAACTTCTCAGCCTCTGTAATCCTGTGAGCCAATTCCTTGTAATGAATATATAGAATATTTAAAATATTACTACTGATACATGTTCTGTTTCTCTGGAGTATCCTGATTAATACAAATATGTGTGTGTGTGTGTATGTATATATATATATATATATATATACACACACACACACATACATACATGCACATACATAATGGAGGTCTATGTATCTTCTGTCTATGTGTCATATGTTCTGAAGGCCTCCAGGCAAGTTTCAGCAGTGAACTAGATGAGTGATTTTGGTCAGTTTTGTAGTTGCACATGTATAGGTAAGGCTTGATGCAACAGAGTTTGCATATTGAAATCTTTAAGTTTGAAATAAAACAACAAGAAAAAAAGAAATTTGAATGGGAAGAAAAATTAAAAGCAGGGAAAATTAATGAAATCATTTGCATAAGAATGTCTTAAGTTTTTAAATGGACAGAAAATTACATTAGTTTTAGCTAAAATAAGTATATGTAAATTATTTTAAGCAATTAATTTTCTCTGCAAGGGGGATTTGATTTTCTAATAAGAAATGAAATGAGTTTTTCTTTAAGATTGCTACTTTTCCGCCTTTCCTAAATTGAAGTATAGTTAATTTACAATATAATGTTCAGATTGTTTTCTAGAGTCTAATGTGCTCTTTTAGTCAGAAAAGTCAATCATATTCCATTTATGGTCAGTAATATTGTGGGGAACCCAGAAAATAATTGTCAACATTTTTTTTTTTTAATTGTGATTAGCTTTAGCAAAAAGTCAAGAACATTATGAAATTGCTCAAGTTCTATGGGAAGTCTTTTTTTTTTTTTAAGATTTATTTATTTATTTATTTTGGGCGGGGTTGGGGAGGGAGGGGAGCGGGCGGGCCACTTCCATTGGTCTTTCATTTCTCCATTTTCATCCGTCTTTGTTCTTTGGCTCCTGTGGGCCTCCCATCATGGTGGCGTCTGTCATTGCAGAACGCTGGCTCTGGGCGCATGCGCTCCAAAGCTCCGGCTTGGTAATTGGACACATCTGTCTTGCCGCTCCGCGGCACATGGGATCTTCCCAGGCCAGGGATAGAACCGGCGCCCCTTGCACTGCAAGGCGGTGTCCTTACCCACTGGACCACCAGGGGAAGTCCTATGGGAAATATTTAGTAGCCTTGTCATCAAGGGTAATGCTAGAGCCTGAAGCTCACCAGGACTCTTCCCTTCTATTTCTACATGTCTCTTCTCAGCTTTATTTTGTAAGCAGCTTCCACCGTATGGTTGGCAAGATGACCATTGTTAGCCATTCTCAGTTTAGTAATTTTCTCAGAAAAGATGCTGTCTCTTCCCCAATCAGTTCAAGTCAGTCTTGGATTCTGATTAGGGCCCCCTGCTCCCATAGTGATCTCTATCTTTGGGAAAATGTGCTGTCATGCTGATCAATCTTGTCTCGATGTGTGTACCCTGAAACTAGGGGATTGGAGAATAGATTTATAATCAAAAAGGTTGAAGAAAAATATATCAGGTGGCCAAAAAACAATAGACACTGCATTCCATTATGTGCAGTAGTGGACTGAATATTCTATGTACGAATCTACATTAGTAAGTATGATTCTATATACACATTTTAATAAATGCAAAAATAGAGCTTGGATTGAAAATCAGTACTGTGGTGTGGGACATTTGTTGCACCAGAAATCAGAGGTCCTGGATCAAGAGTTAGTGTCTTTCTATTCATAGGCCTTGGATAAGTCACCTAATTCCTGAGTCTTAATTTTTTTTTTCCTGAAATGAGAATTTTACAAATATAGACACTATTTTCCTCTTCAAAATGACCTTGAAAATTATATGTATGGTTCAGAGAAGGCTAAATAAAATGGTAAAGGGGAGAAAGGTTTATAGACGTCAAGATTTTGGATAAAATCTTTCCTTTCAGACGCTTTACAGGGTTACTCTGAATCAGACTCCTGATCAATAAAATAGCATTAATCTAACTTGCTCTGAAATATGCAGCTTTTGCATTTCCACATTTGGTAAACATGCAGAAGACATCCAAGTTAGGAAGTCTGGACTGTCTTTACTGTGTCTTTGTTCCTGGTATTGATTTGTATATCTGGTAGGAAGGAAGAAAAGATGTATTTAGTATGCTCTTCAACTCCTTTCCCAAGTACTTTATCTTATCAAATAGCCACATGCTAACTATTCTTTTCTGCCTGAGTAACAGCCGTGATTAGACAGTTTATCTGAATGTTCACAGTTTATACAAATATCTAGAAATGCATGGAAATGTCATAGGATTAGAGTGTTAATCTTGCAAGATATGATAAACGGAGAGTCCAGGGCCAAACATCTTGCACCTTCCTAAACTTCCAGGTATGCCTTAAGTATCCAGTAAGGAGAAGAGCTGTAAAGACAAGTTCATAAATAATCATCACAGAGTGAGTCTTCCAGGCATCCATAAGAAAACTACAAGTACAATCATATTAGTGTCCTTTGTTATATTTCAAGAACTCAGGACCTTTTTGTTTCTTTCTTCCTATGAGACACTATAGCGATGTTTTGTCTCGATGTGTGTACCCTGAAACTAGGGGATTGGAGAATAGATTTATAATCAAAAAGGTTGAAGAAAAATATATCAGGTGGCCAAAAAACAATAGACACTGCATTCCATTATGTGCAGTAGTGGACTGAATATTCTATGTACGAATCTACATTAGTAAGTATGATTCTATATACACATTTTAATAAATGCAAAAATAGAGCTTGGATTGAAAATCAGTACTGTGGTGTGGGACATTTGTTGCACCAGAAATCAGAGGTCCTGGATCAAGAGTTAGTGTCTTTCTATTCATAGGCCTTGGATAAGTCACCTAATTCCTGAGTCTTAATTTTTTTTTTCCTGAAATGAGAATTTTACAAATATAGACACTATTTTCCTCTTCAAAATGACCTTGAAAATTATATGTATGGTTCAGAGAAGGCTAAATAAAATGGTAAAGGGGAGAAAGGTTTATAGACGTCAAGATTTTGGATAAAATCTTTCCTTTCAGACGCTTTACAGGGTTACTCTGAATCAGACTCCTGATCAATAAAATAGCATTAATCTAACTTGCTCTGAAATATGCAGCTTTTGCATTTCCACATTTGGTAAACATGCAGAAGACATCCAAGTTAGGAAGTCTGGACTGTCTTTACTGTGTCTTTGTTCCTGGTATTGATTTGTATATCTGGTAGGAAGGAAGAAAAGATGTATTTAGTATGCTCTTCAACTCCTTTCCCAAGTACTTTATCTTATCAAATAGCCACATGCTAACTATTCTTTTCTGCCTGAGTAACAGCCGTGATTAGACAGTTTATCTGAATGTTCACAGTTTATACAAATATCTAGAAATGCATGGAAATGTCATAGGATTAGAGTGTTAATCTTGCAAGATATGATAAACGGAGAGTCCAGGGCCAAACATCTTGCACCTTCCTAAACTTCCAGGTATGCCTTAAGTATCCAGTAAGGAGAAGAGCTGTAAAGACAAGTTCATAAATAATCATCACAGAGTGAGTCTTCCAGGCATCCATAAGAAAACTACAAGTACAATCATATTAGTGTCCTTTGTTATATTTCAAGAACTCAGGACCTTTTTTGTTTCTTTCTTCCTATGAGACACTATAGCGATGTTTTCTTTCAAAAAAATCTATGGCTAGATTAATTTGTATTTATATGAATATACTCACGAATAATGGCATAAAAACCTATCCTGGTATTAGTTATTTAACAATTAGATCCATTAAACGATAGAATATATGAGGTCTTTATAGTCATTAACATTTTCCCAAGAGTATCTAGTACAATGAGGAAAATACAAGGGAAAGCCTCGTAATGAGTCCACAGGAAACTGGTTTTAAATTGTGGCACTGTTACTTTCTAGCTCTTTGATGTATGAAATTTGTGTATCTTTATTAATGTACACTTTTAAATCTGTGTAAAAATGACAGCATACTATTATCATAGTATTATGTTAAGAATTAATATACTGTTGTGATGGCTATATTTTTTCCCTTACTAGACCTCCTATAGAGAACCCTACCATTTGTTACTGATTTTTTTCTCAAATAATTTATTATTATCTTAAATTTAGAAAAAAGTTTCTTTATATAATGAAGTCTTTATACTAATGGATCTTATTTTGCCATGCAGCATGCATCAATGAAATTATCTGCTGAGTTCTGATAAATTTAGGTGTATTTTCTTATAATTGAGAACTCATAAGGTGAAAATGTCCTTGTTGAATTACCTCAAACTTTACATCTGAAACCAAACTAAGGTTTTCAATGAAATTGTGTATCTGATTGAGAATAGGAGGTACTTGGTGAGTGCCATTTCAGTTCTTTCTATATTTTGTTATTATCATAAAAAAACATTTCCTAGGTCTTTACACTTCAGTTTGTCAAAAATTAACATGCTCACTCATGCCTCAGAAATTCTGTGTATTGTCTCTTGGGATGAAAGAGATAGAATTATGTGATATGTGTAAACAGAGATTAATTTAATCTTAGCCAAATCCACACTTTGCAGCGTGAGTGAGGTTTGCAAAGGATTATAAATACAAGAAAGTAAGATACAGTTTGACATCTTCTTTTGAGCCTCATGTATAAACGATCACAACATTGATTAAAGTATGCCTTAAGTATCCAGTAAGTAGAAGAGATGTAAAGACAAGTTCATAAATAATCAGCACAGAGTGAGTCGTCGAGGCATCTATAAGAAAACAACAAGTACAATCATATTAGTGTCCTTTGTTATATTTCAAGAACTCAGGACCTTTTTTGTTTCTTTCTTCCTATGAGACACTATAGCGATGTTTTCTTTCAAAAAAATCTATGGCTAGATTAATTTGTATTTATATGAATATACTCACGAATAATGGCATAAAAACCTATCCTGGTATTAGTTATTTAACAATTAGATCCATTAAACGATAGAATATATGAGGTCTTTATAGTCATTAACATTTTCCCAAGAGTATCTAGTACAATGAGGAAAATACAAGGGAAAGCCTCGTAATGAGTCCACAGGAAACTGGTTTTAAATTGTGGCACTGTTACTTTCTAGCTCTTTGATGTATGAAATTTGTGTATCTTTATTAATGTACACTTTTAAATCTGTGTAAAAATGACAGCATACTATTATCATAGTATTATGTTAAGAATTAATATACTGTTGTGATGGCTATATTTTTTCCCTTACTAGACCTCCTATAGAGAACCCTACCATTTGTTACTGATTTTTTTCTCAAATAATTTATTATTATCTTAAATTTAGAAAAAAGTTTCTTTATATAATGAAGTCTTTATACTAATGGATCTTATTTTGCCATGCAGCATGCATCAATGAAATTATCTGCTGAGTTCTGATAAATTTAGGTGTATTTTCTTATAATTGAGAACTCATAAGGTGAAAATGTCCTTGTTGAATTACCTCAAACTTTACATCTGAAACCAAACTAAGGTTTTCAATGAAATTGTGTATCTGATTGAGAATAGGAGGTACTTGGTGAGTGCCATTTCAGTTCTTTCTATATTTTGTTATTATCATAAAAAAACATTTCCTAGGTCTTTACACTTCAGTTTGTCAAAAATTAACATGCTCACTCATGCCTCAGAAATTCTGTGTATTGTCTCTTGGGATGAAAGAGATAGAATTATGTGATATGTGTAAACAGAGATTAATTTAATCTTAGCCAAATCCACACTTTGCAGCGTGAGTGAGGTTTGCAAAGGATTATAAATACAAGAAAGTAAGATACAGTTTGACATCTTCTTTTTTGAGCCTCACACTTTTTAAAAGCTTTTAAAAATCACTTATTAATTTTTGGTATGCAAAATCACATGGGAAAAAATCAAAATCAATTGAGCAACAAGTCAAGTTTACTTTGGATTGAATGTTAAAAATGTTTCTTACAGGAATAGAAATGAGGTTTTATGTGATTCTAAAAGGCATGTCTGTCTTTGCAAAAGGGCAGTTGTCTTGCTTAGAGATGCGTGTTGAAACAGTGCTCATGACTTGGGACATTGTTCATTTTGATTCCCAGCATTGTTCATCACTCGACTGGGCAGCATTTATTTGGTGACAGTCTATGAACTCTAAAGTACATAAGTTTAATGTCTGGGGCGTGTGTGGGGAGACTGGCAGAGCGAAGCCCAACATACATCATATGGCTAGAAGTGATATAGCAGGGAGTCACAAGCCTTCATACTCATCCAAGATTTAAGCTTTAGCTATTTTCTTGGTTAAAAAATATTTTGGGGAGATGGAACTTTATCCAAAATCAATTCACAACCCTAAGACTTTTCTTTTAAACCTTCATAGAAGGAGACATGAGTCTGACACCTCTATTAGAGCTAAACTTTCGGAAATATCAGGAATTGACATATTGGTTTAATAAAGGGTAAAAAAATCCAATCAGTGCGACATCAGGGTTTGGGATGGGATACAATAAGTTGGGGATTTTCTCTCAGAGGCCAGTAGCAAGGTAGTGTTAACTCTTGGTATGTTGACAAAAAAAAAGGAAATTTAGAACCCCTACTTGAACTTTCTGGTCTTACACTTAACCAAACTAAGGTTTTCAATGAAATTGTGTATCTGATTGAGAATAGGAGGTACTTGGTGAGTGCCATTTCAGTTCTTTCTATATTTTGTTATTATCATAAAAAAACATTTCCTAGGTCTTTACACTTCAGTTTGTCAAAAATTAACATGCTCACTCATGCCTCAGAAATTCTGTGTATTGTCTCTTGGGATGAAAGAGATAGAATTATGTGATATGTGTAAACAGAGATTAATTTAATCTTAGCCAAATCCACACTTTGCAGCGTGAGTGAGGTTTGCAAAGGATTATAAATACAAGAAAGTAAGATACAGTTTGACATCTTCTTTTTTGAGCCTCACACTTTTAAAAGCTTTTAAAAATCACTTATTAATTTTTGGTATGCAAAATCACATGGGAAAAAATCAAAATCAATTGAGCAACAAGTCAAGTTTACTTTGGATTGAATGTTAAAAATGTTTCTTACAGGAATAGAAATGAGGTTTTATGTGATTCTAAAAGGCATGTCTGTCTTTGCAAAAGGGCAGTTGTCTTGCTTAGAGATGCGTGTTGAAACAGTGCTCATGACTTGGGACATTGTTCATTTTGATTCCCAGCATTGTTCATCACTCGACTGGGCAGCATTTATTTGGTGACAGTCTATGAACTCTAAAGTACATAAGTTTAATGTCTGGGGCGTGTGTGGGGAGACTGGCAGAGCGAAGCCCAACATACATCATATGGCTAGAAGTGATATAGCAGGGAGTCACAAGCCTTCATACTCATCCAAGATTTAAGCTTTAGCTATTTTCTTGGTTAAAAAATATTTTGGGGAGATGGAACTTTATCCAAAATCAATTCACAACCCTAAGACTTTTCTTTTAAACCTTCATAGAAGGAGACATGAGTCTGACACCTCTATTAGAGCTAAACTTTCGGAAATATCAGGAATTGACATATTGGTTTAATAAAGGGTAAAAAAATCCAATCAGTGCGACATCAGGGTTTGGGATGGGATACAATAAGTTGGGGATTTTCTCTCAGAGGCCAGTAGCAAGGTAGTGTTAACTCTTGGTATGTTGACAGGTAGTAGATATTGGATTGTATAAAAAAAGGGCGATATAATTTAAACAATAGAGATCACATCTGTTTTCAGTATCTCTAGGATGAAAGAATAGAAACATTGAAAATTGTTAAAAATCTCAACTTGTCACAGCATGCAGAAAAAGAGTATGGGCTATAAAGGGTTATAGCTTCCATAGATCCAGGATATCAGAAAGAACAGCAATACTCCATGTGCAGTGTAAATGGATTCAGTTGTCTGTGGCTATGAGCATGAACTGTCTGCGATTAAAATCAAAACTATCCTATCACAGCTGGAACCATTAGAATGGTCTTGGGTGGGATTTAGAATGGAGGAAAATCTAAATTTGAATCTCAAGGCTGTCTTTCAAATTATAGAAAGTGCTTAGAGACTTGCCTCCGATAGAAAATTGTACAAAACTAGAAAACATGAGTTTGACTACAGGTATGCTAAAAAGATAATACTGAATCAGTGTTTAGGTTTAATTTTAAAAGATCAAATTGAATGATTCTTAAATGATCCTATGAGAGTCTCAAGCCCTAAACAGGAAACTGTGGTTTGTGAAAAATTTTCAGAAAAGTACATTTTATGTATGTGCATTTGAAAGAAGAAGTGTTAAAAAAATTGGGGACATAAATTAAATAAAGAGTTAAAAGTTTTGTTGTAGTACTGAAAACTCATCGTAGTTTTTTAGTAGAACCACATTTTCCATGTGGTTTATATTAAAATTTTCCTTAATTAGTCACTGTTTAATCTTTTATTATTTATTTCTGTAGTTTTCTGGTTAAAAAATAAAATTTTGGCTAGGATATAGCAGGAGTCACAAGCCTTCATACTCATCCAAGATTTAAGCTTTAGCTATTTTCTTGGTTAAAAAATATTTTGGGAGATGGAACTTTATCCAAAATCAATTCACAACCCTAAGACTTTTCTTTTAAACCTTCATAGAAGGAGACATGAGTCTGACACCTCTATTAGAGCTAAACTTTCGGAAATATCAGGAATTGACATATTGGTTTAATAAAGGGTAAAAAAATCCAATCAGTGCGACATCAGGGTTTGGGATGGGATACAATAAGTTGGGGATTTTCTCTCAGAGGCCAGTAGCAAGGTAGTGTTAACTCTTGGTATGTTGACAGGTAGTAGATATTGGATTGTATAAAAAAAGGGCGATATAATTTAAACAATAGAGATCACATCTGTTTTCAGTATCTCTAGGATGAAAGAATAGAAACATTGAAAATTGTTAAAAATCTCAACTTGTCACAGCATGCAGAAAAAGAGTATGGGCTATAAAGGGTTATAGCTTCCATAGATCCAGGATATCAGAAAGAACAGCAATACTCCATGTGCAGTGTAAATGGATTCAGTTGTCTGTGGCTATGAGCATGAACTGTCTGCGATTAAAATCAAAACTATCCTATCACAGCTGGAACCATTAGAATGGTCTTGGGTGGGATTTAGAATGGAGGAAAATCTAAATTTGAATCTCAAGGCTGTCTTTCAAATTATAGAAAGTGCTTAGAGACTTGCCTCCGATAGAAAATTGTACAAAACTAGAAAACATGAGTTTGACTACAGGTATGCTAAAAAGATAATACTGAATCAGTGTTTAGGTTTAATTTTAAAAGATCAAATTGAATGATTCTTAAATGATCCTATGAGAGTCTCAAGCCCTAAACAGGAAACTGTGGTTTGTGAAAAATTTTCAGAAAAGTACATTTTATGTATGTGCATTTGAAAGAAGAAGTGTTAAAAAAATTGGGGACATAAATTAAATAAAGAGTTAAAAGTTTTGTTGTAGTACTGAAAACTCATCGTAGTTTTTTAGTAGAACCACATTTTCCATGTGGTTTATATTAAAAATTTTCCTTAATTAGTCACTGTTTAATCTTCATTATATTCTGTATCTTATTCTTTAGATTTTTAACAACTGACATCATACGTGTCTGGCTGTTTTGACTTTATTCTAAATGGATTTGTTTCTTTTATTTTATTGCTTTCCTAAATTTGGGGCTTTTATTCTCTTGATGTTGTGATTTCAGCAGGTGCCCTGCCCATGTTTTAGTTACCCAGCTTTGTTCAGAGGTAAGGAAAAAATGTGTAATGGCTAAATTACAAACCAGGCACTTGCTGTCAAATAAAATCAACATAGAATAGATCACTCCTGCCTGTGAATAAAAATGTTTTACTTCCCCTCAGCTGTCTGGACAGCATACACAGCACCTGAGAAATCCTGATGAGGATGCTTTGGTCAAAGTGCACTGTTGTCCTTTAATATCAGTGCCAAAGCTTTTATGCCATACCCAGGCTTTGTAAAAGGTTCTTTGGATATTGGCTGGTATAATCATGATAGAGTTTATTTTATTATTTGCCTCTTATCCATCATTTCATATTTTCTAAGTCTAATAAGAGAGTTTTTAGCTATACAGATAACTCACAAATGAGATTTAAAAAATAATGTGTTTTGCTAAATAGATTTTATGAAAGTCATTCAGTTCATGAAATAAGTAAAAATTTTATGAGTCAGTTGGCCAAAATAAATGTAAGGAAAATTGCTCTTGTGTGCCAAAACAGAATTCTATCCTTTGAATCGAGCCACATGAGTTAATGTAGTGATAATAATTGATCGATTCATTGGATTAATTATAGAAAGTGCTTAGAGACTTGCCTCCGATAGAAAATTGTACAAAACTAGAAAACATGAAAAGTTTTAAAAAACTGAATCAGTGTTTAGGTTTAATTTTAAAAGATCAAATTGAATGATTCTTAAATGATCCTATGAGAGTCTCAAGCCCTAAACAGGAAACTGTGGTTTGTGAAAAATTTTCAGAAAAGTACATTTTATGTATGTGCATTTGAAAGAAGAAGTGTTAAAAAAATTGGGGACATAAATTAAATAAAGAGTTAAAAGTTTTGTTGTAGTACTGAAAACTCATCGTAGTTTTTTAGTAGAACCACATTTTCCATGTGGTTTATATTAAAAATTTTCCTTAATTAGTCACTGTTTAATCTTCATTATATTCTGTATCTTATTCTTTAGATTTTTAACAACTGACATCATACGTGTCTGGCTGTTTTGACTTTATTCTAAATGGATTTGTTTCTTTTATTTTATTGCTTTCCTAAATTTGGGGCTTTTATTCTCTTGATGTTGTGATTTCAGCAGGTGCCCTGCCCATGTTTTAGTTACCCAGCTTTGTTCAGAGGTAAGGAAAAAATGTGTAATGGCTAAATTACAAACCAGGCACTTGCTGTCAAATAAAATCAACATAGAATAGATCACTCCTGCCTGTGAATAAAAATGTTTTACTTCCCCTCAGCTGTCTGGACAGCATACACAGCACCTGAGAAATCCTGATGAGGATGCTTTGGTCAAAGTGCACTGTTGTCCTTTAATATCAGTGCCAAAGCTTTTATGCCATACCCAGGCTTTGTAAAAGGTTCTTTGGATATTGGCTGGTATAATCATGATAGAGTTTATTTTATTATTTGCCTCTTATCCATCATTTCATATTTTCTAAGTCTAATAAGAGAGTTTTTAGCTATACAGATAACTCACAAATGAGATTTAAAAAATAATGTGTTTTGCTAAATAGATTTTATGAAAGTCATTCAGTTCATGAAATAAGTAAAAATTTTATGAGTCAGTTGGCCAAAATAAATGTAAGGAAAATTGCTCTTGTGTGCCAAAACAGAATTCTATCCTTTGAATCGAGCCACATGAGTTAATGTAGTGATAATAATTGGATTCTGATTAATACCATTTGGGCATCTATTACATGTAAATCCTTTTTCTAGACTTTGTGAGATTTAAACGATGGATAAGAATCAGCCCTACCCTCCAGAAATTTATAAGCCAATATGGCCAATGAAAATTGTTGTTGCCCAATTGCCAGGTTTTCTCTGGCTCTTTGTAACCCCATGAGCTGCAACACAACAGGTCTCCCTGTCCCTCACCATCTCTGAGAGTCAAGGAAAATAATGTGTACAAACTAATATGCTTAGGGTTTCCATGGTGGATCAGTGATAAAGAATCCCTTTGCCAGGCAGGAGACAGTGATTTGATCCCTGGGTTGGGAAGATCCCCTGGAGAAGGGCATGGCAACCCACTCCGGTATTCCTGCTTGGAGAATCCCATGGACAGAGCAGCCCAGTGGGCTACAGTGCATGGGGTTGTAAAGAATTGGACCTGACTTAGTGACTGAATCACTACCAACAGTGATACACATAATTAAAGGCAAATAATTTTAAGTGTTTTAATATAAGTTTCTCAAAATTTATTCCATGGATCAGCAGCAGCACCATCACTGGTGAGCTTATTAGAAATCACTCTTGGGTTGTATCTCGAATCTTTGCACAAGATGAGGATTAGGGGCAATAACTCTACTCAGTCAGAATCCACCTATACCTTTTGACTCCCCTTAAGCTTAACTACTAATAGCTTACTGTTGACCAGAAGCCTTACGTGTAACATGAACAGTTGATTAGCACATATCTTATATAGCATGTATTATACTGTAAAACTGTATCCAGCTCTTCCACTGTTTGTTTAGTTTAATTGCCTGTATCATGGAGGGTCCATGTCATAAAAGAAGTGAAAAGCAGTCTTGAAAAATCAGAACCAGTTTGCTGGATTCTAATGTCCGTTTGTTTTCTGGCACTGCTTCTGCGTCCTCTTTCTTAACCACCTGGCACTTGTTTGGAAGCATTCATCTCTATCAAGTGATTTTTTTTGTTGTTGTTAATTCCTCTCTTTATGTGATATCTCTTAGCTCTTGAATTTCTCCAACGGTCTTATCTTGAAACCCTTCACTGGTCACTTTTTTTTTTTGGCCACATGCACAGTCTCTTTCATGATTTCCTTATTTGGCTCTGAACTAAACCTTTGAAGTTATGCACAACATCAGGGCACAGTTTCTCCAGTAGAAATTTATTATTTTGGGTGTAGTGGCCTTCACAGCTTTCCTTTAGCAACAATAGCATCTTCAATGGTATAAGTGTTCCACTCTCTCGTGGTGCTCTCTCTGTCATGGTTCTCTTCCATAGCATTTGATAGTTCTCTTTATAGAATCCTGTGAGCGGTGAATCTTAAAGATTCTTTTGACTCCTTGATCCAGAGGCTGAATTAGAGACATTGTGTTTATGGGCAAGTAGACTGCTTCAGCACCTCTGATGTTGAACTGGGTTTCTGGGTGGCCAGGGGCATTGTGCAAAACCAAAAGAGCTTTAAAAGGACATCCTTTACTGGCAGGGTACTTCCTGGTTTCAGAGACAAAGCATTGATGTCACCAGTCCAGGAAAAGGGTTCTTGTTGTCCAGCTCTTCTTGTGGTACAGCCAAAAGATTGGCAGTTGGGGTTTGTCATTTCCCTTCAAGGCTTGAGGTTAGCATCTGTACACGTGGGGACAGTCCTGATCATAAACACAATTGCATTTTCACAGAAAAATCAGAGTTAGAGTATCCCTTGCTGCTTGATTCTGGCCTATCCATGTACTTGATTTTCTTTCTTACTAATAAAATTTGTGGGATCATTTCTAGAATAGGGCATTATTATTTCTGTTAAATATCCATTCTGGGAGCTATTCTTTCTCCTTGGTGATTTTCTTTTCCTTTTTGAAATAATATTTATTTATTTGACTGTACTGGATCTTAGTTGAGGTATGTGGGATCTTCGATCTTCATTGTAGCATGCAGGATGCTTAGGTTCAGCATGCAGACTCTTACTTGTGGCTGGTGGCATCCAGTTCCCTGATGAAAGGTCACATCTGACCCCATGTGCACATACATGTTGGGAGCAGAGAGTCCTAACCACCGAACCACAAAGAAAGTCCCCTCGGTGATTTTCGTAGTGGCAACAGGGGACTCATATGCTGCCTCTTGTCAGTAGAAACTTCTTCTTCAGTGATCTTCACATTTCTTTAAGCTGAATGTCTTTCTAAAATTATGAAACTATCCCTTGCTGGGGATAAGGTTTCTCCAGCTTTCCATCCTCCTTTTTCTTTAAGTTGTACTATAATGACTTTTCTTTTTTCCGTAATCATATTTGCGTCTATAGGTTTGCCTTTCTTATAGCAATCCTGTATTGATAAAAGGGTTTTTTTTTTTCAATGGTATAAGTGTTCCACTCTCGTGGTGCTCTCTCTGTCATGGTTCTCTTCCATAGCATTTGATAGTTCTCTTTATAGAATCCTGTGAGCGGTGAATCTTAAAGATTCTTTTGACTCCTTGATCCAGAGGCTGAATTAGAGACATTGTGTTTATGGGCAAGTAGACTGCTTCAGCACCTCTGATGTTGAACTGGGTTTCTGGGTGGCCAGGGGCATTGTGCAAAACCAAAAGAGCTTTAAAAGGACATCCTTTACTGGCAGGGTACTTCCTGGTTTCAGAGACAAAGCATTGATGTCACCAGTCCAGGAAAAGGGTTCTTGTTGTCCAGCTCTTCTTGTGGTACAGCCAAAAGATTGGCAGTTGGGGTTTGTCATTTCCCTTCAAGGCTTGAGGTTAGCATCTGTACACGTGGGGACAGTCCTGATCATAAACACAATTGCATTTTCACAGAAAAATCAGAGTTAGAGTATCCCTTGCTGCTTGATTCTGGCCTATCCATGTACTTGATTTTCTTTCTTACTAATAAAATTTGTGGGATCATTTCTAGAATAGGGCATTATTATTTCTGTTAAATATCCATTCTGGGAGCTATTCTTTCTCCTTGGTGATTTTCTTTTCCTTTTTGAAATAATATTTATTTATTTGACTGTACTGGATCTTAGTTGAGGTATGTGGGATCTTCGATCTTCATTGTAGCATGCAGGATGCTTAGGTTCAGCATGCAGACTCTTACTTGTGGCTGGTGGCATCCAGTTCCCTGATGAAAGGTCACATCTGACCCCATGTGCACATACATGTTGGGAGCAGAGAGTCCTAACCACCGAACCACAAAGAAAGTCCCCTCGGTGATTTTCGTAGTGGCAACAGGGGACTCATATGCTGCCTCTTGTCAGTAGAAACTTCTTCTTCAGTGATCTTCACATTTCTTTAAGCTGAATGTCTTTCTAAAATTATGAAACTATCCCTTGCTGGGGATAAGGTTTCTCCAGCTTTCCATCCTCCTTTTTCTTTAAGTTGTACTATAATGACTTTTCTTTTTTTTTTCCGTAATCATATTTGCGTCTATAGGTTTGCCTTTCTTATAGCAATCCTGTATTTGAATAAAAGCTGCTTTCTCAATACAAAATATTTCCAAAACATGTAAGGCTTTTGTGATTGCTGGTCAAGCTGCACTGACAGCTTTATGAATTTACTTTCCTATCTTTATATTGATCTGTGTGTGCGTGCATGCTAAGTCACTTCATTCTTGTTCAACTGTTTGTGCCCCTATGGACTATAGCCCACCAGGCTTCTCTGTCCTAGGATTCTCCAGGCAAGAATACGGGAGTGGGCTGCCATGCCCTCCTCCAGGGGATCTTCCCCACCCAGGAATCAAAGTCGTGTCTCATGTCTCCTGCAATGGCAGGTGGGTTCCTCACTGCCAGCGCCACTGGGAAGGCACACACTAGTCTGCACGCTGTATCCTGAAATGGTGGGCAACCACTGTTGGCGATCTCCAGTCTGTAGTACACATCAAGCAGTACATCTTTTTCCTGCAAGGTCTTGCCTTTCTTGATAGTTCTTCCATTATCACTAGTGGGGTGTTTTGTGGGTGTCACTAGTTTATAGAATTGCACTAACTGTGATGAAAAATAAAAGAGAACCTCAAATGATCACATTTTACTAAGGTATACAGTTTCTTGGAGAGAACTGCTCATGCGGAGATGATTCATGTCACATGGTGTTTAAGCACATAGTTATCAACACTTAAGCTCACTGCAAGAGTCTCAGAAGGTGGCTTCAAAATTATTATAATATGTACTGCAGTTAATTTTATTTAGTTATGATTTAATGCTGCAGCTTTACATCTGTCAGCTACAAATGGCACCATATACATGTTGGGAGCAGAGAGTCCTAACCACCGAACCACAAAGAAAGTCCCCTCGGTGATTTTCGTAGTGGCAACAGGGGACTCATATGCTGCCTCTTGTCAGTAGAAACTTCTTCTTCAGTGATCTTCACATTTCTTTAAGCTGAATGTCTTTCTAAAATTATGAAACTATCCCTTGCTGGGGATAAGGTTTCTCCAGCTTTCCATCCTCCTTTTTCTTTAAGTTGTACTATAATGACTTTTCTTTTTTTTTTCCGTAATCATATTTGCGTCTATAGGTTTGCCTTTCTTATAGCAATCCTGTATTTGAATAAAAGCTGCTTTCTCAATACAAAATATTTCCAAAACATGTAAGGCTTTTGTGATTGCTGGTCAAGCTGCACTGACAGCTTTATGAATTTACTTTCCTATCTTTATATTGATCTGTGTGTGCGTGCATGCTAAGTCACTTCATTCTTGTTCAACTGTTTGTGCCCCTATGGACTATAGCCCACCAGGCTTCTCTGTCCTAGGATTCTCCAGGCAAGAATACGGGAGTGGGCTGCCATGCCCTCCTCCAGGGGATCTTCCCCACCCAGGAATCAAAGTCGTGTCTCATGTCTCCTGCAATGGCAGGTGGGTTCCTCACTGCCAGCGCCACTGGGAAGGCACACACTAGTCTGCACGCTGTATCCTGAAATGGTGGGCAACCACTGTTGGCGATCTCCAGTCTGTAGTACACATCAAGCAGTACATCTTTTTCCTGCAAGGTCTTGCCTTTCTTGATAGTTCTTCCATTATCACTAGTGGGGTGTTTTGTGGGTGTCACTAGTTTATAGAATTGCACTAACTGTGATGAAAAATAAAAGAGAACCTCAAATGATCACATTTTACTAAGGTATACAGTTTCTTGGAGAGAACTGCTCATGCGGAGATGATTCATGTCACATGGTGTTTAAGCACATAGTTATCAACACTTAAGCTCACTGCAAGAGTCTCAGAAGGTGGCTTCAAAATTATTATAATATGTACTGCAGTTAATTTTATTTAGTTATGATTTAATGCTGCAGCTTTACATCTGTCAGCTACAAATGGCACCATATACAGTCTGTAACTCTGCTTAAGTTTTCATACTTTTAATTAAATAGATTTGTATACATTTTATGGTAGTAAATGATAAAAGACTAGTGTCCACATACATTTTATGCATTCATGGCATACCTGACTTTTTCTAGTTTTTTTCCCAGTATTTCCAGCTTATGCAGTTTGTATGCAAGTTTTTTTTTTTTTAATTATCACGATTCTCCAAAGCATTTTCCAGTATATTTAATAGCTACATATAAGTGGATCCACATAGTTTAAACCCATGTTGTTCAGGGGTCAGTCAGCTATCATTCACAAAGTGGAGGATCGGACCTAGAAATATGTTCTGACAAGCCCTCAAGATCATTTTGATATGTGAAGATTTACTGAATATCCACCTGTATGCAAGAATATTCATTTAAATATTAAATAATATATGAGATTGTTTTCACTTTATAGAAGATGAAATGATAGCACATGTTACTGATTTTGTCCCCGTTCACACACCTAAGCAGTCATCAAGTCAGGAATTGCAGCTAGATATATTCAGATATCAGTGAGAAGAATGTAAGTTGATCCTTAAACAACACAGATTTGAACTTCATGGGTCTGCTTTTACCTGTATTCTCTCTTTTTTTCAATTTTAATTTTTATTGGAGTATAATGATTTACAATGTTGTATTAATTTCTGCTGTATAGCAAAGTGAGTCTTTTTTAGAGTCCATTCTCATATGGGTCATTATAGAGTATTGAATAGAATAGGTTTATATTAGTTATCTGTTCTATATATAGTAGTATGTGTGTATATATGTACATTTATTTACTTACTTCACTAAATGCATACTACATTGCTACATGAGCTGAGATTAGTTGAATCCATGGATACAAAATCATGGACAGGATACAGAGGAACTGTGCATACTGAGGGCCAACTATAACTTAAATGCAGATTTTCAATTGTGTTTAGACCTGGTACCCCTAACACCAGTGTTGTTCAAGGGTAAACTTAAAAGAGGTCTCAGAAGGTGGCTTCAAAATTATTATAATATGTACTGCAGTTAATTTTATTTAGTTATGATTTAATGCTGCAGCTTTACATCTGTCAGCTACAAATGGCACCATATACAGTCTGTAACTCTGCTTAAGTTTTCATACTTTTAATTAAATAGATTTGTATACATTTTATGGTAGTAAATGATAAAAGACTAGTGTCCACATACATTTTATGCATTCATGGCATACCTGACTTTTTCTAGTTTTTTTCCCAGTATTTCCAGCTTATGCAGTTTGTATGCAAGTTTTTTTTTTTTTAATTATCACGATTCTCCAAAGCATTTTCCAGTATATTTAATAGCTACATATAAGTGGATCCACATAGTTTAAACCCATGTTGTTCAGGGGTCAGTCAGCTATCATTCACAAAGTGGAGGATCGGACCTAGAAATATGTTCTGACAAGCCCTCAAGATCATTTTGATATGTGAAGATTTACTGAATATCCACCTGTATGCAAGAATATTCATTTAAATATTAAATAATATATGAGATTGTTTTCACTTTATAGAAGATGAAATGATAGCACATGTTACTGATTTTGTCCCCGTTCACACACCTAAGCAGTCATCAAGTCAGGAATTGCAGCTAGATATATTCAGATATCAGTGAGAAGAATGTAAGTTGATCCTTAAACAACACAGATTTGAACTTCATGGGTCTGCTTTTACCTGTATTCTCTCTTTTTTTCAATTTTAATTTTTATTGGAGTATAATGATTTACAATGTTGTATTAATTTCTGCTGTATAGCAAAGTGAGTCTTTTTTAGAGTCCATTCTCATATGGGTCATTATAGAGTATTGAATAGAATAGGTTTATATTAGTTATCTGTTCTATATATAGTAGTATGTGTGTATATATGTACATTTATTTACTTACTTCACTAAATGCATACTACATTGCTACATGAGCTGAGATTAGTTGAATCCATGGATACAAAATCATGGACAGGATACAGAGGAACTGTGCATACTGAGGGCCAACTATAACTTAAATGCAGATTTTCAATTGTGTTTAGACCTGGTACCCCTAACACCAGTGTTGTTCAAGGGTAAACTGTGTAAGAAAGAAAATCTTGCTCAGATATAGGTTCATCAGTCTCATGGGGTTCATGGCAGGCAGAATTCTAAATTGACCTCCAAGATTCCATCTCTTGTTATTTATATATCTTCTGCCAATTATTTAGCCAAGTAATATCTAGACATGACTATAAAAGAATTTAAGAGATGTAACTAAGGTGAAAATCAGTTGACCTTAAAGGGATATTTTCTTGGTAGAACTGGCCTACTCATACGAGACGGTTAAATGTGGGTCAAGAGGTCAAAGAAAAATAAACTCCATGATTTGCGGTATAAGAAGGATTCAGTCCAGTCTGGATGATTTGACAACAAAGGGGGCCATTTGGCAAGGGATGCAGGTGGTCTCTAGTAGCTGGAAGTGGCCTCTGGTTGGCATATAGCAGGAAGTGTGAATTCACATGGTTACAAAGAAATGCATTCTGCCCACAATTAGTTAGCTTGGAGGAGTACCCCCAAACTCAGGTGGGAATATGAGCCTCTTGTAGGAATCACAGCCTCCACTCAAACTAGCATGCTTTAGGTCTGATGAGACCCTGAACAGAGGGTCCAGCTACACTGTACCTGAACTCCTGACCCCCAGAAAGTGTGAGAGAATAGATGTTTTGTGTAATTAGTACCTTAGTACACAGAGTTTGTGGTAATTTGTTATGCACTAACAGAAAATTAATACAGACTTGGCATAAGAAGCAATATGTTGCTATAATAAATACCTAAAAGAGAAGATTGAAGAAGTTTGAGGAATATATAGAGGAAATATAGATTCCTTGAAGAGACATAAGAGATATGGACAATAAAGACATTGATTAAGTTTGATTTACATTAATAGGCAATGTTACTTTCACTAAATTTAGGGTCATTATAGAGTATTGAATAGAATAGGTTTATATTAGTTATCTGTTCTATATATAGTAGTATGTGTGTATATATGTACATTTATTTACTTACTTCACTAAATGCATACTACATTGCTACATGAGCTGAGATTAGTTGAATCCATGGATACAAAATCATGGACAGGATACAGAGGAACTGTGCATACTGAGGGCCAACTATAACTTAAATGCAGATTTTCAATTGTGTTTAGACCTGGTACCCCTAACACCAGTGTTGTTCAAGGGTAAACTGTGTAAGAAAGAAAATCTTGCTCAGATATAGGTTCATCAGTCTCATGGGGTTCATGGCAGGCAGAATTCTAAATTGACCTCCAAGATTCCATCTCTTGTTATTTATATATCTTCTGCCAATTATTTAGCCAAGTAATATCTAGACATGACTATAAAAGAATTTAAGAGATGTAACTAAGGTGAAAATCAGTTGACCTTAAAGGGATATTTTCTTGGTAGAACTGGCCTACTCATACGAGACGGTTAAATGTGGGTCAAGAGGTCAAAGAAAAATAAACTCCATGATTTGCGGTATAAGAAGGATTCAGTCCAGTCTGGATGATTTGACAACAAAGGGGGCCATTTGGCAAGGGATGCAGGTGGTCTCTAGTAGCTGGAAGTGGCCTCTGGTTGGCATATAGCAGGAAGTGTGAATTCACATGGTTACAAAGAAATGCATTCTGCCCACAATTAGTTAGCTTGGAGGAGTACCCCGAAACTCAGGTGGGAATTTGAGCCTCTTGTAGGAATCACAGCCTCCACTCAAACTAGCATGCTTTAGGTCTGATGAGACCCTGAACAGAGGGTCCAGCTACACTGTACCTGAACTCCTGACCCCCAGAAAGTGTGAGAGAATAGATGTTTTGTGTAATTAGTACCTTAGTACACAGAGTTTGTGGTAATTTGTTATGCACTAACAGAAAATTAATACAGACTTGGCATAAGAAGCAATATGTTGCTATAATAAATACCTAAAAGAGAAGATTGAAGAAGTTTGAGGAATATATAGAGGAAATATAGATTCCCTTGAAGAGACATAAGAGATATGGACAATAAAGACATTGATGGTGAAGACTCAGAAGAAAATGAAGAGCATCATAGGGAAAGACTAAACAACCTAGTCTTGAACAGGTTGTGAGGATAAATCTGAACTTTGAGAATACTGAGAGTGAGGGCTCAAAAGGAAGTTATGCATATGTTACTGAAAATTGAAGAGGGGGATTTTTGTTATATAGTATAATAGACATGTACTTACTAAAATAGTTTTCTACAGCTGTATGGAAAGTAGAGCATTTATGTGGTAAACTTGGATATGTAGGTATAGAAGTTCCAAGCAAAATGTCAAAGGTTCTGCCTGATTTTCTTCTTGCTGCTTGAAGTAAAAATATGAGAGGGGGAAAGACAAGTTAGGGAAAAAGTGGTTAAAGAAAATAAACAGACTTGATAATTTGGGAAATTATCAACTTTTGTCTGTATGGCAAAATATAAAATTAAGGTGTTTGTTGTGGTTGTTCAGTCGCCAGGTTGTGTTTGACTCTTTATGACCCCCTGGACTGCAGCATGCCAGGCTTCCTTGTCCTTCACTGTCTTCTGGAGTTTGCTCAAATGTCCATTGAGTCGGTGATGCCATCTAAACATCTCATCCTCTGCTGCCTCCTCCTCCTTTTGCCTTCAGTCTTTTCCAGCATCGGGTTCTTTTCCAATGAGTCAGCTCTTTGCATTAGTGGCCATAGTATTGGAGCTTCAGCTTTAGCATCAGTCCTTCCAGGTTTGATTTCCTTTAGGAGTTGGGCACATGGTTACAAAGAAACGCATTCTGCCCACAATTAGTTAGCTTGGAGGAGTACCCCGAAACTCAGGTGGGAATTTGAGCCTCTTGTAGGAATCACAGCCTCCACTCAAACTAGCATGCTTTAGGTCTGATGAGACCCTGAACAGAGGGTCCAGCTACACTGTACCTGAACTCCTGACCCCCAGAAAGTGTGAGAGAATAGATGTTTTGTGTAATTAGTACCTTAGTACACAGAGTTTGTGGTAATTTGTTATGCACTAACAGAAAATTAATACAGACTTGGCATAAGAAGCAATATGTTGCTATAATAAATACCTAAAAGAGAAGATTGAAGAAGTTTGAGGAATATATAGAGGAAATATAGATTCCTTGAAGAGACATAAGAGATATGGACAATAAAGACATTGATGGTGAAGACTCAGAAGAAAATGAAGAGCATCATAGGGAAAGACTAAACAACCTAGTCTTGAACAGGTTGTGAGGATAAATCTGAACTTTGAGAATACTGAGAGTGAGGGCTCAAAAGGAAGTTATGCATATGTTACTGAAAATTGAAGAGGGGGATTTTTGTTATATAGTATAATAGACATGTACTTACTAAAATAGTTTTCTACAGCTGTATGGAAAGTAGAGCATTTATGTGGTAAACTTGGATATGTAGGTATAGAAGTTCCAAGCAAAATGTCAAAGGTTCTGCCTGATTTTCTTCTTGCTGCTTGAAGTAAAAATATGAGAGGGGGAAAGACAAGTTAGGGAAAAAGTGGTTAAAGAAAAATAAACAGACTTGATAATTTGGGAAATTATCAACTTTTGTCTGTATGGCAAAATATAAAATTAAGGTGTTTGTTGTGGTTGTTCAGTCGCCAGGTTGTGTTTGACTCTTTATGACCCCCTGGACTGCAGCATGCCAGGCTTCCTTGTCCTTCACTGTCTTCTGGAGTTTGCTCAAATGTCCATTGAGTCGGTGATGCCATCTAAACATCTCATCCTCTGCTGCCTCCTCCTCCTTTTGCCTTCAGTCTTTTCCAGCATCGGGTTCTTTTCCAATGAGTCAGCTCTTTGCATTAGTGGCCATAGTATTGGAGCTTCAGCTTTAGCATCAGTCCTTCCAATGAATATTCAGGTTTGATTTCCTTTAGGATTGACTGATTTGATCTTCTTGCAGTTCAAGGGACTCTCAGCAGTCTTCTCCAGCATCACAATTCTAAAGCATCAGTTCTTCAACACTCAGCTTCCTTTATGGTTCAGTTCTCACCATCCATACATGACTACTGGAAAAACCATAGCTTTGACTGCATGGACCTTTGTTGGCAAAGTGATGTCTTTGCTTTATAATACACTGTCTAGGCTTGCTATATAGCTTTGCTTCCAAGGATCAAGCATCTTTTAATTTTATGGCTGCAGTCACTGTCCTCAGTGATATTAGAGACCCCCAAGATAAAATCTGTGGACTGTTTGTACTTTTCCCCTTCTGTTTGCCAGGAAGTGGTGGAATTGGATGCCATGATCATAGTTTTTTGAATGTTGAATTTTAAGCCAGATTTTTCACTCTCTTCTCTCATCCTCATCAAGAGACTCTTTAGTTTCTCTTCAGTCTTTGCCATTAGAGTGGTATCATTTGCATATCTGAGGTTGTTGATGTTTCTCCTGACAATCTTGATTCCATGTTGTGATTCACCCTGCGCAGCCTCTGCATGTAAGTTAAATAAACAGGACAACAATAGACAGCCCAGTTTATGTAATTTATATGCAGAGTAAAGAAAAAACATGTAGTTATACAACCTTCTTCTAAAACTTTAGGGAAAACAAATTAGCAGCTTCTTTTAAGAGATTAGGTGTGTGCTTCACAGATATTCTGAAACAAACCAGAGTAACTTTAGGAAGCTCACTCATCTCAACAGGAACCAAAAAAAAAAAAAAGGGCTCTTGTCTAATGAATGAAATCCAATGCAGTACCATACAGATCAGTATGTTTCTTGAGGAAAATTATATCAACAGAAGATTTCCAGGTTGTATTATAAAGGAGAAAAAATGAACTAAAAACAAGCTGTCATGTACCTCCAATATTATGGTTGATAACAAGCTGATAAAACCATTTAGCTGAAGGATGATTCAGAAGGTGAAGCCAGAAGCCCAGCTAATGGAGCTGAGAGCCAGGTGGCATTATTCCCAGGCCTTGATGTGCAATCAAGCAACTCTGGATGGATTTTGAATGACTGAATTTCAAAATTGCTTTGACCCAGTAGTGCCTTTTTACCCTGGTTTTGCCTCCTTTCTGAAATGGAAGGTCTATAATTTTTATCCTATGCCAGTTCCACCATTATAGGTTCTGAGTGCACATAACTTGAGTGCGTAACTTTTTTTTTTTTTTGGCCACTTCCATTGGTCTTTCATTTATTCATTTTCATCTGTCTTTGTTCTTTGGCCTGTGTGGGCCTCCCATCGCAGTGACCTTTCTTGCTACAGAGCACAGGCTCTGGGCACATACATTCCAGAGCTCCAGCTCAGTAGTTGGACACATTGGTCCAGCTGCTCCGTGGCACGTGGAATCTTCCCAGGCCAGGGATCAAACTGATGCCCCCTGCACTGCAAAGCGGTGTCCTTACGCACTGGACCACCATGAAAGCCCTTGAGTGTGTAACTTTATCTTTAGTTTCACACATTCACAGATGAAAAGTGATTGTGACTTGGGAGGAATTATGACTAGGAATTTGATCAGCCCTTGTTTAGATCATTTAGATACTAAGAGTTGTTGATGTTTCTCCTGACAATCTTGATTCCATGTTGTGATTCACCCTGCGCAGCCTCTGCATGTAAGTTAAATAAACAGGACAACAATAGACAGCCCAGTTTATGTAATTTATATGCAGAGTAAAGAAAAAACATGTAGTTATACAACCTTCTTCTAAAACTTTAGGGAAAACAAATTAGCAGCTTCTTTTAAGAGATTAGGTGTGTGCTTCACAGATATTCTGAAACAAACCAGAGTAACTTTAGGAAGCTCACTCATCTCAACAGGAACCAAAAAAAAAAAAAAGGGCTCTTGTCTAATGAATGAAATCCAATGCAGTACCATACAGATCAGTATGTTTCTTGAGGAAAATTATATCAACAGAAGATTTCCAGGTTGTATTATAAAGGAGAAAAAATGAACTAAAAACAAGCTGTCATGTACCTCCAATATTATGGTTGATAACAAGCTGATAAAACCATTTAGCTGAAGGATGATTCAGAAGGTGAAGCCAGAAGCCCAGCTAATGGAGCTGAGAGCCAGGTGGCATTATTCCCAGGCCTTGATGTGCAATCAAGCAACTCTGGATGGATTTTGAATGACTGAATTTCAAAATTGCTTTGACCCAGTAGTGCCTTTTTACCCTGGTTTTGCCTCCTTTCTGAAATGGAAGGTCTATAATTTTTATCCTATGCCAGTTCCACCATTATAGGTTCTGAGTGCACATAACTTGAGTGCGTAACTTTTTTTTTTTTTTGGCCACTTCCATTGGTCTTTCATTTATTCATTTTCATCTGTCTTTGTTCTTTGGCCTGTGTGGGCCTCCCATCGCAGTGACCTTTCTTGCTACAGAGCACAGGCTCTGGGCACATACATTCCAGAGCTCCAGCTCAGTAGTTGGACACATTGGTCCAGCTGCTCCGTGGCACGTGGAATCTTCCCAGGCCAGGGATCAAACTGATGCCCCCTGCACTGCAAAGCGGTGTCCTTACGCACTGGACCACCATGAAAGCCCTTGAGTGTGTAACTTTATCTTTAGTTTCACACATTCACAGATGAAAAGTGATTGTGACTTGGGAGGAATTATGACTAGGAATTTGATCAGCCCTTGTTTAGATCATTTAGATACTAAGATTTGGATTTCAATGATGCAGTTTTAGATTTGGGCCAGTGCTTTAGTGAGATGAGCTTCTGGGGAAGCTCAGGAAGGGCTGAATGTATTTTGCATTTGGGAGAGAAATGAATCTTTGGGGGCCAAAGGACAGACTGTATTAGGCAGGATTTTAAAATGGCTCCCATGGTTTCTGGCACTTAGTGTACACTCTCTTTGTAATAGTTATTCATTCAAACACTCATGTAGCTCCTACTTGTGATTGGGTTTTTTAACCCAGGTAATTAAGGTCCCAAATGAGTTTTCTTCTAAACTACTTGGCAAGAAAATCTTTTAAAAATTAAATTATTTGCTAATTATAGTTGTTTTGAATAATGAAGCCAAAGAATTCATAGAAACTGACCAGTGTTCTACAAAATTAAATATCATTCGCTTTCTTTAATGTCATTCCAAATTGTCACATAAATAACCTCACTTCAAGAGAATCCCTTGATTTGTCACATGAAAATATGTCTGATTATTATTTAGTGTAAATAATCTGCTTTATCTTCCATTAACTTACAGGCCACCATTATTAATCCAAAATGACTTTTTTCTTTTTTTTTTTCAGTACTTTTTCAAGTCGTTGTCCTTGGAATTCAGTTTGAGACCAAAGTTATTTTAACTTGAGAAAATTTCGTTTTCAACAATAGTTTATGCTAGAGTTTTATCATATACATTTATTTATTAAGATAATCACAGTGTTGATGTTTTACTTTAGGCTGTCTTTGGTGCCTCAGAATTTTAGAGCATTTGTTGAAACAGTTATACCATGTTTCGATTATATTTTCAGTAGTTAGGGCTCTCATGCAGTAAAAATTTGAGCTGTTTAACAAAGATTCAGTCCATATCCATTTCAGACATAGCCTAGTACCAGTGAAAGAAGAAACACTTGTTGTCCTGAATTCCTAGCCCCCACGTGGAATCTTCCCAGGCCAGGGATCAAACTGATGCCCCCTGCACTGCAAAGCGGTGTCCTTACGCACTGGACCACCATGAAAGCCCTTGAGTGTGTAACTTTATCTTTAGTTTCACACATTCACAGATGAAAAGTGATTGTGACTTGGGAGGAATTATGACTAGGAATTTGATCAGCCCTTGTTTAGATCATTTAGATACTAAGATTTGGATTTCAATGATGCAGTTTTAGATTTGGGCCAGTGCTTTAGTGAGATGAGCTTCTGGGGAAGCTCAGGAAGGGCTGAATGTATTTTGCATTTGGGAGAGAAATGAATCTTTGGGGGCCAAAGGACAGACTGTATTAGGCAGGATTTTAAAATGGCTCCCATGGTTTCTGGCACTTAGTGTACACTCTCTTTGTAATAGTTATTCATTCAAACACTCATGTAGCTCCTACTTGTGATTGGGTTTTTTAACCCAGGTAATTAAGGTCCCAAATGAGTTTTCTTCTAAACTACTTGGCAAGAAAATCTTTTAAAAATTAAATTATTTGCTAATTATAGTTGTTTTGAATAATGAAGCCAAAGAATTCATAGAAACTGACCAGTGTTCTACAAAATTAAATATCATTCGCTTTCTTTAATGTCATTCCAAATTGTCACATAAATAACCTCACTTCAAGAGAATCCCTTGATTTGTCACATGAAAATATGTCTGATTATTATTTAGTGTAAATAATCTGCTTTATCTTCCATTAACTTACAGGCCACCATTATTAATCCAAAATGACTTTTTTCTTTTTTTTTTTCAGTACTTTTTCAAGTCGTTGTCCTTGGAATTCAGTTTGAGACCAAAGTTATTTTAACTTGAGAAAATTTCGTTTTCAACAATAGTTTATGCTAGAGTTTTATCATATACATTTATTTATTAAGATAATCACAGTGTTGATGTTTTACTTTAGGCTGTCTTTGGTGCCTCAGAATTTTAGAGCATTTGTTGAAACAGTTATACCATGTTTCGATTATATTTTCAGTAGTTAGGGCTCTCATGCAGTAAAAATTTGAGCTGTTTAACAAAGATTCAGTCCATATCCATTTCAGACATAGCCTAGTACCAGTGAAAGAAGAAACACTTGTTGTCCTGAATTCAGCCATTAAGTCTCTAACCACATGAATTAGTGACTACATATTTTTCTGCTGACAGATCCATCAGTGTTATGGACTGTCAATTTAATTTTGACTGAATTTAGACCAGATGACCTTATAAAAGCCTTGTGGACACTGTTGGGGAGGGACATGAGAGAGGAGCATAGAACTTCAGCTGCCACATTATGTGCAGTAGCCGATTTTAACTACTTCAAGTACCACATTTCAGACTGATTTAGGCTTTCTAGAATGTATGCCTGGGAACTTCACTTTAGCAGAGATGTGGTTCTCAAAATTACATGGTGACATTTATTTTGCAGATGAAACCCACCTGCAGAGGGTTATCATTTCCAGCTACACTTCCCGTCTTCCTTTGATTTGAATTCTCTCTGTGAAGTTAAAGTTGTTTGAACATCACTATGATATTGTTGGTTATGCTCGATTTGATTCTGTTAAATGGTGTGATCCTTATTGTGGAATAGAGATGATTTTCTCTGCAATGTGAATGGTGTATTGGCAGTTTCTGCTGTAGGAAGAAGTCCAGTGGTGAGAAAAGCAGATTTAAAGGGAGTGGGGAGCATCAGACGGGGAGCCCTAAGATACTTTGATTATTAAATATATTTTCGTAAGCAAGTTTATCAGGTAAAATAGAACTAATAGTTATTGATATTTTAAGCTTATTCACAGGATCATCCCAAATGTGCATTTTCTGAATTTTATGTTTTCTTTTTATCTCCATATAAATATGATTTGCTTTGGACAAAAGGTGACCTTATTATCGTCCTTTTGGAATAATTATGTGTATAATTAAATATACTGGAGGAATTACATATTTACACACACACACATTCATATGTGTTCTTGTTATCATGTGAACTCTGAGACAATCCTAGAAATGTCAGCAAATTTCCTAGAGGCAGGAAATAAGGCTCATTACTGTTTTAAACTATATTAATTCTGAATGAATCAAGCCTGTTCTCACATTTATTACTGTATCTTGGTTCAAGTATAACATTGTAGACTTTTAATGAGGATATTTCCTGGGTTTCCTTCCATTCTCACAAACTCATAAATCAATTCCTGTCTGTCAGCCATTTACAGATTTGTCAGTTCTTATGAGTAAATGTGACAGCCGAATGCTACTTAAATCTGTAAAGTTATGTTTCTGTGTGTTGGCCCCAATGGTACTCACTTTGTTTTTCAGAGTTTATTTTTTTCCATCTCATTTAATAACTATCTGGAGAAAACTAGAAAGACTTTACTCAAATAGAATGTATATTTAGATGCCAGCAGAGTATATATTTCTTTGAACAGTCCAGCAAATCGTAAGATTAAATTAAAAAATCATGATAAGAAAGTAGGGGAAAGCAAGATTTTTAAAGAAAAGAAGTATACATCTGAACAGTTTTGTAGAAACATAACTTTTAATATCTTTAAATTTACACTTCAGATCCTTAACACCTTTGCATACACATGGTAAACATTAATTTCTGGGTAATAAAAATGTGTTTTAATACCACGTGTACAGCTTCATGCATATTCCAAAAGTCTCAGCAGACTAATTAGAAGTATCACATTTTATGGAATGAGCATTACTTATTTTCTTGGCCTCTTAACTACTGTGTAAAATTTAAATAAAGAATATATTTCTCCAACAGAGAGAAAGGTGGAGAAAATGCTAAATAGAACTGAAATCAGGCTAGTAAGGTGAATGTTTTGGGTCTATAATTTTTGTGCCAACAAACGTTCTTTAGAAGGGTTACAGTAAGAAAGCAATGATAATCAGACAAGTAAGGTATTTGAACATTACAAAATTTATGACAATATCCAAGGCAGTCACTCCTGAGGCCAACTGAATAGATGTTAAGAAACGGTCAGTAGTACTAATTTGTGCCTATTATTTCTCACTGACAGTCATGTAGCTCTGTAATTGAAATTCTTAGTAACAGTTTTCTACCTAAATTTTAATGAAGACCTTTATAATTCTCTTTTTAATGCAGTTCCTGAACTTTAGAAAGGTTCTTCACTGCCAAATGTCAGTTCATTATGAAGTGCTACCTTGGAAATACTTTTGCTTTAAAAAAAAAAGCAGCATTGTTCATTATGCCTGTTGAAAATTGTATTCTCAAGTCATGTCCTAAAATTGTTGATTAGTCATCTTTTACTGAAAAAAAAAAAAAAGGTAAAGAGAAGATCACTTAAAACTAACAGTTTGTTTTCAGATTTCAAAAAATACTATTTATAGAAAATATGAAAAAATTTTAAGAGTACTTAATTTACTAAACGTCACAAGATGGTTATAAACAACAATTTCAGGTACGTAGAGAACTCTAGTGAAGAATTATTATCCTAACATTTATTGTTAAAGAATTACTCAATAAAAATTCATCGATCGTCAGTTTCCATCCAGTTCTTGCCTTCATGAAATTTAGTTGTAGAGATTAATATTCATCTTAAGGACATGTGGATATTGAGTAAAATGAAGATCCCTAATACTAGGAGATCAAAAGAAAAAGCCAATTACAGTTTTGTTTATCATTTTAAGAAGTTTTAGTACATTGTAACCTTTTTAAGTTGTGTCTATTTTACAGACTTGCTGAGAAAAGGTAATGTGTCTCTTTTTGAGATTTCACAGCTTTGGAGAAATTAGGGCTTTCAGGTTTGCTTTTTTATTTGTGGAGCTCTGTCAGAAGTCATTTATGGGCAAATTATTCTGATTAAGAATGGACAGATTTCTCAGGACTGCCATAAAATAAATCTAAATGTCTCCTCTGTGTTTCTGGTCCAGCAGCACTCTCATTAAAGAAACACCACACAATTGCTATGTTGGCAGCCTTGATTTTGAACATCAGTCTAGGCTGCATGTAAAAGAGGATAAATTGCCTTCTTATTCCTCTAAAAGTCCATAGTGCTTATAATTTAGGATTGAGAGACTCTCTGAGAACAATGTCCAGAGGCATAAACTCCTTCTCCCGTAAGAGTATGATACCTGTGAAACAGATGTCATTAACTATAATTCTTAATTTTTCATGTTTGACAGGCAATGCCAAATTGTTTGACCCAAAAAGGCCCAAAATCTAGTATGTAGCTCTGTAATTGAAATTCTTAGTAACAGTTTTCTACCTAAATTTTAATGAAGACCTTTATAATTCTCTTTTTAATGCAGTTCCTGAACTTTAGAAAGGTTCTTCACTGCCAAATGTCAGTTCATTATGAAGTGCTACCTTGGAAATACTTTTGCTTTAAAAAAAAAAGCAGCATTGTTCATTATGCCTGTTGAAAATTGTATTCTCAAGTCATGTCCTAAAATTGTTGATTAGTCATCTTTTACTGAAAAAAAAAAAAAAGGTAAAGAGAAGATCACTTAAAACTAACAGTTTGTTTTCAGATTTCAAAAAATACTATTTATAGAAAATATGAAAAAATTTTAAGAGTACTTAATTTACTAAACGTCACAAGATGGTTATAAACAACAATTTCAGGTACGTAGAGAACTCTAGTGAAGAATTATTATCCTAACATTTATTGTTAAAGAATTACTCAATAAAAATTCATCGATCGTCAGTTTCCATCCAGTTCTTGCCTTCATGAAATTTAGTTGTAGAGATTAATATTCATCTTAAGGACATGTGGATATTGAGTAAAATGAAGATCCCTAATACTAGGAGATCAAAAGAAAAAGCCAATTACAGTTTTGTTTATCATTTTAAGAAGTTTTAGTACATTGTAACCTTTTTAAGTTGTGTCTATTTTACAGACTTGCTGAGAAAAGGTAATGTGTCTCTTTTTGAGATTTCACAGCTTTGGAGAAATTAGGGCTTTCAGGTTTGCTTTTTTATTTGTGGAGCTCTGTCAGAAGTCATTTATGGGCAAATTATTCTGATTAAGAATGGACAGATTTCTCAGGACTGCCATAAAATAAATCTAAATGTCTCCTCTGTGTTTCTGGTCCAGCAGCACTCTCATTAAAGAAACACCACACAATTGCTATGTTGGCAGCCTTGATTTTGAACATCAGTCTAGGCTGCATGTAAAAGAGGATAAATTGCCTTCTTATTCCTCTAAAAGTCCATAGTGCTTATAATTTAGGATTGAGAGACTCTCTGAGAACAATGTCCAGAGGCATAAACTCCTTCTCCCGTAAGAGTATGATACCTGTGAAACAGATGTCATTAACTATAATTCTTAATTTTTCATGTTTGACAGGCAATGCCAAATGCTTGAAGAATTATGTAACTCTTCTTAGTAGGTAATAAGTGAAAATACTCCCAAGTTAAATTTCATTTCCAAGTTTCACAGGACTTCATTACCCTTAGTAAAACTAATAATTGTAATGTGGGAGGAAAAAAAAATTTGAATTTGAAAGCCCCAGACACTAAAAAAATCAAGATTTCTATGGGGTTTTAATAATATCATAGGTCAACTAAAGTGCTTTTCTGTGGTGTTGATTACAGAATATGGGCTCTATAGTTTATGTTTTCAACCTGGAGAATCCTTTAGGGTCTGAAAATAAGAGAAATGCACCTTGTCAGAATGTAGACCACTTAGAGGTAAGTGTTCGGTGTCAAATTTACCCTTTTTAAAATGTGGCTTTTGGGTAGTTGTTTACTGCTGATTATGATATCTCAGGCTGTCATTTATGCTGATCCACTTTGAAAATGTAGAAAATTACATGTGTCTCAGAGCTAAGGGAGAATGCCCATAGTGAATGAAATGAGGTATTTTGCCATGAAATTCCATTATGAAAAATGAACAAATATTAATCTATTTTAATTACCTGCATGCACACTATGGATTTGCAAGATAAAGGGCACACAGTGAACAAGGTACATGTGAACAATGATAATTTTACAGACTTACGTAGAGTTCATATAAAGTTTTATGTTAATAAATTGACCTTGCTGACTTTATCTTCTTCTTCGTGACAACAGAATTGCTGGACTGGGTCAAATCTTTGAGAAAGCTTTTACCATTTGATTCTTTGTTTAGAAGAGGAAGAAAATGTTCAGTTCAACAGACGTTTAATGAGTACTTCTGTTGCAGTCACCTTGTGGGGCTCTGAGGTGCACAGGTTTCTAAGGCAGACTTGTTTATAGTCCAGAGGAACTTACGTATTTGTCTAAATGTGATTGCATGCTCTTATCTGTGTTTCTGGTCCACACCCCAAAAACACAATTGCTATGTTGGCAGCCTTGATTTTGAACATCAGTCTAGGCTGCATGTAAAAGAGGATAAATTGCCTTCTTATTCCTCTAAAAGTCCATAGTGCTTATAATTTAGGATTGAGAGACTCTCTGAGAACAATGTCCAGAGGCATAAACTCCTTCTCCCGTAAGAGTATGATACCTGTGAAACAGATGTCATTAACTATAATTCTTAATTTTTCATGTTTGACAGGCAATGCCAAATGCTTGAAGAATTATGTAACTCTTCTTAGTAGGTAATAAGTGAAAATACTCCCAAGTTAAATTTCATTTCCAAGTTTCACAGGACTTCATTACCCTTAGTAAAACTAATAATTGTAATGTGGGAGGAAAAAAATTTGAATTTGAAAGCCCCAGACACTAAAAAAATCAAGATTTCTATGGGGTTTTAATAATATCATAGGTCAACTAAAGTGCTTTTCTGTGGTGTTGATTACAGAATATGGGCTCTATAGTTTATGTTTTCAACCTGGAGAATCCTTTAGGGTCTGAAAATAAGAGAAATGCACCTTGTCAGAATGTAGACCACTTAGAGGTAAGTGTTCGTGTCAAATTTACCCTTTTAAAATGTGGCTTTTGGGTAGTTGTTTACTGCTGATTATGATATCTCAGGCTGTCATTTATGCTGATCCACTTTGAAAATGTAGAAAATTACATGTGTCTCAGAGCTAAGGGAGAATGCCCATAGTGAATGAAATGAGGTATTTTGCCATGAAATTCCATTATGAAAAATGAACAAATATTAATCTATTTTAATTACCTGCATGCACACTATGGATTTGCAAGATAAAGGGCACACAGTGAACAAGGTACATGTGAACAATGATAATTTTACAGACTTACGTAGAGTTCATATAAAGTTTTATGTTAATAAATTGACCTTGCTGACTTTATCTTCTTCTTCGTGACAACAGAATTGCTGGACTGGGTCAAATCTTTGAGAAAGCTTTTACCATTTGATTCTTTGTTTAGAAGAGGAAGAAAATGTTCAGTTCAACAGACGTTTAATGAGTACTTCTGTTGCAGTCACCTTGTGGGGCTCTGAGGTGCACAGGTTTCTAAGGCAGACTTGTTTATAGTCCAGAGGAACTTACGTATTTGTCTAAATGTGATTGCATGCTCTTATGGACTTTCCAGTGAAGAACAGTAACAACAAAAATGAAAGCAAACAAAACAAAAATCTAAAACGGTTGTGCCAAAGATAAAACTATTAACATTTTCAACATAAACATTTCCTTTTCTTTCTCTCAGCCTGTTTTCACTGGAACTTTCTCACTACATACCTAGAATTACTTAAAACTTTCCCAGTTGAGAAGCGGAAGCCATCAAAATTAGGTAATTGGTCTGGCTTTTCCAGAAACCTTTAACAGGTGTGGGAGAAGGAACCCAGGCCTCTGGCATTTTATTTAGTGAAAGGTTTGAAATTAGAAGACTGTGCCTGAGTCTGGTCCCAACACCTCTTGTTTCTTTGACCTGTTTGTATAAGCTGCATGACTTTGGAAAAGTCACTTAGATTTGTAGCACCTTAACTCATTCACCTGTAAAACGGACTACAACACCTTTTCTTCCTGCCTTACCAGGTTGGAATGGTGAATAAAATAAAATAATATATATAACCAAATACAATTCAATATCCAGTATCTTCAGTTATGCCACTAATAGATCTTAATGCAAAATATCTCCCATATAGTAAATATTTCTCATATTGAGAGATCCCAAATTCTGAATGCTCAAAAAATGGATATATTTCATTATTACTATTAATAAAATAATTACTTTTAATAAATTTAGACAGTTAAAGTGATATTTTCACCTATGCATATTCTCATAAACCACTATTATTTTAAAAAGAACATAATTATAGTCAACCCTCAAAACATCCTGGTTTATATTTTAAGGATTTCTTCTTTTTCTATATTCTATTTCATTTTGGCTTATCACAGGACATCAAATGTGGTTCCCTGTGCTGATACATTAGAACCTTGTTTTTTATTCGTTCTGAGTATAATAATGTGCATCTACCAACCAAACTTCCAACTTATTCCTTTCCCCCACCTGTCTTGGCAATGATAATACTATTTTCTTTGTCTGAGTCTGTTTCTTTTTTGTGGATAAGATCATTTGTGCCATATTTTAGACTCCACGTATAAGTGATATTGATATAGTATGGTATTTATCTTTCTCTTTCTGACTGACTTATACTTTTGGATTTAAAAAAAGATTCAAATCAACTATTGGTACTATAAAGACTTCTACCAACATTATTAGTCATTCTACAAGTCGATTGGCAAGATATGAACTCCAGCAATGGAAACAAAGTCCTGCAAATGGAAAGGTCCTTCAAAGACACTTCAGTGTCAAAGCATTGTTGGTGTTGTCAGAGAACACAAACACTGAAGCAAACCTAGAGCATTTAATTCCAAAGCTGGAGAGTGTATTCTAATCATTGCATTTAATTCAGTTGTCATTCTAGCTATTATTTGAAAAAGATGTATACCACCAAAATAATAAATATATAAATTAGAGTTCCTCGGCAGATCAACGCAAGAATAGTATTTACTAAAATCTTGTTTCTTTGACCTGTTTGTATAAGCTGCATGACTTTGGAAAAGTCACTTAGATTTGTAGCACCTTAACTCATTCACCTGTAAAACGGACTACAACACCTTTTCTTCCTGCCTTACCAGGTTGGAATGGTGAATAAAATAAAATAATATATATAACCAAATACAATTCAATATCCAGTATCTTCAGTTATGCCACTAATAGATCTTAATGCAAAATATCTCCCATATAGTAAATATTTCTCATATTGAGAGATCCCAAATTCTGAATGCTCAAAAAATGGATATATTTCATTATTACTATTAATAAAATAATTACTTTTAATAAATTTAGACAGTTAAAGTGATATTTTCACCTATGCATATTCTCATAAACCACTATTATTTTAAAAAGAACATAATTATAGTCAACCCTCAAAACATCCTGGTTTATATTTTAAGGATTTCTTCTTTTTCTATATTCTATTTCATTTTGGCTTATCACAGGACATCAAATGTGGTTCCCTGTGCTGATACATTAGAACCTTGTTTTTTATTCGTTCTGAGTATAATAATGTGCATCTACCAACCAAACTTCCAACTTATTCCTTTCCCCCACCTGTCTTGGCAATGATAATACTATTTTCTTTGTCTGAGTCTGTTTCTTTTTTGTGGATAAGATCATTTGTGCCATATTTTAGACTCCACGTATAAGTGATATTGATATAGTATGGTATTTATCTTTCTCTTTCTGACTGACTTATACTTTTGGATTTAAAAAGATTCAAATCAACTATTGGTACTATAAAGACTTCTACCAACATTATTAGTCATTCTACAAGTCGATTGGCAAGATATGAACTCCAGCAATGGAAACAAAGTCCTGCAAATGGAAAGGTCCTTCAAAGACACTTCAGTGTCAAAGCATTGTTGGTGTTGTCAGAGAACACAAACACTGAAGCAAACCTAGAGCATTTAATTCCAAAGCTGGAGAGTGTATTCTAATCATTGCATTTAATTCAGTTGTCATTCTAGCTATTATTTGAAAAAGATGTATACCACCAAAATAATAAATATATAAATTAGAGTTCCTCGGCAGATCAACGCAAGAATAGTATTTACTAAAATCTGATATATTGTGGTTTTAGAGGTCACAAAATTTGTAAGGTCTGGGCCAATGAATATTTGCTGTATTATCTGAAATGATTAGCTCTGTAGACACTGGTTTGTTCTTACAATTGAATGTGATTAAGTTAGAAGTACTGTTATATTTCTCTTTAGATAGAGATCAGCGCCGATCTGTTCTGAAAGTCAACATGCAGCTTCTAGACACTTTTTGATAGCTTTGAATGAAGCAGTGGGAGTTGTTGCATTTGTCTATACCTGTGTGTCCACAAAAGGCTTCACAAAATAGCAGAAGATAAACTGCCATCAGTGAAAGAAAGAAATTTCTCAGATATAAAGAACTTATGAGGGTATGGATCGAGGGGTCAGCTGATATTTGACTTATGAATGTTGTTTGGGAAATACCAAAGAAGTGAGCTCATGTGAAAACTCTTACCTTGAGCTTTTATTTCATGATATGTCAGTGGATTTTTTTTTTAACCTTGAATAAATAAAAGGAAAGATCGGAAAAGGTCATGTTTACTTTGGATCTGAGAAATTGTGCTTTATCATAAGAAAGGGATTCTGACAAAATTTTAAAAAACAATAACAAAAAAGAAGACTTCTCGTTTGGTAGCACTGTTCTACATAGTTGGTGGCCATGTCTGAGTGAGAGCAATTTGCTGACATGAAGGAATAGTGGTCAGGACAGTTGGTTATAGCTTGCAAATGGTAAGTGTGGTAATGGTGGCAGTTGAATAGTAATTTCCCACTGGATTTCATCCCACTTGTTCTCTTTCAAATATGTCAATTTTAAGTCAGAAGATGATTTTTGAGGACTGTATCTCTCACTCTCTGCCATTCAAGCCACTCAGTTGTCTTGAAAATACTTCAGAGTGGTAATGTTGCTTCCTCTTAGATGCACAGAACCTCTAGCCAGGTTTATTTATCTTTTATTTTTTCAAATTAAATTTTTAGAGGTAATGAACAGCAACAGTAATTCCAAAGCTGGAGAGTGTATTCTAATCATTGCATTTAATTCAGTTGTCATTCTAGCTATTATTTGAAAAAGATGTATACCACCAAAATAATAAATATATAAATTAGAGTTCCTCGGCAGATCAACGCAAGAATAGTATTTACTAAAATCTGATATATTGTGGTTTTAGAGGTCACAAAATTTGTAAGGTCTGGGCCAATGAATATTTGCTGTATTATCTGAAATGATTAGCTCTGTAGACACTGGTTTGTTCTTACAATTGAATGTGATTAAGTTAGAAGTACTGTTATATTTCTCTTTAGATAGAGATCAGCGCCGATCTGTTCTGAAAGTCAACATGCAGCTTCTAGACACTTTTTGATAGCTTTGAATGAAGCAGTGGGAGTTGTTGCATTTGTCTATACCTGTGTGTCCACAAAAGGCTTCACAAAATAGCAGAAGATAAACTGCCATCAGTGAAAGAAAGAAATTTCTCAGATATAAAGAACTTATGAGGGTATGGATCGAGGGGTCAGCTGATATTTGACTTATGAATGTTGTTTGGGAAATACCAAAGAAGTGAGCTCATGTGAAAACTCTTACCTTGAGCTTTTATTTCATGATATGTCAGTGGATTTTTTTTTTAACCTTGAATAAATAAAAGGAAAGATCGGAAAAGGTCATGTTTACTTTGGATCTGAGAAATTGTGCTTTATCATAAGAAAGGGATTCTGACAAAATTTTAAAAAACAATAACAAAAAAGAAGACTTCTCGTTTGGTAGCACTGTTCTACATAGTTGGTGGCCATGTCTGAGTGAGAGCAATTTGCTGACATGAAGGAATAGTGGTCAGGACAGTTGGTTATAGCTTGCAAATGGTAAGTGTGGTAATGGTGGCAGTTGAATAGTAATTTCCCACTGGATTTCATCCCACTTGTTCTCTTTCAAATATGTCAATTTTAAGTCAGAAGATGATTTTTGAGGACTGTATCTCTCACTCTCTGCCATTCAAGCCACTCAGTTGTCTTGAAAATACTTCAGAGTGGTAATGTTGCTTCCTCTTAGATGCACAGAACCTCTAGCCAGGTTTATTTATCTTTTATTTTTTCAAATTAAATTTTTAGAGCTAATGAACAGCAACAGTAATGATGAACCAAGCACTTTATTTTAATTTTTTGATCTTTATCTATTTGCTTTATTTTATACTTTGTAACACAGTATAATAAGATAGGGAAAAACATCTTGTTTACTTTTTAAAAATATTTATTAATTTTATTTGGCTTTGGCAGGTTTTAGTTGACTGAATAGTTCTCTGCAGCATCTGGAATCTTGTTCCCTGACCAGGGATCGAACCAGCATCCTCTGCACTGCAAGGCATGTTCTTAACCACTGAATTACCAGGGAAGTCCTGGAAAAACAAATTCTGAAGTCATAAAACCAGACTTGGACTCTTTTATATAGCACAAGAAAGCCCTTAGATTTCCTGAGCATCTTAAAGGGCAAGTTTTAGTTTCCTCATCTGTAACTTGGGAATAGTTATGGTAGGTGTCTTTTAGGAAAGTACATATTAAATAAAATAGAATTTCTGAATTTTCTGGGCCATTGCCTGGCAAACAATATTTTCCAGTGTTTGTTCAATTATCTTCTTACAGTAGGAATTAGAGACACTTAAGACATTGCCTGGACTTCCCAGATGGCGCTAGTAGTAAATAACCTGTCTGTTGATGTGGGAGACCTAAGAGAGGCAGGTTCCATCCCTGGGTCAGGAGGACCTCCTGAAGGAGGGCGTGGCAGTACACACCAGTATTCTTGCCTAGAGAATCCCATGGACAGAGGAGCCTGGCAGGCTGTGGTCAGTCTTTAGGGTCGAACGCTTAGCACACATGGATGCAAGACCATACCTACCTAATTGTTTATTGTAAGTTTGTTTACTGTTGTATTCTTTTACTGTTGTATTCTTTTCTTAAAAGCGAAGTGCTCAATGAATTCTCTCTTTCATTATGTACTTATTTGTAATGAAAACAAATCTTTTATTATTTTTTATTCTAGTATATATGAAATTAATTTGATAGAAGTTCCTAATACTGTTTAAAGTGTTAACAGCTGTAGGCAACAGAATTCCATTTCATATTTTCATTTTACAATATCACAGTAACAGCATATGTGCTTTCCCACAGTGTGGCAAACGTGTCAACAGTTCGTCAAAGAGCAGATAGATTCCTCATGGTAGAAGAGAAACAATTAATTCTAGGAATGAAACAACTATAATTTACTCTTTTTCAGTGAACTGTAGGTGTTGTGTTATTTTTTGATTAACCCAATGGGGGCAATTCAGAATTTTGTCTTCATTTTACAAGTGAATAAATGAATGTTGTGAGAGGGTCCAGCTTGGTAAATTTGTTTAAATTGGGCTCCTCTGGTGGCTCAGATGGTAAAGAATCCGTCTGCAGTGTGAGAGACCTGAGTTCGATCCTTGAGTTGGGAAGATCCCCTGGAGAAGGGAATAGCTACCCACACCAGTTTTCCTGAAGAATTCCATGGACAGAGAAGCCTGGCAGGCTACAGTCCATGAGTCACAAGGAGTTGGGCATAGCTGAGTGATTTTTACTTCACTTTATGTTACCTTTGTAAGTGTTAAACAAAGTATCAGATTTTTGACGATGAGGAGGCAATGCCATTGATGATAAAGCTATGGGGGCACAGAGTAAAATAAGACTTTATGTTCTAAGTATAGTATCACTAGATGATTCATCTTGAGAAAGTAATTTAACCTCTCTAGGGCACCTGTTCCTTATCCATTAAAATGGATGATGATAGTAGTACCTATCTTATGGGGTTGACTTAAATTAAATGAGATACATCTTGGAAGCACTTAGTAGTAGTCATGCATAAGCACTCAATATATAAGACTTGCTTTTGCTATGATAATATGATAACTATGTAATTTTTCTTCCCACATAAATATATTATGGAAAGAGACAGGCATTATTGAGCCAGTCAAAGTTTTGACTTGGTAGTAAAGAATCTAATTGTGTCATCTACTTTTTTGATAGTGAGATATTGACTCGCTCTTCATCTGTAGTACTGTACAAAATATTGACACTGGGGATTTGGTTTGAGGGCAGAACTATGATTTAGCTGCTATCTTCTTTTACAATTCAAAGAGGGATACAAATGCCACCTATAAAGCATTCTTGTGAAATGAACAGATAGAACATAAATCAATCAAGCCTCCAGAATTGTTCTATATTGTAGATTTTTAATGTGTGTGTGTTAGTCACTCAGTTGTTTTTGACTCTATGTGACATGTTATGTAGCTCGCCAGGCTTCTCTGCCCATGGAAATCTCCAGCTAAGAATACTGTAGTGGGTATAGCTATTTCCTTCTCCAAGATATTTTTTTATGCACATGTTATTTTAAAATATACAGGCTATATTAAGCTTGAGGAATATATAAGGAATGAAATTTCAGGTGATTTGTATTTTCTGAAGCATATGGAAGATGTAGTAATATCTATTTTAATAATATATGGTAATCAAGGAGTGCAAAAAACAAAATAAGAGATTTTCAAGAAGCAAGTGGCTAAACTGGTAATCAAGCTGAGGGAATAGCTACCCACACCAGTTTTCCTGAAGAATTCCATGGACAGAGAAGCCTGGCAGGCTACAGTCCATGAGTCACAAGGAGTTGGGCATAGCTGAGTGATTTTTACTTCACTTTATGTTACCTTTGTAAGTGTTAAACAAAGTATCAGATTTTTGACGATGAGGAGGCAATGCCATTGATGATAAAGCTATGGGGGCACAGAGTAAAATAAGACTTTATGTTCTAAGTATAGTATCACTAGATGATTCATCTTGAGAAAGTAATTTAACCTCTCTAGGGCACCTGTTCCTTATCCATTAAAATGGATGATGATAGTAGTACCTATCTTATGGGGTTGACTTAAATTAAATGAGATACATCTTGGAAGCACTTAGTAGTAGTCATGCATAAGCACTCAATATATAAGACTTGCTTTTGCTATGATAATATGATAACTATGTAATTTTTCTTCCCACATAAATATATTATGGAAAGAGACAGGCATTATTGAGCCAGTCAAAGTTTTGACTTGGTAGTAAAGAATCTAATTGTGTCATCTACTTTTTTGATAGTGAGATATTGACTCGCTCTTCATCTGTAGTACTGTACAAAATATTGACACTGGGGATTTGGTTTGAGGGCAGAACTATGATTTAGCTGCTATCTTCTTTTACAATTCAAAGAGGGATACAAATGCCACCTATAAAGCATTCTTGTGAAATGAACAGATAGAACATAAATCAATCAAGCCTCCAGAATTGTTCTATATTGTAGATTTTTAATGTGTGTGTGTTAGTCACTCAGTTGTTTTTGACTCTATGTGACATGTTATGTAGCTCGCCAGGCTTCTCTGCCCATGGAAATCTCCAGCTAAGAATACTGTAGTGGGTATAGCTATTTCCTTCTCCAAGATATTTTTTTATGCACATGTTATTTTAAAATATACAGGCTATATTAAGCTTGAGGAATATATAAGGAATGAAATTTCAGGTGATTTGTATTTTCTGAAGCATATGGAAGATGTAGTAATATCTATTTTAATAATATATGGTAATCAAGGAGTGCAAAAAACAAAATAAGAGATTTTCAAGAAGCAAGTGGCTAGGACACAGCTCTGTGTTATAGATGCTGTTACAAATAGGAACTAATCAGATTTACCCAGATCCAAAGAGAAGATTACTACAAGTTTGATGGTTCTAAAAAGAGATGAATAAACATGGATTTATCATAAGGACAGTTGGTGACATGTTAAAATGAAAACGCCTGTTGTATATCTGTGAGCGAACTAGAAAGGGCTGAAATTTAGGGAAGCATTTAAGCTGAACATGTAGTTAGTACATTCACTGATCACATTCTAAGTAAAATAAAATATTTCGGTTGTTTTGAAATTCCACATAAAGAAGTCCAATGGTTCTTTGACAAACAGGTAAACTATTTTTTAGCTGATAGTTTTTATTATAAATATTCTGTCCTCTTGAAAACTTCATTTTCTTATCATTGCTTTCCTTCTCCTGAGTTGGAAATGTCTCTTCACTCTTTAGGGAAGAAAAAGTCATGCCTAAACAAATTAAATTTGGTGAACACCATTTGAAAAATAATTTCCAACCTGTTACCAAAAGGGGAAAAAAATTGCTGTACTGAATTGTAAATATTTCACTTTTTCTTTTTTCTTTCTTGAAACCAGCTTTTGTTTCTCTCGCCCTCTTCCTGTGGAGAAAACAGCAGGGAATATTTCTTTTTAATACAAGAATACATTATCACTCTTGTATTACTTCCATGTGGTCTCTGAAAAAATGCAATGCTGACTACAATAGCTGGCTGCAGTGTTTGTCTCTGCATGTTTTGAGAATGATTGTAGCTATTTTATATCTTCAGGTCTCTAAGTTACACTTTTCAAAACTTGCTCAATTTATTTTCTTCATTCTTTCTCCTTGTCTTGGGTATAGGAAGTATGAGGCCTAGGTATTTGTGACCATTGTATGCATTTTGAGTGTTCACTTTATTTCCTTCTCCAACAATAAAATTATTTCTGTTTTATGAAGAAATGACTTTCCCATTGAGAAGTCCAATGACGTCTCCTCCTCATTTCAAATTTAACCATGACATGTGCAGCTCTTCGTGACCCTATGTACTATAGCGCCCAGGCTCCTCTGTCC